>JAHLJT010002406.1:202568698-203223698 GCA_031308135.1 Acheta domesticus
TCAACTGAACTTAGAAATAAGCAAACACACTTCGTTCCCGTAAAAAGTTTTGAACGCCGATAATGGTATTCAAAAACTGAAAGCTCACTTCATTGTCATCATAGCAGGCTAGTGTGAAATTATTGCTGTTTTTCTGAATGTGTGGAAATACCATAAGTTAAAATTATTCATGCTTTTAAAAGTTAGAAATGCCTACTAGTCCTAAAGGTCCCTGGTTTGATTCTGGGTTTCGGCACAAAAAAGTTAATAAAAGGGAGAACTTGTAACAATTTTCTAAACGTTTGCAGACAAAGGAAAAAGACAAGGAATACGAACACCAATTTCAACGGGAATAAAACGGCGCATTTATTTATAGAAGCATTGCATTGACTTGGCCACAAAGCGAAACTTTTTTTACCAACCTCACTTCTGCCTAGACATTACAAAAAATAACCTCGAAAGGTTTTACGTTAACACATTGAAAATCAAACTATCCACCTGTTAGCTGGCTGACATAGGGGCATCATAATTTAGCGTGAAACAGTAATACACCAATTTAAACATGTTGCTTTTACACACGCGAAAACCCCTTGCCTATTCACTGCGCTATCACATGGCAGCCAAGACGTAGAATTATTTACGAAAAAATAGTGAAAAATACAAATCTCTGAGTTACCTCGCCTTAGAGCGCTACGCCAGTTCACTCGTGATCGTGTAGTGCTGTCCAGTGCCTCGCCAACAAAACCTCCCTGACTTCTGGTCGGCATCTGCGAGCGAGAGCGTCCACATGGGTGCCTGTCGTGGCGGCGACTGGGGCGCCAAAGCAGCCCTTCTGTCTGTGGGGCGGAGGCTGCGAGAACCAACCACACACTTCTTTACCGTAAGATGCTTTGATCGCTGATTATGGTATTAAAAAACTGAAAGCTCACTTCAAAGCAATCGAAGCAGATGTGTGAAATTATTCTTGATTTTCTGTATGGTGTGCAAATACTACAGCAGTTAAAATTATTCATGTTGTTTCATTTGCAAAAGTTCTAAATGCCTTCTGTTCCTGGCTATCGAAATAAATGTAGGCATGCACCACAGGCGCTTCATAATATGAAATGTTTGAATTTGAGTTTTTCAGGTTATGAGGGAGTTATTAGTGCGGAGGAAATTACAGTATTTCTATATTACCTAAATACTGCCAATAACGCGAGAAAATGAGTTCTGGTTTAGCACCTATAGTTTGAAAAAATGTATTTACTTCCGCTAAGCCCTCAGCAGCCGGGAACGATGTATTGAGAGTACATTGAATAATATTGGCATTGTTTAGGAACACGATTGATAGATGAATACATTGTGTACATGGATACGTTAAATAGATTCAATAAATAATTGTGGATTAAATGTGCAAAGCAACATGAGATACATGATGGACGGGGAGGGTCGAAGAACTATTGTGGTAGTTTCCGTTTTAGTCTTCGTGGTGAGGATTTTGTTTTCCGAATTTGAAATTAACACCTGAGGGAATCTGGGTATAGAAGCCAGAGGATAAGGGGAGAAATGGAGGGAGATCGGGTTAATGCCGGTTTCGTTGTGTAAGTGGGAGTTAGGTACATACCATGGTAGGTACTTTTGTATTAGTTAATAGGAATTTATTATGGAAAATCGACTTTGATTGGATACTTAATGGGCCGAGGCCCTGATAGGCGAAGCGTAGGATAAGATTAGACGGATCATTGATTGGTACAGGTGAGTAGCAACATGAAGTCGGAGGGGTGATGACTTTTTGAGTACGGGATGTAATTGATGGGATCTATGTGTGGCCTGAATTATTCTGTGAAGGATATTTGATTTCACGTCAAATAGTCCACCAAGATATTTGATTTGATTGTGGGCCAAGTTATATTTAGTCCTTGATACTTAAGGAGAGAAGTATTATTTGGTCTGCAGTAGTGTGAAGATTCTGGCTGGGCTTTTTGTTAAATTTACCTGGATGTGCTATTTCTTGGCCCAGTTGGAGAACTGGGAGACATGATGTTGTAAATCTTCTTGTGCGGTGATTCTGGGTTAATGGAACGGAGTTTTGGATTGTTGAATTGTATGGATATATTCGCTTTAATGAATTAAATATTCGCCTCTTCTGCGCAAAGATAGGCAATGAGTTATACAAGTGATGATTGAGATGTGTTAAAACAGACAGAAATTGCGGTATTACAATTTTACGTAACCGTTACTAATGCGAGAATGTAAGTGCTGTTGTAGCACTTGCTGATATCAAATATAACCTCGCCCCCTATATATAATTTTAACAACTGCTCGTTTCAATGATGCTCATTTAATTAAATATACAATAGACATGTTACACTCATACATCTAAGTTTGTTTTGTTTGAGGGTTACTGATTATTCTAAAAAATATTACTAATTTAAGAAATAAATGTTTTGCATTGTTGACATGATGTTCTTCCACTTTGGCTAATTTGTACGGAGGGAATTGACATCACGGCCGATGCCGCTGTACCTTAGATTAACACGTTTGTGTTTATACAATTCTTTTGTAACAATCCTCTCAAATATCACTCGTGCCTTGAAAGTTATAAATTCCAATTCTTCGATACTTTATCTTGACAGTGCCCGTCATTCTGACGTGTAACGTGTTCTAACATAACGTGTTCCAGTTCGGTTCACTCCTGCACTGAAAACTGATCGTTTCGACTACCTTTGAAAGAGAGAAAAAACAACAACATCGGTTTATAAACTTAGTTGAGCACCGTGGATCGCTAACGCCGGTCAACTGTTTTACTGTGCAGCTTCCTTGACTACATGCTTTCTTCCTGTAGCGACTTTAGCAATTCGCATGTCACATTCACATCAGCTGGGTCATCGAAGAGAGGGAGGAAAAGAAAGAACAGAGGAGAAAAGGGAAGAAAAATAGAAAACGAAAACCATGAAACAGAAGAGAAAAAGAACTGACTTATCCCAATTGTGTATGCTCAGCATTCACGAATCATGTAAACTACACATTTCTCTCTTATGAAGCCCCGGTATAACAAGACTGACATTTCGTATTTAATTGTTTAAAAACATGAAATCCATTTAAGAAGTTTTGTTATAGAATCTGCGCTTTTACAATAAAAGTATATTTATATCAATAACACATTAATAGATTTAATTACCGAGAATGGGAGGTGGTTTTATACAATGAATACCAGTTTTGCTGGGTAGATTCGAAAAAACTGGCTTTTGTAGTTCACCTAGTATTAATATATTGTCTTTACAAGCTTTCAGTCCAACAAAAAAGTTCATGAAAATGCAGATCCACAATATTCCGTGATTACAGCACAACCTACCACGAATCGAAATGAGTGTCTCACAATAGGATTACGTAAGTTACACATTATACACATTTCATGTATGTAACAAATACGCGAGCTCCCGTAACCAAGTTTATAATTGCCCTTCGGTTCCAGCAACAAATTATTCTTTCCAATAATTTCCAACGATTCGGGAAAATGTTTCAGCCTCAAGTTACACTTTTTGTGGATCGTAACATCCAATCTAAAATAGTAGCCAAAGACCATTCGAACCAATAGTACCATTCGAACTTCAGCGTAGTCATCCGTCTCACCAAAGCACGGTGTGTGGATGGCTTACTATGAGAATTGGATTGTGTTAAAACACGAGATTTTAATCCTTCCAAATTTTCATTTAAATGTTTATTTGGCAAGATATTAGAGCATCGGGAACTGCAAAGGACAACTAGTATATGACCTTGTATAAGCTTCAAAATTCAGACAAACGTTATGACTTTGTGTACGATAATGTAGTTTATGTGACTTGACAGAAAGGGGAATTCTGCCAATGGGATTACAACGCTTTCGTAAGATATCAGTTTGAAACATTAAAAAAAATGTTTTGCAAACACACTTCTACCGTAACTTAGAAGAGGAATTAGAGAAACTCAAGACAAAATAATTTATGTGATTTCCTTTGTAATGTTGGTGATTCGCAATTCCCAAACAATAGTGATGTGGAGGAATATTTTAGTCTCGCTTGTCTCACAAAAGGTTGAATCAAGCACACATGCTACATAACTGAACACTTGTTAAAATAAATCGTCTTTATTGCATAAATGATACATCAAAAGAAAAGCACTTGCAGATATAAATGGCAAATTGCACTATTACATAACATATAAATGCATTAAAAAACATTGAAACAGAACTAATTTCACATACTTGCTCAATTTTAAGACATTGGTAGTCTACTACACAACTCAGGCAACTGGGGATTAAAATGATACACTGAAATTATAAATGACGAGGAAAGGCAAACAAATGGCACACTAAAAAATCATTAGCAAAATGGAGGCAATGTAACAGAATTCAATCGGCATACAGACATGAATACAGTCTTCACATCAATGACATTTAAGATGACACAAACGCATTACACAGACTGGGGGTGGAATGATCTTTTTCTTCCGACTCCATAAAGTAAACTATGGTAGACAAATAGGGGGATTTTTCAGTTCGCGCAACATAACTATAACCATCTATTCTGCACCGACGTAATATCATCACGAATTCTATACATAGATAAATATATTTATGTACTTTGCCACTTTGCGCTTTTCATACAAATATACCTCCGTTTTTGAAAAACTACTTTTCTATAGAGTGAGAGTAGACTGGCGTGCTGTCTCGTGCGCGGCGCGTCCTGGGCCGCCGGGCAGCACGCGCCGACCAAGGCCGTGACCTAGGCCACTCGAGGCCCCGGCGCCGCGAGCGCCGTCTACCGTCGGGATCTTCAACTCTTGCGAGTCGGCGCGGGGGGCCGCAGGGTGCGGATAACGAGGCCTTCGAGGAATCTCTTGGGTTGGTGCTGGTAGCACGGTGATAGGCGGTTCCTCTCCACAAACACACAGCTGCAGGCGTGCTCAAGGCGACACTTGCTCGACTTTACAACACGCGAGCGCAGTTTACACGTCTTCCGGGCACCTCGGGCGTTTGTGCGATCTGCATCTTCTGTACATGCCCAAAATGTATAGTTAGTTGCTCGCATACACAACATGACAACTCGCGAACGCAACTGGTTAGCTCCAGTATTCAAACGAGTAACAGAACGATCGGTTTTACTATTACTATCTCCACAAGGCCAAGATCAGTGCGTTGATGGCAATTGCACCATACCAGAGTTGTACACATGCACATGAGGTCTTAGCGAACGCAGATGACGAGTCAGACAAATAGATCCAAGTGTTTGTGAGAGTTACGTGACTGGGATGCCTGGAATTTCTTCTCTTGATCGTGGTGTTGACATCGACGGCGCTGTCCTATCGCACAGAATGACTTTCCACTTCCAGGAAGATTCGGGAGAGCAATAACTTCCGACAGATATGATGATGACGATTACGCTGCCAATTTTACAAACCACGCTATGCGTGTCACCGCCTGGTTAATTCTCGATGACAACAACATGGCCATCTGGGAAAAGGCCATCAAATGCGACAGGCCATACCAACTCGGGATACAGGTAAGGGCTGAACCGGCCACCACGCACACTGCACGCCGGGGTCAAGGATACATCGAACAACCAGGTAGTTTTGTGCGAATACTTCTTGTGGATAGTAATGAAGTTCAATAGGAATTCACGTGAGTAATAATTTCTTGAGCCACAACCATCACGGCTTCGGATGTCGAATTCCCAAACGACGGCACCGATCAGCTAGAGACGAGCACGTTCACCGTCGGCGTTGCGGGAGGCCTCCGCCAGAGAGCAGCTGCCAGAAGCGACGAGCGCCCACGACGTCGCCTAGCGCTCCATCAGAAGCTCCCTTGGGCGGACGGCAGCCGCCGGGGCAGCGCGCAGAGGGAGGGCGAGGCGAGAGAGAGAGCGACAGAGGGACAGAGGAGGGGAAGGGAGAGGGCGCGCGCGCGGGGTGGGGGCGAGGGCGGGGGCAGCAGCCACCGACGGCTACCTGCGGCCGCCGCCCGCCTGCTGCTGCTGCTGCTGCTGCTGGCCGTCCGACTCGCTGCCCGAGCGCCGCCCCGAGCCGCCCGTCCGCCACCGCCGCCGGGCGCACCACCTTGCTGGCCAGCGCCGGCCGCCGCGCCGAGCGCTCCTCTTCCTCGTCGTCCTCGTCCTCCTCATCGTCCTCGTCGGGCGGGGCGTCGAGCGGGGGCGCGCCGCCGTTCTCCGCCGCCATGTTGGCGAGCGCCGAGTAGGTGGCGTAGTCGAGCACGGCGGCGCTGGCCTTGGCGGCGGCCGCCGCGTCGATGTGCGTGTCCTGGGGCTTGCGGCGGGCCCCGCCCCCGCCCCCGCTGCTCCCAGCCTCCTCGGCCGCCGCGTCCTCCCCGCCCCGCCGCGCCGCGCCTTGGCCCACTTGCGGCCCTCCCGCCGCCGGCGCTGCTCCGCCGCCGCCGTGGACGAGCTCGAGCTGCTGGAGCTGGAGTCGCTGGACGCGTCGTCCGAGCTGGAGGAGGAGTCGCTGCTGGAGGAGGAGGAGTCGTCGTCGTCCTCGTCGTCGCTGGACGAGTCGGAGGAGCTGCTGGAGGAGGAGCTGGACGAGGAGGAGGACGAGGAGCTGCTGGAGGACGAGCCTGAGTCGTCGCTGTCGCTCGAGGCGCCCTCCGCGCGCGCCTGCTGCTTCTTCTTCTTGCGCTTGCCCTCGCCCGCCTTGCCCGCCGCCTGCTGCTGCTGCTGCTGGAGCTGCTGCTGCCTGCAACACGAGCAAACGCACAAGCTCGTCACAACCAGCGCTCCAGAAAAAACAAACCAAAGACCGATTTTTCTAACTCTGTTCCTCAAACCTCCATGGCCACCATGGAATATCATACGGCATTTCGCGTCTTTCTCCCTCGTGCCGCCAAAGTCGCATGATCGCAAGTACTGCTTGATGCGGTCGCGATCATGCGATATCTGGCGGCACGACTGAGAACGTCGCGAAATACCAAGACATTCCATTGACGAGTGGTCTTGAGGGGCAAAGTTAGAAAAATTACAGTTTAGGCATTAGGGTTCAATTTTTTTTAATTACAGTAAACCCTCGTTAACACGAATACCAAGGGACCGAAAAAATCGGAGTTCGTGTTATGAAAATTCGTGTTATGCGAGCATTATAAATGTCCCTTTTACTGTAAACCCCTACCGAGACCAATGTTTTGTTCGTGTTAAGGCTAAATTCGTGTTAAGGGACTTCGTGCTAACGAGAGTTTACTGTATTACGCAGGTAGTTGGAAGAGTTCAGCAAACTGTCAGCCCTTGGGTAACAAAAATCGATGCCATCAAATGCTTGAAATTAACATATTTCCTTGTAAAGTTAAATTTTTTTCAGACTTTGAATATTACAATCATTTGTTATATTCCAAAGGGTTGAATGTTCATTTTGCAATACCAATTTTAACCCCATTCAAATACAAAAATAATTAGTTTAGTGGATACAGTCGATAAATAACGAGTAAAGAAATGAGTTTTAAAAAAACGTAAAATCCAAACATATTACACACTGTTTAAATCTCGATAAATGTTTTATTTCCACAAACATTGTAATGGAAAACCCGCAAAACAAATACATAAAGACAGCCAATAGCAATTAGAGAACAAAATGATTCAAAGATAAAATATGAAAATGTTCAGTACAATCAACGAAATAACGCATCTTAACATGACTCGTGGCCTCCAATAGACAGCCTACAGGAAAAGTGCATTTGGCAGTTGCCCTCTACACAACGTGTGTGCCCTTTTTCCACAAATCGCCTTCATTGGGCCTAGATAAACACCAATCATTAAAATAATAATTCAATAATTTCTTCATACCAATCTGTTAACAATTTACAGATGAATTATATGCATTTGTAGAATTTCTGGCATTGTCAATCAACCGATTCGATCATTCATGATGACCTATAAAACTTGCGTTAAAACTGTTTTCTAATGAGATGAGCAAAGATTCGCACGTGCAATCACGACCGATTGATATACCCGATAGCGGCTGTCCGGACGACATACTGCGGCTTATACTTGCTGCGTAGATCTATCAAAGGGCAGAGAGCATTTAATGAGCGTCATTAAACAAAGCGATACCAACCGTTGAGATCGAGTTCATGCGGCCTCTTCATGCAAACATAATCCGCTTAGAGCCGGCGCCGATGAGCCTAAACGATGAGTCTAAACCGTCAAAACATGTGTTTGAAAAACACTTTTAAACTCCCTTCGTACCATCTAGTGTAAATAACGTTATCCTTTACGGTTCAATCGCATGACTGCAACTTTACTTCCAGTCGCTGGTTTCATTTTCTTATTTAAATCCAGAATGCACCTAAAAGCGAAAGATCTATAATTCACAGTAGTGGAAAGACGTCAGAAAATCACACTTTTACCGTCAATTGGCATCCTTGTCCTCGCAACGGTCCCGCATGTATGAATTCAGAACCAAGCGTACATTTATTCAGTTGGCAAACAGAAGATGCAGCGATGCTGCGCCGAGGTCTCGAGTTGCACCGTGATGAGACACTACATCAGCAAGAATACCACTAATACCAGCAAAATGTGACACATTCGTCCCAAATATGTGAACGTTTTCTTTAATAATTGTAATTTTCTCTCGAAATGACATTGTCATTGAAAGCTGTCTTAGAAGTCATCGAAAAATTAAATTTTTAAGGTAACAGCACCTATAGTCAACATAATATTTTTTTAATGCTTATAACGTTATACGGTGATCAAGGAGGCCGTGAGTACGTCCGACAACACTAACGAGCCTTGCTTACAGGTTGAAACAATCAAGTACTGCATGCTTTGCATCATAGTCACGTAAAGAGTGCCAGATGGAAGAAAGTGTGACTAAATATGAAGAACAGCTGGGTCATTCCATGTTAAATCGGCCAAAATTTCCCGACCATCTTCCGATTCGACTGAAACTTTTTAAATCGTTTAACAATGACAAAATAACACTGAATATTTTTGGCGTTAAATTTTGCTTCCTTTTGAAAATTTTGAAATGTGATATTTTGCATGAGTTTCAGAGGGTATTTTCTAAAAACTAGTAAAATATCTTCAAATTTGATTTTACTTTGCAACTTGCCTTATATTTCTAATGAGTACATCCCACGTTTGATATGACAAACCTAATTTTAACGGCATTAATAAGGCCGAATTAAAGCCGAAGTAAATAATTACGAATTTTTGTCAAAATTCATTTTCTAAAATACTCCATCTCGGATTTTCTTCTTTTTGTCGTCAAATTGAAGCGGAGGCATTGAAGTTTAAAGCAGTTGAAGAATCTCGATGGTAAATTGGAATTTACCAAAGTTATTAGCAGTTAAAATTACATTTTCATTTTTGCTTTTTTTATGGACTTGCGAGATCTACACATTCACAAACGCTTATCATTTGTAAATCTTGCTTTCATTATTTAGTGATTAATTCTCATACATTTTAAATGCATATTTTCAAAGGCAGAAACTTCTATTTATAACGGGTGACTCACCAATTGTAAGCCAACGCCATATCTTTTAAACGGTTCACAACGTCGAAAAGCAGTTTTAGCTCATCAATGCGGAATCATGGGACAAGCAATATACTTTAGAGATATCGTTTGTAATATTTTTAGTTTTGTGCGGTTGTAGTAGCTGACTTTTCAGAGAACTACGCATTCACACTTCAAGGCAGTGTACAGAAAGTACAATGGAACAATGCTCAAGCTATACATGCTCTTTTCGGCGAAGCGAAGAAGCCATTGTTTCAATCAATTTTGTCATAACACGATTTTAAAATCACAACACGGCAGCGTGTATTATTTCCAAATACAGCTAATTATTCTTAAAAACTAAAATTTCAACCTGACAGAAAAAGAGGAAGGAAAGATCGCATGCGGTCCGTGGCCCGATTGTTAGAGTATTGCTCCGGCATTCTCCTCGTGTTGATCAGGGAAACTACGGACCAACGATCAGAGCAACTGTTACAGATTTTTTAAAAAAGGACTTTATAAAGCAATGTAACGTCAGACGTGTTGCCAAAGTGTACATTATTTTTATGTTATTTCGGGTTGATATAATTAATGCCGATATATACACATGTAAGTTTGTCTTCCAAAATATGACTCGGATACATTTAAAATGTATGAGAATTAATCACTAGGTAGTTGTCAGCTAGATAAAATTCAGCCGCAGTCTAGAGAACTCTAGCGGCCGGCTGTTCAAGAACCAATGTGTTAAAAACAATCCATTTGAAAAGTGTTGATGCAAATATAAAAATAATTAGTCGAAGAAAATGACATTTCTTATGTTTCCTTTAACCGCTTAATTGGGTATGTTGAGACCCCACAACTGGCTCTGAAGGGGGAGGGGAAGAGTAAGATAATGTGATCAAACAACCAATCAGTGCGAAGGAAATATATGAAATATAGTTTAAACCCATTATCAAAGCATACCCAAATCACACTTATTTGTCTTAAATGATATGAGTAGGGTGTCAGGTATAGTTACCTCAAGTGTCAGCTTAAGAATCCATTGTATTTTATGTTGTCGATTATAGGTGCATTTCCAGAGGTTTAAGATTAAATTTATTTTCAAAAATATTTTCGCTGTTTAAGCAGTAACAAAGTACAGGCCTTTAGATATCAGAAAATAAATATTACAATACTTCGTTGTTTGAAAGTATAATCTGAGGATTAAAACAATTACCTTTAATATATAGTTACACATTTCCTAAAATGACGAATTATTTAAGCTATTTAAATTGTCTATGATAGAAAAGAAGCCAGAGACGGTGGTTGAAAAATTAAGAAGTACCGGATTAGAAAAATTTAAGGAAATCAAATGTTCTGTCGATGAATTAAAATGTATTATGAATAATTTAACTTAGGAAATAAAGTATTCCTTAATAACAACAACAAATGCTGCAATACTTCATGGAGAGGGAAATTTTATAGCGTTCACAAGAGAAAGGACACATTATGCAAACTGTTGAAATTTTATATAAAGACCTTTACTAGTTACTGCATCAAATGCAGCATGTTTGATTGATCAACAACAGTCCGGGCGATCCCGCCCGAAGCCGAAAATAAATAGGGAAAAGCACAACCCTGGCCGCTAACGCCCAAACCGTGTTCGCCACGCGCGCTCACTAATGCAAAGGAAAGCGCCACAATTTCGGCCGTCGCGCGACGCGCGGCTGACGCGACAAGATCCAGCGCCGGCAGGAAAGTGACGTCGCGAAAAAAAAAAAAAAAGAAAAAAGAACCGCGCTCACGCCACAGCTTCGCCGTCAATACTTAACAACATCACACACAGCCGCGTCAGCGACGACGCCTCGTCGCCTGTCGCGCATTCAAACGTCAGCCGCGCGGGCCGACGACGCGCCCGTCAGCGGGCGGAAATCCCGAGAGAGGACACCAAAATACCACCGCTCAATGCAATACGCCCGGCCAGACAAGATGCAGCGAAAGCGTTTCTAATCAAAATGACACAGTGAAAATCTCATTTCTGAGCGAAGGGAAAGAAGGTTTGCATGTAAGTTATCGTTGACAATCGCCTATTGTAGACATGTACACTCTCCACCATAACAATAACGTCAAGGTAATTTATTATGTTTTATATTAATAATTATTCTCATCCCTCAACATGTGATCACTGTGATCATTTCCTGTCTTCCACTGAATAGACGGTAGAAAGATCCTGAGGAGAAATGATTAGAGATTAATGATCATGGGCAGAATGCTATTTCAGATGGGGTAGGTGGTGGTTTCAGATTGATAGCTGTCGCATGGTGAAAACAGGCACATCTTACGCTGAACTCTCAACTCCGCGTCCTTTGACGCCACTCTCTGCCAACTATTAAAACGTCCGCGAACGCACTTCGCCCCAATGGAACACAGACGCGCATACCGTTTTCGCAATTACCGAGAGCGCGGATTCCAACCCTGCTTGCTTGCTGAGTGATGATTCCAAGTGTATCAAACGGCTGTCATTTAGTCCTGTAAGTGTAGTGCATGTTTCATCGCGGGATGTGGCGGTCTTCGCCCGCTCGATGGGGAGATCTGGCGCCGTCTTGCGGCAATTTTCCCCAACCAGGTATCTCCAACGGGGCACCGCCCCAGCAAAGGACAAGCCCTAAGACAATTGTGGTAATGTAGTGCACGCCAATGTAAGAGTGTGCACGTGAGGAAAGAACACGGAAGAGGAAGGAAAGATGACGCGCTGTCCGTGGCGCGTTTCTTAGAGTACTGCTCCCGCATTCACCTGATATTGATCGGAGAAACCACGGAAAATTACCGATCAGAGCAGCAGGCCGCTAGAATTGTGCGACTGAACTCGTTTGGGTTACTTTTTTGTTAGCGATAAAAAAAATCCAGTCTGCAGTTCGCGAACCGATGCAAATAAGTTTTCTATAACTCGCCAGCAAAAATGTTTAGTTTTCAAATGTTGCGTACCACGCTTTTTTTGGGAACTTATTTCAGCATTCAACTAGAATGTTGGGAAGACATTCTGGAGCTCAAGTAAACTCTCACAGATGATACTTTTCCCCTGTACGTCACATACACTTTTTACTTTTCTTTCACGAAATAAATCAAACCAAAATGGTCATTGAATAAAAATATTTTTGATAAACGATGAATATGTACGGAAGTAATACCAAAATTCTCCGCAAACCAAAACATTTTAGATTGCATTTTAGGGATCAGCAACTTTGCTGAGGCTGCACCACCAGCCCACAATGGCTGGAAAGCCGCCCCGCCCCAGAAGCCCTTTCGCACGCGGCCGCTCCCAACGCAACGAAATGTAAAGGAAGCAGACAAAAGTGACCACCTCCGCCCGCGCAATAACGAAGCCGCCGGGGCCGGGCGGGGCGGGGCCGGGCCGGGGTCGAGGGAGCGAAAATCTCGGGTTCCGGCCGCAGAGGTCGCCAGGGGCTTCGCGACCAAAGAGCAAACAGCGCGCGAATCTCAGACGCGGCGTGGGCCGGGGGCGGGGCTCAAAGAAGAGCGCGCACAAAGCGATCGGCGGGGCTGAATATTCAGCGCCGCAGCCGCCGCTCCGCGCTTTGACGAGCGTCGCCCGGGGGCCAGACTCCCAGGGCGCGGGGAGCTTGGATCACGCAGGGCGGAGCAGGAAAGGGGCTGAGAAGGAGGGGATGGTAGGGAGAGGACTGGTTCGGAGACGAAGGCATCCGTGAAGGCGGGGAGGGGGACTCGCGAAGCAGGGCGCGGGGTTAGTCCTGAGAGGGCGGGGCGAGGGCACGACGAGGCAGAGTTGTGGGGTGGAGTGAGGTGAGGGGGCGGAGCCGGGGACGGGCTCGGAATGAGGAGGGGATGGTGGGGAGAGGGCGGGTCGAGGCGGGCCAGGAGGAGGCGAGGAGAAATGGGATGAGCGGGGAGTGGGACTCGTGGAACCGGGCGCGGGGGCAGGGTCGGGCGCGGGGGCAGAGTCGGGCGCGGGGGCAGAGTCGGGCGCGGGGGCAGAGTCGGGCGCGGGGGCAGAGTCGGGCGCGGGGGCAGAGTCGGGCGCGGGGGCAGAGCCGGGCGCGGGGGCAGAGTCGGGCGCGGGGGCAAAGTCGGGCGCGGGAGCAGAGTCGGACGGAAGGCAGAGCGGGGGAAAGCGTGGGCTGAGTCGGGCCGGTGGTAGAGCGGGGTGGGAGGTCTGGGGGGGGGGGGGCGCGTGCGCCCTTAGGGAACGCGGCGACCCCTCCGCCTCGCTCCCGCCGCGCCGCTGCTTTTCGGATCAACCAGCCTCGTAACCCTCCTTTGACGCGCCGGGGGCTGCGCCTCCCGTTCAGAGCCAAGAACTGCCCGCAGTGCTCGCTCGCGCTACGGCTCCTCATTGCCCTCATTTGTCCTCACTTGGAAGACAGTCCTCAGTGCAACCTCCGTCAAGCGAACACTCTTGCTTCCGTGAAAACGTGTCACTTCATACGGTGATCTTATTTTTTCTTACAAGAACTGGTCTATTATTATTAGACATCGTATATTCATGAAAGTCTCTATCACATTGTATGTTTAGAAAGGTTTCTATAGCATTGTGTGTTTAGGAATGGTTTTTAGTAAACGAGCACGAATTAAGAAAAATGTAATGTTTGGAGTAAGTTTTATACTTTTCTGCTTTTTCGATGTAAATGACCTTGTAGAATGATTAACTCCTTTTTCAATGCCTTTAGAATAAGTACATCTCACTTTCTCGGCTAAACATAAAATGTTTAAATAATTCTCAGTTCTAGCACTCTAATAGTTCGGTAACGAACTTCTATTTTCTTGTGCGGACTCGATGTGTCACTTGAGTATGCATGACGCATTCTGTCTGAGGACTTTCTCTCGCACGTTGCACAATTTACAATCTTCAGGCGATGGTTTGTGGAAGACAACGGGGATCAGATTCCGGATCAGGCCGATAACCCTGACTTCCGACATTGATATTCTACTGCACCAGGTGTTCTTCCAGGAAGGAACATTCTGTTCATTCAAAGGCGACGATTAGGCCACGTTCGTTTCCGCCTCTCTTTATCTGAAATGAAACAAATAGAGCGCGCAGCGCTGATGTCACAGCAGTGCACAGTTTATTGTTATTTAATTTTCGGATCCCCTCGTCCCCCGATATATCCTCGAGAATGAAGCTGAGGCACAGGTAATTTTATTTACTGAAAATTCGATGTATTATAAATTAACGATTTTCCTGACTGTCGTCTCTTAATAGGATGTATTGAGAAACTTGATATTAGATGCCTGGCTGGTGACCGGAAAGAGAGAGAGAGAGGGTTTGTGAATAGGGGTATATTTTGCATACAATAATATTATGGTTTCAGTATTCATTCCAAGAATAGTCGGCCTTTAAGAGGGGCGGTTCTTTCTTCGGAAGAGTATGGTGAGAAAGTTGTGAGTCACTTGCTTTTCACTTGGTCATCAGTAAACCACTATAATTGACTAAGAGTTAAAGTTACCAAATGTTGACAACAAAGGAAAGCAAACCCTGTCGCATGTGATGAAGGAAAAAATGGTTTGGAATGTACGAGTTCTTGAGTAGCAATGAGCGTTAAAACAATACAATTTTCATGTAATAAAATATTTATGGGCGAAAACCCAAACAGACGAAAAAATAATAAAAGATTTTATTGAAACTGGAAAAAGAAAAACTCGCGCTGTTTAACATGAACATGTTTAACATGTGCTAGAATGTTTCAGCAGCACAAAACAGGGAAAACTGGACCTTGTATTACGACAATGCAAATAACTCGTAGTTATGTAATATATTTCCTCATAAATCTCCATTAAAACAACCAAAACAATTAAAATAACAACGTGTAACATTACATTCAATTCAAACATGTATGTTATCTAACAAAATGCCAAGCCCAGAAATATAAACATGTACCAATTAGAAACAAAACAATTTCAATTCTAAGAGTAAAGAGCACAACCTCAGCAGGAGATCCCTCCAATAAATCTAATTTTAAAAAATAGACTATTTTTCCACTTCTGAAGTCCTTTTTTACTTGAAACAACAATTATTTCAATTTTCTGGCCTATTACGAAATAACGTCGCAAACCGGTCTTTCAACGAAGCATTCTACTAAATGACGTGTAAAATAATACACTGCGAAACGTGATTTTATTGAAGTTTCAGGGCACGTCAACTGTCCCGATAATATAATTAATGATTCATCGCCGGAGGTGGTGATATTCTTCTTCTACCGCTGGACGGTGAGATAAGGTGACGACCTACACTTCGGTTTGCGGTCGATTCCCCCCCGCTATGTCCGGCACCGCTCCAAACGGGACAACCTCTAAGGCCCCGTCTCGCTCCCGTAGGGTAGTGCTTGCGAGTGTAAGCGTGTGTAAGTAAGGGGTGATGATATTCATAGGATAAGGTAGAAGAAGGAATGATCGTGCACCGTCCTTGTCCCGTTTTTAGGGCACTACTCCGGCATTCGCCTGGTGTTTATCTAAGAAACCACGGAAAAGTACCGGCCGCTAGAATTCTCCTCCAGACAGTGCGCGGCTGAATTCGATGTAGTTCCCCTACTTGTTTCGACAATCTGCCCCCGTTGGAACTCGAACTCGAGGACCGGTCGGACTCGCTGCACAGGCAGCGGCAGCGCTGGTTCTGAGCTAACTAAGCGAGTTCGAAACGAGACGAAAAGCCACCCGACACACACATCCACGCGCGCGAACTAAAACGTACGCAAACTTCATCTGCAACACAATCACACATCTCGAAGCACCATTAAAGGGAATTAAATGTCTCCAATGATGAACTGGTCAAATTAGCAATGCAAACAACTCCTCGAGAACTCGACGAACAAAGGCAAACACGATCGGACTGATCCGCTTAGGAAGTTCGCAGGCCCCAGAAAGCGAATTACGATGCGCTAGAATCAGACGTCAACCGGCACCGGGGCTGTCCCGACCTCCTCCCGTCCTCAGGGGACTCCGCCGACTAACGAAAGATGTAAAACGCTTTTACGACAGCTCATGAGAAAAATATCTTTGACGACGAAGTTTACGGGGATGAAAGCTACGAAATGAAAAGAAAATGGAGGGCCATTTGGCTGTTGAATTAAAACGGGGCGCCCACGTAAAGCAATTGTGTGCACTGACAAAAGTCGCGGTGCAGAACGAGAAAGACCTCAAAGTAATGCATAAAAATCTAACAATAATTGTACATTTAGTAATAAGGTAACCTGCGTGTCCCGTGCCTGTGTATCAGCATGTTACTCACAGTTATACCTCATCCGGTCGACCGTTCCGGAGGTGTCAATAGATACGTCTTTACCTACTGGCGGGGAACTGGCCATTGCTTTCCTCATCCTTACCCAACATTCCTTATCGAACAAATAATTCTTGGGAGAAAGAGAGAGAGAGAAAAAAAAAACCACACACACACACACACACACACACACACGCGCGCGCGCGCGCGCGCGCGCGCGCGTTTTTTACGAGGCTTTAGGCATCGAAAACGCCTTTAGATTGGGAAGCTAGAAAGAAATAAGTCAGTGGCACCACCTTTAAATTTTGTCATCCTGCAACTAACATTACTATTTATCTTTACATCATCACCTCAAGTAGACATTCACCAGCTATGACGGGTACTCATCTTTTACACAAAAGTTTTTACGATTGACACTATTCCGATAACTGCATAACTACCGATTCCAAGTTCTACACCTACTCCTTATTTGGGAGACAGAAGAATAGCTAGGTGCTGGTTACATAAATATAAAAATAATATAATTAACAAAACTAAAAAGCAACAAAAAACTATACGGATTCCTTCATTCGACAGTAAATCTGATCAAAATATCCGCATGAAACGTATTGACGTTCAGAGATTGAATATTGGCCAAGTTATAAATATTAATACATTCTATAAATTCAATCACACAAGGACATTTGGTATTAAAATGAACAACAATTGGAGACTATTTAAAATGAATATCACTAAAAAGCTATGTTTTAACGAATATTCATGCTTTTAACGTATAAAATGTTGAGGTAGAAATTCGACAGAAGCCAATAAATTAATTAATGCGACTCACAGAATGGCGTGTGCGATATTTTGTGGTTACGCTGTCAAATTTGATGTATTTTTAATACAATTATATCATTTTTGTTGATAGTAATAAGCTGGTAAAACACTTTAACATAATGCGATTGTTATCCTGTGTCAATGCGTTATCATAATGTGTCAAATGAATGAAAAAGTAAATATGCACTTTGGCGTGGTCAAGATAAGTTCTTTTGAACACTCATCTCTGAAGTGAGATTTCACGGATCATTTATATTTGCCGTGAAGCTTGTTTCAATATGAAATAAACTTCAAACTAAGTAAATATAAGTCAAAGTTGAGGGTTCGAAAAATAACATGCATCTCCACCGCTAAGTGACTTTTTCGAGTTTAGAATTTTACTCCAATCTTAATATCAACATGGGCTTCAATACGCTTCGCATCAATTGCTGAATAACCTTGAAAGAATTCCCCAAGGAGTATTCTTCTCACTTCCATTACATTTTCTACATCTATTATACTTAGACCCCATACGCACATACAGTTTTTACTGTTTTTCTGCCGGTAAATAAATCAAATAAATACCTCTTCCTCTATGTTGGAAATGAAATAAATTCGAATCTATTAATTATATTACAAAAATCGAATTCGATTTTCAATCCACATATAAACAAGGGGAGAATTTTATTTAAAAGAGCGAAATTGTTATCTCCACTAAACAAAGAACTATCGATTCATATCACAAAACTTTGTGTGAGCCCCGCATCAATTTCCCTGCAAGAGAGCAGAATTTCAATAACTCCAACGCTTCAAACGACACTTTAGTGGAACATCTTCGGTGTTTCACGTGATCCTCCGTAAAAAAAGTGTATGATCGATGGAAGGTGAAGGAATGTTTCAAAGGTTCCAGCATAAAAAGTTTCAATATAGCGAATTCCGGCTCCACGCTGTATAATATATCGGCTTCCGTAGCAGCTTCGCAGAGCGGGCGAGCCAGCGAGTGAGCGGACGGCACGGTTGCTAAACGTTTTTATGAGTTCAAGAGACGAACTAGAAAATGTTCACCGTTTGAAGTATTATACCTCGTATTCCTGTTTTGACTTTGACTTTTTAGTGCGATGTAGCCTTGAAGCTCCACAAATGTGTTGGAAGAAACGCAAGCAGGAATTCAATAAACAAAGTCGCGAATAAGTGACAACTGTGCTTTAATTAATATCCACACTTACAGCACATTTAGGATGAATTCCCCTTCTTTCAGATTTAATTTCGGCGAGCCGTTGGCCTGTTTTCACAATGGTGACTAAGAGCACTGGCGGATCCAAGGGGACGGCATGGTGGCCATGACCCCCCCCCCATGCTTAGAGTACTTTCCTTTGTTTCCCGAAATTTATTTAAATATTATGTTCGAATTATGTAATTATTTAAACAATCATATTGTATAGTATCACATCTTCGGTAATAATAAATAATATACAATAAAACAAATATGTTTATTATTTAACAAAAAACTCCGATGCCCCTCCCCGAAATGATCGGCTGGATTCGCCCCTGACTGTGAGAGCAACCTCAACATCTTTTCCTCTTTAAGGTTAACACCCGTTTTTCTTCATACTTCACCGTCAGTGTGATTCAAGAGATGTGGAAATCCAACTTTCGATCCATCTTTTCTTCGTCTGCCTGGATCGCGTTTTCCTGTACGATTTGAATCTCTGGCAATCTTGATTATTCTTTGGCTGTCCGACCTGGTAACGTGCTCATTCCATTGTCTTCTTCTTGTTCTTGTAAATTTTACTATGTCTATAATGTCACATTCATTTCTTATATACTGGTTTTTCAATCTATCCCATTTTGTTACACCCAATATTGATCTTAATGTTCTCATCTCTGATGTTCTAAGTAGAGTCTTAATTCTTCTATTATCGGCCCTTGTTTCTGCTCCATGTGTTATTACTGGTCTTATCATGGTTTCGTAAATTTTTACTTTGCTTTCTACATTAAGAAATTTGTTTCTCCATGTCATATGTTTCAAATACCCTGATATTCTTGCTCCCTTTATTACTTGCTCTTTAACTTCATCATGTGTATTACGTGTGCTTGAAATTTCAACTCCTAAATAAGTGAATTTCTTTATTTACTCTATTATTTTACTCTGTATCATCAGTTTACATCGTATAGGCTCTTTGGAGATCACCATTGATTTTGTTTTGTCTGTCAGTTGAAATGAACATATTATAATATTCTGCACTTTTCGAGAATTTTTGAAAGAGACTTTGCAAATTATCTTCTGAATCTGCAAATAAAAGTGCATCATCCGACTCATTCTATATCCAGCCATTTCTTTTACACTGTCAATAAGCTTGTCCATAATTAAATTAAAAAGTAAATGGCTTAGAGAATCCCCTTGTCTAATGCCAGATGCACACGCAATTTCACCTGTTACCATATTTCTAATTGGCACTTTCGTGACAGTGTTTGTATTCATATCCTCTTTTACTTTTATTAATGCCTCTGGTATGTTCTTCTCTCTCACATCTTTTCGTTCCCTTAAATCCTGCCTTTTCAATGGCGTTTACGTCAATTGGGTGAACGAGAAGACCGGTGGCGGCGGCGTCTGGACGCTTGGCGGGGGCGTTATTACGGAAGCAGCCGACGAAATTTGAGGCGGGCGGGGGCGGGGGCGGGGGCTGGGGGCGCAAATCGATTTCCGCCCGCGCAGGCGGCAGAAGCGCGGCGAGACGGACGTGCGCGGCTTGGCAAGGGCGGTGCGTGCGAGCGGGGCAGGCATGCGAGCAGGGTGCAAAGCAGGATGCCAGGAGGCCATGGGAGCGTCCACGTCGGAAGACGCTAGAGCTCAGTGTGGGGCGCCGAGATCAGAAGAGAATCAAAAAGACAAAGCGATGGATACTTTCCGCATTCATTTCCCGTTTTAGGAAGAAACTAGCGATGCTAGAACAGCTCACATTTCGCATTATTTGTAACCTTGCAATTTTTCAAGAATTCAAAGTTCATAAAAATGCACCGTTTTTAAATGCATACTTCGCACTATCAGAGAAAAATGTTCAAGAAAAATAATAGTGCCGTTTTTGAGAAAATAATTGTTTCCTCTCTCGGTGCTATCGCACCAGTGGCGCTGGGCGACTACATTTTAGAAAACAAATGGAGGAATATATCTCGCCGACTGTTCCAAGAAAGAAAAGTTCACCGTGTGTGGTATGTCTGTAGGTGTGAGAAAGCGTGAGAGAGTGAAAGAGCGAGAGCACTTGTGCGTGTCCCTCGTTATAATTCGTCTGCTTTGGGCTTTATGCACATGGAAGGAACGTCCGACAGCAGAAATGCTCCCGGAGCAATACGCTTTATTTGACGCCTCTTTCTGCAATATATACGACACGCACGCACTGCTTCCCCTTGGAGGAAAACACAACGAGCAATTTTGATCGTAAAAAGGCAGCGCTCTCTCGCAGCAGCAACAAGAGATCTCCGCGAAAACAGAAATTATCCGCGCACGTTTTCTTGAGCCCTCATTACGCTAGATGTGAAACGAGGGAGGGTTTATTTCCAACTATTATATCAAATCAAAAGCAGAACTATTATATTAAATCTGCAGCTAGTTTTTCAATGCAAAACAGTTTCGACAAAACATTTCGGGCCAACAATGTTTCTATAATTTATTATTAACTAGCTCACCTGGCGAACTTCGTACCGCCATTTATTTTGCTCGTGAATATTTTCGAAAATCCTGAAAGACGTGTTTTACTATTTATGCCCGCCTGGGCTTCGCACAGGTGGTGTACAGTCGCGGATTAAGGAAATGTAACACTTCCGGTAAATTAAAATCGGTCGGATTATCAATAATTCCATTTATTGACACGTTTGATGTATCGAAAGTGAAGATCTCAAAGAGTTACTGTGAGACTGTGAGTTCAACTACAGGTGATGAGGGCATCCGACGAAGTTTTGGTTGATACGACAGTAATTTATTGTGCATAACTTGCCCCGTAACGCCCGATCACCACGAAATGATATTACTACCGTATAGAAATTTGAATAAGATCAGCTCTGACGTCCTATAATGGTGAATGCAAGTATTTTACACACATACTACTTAGTATTTTTGTACCGATATTTCCAATATTTGGAAACGAATAGAGATATTGCACGACAGAGATAGATTATTGCACGGCTAGTGTTACAGCAATTGAAAGCCGACAGCACTATCGAATTTCTGTGTATGCGCAGTTCGAGTTTCGCATCGCTTTTGAGCACAAGATAGAGACTGCAGTCGACTAGTACGCTACGCCTTGCCAAAACCGCCTGATATTTGGAACCAAAACTATACATATCGAACCAGTGACACAGTGTGGCTAAGGCGTATTCTTGGGTCCTCATTTCGTTAGAAACGAGAGGAGTGTGTGTGCGCGCATATGTGTGTGTGGTGGGACAACGCTACGAATTTTCGACGACGGGACTGTTATATATCTTCTCTTGTTTCGTCGCAAAATATTTTCGAGCACAGGAGAGTGACCATTTGACAAAGAAACCATACAGCTAATGCCGAAACAAAGCTTGGCCAGCGCAAGCACCTAAACGGCCCCGCCTCGCCACCGTGTCGCGGCGGGCGCCCAGCGCTCAGCATGCAAATGCGTAGCTCAAAGCGGGCGAGTGCGGACGCGGCAATGGGCGCGCTATGCAAAGTAAATACGAGCCGCAAAGCGCGTTAGCGGGCGCGCAATCGAGTGCGACTCGGCCCCGACCAGCGTTTGACGCGCGCGGTCGCTCGGGCTTCGAGCACTCGCACCGACTTGGGTGGCTCAGGCCATCTACTCGTGTCACTGCAGGGCCCCAGACAGGGAGGTCCAACTCCCGGCGGTGGCAGGATTTTTAGACAATAACTACAGAGCGAGGTCGAATTCAGCAGCTGTCAGCAGAAGAATTCTAAGAGCCGATTGATCTCACCGATAGTTTTTCTTTCTCCGATCAACAGCCGACGAATGCCGAGCAGTACCCTAACAAACCGGCCACGGACTGCGCGCGATTTTTCCTTCCTCTTCCTTGTACCATCCTCACCCTTACTTACACACTCACATGCACTACACTACCACACTTGGGAGCTTACAGCTTGCTCCCGCTGGGGTTGTGTCTGATGAGATGGAAATGTCTATGAATGAAGTCGTCGACGGCGTCACCCGATATTGTTGTGCTCCCCCGGCGCACTGGACAGTTGAAGGGGGTTCCTACGTACACGTTTTCTTCATATGTATGGTGGTCGGTTGAATTCACGAAGTATGTGTTGTATGAGAATAAACTCCTGTTCTTGTTAAATGTCACGATATACATCCTTCATTAATACTAAATAACAACTGGTAACAGTGTTAGCTGATGGCACATTTCTGGCAGGTAAACACCGGCAAACCGACGAATAAGTCTGCGTCGCATCTTGCCATCCATCAGGGGAAGATCACCGCTACATCCCGCGACAAAACACTACACTTACAGGACTAATAACCCTGGCATTTGCCGCGCCCAGAATCACTAATCAATCAATTCGTCGAAATCAGTTTTCGGTGATTTACGCGATTTGATTCAAGTGCCCCTGAACAAAAGTTATAGGCAATCTGCCGCACCTTGAAGTATTAAGCGCGTCTGTAGCTGCAGACTCTGTTCCCTACGATTGGGCAATATTGCTCGAAATATTTACTTGAACGTTTATCTCGGTTAATTTCTGATAATATATTACCTTCTCGCATACTACTTACATAATATAGAGAAAGTAATGTAATTCTGCAGCAAAAGAAGCCGATTATTTAGCAGAAAAACCCATGGCCCCATGAATTTGGAACGAATATTTTGATTTTTTGTGAAGCCTTAACATTTTGAATGCCTTTTTTTAAATGGGTCCAATTTTAAAAATTTTTATTTCGAAAGAAAATCGCATTTAAAAATTGTGCATTCTCATTTTGAATGAATTATTTGTGATTTCGAAAATTGGAAAAGTTCAATGATTTACACGTCTTTCTACTACTACAGTACTAAGATAAGGTTTTCCTTTAGCAAACGTGTTCTTTAATGTTGTATCTTTAAATATGGTCAAATACAATCGTTTTGCAATAGTTTAATCTCACTATCAGGACACTTGTCGCAAGCTGACTTTGGTTTTAAGCTCCATGGTGATGAAAGGCCAGTATCACATTTGTTTTACATGGATGATCTAAAAGTGTTTGCTAAGAATGAAGCGATTCTCTCCCAAATGCTGTCTGTCGTGAATGACTTTAGCAATGACATCTGCATGAAGTTTGGTCTTGACAAATGTGCAAAAATCAATTTAAGAAGAGGGAAACTCACAACGTCTGAGAACATTGAAATTGATACGCACACTATGATTCAAGATCTTGAGCCAGGTAAAACTTACAAATATCTGGGCATTGAAGAATGTGAAACCATCTCGAATGACAGAATGAAAGAGAGAATTCGTAGGGAGTATTATAGGAGAGTGAGACTGGTCCTGCAGTCCGCTCTGAATTGCAGGAATAAAATATCTGCAATAGGTAGTTTGGCGGTACCTGTAGCCGAATACAGTTTTGGACTAATGGACTGGACTGAGCAAGAAATTCGCATCATGGATCGAAAAACCAGAAAACTGCTAACAATGCATCATGTTTCCCACCCTCGAGCTGATATACATAGACTTTATGTGTCACGTAAGGAAGGAGGAAGAGGCCTCAGACAAATTGAGGCCTTCTGGCACAACGCAATAGTCGGGTTGGGGAAGTATGTAGTCAGCCATCAAGATGACCCTCTAATGAGGTAGATCATGAAATCTGACCGAAGAATGGGAAACAGAGGCATTGTTAGTGTAGCAAGAAGCATTGCGAAGAAAATTAGGCAAGACAAGTCGAATAACACAGACACTGAACTTCTGATGCTGCTAAACATGAAGGTGTGAGACACAAAAATTGTTAAAGAAATCGTGGAGAGACAAACCAGTCCACGGACAATACCTAAAAAGAATGGACAAGGTGCAGATCAATAAAGATCAATCATTTATGTGGCTTAAAAGGGGAAGAATGGAGCCAGAATCGGAAGCACTTGTAATCGCTGCTCAAGATCAGGCGTTGAGAACACGACAATATGATAAAGCGGTTCTCAAAATTTCCAAAGATGATAAATGCCGCATTTGCCAGGAGCAAGTAGAAACCATTGATCATATTGTGTCAGCTTGTCCAATCTTAGAAGAAAAAAAAACCTGAAAAGACATGACAGGGTGTGTAGCTACCTCCACTGACAGATCTGTACCGCCCTCGAAGTTCCAAACACATGCCCCAAGTGATACGAACACTCACCGAAACCGGTGACGTCTGTTGGATTGTGTACGATATTGTACGACCAACAAATTCAAACTGATCGCAAGATAGCGGCAAACAAACCGGATATAGTTATCCGGGATTTGGCGAAAAAATCGTGTTTACTTGTGGATGTTCCTGTACCTTGCGATCAAAACGTCGTTACCAAGGAGGCAGAGAAACGTCTTAAATACAAGAGTTTGGAAATCGAGTATCAGGAGTGAGGCAGCGGCAGGCGGGGGCGGGTGTAGAGACGGCGGAGGGTGGACAGGGAAGGGATCGGGAGAGAGCGGGGAGGGGAGGACGAAACTTTCCCCGGGGCGCGCTTCCATCAGCGCGGAGCAGCTCCTCCATGACGGCCCTTCCACCTCAGGTACACAGCCGTTCGCCCTTCAATGCACGCTTTCAGCCCAACCGTAAAGAGCGTACGGCTTGAGCATTATTTCAATGTACATTTTGTACAATGCCTTGAAGTGTGAATGCGTAGTTCTTTGAAAAGTCAGCTACTACAACCGCACAAAACTAAAAATATTACAAACAATATCTATAAAGCGCATTACTTGTCCCATGATTCGCCATTGATGAGCGAAAACTGCTTTTCGATGTTGTGAACCGTTAAGAAGATATGAGGAAGGGCTCAAAATTGGTGGGTCACCCGGTATAAATAGAAGTTTCTGCCTTCGAAATTATGCTTCAGATACATTTAAAATGTACGACAATTAATCACTAAATAACAAAAACAAGGTTTTCAAATCATAAGCGTTCATATATGTATAGTTCTCTTAAGTCCATAAAAAGCAAAAATAAAAATGTAACTTTAACTGGTAATAACTTTCGTAAATTCAAATATACCATCGAGATTCTTTAACTACTATAAACTTCAACGCCTCCGCTTCAATTTGACGACAAAAGAAGAAAATTCGAGATGGAGTATTTGAGAAATGAATTTTGACAAAAATTCGTAATTATTTACTTTGGTTTTAATTCGGCCTTATTAATTCCGTTAAAATTAGGTTTATCATATCAAACCTTTAGCGTGGGATGAACTCATTAGAAATATAAAGCAAGTCGCAAAGTAAAATCAAATTTGAAGATATTTTACTAGTTTTTAGATAATACCCTCTGAAATTCATGCAAAATATCACATTTCAAAATTTTCAAAAGGCAGTAAAATTTAATGCCAAAAAGTCAATATTCAGTGTTGTTTCGTCATTCTAAAACTATTTAAGAAGTTTCAGTCGAATCGGAAGATGGTCGGGAAATTTTGGCCGATTTGACATGGAATGACCCTTGAGCGTTCGATATTCAATGTAATCCAACCGTTTAATAAACGTCTCTTTGAGTGTTATTTCTGCAACGATGCGACAAAGTACACCACTTGTCAAGCAGTTTCGTGATTACGGCAATGACGATTTTGATATTTACAATAAAGTAAATGTTGCAATGTTACGCTACCAATTGAGCAGCGAAACTATGATTTTTCGGACTTTTTCCTTCCCTCTGTCTCACTTGAAACCAATCCCTATGAGTTATCACTGCCCTCGTAATCCGAAAACTCTCCGTTAGTAATGAATGTACTCTGTGTACATACATAGTCCAAACGCCTCTGTCGAGAGAAAGGAGGACATCTGCTAATGACAATTTTGGAGCTGCAAGAACTAGCGTGTGAGACGTCAGCGTGCATTAGCTATACACGAGAGAAAATAGGAACTGAAGAATGCTCCACGAGATGCCATACGAAAAAAATTCCTTTCGAGGGAAACTCTAGTGTAAAATGCTAGCTCAAACGAGGTTATTCATTTAAAAAAAAAAAAAAGAACGATCACACGACCTTTAACCTTTGTATGCAAGGAGCAATTTACGTAAGTAGGGCTACACGTGCTAGTTCCCGAGCAGGTAAGGCGCTCTTGCTGCACGCATTCTTGATTAATCTTACTATTAATCAATGCAAAAAAGTAGTTCACCTAGTTTTATTTCAAAACTGCAGGTAATACTCAACTTTCTTTAAAATAACGTTTCTCAAAGATAATAAATTGTAGAATTAATACATTTTCATATTTCGTTCCTCTTACGTTTTATATGAAATGAGACACCGAGATATATTTTGGGGTTCGTTAACTCAGTATTCTTTTGTACCTAGAGATAAAAAATTGCACTTTCATATTAATCTACGAAGTCTACTTTTCTCACACAATTCTTGGGTTTTTTTACAGACCTGAAACATTTGTATGCGTTTCACTTGTTGTAAATTTCCGGGTATATAAAAATCATTACGACCCTTCACAGTTCTTCAGTTACTACAGATTCAAAGCCAAGTCAAACCCTAAACCTAAGGAGAGCACTATTAAAGTATTAAGTAAATTCAGAGAAAAGGCAGCGGGGTAATCGAGTTGAAAATACGATCTCTTGACTCGACATGGCACGTGATTACACAATTTGAGGGTAGGATATTAGGGATAGTATTGTACATAGGCGGTAATTAGTAAGAATATAGTTACTAAATTATCTGTTGCTTGGAACGAAGGAGCAGCGAGTGCGAGTTTGTATTTCAAGACATAATCAAAGGTAAAAGGAAAATAAAAGCAAACTTTGCTTACGTAATTATTATAATCTCTTTAACCTTAATGTAATTAAAAGTTCTCGCTGATGTAAAAGAGGAGTGAAAAGAATTATTATTTCCCAGAATTATTAGAGCCCTATTTTCACGTTCCCTAGCATGTAGCTACAAAATTAAAATTAAAACATTACTCATTAAATATTTTCCCCAACAACAATTTTACTAAGAAAATCTGAGTCAGAAAAATCAAAACATCCTGTATGTCAAAGTCCGATTTACGGAGCGAAGCCAGAAATGGACACATTTGGAGTTGTCACAAAAGCATGCAGGTAAATGATATGTGGTGGTGGATTTAAGGTTGTGTGAACTCGCAGACCCAAAAGTCCAGAATTACGAAACGAAGCTCTGAAGGGCCTTGGCCTTACTTGTGCCATAAGATGTCTGACATCGATGGCTGACAGGTCCAAGCCGGCCGCTCGCCGCGAGTCGGGCTAGGCCGCGGCGACGAAGCTCCTGGTGTGATCGTATCGAAAACTTCCACTAGGCTGTGTCCGAGATAAAATGAAAGGTAGCATATCGACCAATGTTATTCCCCAGCGTTGTGCGAATGGTCCAATACGAAGTAGTAGTGGCGTAGTGGCCAAGTAGTGGTCGTAGTAGAGCCAAGAAGCACGTACGGACAAAACTGACGGGATGGGAGGAGAAAACTGATTTATTAGATCTTCCGCGTGCATCAACTGTTAAGATCATTAACCCGAAAGAGTAGAGCATGTGTTATCGTGGGTGGTCTGCGTTGATCTTCCAAACCTGGGGTGGCGAGATCCTGGGCCCACCTACACGTGTTTGCCAAAGTTTTCCCATCTAGCTATCTGCCCCCGACAGCCCTAGTCCTAAGCTCTCTACGGACCTCCCTAAATGTGTGGTAGTGTAGGGCAGGTAACTGTGTAAAGTAAGGTGTGAAGATAGGACAAGGAAGAGGAAGGAAAGATCGCGCGCGGTCCGAGGCCTTTTCGTTAGGGTACTTCTTCGGCATTTGCTTGGTGTTGATCAGACGACAGAAAAACTACCGATCAGAGCAGCCGGCCGCTCAGAATTGTTCTCCAGACCGCGGCTGCATTCGACCTAGCTACGAAACTGGTGTAGAAAAAACACAACCGTCAGGACTCGAACCCTAGGACCTTGCAGTTGGAGACAGTGGAACTCAACGGCGTCTCGATCGAGGCACTAGACTTTCCAACGCCGCCAAGTCCCGTGGCGCCCGCCGCTGTCTGTCTACAAACTGCGCAGACGACCAACTTGCCTCGACGTCTGCGAGCCGCGAGTCGGCGCAGGGAACTTCGCGTCAACTCAAATAACGAACGCAAACGCGCCGGGGATGGCGCCTCCAGAAATTCAGATAGATCCGCGTCGGGGGCGAGCGGGAGACACGCGTTTACATACTGTACGTCCTCCGCTTTACACGAGCCTCCCGTCGCTCCGAGGTGCACTCTTAATGCCGGAGGATGACGTCCGCGCACCTCGGAGGCTTTGCCTCGCACGTGTGAACACGTACAGCATTAGAAGGTTCTATTTTATCGCTCCCAACGGAATCCCCAACAACGAAATGCTTTGAATGTTCTTCACTACACACGTCTCATTCATTTATTTGCGTCCGGAGAAGTGTCTCACGTCATCAACTGATGTCACTTCTGTGCCTCTGACCGGGACGTCCATGGTTCGAGTGCCGACGGTCGCAGGATTTTCGACACTAGTTCCGTCAGCTAGGCCGAACTCAGTGGCTGTCTGCAGAACTCTAGCAGAAGGATGCTCTGATCGGTAGTTTTCCGTGGTTTCTCCGGTCAACACCAGGCGAATGCCGGAGCAGTACCCTAACAAACGGGCCACTGATCGCGCGCCATCTCTCCTTCCTCTTCCTTGTTCTATCCTAACCCCTTCTCACATGCACTTATATGCGTTACACTATCACGTATTCCGGGAGCTGGTCGGGATCTTACAGCTTATCCCGGCAGGGGCGGAACCCCGCTGGCGGGAGATACCTGGCTGGGAAAACCACTGTTAGCCGACGATAGCTCTGCGCCGGATCTCGCCATCTAGCGGAGGAAGATCACCACCAACGCCACTTCCCGCGGGAAAACATGCACTGCACTTATGGAAAAAACTACCTTGGCACTTGACGCCCGGAATTACAAGCAATCATTGTCGGATTAAATACTTAACAGACGGTTCACAGATCGTGATCTTAATCTGTCCCTTTCATCCATTGTGTACTGTGTTAACCCACCAATGCCGCAGTGATAGGAAATTAGTGAAAAGGCAATTAAAGGAGATACTGTGAGATGTACATTATGGTGATGTGGGAGGTATCAATCGCAGAGTGAAAATCTTCTGGATTTCTTCTTTGGCTTATTGTTTGAACCGGAATCCGGAATGTTTGAACCGGAATTCGAACTTTCGCTTTCAACGGTGGAGTACAACGCTGTTGTACTATTCATTTGTGTAATTTCAACTGTCAAGAACACAAAAGCGTGTCGAATGCACAAGGAAAAGAAAGCGAAGTTCAATTACATATCGATTTCCCTACGCGTGCACACGCCACGGCAATCATGTGGACACGTATTTTGCATTCTGTGTATGCACATTACCAGACACGAACGACAACGCAGACATGACCAGGTCAACCGTACCCTTCACGTCGGGGTTCAGGCTTTCCCCTTTTAAGTTACATCTAAGTGTCTACGAACTAGTAGTTATGTTCTGTGATGTAGAACAAAATGCCGACCTGGATAGCCGAGGTCGCTAAGACTGAAGAGCCAAATATGCTTCGCGCCAGATGGCTCGCGGGTTCCAATTTCCCCCGAGGTATGGATGTTAGTGTGTCCCTACACCGTTTCCAATGATATAGTGGTCCCTATATGACCTTAGTAGTTAAAAAGCGAGGTTAAATAAGTAAGAAAAATAAATTTAAAAAAAATCGACCTAAATGCCACATATAGTAGAAATTAAAATTCAAAATTTGACAATACTACCCAACAGGGATATCTGAGCATAACTGTCTAAGTACAACCAGTCAAAGCGTTATATATATATATATATATATATATATATATATATATATATATATATATATATATATATATATATATATAACGCTTTGACTGGTATATATATATATATATATATATTTGACTGGTAGATATATATATATATATATATATATATATATATATATATATATATATATCTATTAGCTAAACGAAAGTCGAGTAGCGAACAGCGAAATGTATTTTCTCGGAGTACCCCTAAGCTTGAGTGGGAAATTCGAAAATGGTGATGAGGTAAGACAGGACCAGAGGCAAAAGGGATGTGGATGAGACGGAAGGGTAGGGAGCAGGAAAGTTTACGGCGCTGAGTCTATTGCCCAGTGTTCGGCACCCAATGATGAAGCGGAGCGCTTCCTTGGCTCATCACACCAGAGGCAGCCCGGGGCGAACAGTACGGATACTGTTTCCCGAGCAGCGCCATCCTAATGCATTATTCTCAAGGCTCAGGCTCGCGCTGCAGCCTCTGACGATGACACAAAGATCGCTTCTCGTGTCTCGTGTACGAGTTACGAGAGCGCATGTTCCTCTGATTACAGGACGATGAAGCAGGCGCACAGTGAAATAATTAAGGCTACACTCGTTAGAGTAATTATCTGTAATTACTACAACGAAGGCTGAGGTACAGCTCGCGTATCAGACTCAAGACTTCGAACAAAACTCGACAGCGACGGCAGGATTTTGAAGACGCAATTTTTTAAGAGTAAATTTAGCCTAATTTATAATCTGTATGTTTTAACACTGACAATTTGAAATGCGAATTTCCCTTCCTAATTGCATAAAATCAAGATGTCACGAATTACAAACGCAGAATTGAGAAGGAAACGTCGTGTTGGCTGCGATGAACGGAAATTATTAACTAAAAGTAAGGATTGAAGATCGGACAAGGAAGAGGAAGGAAAGATCACGCACGGTCCGTGTCCCGTCTGTTAGGTACTGTTCCGGAATTCGCCCAGTGTTCATGGAAGAAAACACGGCAAATTACCTGTCAGAGCAGCCGGCCGCAAGGATTCTTCTCCAGGCCGCGACTGAATTCGATTTGGCTAGTGTTGAAAATTCTGCCAACGTTGTCGGGAGTGGAACCCTACGACCTCCCGGTCAGATGCACTGCGGTGACATCAGTTCATGCCCTAGGCCACGTAAGCCGAAAGGGGTGGGGGTGGGGGCGCCAGAAGAGACGAGAGGTATCGGGAGAGGCCGATGAGTTTCCAAGAAATGCTGCGGCCAAATGCGTAATTCAAAGGATAAAACTGTGGAAATGAACGTCTGGGCGAAATATACAGGATTATTTCTCATTCAGTATCACAGTAGCCGGCCGCTAGAATTTTCCTGTAGACAGCGGCTGAATTCGACCTAGCTATACAGCTAATGTCGAAAATCCCAGCACTGTCGAAATTCAGACTCTACGACCTGGCGATCAGAGGCACTGCAGTGACCTCAGTTAATGCCCTGAGCTACCTTTGGCGGTAGCAGTGTTCCAGACGGTTGCCGCCACCGGGTGTAAAGTTAAGGGCTATCGTGAGACAACTGCACCGTGGTCGAGAGACGCGGCGCGGCGAGCTCCTGCGCGTGCGCGGGATGGGGCGGGGCGGGCGGCCAAGACGCAGCAGTGCATCGCGCCAGACGGACGGCGCGGCGCCGCGCCGTTGTCTGCGGGCAACTCGGTGGACCCCCGAGACAAACGGCGCCGGGGTGCGCGCCCAAACCAAGACTTCATTAGCCCTTGCACCAGGCCTGGCCGCGCCCGCCCCTCCGAGCCCCTTCCGCCACGCAAATGAGGAATAGCTAGGAGGGGGAATTCGGGCACGAAAGATGCAAGACGCGGGCGCATACTGAACGTTCACTGAAGAAAATACGAATATGCCTGAAAGAAATTCCCTTTCAACGTTAATTAATGATTAATGAAGAATTAATCAACGCCATAACGTCAATCAACGCAGGTTAATGAATAATGATTTTTTTTAAATTAATAAAAATCGACGGTATTGAGCCGCCTTTACGCCAACCCACACACATTCGTATTACCACACGCTCTGGGAACTGGATAATACAGTGCCCATCATTGAAAAGTGTTGAGGAACTGGGAAAAATGAATTTTTACGCGGTCGATGCCTGAAGTTGCGCGCTGTGGCCACTCACGTGGTCCGCGCTTCGCCGGCATTCGCGCGGCCGTCTCCCCCGCAGAGGCGACGCCCCAACACGCCAGGAGCGATAGCGCCATTAGCATCGTAATGGGAACGTCTCGCCGCATTACGACTTGGCGACGAGCCCGCAACAAGCACAGACCACGCAATGAGAATGGCCTGACAGCGAATAAGTAGGGTATTCACAGCGTGGCCGCAACACAAACTAATAATTGTTAGAATGACCCAACCAAAAGCCAATACATATCAAGTAGAATCTTCAAATTTCAATACCTGAATGGAAAATGAGACATAGAAAAGGTAATGACTGGAAGTGTTGATACTCTTAGAAAATCTAGTATTTTGTTTCTTTGTATTTATAAGAGAATATTCACAAATACAAACTGAAATGCTGATTAAAGTGCTTACCTTCTGAAACACGCAGGAAAACCAACATTTAGGAGTAAAATCTACATATGATGACGCACATGATTGTAAAGTTTTGTGAAATATTAATGATATTAGAATACGTAACAGCTTACTCTTCCAATTGATGCATCCCGGATGTCTACTGCAAAGAAAAATGCCGTTTAATATAGAAATTCGTTTTCAGAAAATAACCCATTTAAACGTAATTTTTTAAATTTTCCCCCGTTTAATTTTAAAGCATTTTTCGTCGATTTAATCAAATTTAATATCATTTTAATGGTACTTGCTTAAAATTATATTTAAGAGATACAACAAATGTTTTCCACAGAATTCTTGGAACGTATACCTTGTAGCGTATTCGATTGCTTCGCCTAGAAATTGTAATGTCAGCCATTGTGAGTGTGTAATTTAATGCTCCTGCGACGCCTGTCAGCGCCATTTCGGCCGATTTGTGGATAAATAAGGACTAAGATTTCCTGGTAAAGAACAGTCCAAACCAAGAGTTTACATGCTGAGATCACTTTAACGAAAGAAAGATGCCTCGTCAATTTTCTTAGTTTTTTGGGACATTTTAAAAACAATTTAAGAGCATTTTATTGAACATTTTGGGGAATGTTTCAGGTCCTCAAAATCCGTTCCCTAATTATTACCCACACTCACCAGAATGGCTAGCGATTTGGGAGGCTGACGGGGCAACGAGAAAAGATTAATAACAGATGTAATAAATCCACGGAGGACCGCAGTCCCACTTCCTGTTTTCTTTGAATTACCTGACACTAAGAAAAATTCACCAAAGCGGAATGGCGAATCCCGTACTCTATTTGCCCGGTAAAATCAACCACAGGTACCTGAAAGCCGATAATATGCTTTGCTTAAAATATCTTTAAACAGTAAACGAAGTATTTGCTTTAAATAATTTAGAGTTCATAAAATATTTCATTCAAAAACCCCACGACAAATGTGTACCTCACGATATTCAGGGCACTACATTCAAAATATAAATGAAATACGATAATTGTGGAGAAACGGTTTAAGCATATCAGTGGCAAAATTAATTTCCATCAATTTCAAACGAAATTGAAAATTGAATTTAATTTCTTTAACACTGTTGACGACAAACTAAGCATTTACGACCAAAAACACCTAAACTATATTTCAAACACGTTACAATATTGATTATAGTACGGTTTTATTTCATGTTTGGAGATTTAATTTGCGACTCCATTGTACAGTTAATCAGAACCTAGCTGAATCCCGAATCACTAAACAATTAAATTGCCTATTTGATATTCCACGCAATTTAATCTCGCGTGACTACGTCTGCCCGTTTGTTAATAAACGCTTAGCAATATTAAAATGTTCACGCGCGCGCAACACCAACTATTTATTTAAATAATTATACGTCCAAAATGTGAAAACTACGTACCGTTTGGAATAGAGAATAGCTACATTTAGTGTTCGGATGCGAAAAAAAGGAGGGCAATCGCGACATTTGCTCGAAGGATTAAGGGAAGGAAAAAACAACAACAAATACACGTAAATAAATATTGTACCAAGTAGCCATAGTATCGTGTAAAATGGGTAACCATAGTGTTGTTGATGTATGGAGACAAAAGGGAATGCGATGACCGAAATGTACTCCAATTCATTACGAATAAATATGTTCTTTTAATGTGAATAAAGAATAATTATTTTATGATGGGGAACTAATATCGACGGGAGATCAACACATCAATATAAAAGATAAGTATATGATCTTTTTATAACATCAATAAAAATAAAAAAGATGAAGGTTAGCAGAGATGAGCAGGATTCCATTAGGAATTATTTTAATAATACATGAATCATTTACGTCTGAAATGTTGGTATGGTTTAACTACTAAAAATTATTTTGGAGTAGGTATCTTCAGAAGAAATAGATCACCAAGGGACGGGATTTTCTTATGTGCCTAATCAAGTATGTAAATAATGCGATAGGATGAACCAATTGTTACCCATTACTGCCGCTTGAGGAAGAGTTTAAGACACTTTCCGTAGCATTTCTTTTTTAATTTCCTCGTGTGGACTCGCTTTACAGTGTTGTCCCATCCTCATGCCAGCTGCCACCTATCGCCTCGCAATGTACTTTTTTTGAACATTTCCTCCATTTTTCCGTTTCTTAATAGTATAACTGAAATATTACTATAAGAATATTAAAGAAGAGTAAAACCTCGTCATAAATAGCAATTTTCATTGAAAAAATTTGGAGCCATTTTTAAGAAAATGGCTTTAAGTGTTACTACAAATGCGAAATTTGAAGCTCTTTTTCGCAGTTTTCGAAAAACTTCACTGAAAGTCATTTGAGGCACTTTAACTCACAAATACAATAGTGTTTTCAAATCACTGGAAATATGCGTATTAACTTTTCGGGACTTTTTGGATATCAGGGGACCCCAAAATGTCCGTTGAAATCTCGAAATCAATTTTCCGCAGCATTACACTTCTCTACACTGCATATATTACTCCACATATACGCACGTGTATGAGAAAGTAAAACAACTAATCACCATCAATTTACATAAATGTACATGGTAATTGTCTACTAAAAAATTAATTAGATCATTCTTTATAGAAAACAGGAAGGTTATAAACAATTTTTATTGGGTGAAAGACTACAAATGCTTTCACTCTGTAACATTAATTTCATTTAATAAAGTTTTCAAAAAATAATACGGCTAATGCTTCCGTAGACATTCTTCGAAACTAAAGTCCTTCATGGCTCCGAAAGATTACATCTCAAAGAACAAGACTATGCAACACGCACGGCAGAAAAGCAATGCGGTCTGCTTGCGCGCCTGACAGGAGCAGGCACGAGAACATCAGCGAAATAGAAAATACTCGGTGATAACCGAAAACAGGGCGCACGAGCCAGTCTTCTCGCGTTCAAAAACTCTCGAGTCAAGTTTAAGAGAAAGAACCTAATGCCCGCCTGCCGTTGTGCAAGTCCCGTCACTCAGCCAACTATCTTCCGCTCCTTTGAGAGAAGTTAGCTCAACGCGAAAAATAAAAGACAGCAAGCGCACAGAAACGAGACGAGAATATCGCCGCCACTCCCGCTCCGAAGAAAAACACGAGTTTCCATTCGCGCTAACGATATTCCTTCGCCTCGGCGGAGCGGAATAAGCGCGAGGTACCCCCATCAGAGAAATAACGTACACCTCCGTCTGCAGATTGCTCGCGCCCCGCGCTCCAGCCAACCCGGCTCCCTCCCTTCCGTGCTTCCTTCCGGCTGAAATACGCCGCGCAAACCGTTCGCCCGAAGTTGCTATTCGCGACACGTACACAAACAGCATCGCATAAAACTTGAAAGGTTTCCGCGTAAACCAAAACGAAACTGCGCAGCCGCGACGCCCGAAGAAACGCAACGAGCGCGACGGCGGCGGCTGCGCGATCCAAACACAAAATAAGACAGAACACGATCCATAAGCCAGAGTGCTTCGCGATGGACGGACGGACGGCGAGTGGCGCAGCTGGAGGAGGGAGGAGCGGTGCGTGCGGGGGCTAGTGGCGCTTGGAGGTCAGCGGGGCAAGGTGGAAAAGGGCAGGGCAGAGCGGGTCGGAATGACCAGGAGGTGCGGGGCGCGGCGGGGTGGGGCGAAGAAAGGCGGGGCTTGGAGGGAAGCAGGAAGAGGGACGAGGCGGGGAAGGGTAAGGAACAGCGAGTCGGGATGGCAACTGCGACTGGGAGGAGAGCGGGGCACGGCGGGGCGCGGAGTATTGAAGGGAAGCAAGGCCGGGCGCAGGTGAAAGGCAGAAGGGGTCGGAGCAGGGCTGGGAGTGGGCGATGGAGGAGATGAAAGGTGAGAGAGAGGTGAGCGGGTCGAGGCCACCGAGCAGGGCAGAGCGTCGAGGCCAGTGGAGCGGGCCGTGGAGCGATGAAACGCGCGCGGTGCTGTGCGGTTTGCTGCCGAGGCGAACCGGGGAGGTGCTCCCTTGACACTTGAGCGCGCAACGGACCAGCTGGCCGCCCGCGGACGCGACTGAGGGCCGTCAGGTGGGCAGCCCGAGGAGAAACGCACGAGACGGCGAAAAGCTGCGCAACAAATCGCATGCTCAGACACGCAAATCTCTTTTGTTTGGTGAATTGTATAACTCCTCTTCTCATTCGAGGCCAAGGGAGAGTAAGATCTAATTTTCAACGCACGACTATTATACGCAACAACATACTATGTTATACCTAAACAAGGTTCAGCAAAAAACTATGAGCGGTGGCATGTTGAACGAAAATGGGAGTGGTTAAAATTGAGTAAAAGAATCCAGCGCCGTGGCTGCAGGGATAAGTGGACTGCAATCAGCGGAACGGAAGGTGGAAAGGACGGGCCCCGCGAGCGAGTGAAATAAAGAGAAAAGAGAGAGAGACAGAGAAAAAAAGAGAAAGAAAGAGGGAAAAAGAGAGAAGGAAAAAGAAAGAACGAGAGGGAGAAAGAGTGGGGAAGAGAGAGAGAGCAAGTGAGAGAGGGGGAGGACACGGGAGGGAGCAAATCGGCGCCAGCGAGGCCTGAAGGGGCAGGGCGCCTGTCGAGTGGTGGCGCGACCGCTGTTTATCTGGCGCCCCAGAAAGCCACCGCCCCTTGGGGGCCTCCAAGCCCGCCGCCAACACCACGGCTGGCCACACACACCTCCACGCAACACATCGGGCACTCATTTACAAACAAAGGATTTAACAATAAAATGTCCCCCTAAAATTAACCCAGTATAGGAAAATTCCACAAAGCTGTGGTAATACGTGATTCAATCACTACTGGTTGGTTGCATTTACAACTCGTAAAATTAGTATCCGGAAATGGAACTGAAAACCGACAATGGCGGCCGAGCGCTCGCGCAAGACAGAACGAGATTTGCTGTCATCTTGGAAACAGAATTTGTCGTACACGTCGGCGGTCTCGAGGTGCTAACAAAGCTTAAAAATATTGTTACAAATTGTACAGAAAAAATGTAATGTTTTTGGAGAAATAGTATCACTCCGTTTTTAAAATTAATCTGTCAATGAATTTGAAAAATCGAAGAAAGGAATGAAAATGACGATTGTAGAAATCTACAATGAAAGCAGAAACCATCCCTGCCTACATCTTTAAGTTTTCTAAGTTCTGTAAGTTTAAAGTTTCTACACATTTATTTTCAGTTTATTCCAATATCATATCCGTGATTTGAACATCAATAAATGATGTAATTAGTGAAGTAAGTACTTCATTACCCGATGCTAACAACCACTTTGGATTAGAAAAAACCTGTTACTGTAAATCTTGTAGGTTAAAAACATTCGAATATAGTAAAATTAAATGGATACCATACATTTTACAATTGCTCGACAAAGTAATTGACATAATAGAAAATAACGCAATGAACAATTTTTTTTATTATAACCGTAGTCGTATACTAAAAATTACCAAAAGTCTTCATTCCCTTTCCTGAAATTGGAACGGAAGTAGCAAAGCACAATTTTAATTATAGAATCCTTCAATCATAGAGACTATATAGGTTAATGGAATTTCTACACTACTCGAATTTCTTCAATTCTATATTTGTTTAATCCTCACATTCCTTACACATTCGTTTTTTTATGCCGACATGTTTTATATTCCGTTTCTCAAGGAATCTAGGTCCCAATATCTAAGAATTCATATTTGTGAGGTCTAGGATACTAGTACCGATGAAGTATTATTGAGGTTCCTGTTACTGGAATTCTATTGTACGTACTCGCCACCGTTCGGATCGTTCATTATCACTATAATTGAACCTGACTTTCTGAGAAATAATATTTTGCCGTTACTGCCACTCGCATTTGTCAGCCGATATTTTTATTATGAATTAAGATCACCACCCTGTATGAGCTGTTGGATCAAACCTGAGATGAATGATTTTGATAGATTGGCGGTTCTATGATAACGATAGTATGTGAACGCAAGAGGAGGAGGGGGAGAAGAGGTCGAATGAGGGTGAGGGGGGAAGGGCGAACCCCATCCCCTAGACATCTTTGTCCACATATTTCCTATGGATCGACCGGAATTCGAACCAGGTACTCCAGAGGATGTAAGCTGTCTGACCACCACACAACGGATGCCGCCTCGACGGTCAGGGCAGTAAACCTAAGCTGAGAGAGGGCGAGCGAGCGCACCATTTACTTGTGACAGCAAGATATCCAAACAAGCCATTAATTCAGCATACACAGCTCCCCGCGGTCGGGGCGTTAAAGGCTTTTACGGCGGAGCAGGGACGCCACAAAGCGTGAATGGGGAGCAACTACGTGTATCTCCCTACAGGGACCGTAAAGCGAAATCGTGCCGCTTGACACAAAGAGGAAGAGATAACAGGCCACAGAAATAGTTGGCATTATAGTCGTACACAAGGACTAAAGAAATGAGTAGAAGTCGTATACATTTAAGGAAGCCTGAGAACTTCATTTTCAACTGGTCGATTTCATCGTCAACACTGCTTTTATTAGGCTTATACTCGTTCATTAAAATGCGTCTCCCCCCAAACTTTAATCGCCACTATGTCTTCTTTTCATTCAAGAACATTAAAACAAGTACCATTTGCGAAAGTAAATATAATTGCCCTCACTCAATGACACGTACAAATCAGCAACTTCACAAATAAGATACTTCGCTGTTATCAATCGAGCCTCATTACACGAACTGTACAAAGAATCCCAATTCGGGATGTACAAAGTATTAATTTATTATGTGTACAAAGTATTAATTTAGTCATTGATAAAAATAATCCAAATAATAACTCTTATTCAAAAAATATTTTCTTACAAATTCAACCATCTCTGATTTTCCTTGAAAATTTCAAGGACAGAAGTCCAACTCAAAATATGTCTTCATAGATCTACATACGGGAAGAGAGCTTTCGAATGTTTAGAAACAGTTGTGCCAGACGGAATTCTGAACTTTTCTTTCTCCTGTCCCCCAAAGCTAAACTTGGTCACCATTTGAAATTAGAATTTTATGACCTATTAGAAACTCTCCGACTTCGAACCTACATAAAATTCTCATAAAAAACAGAAACGAAATACGAACAATACTGTCTGAAATATAGCAACAGCAATTTGGCAAACAATGCGTTAAAATACTTTAAATATTCCAAAGCTTTCACCTGATCCATTTCAGAGAAAAGATCAATTTGCACATCAGAAATGCTTCAGCTCGTTTCCATCCCTAAACACAATTGAATATATAAAGCTTTCTTTCCACAAAGCAACTAAGACGAACACGCTCTTTTGCCTATTATCTTATTTTCAAGATCCCAACCTTCATACCATATTGACCCCTGAACAACAAACGATCTCGTGCGAAGAAATCTCGAACGACGGTCACGACTTCTCAGGCTGTGGGAAATAAAACAGATTCGTATCGCGGGAGGTATTTCTACAAAGCCGCACTAGGGCTTGGAGGAAAAGAAAATCAAATGACTTGAGGCGTTCACCTCACGAATCCGTGAACAGGAAGCCCTTGCATGTTTGGATTCAATTCCAACAACCATCGTAATCCCAGCTCACTAGTTTGCACTACACTCAAGAGAAAATTTAGGCTGTTCAAGGTCGTTTTTTAAGTCTCCCCCACAATGCATTATCGGAAAGCCATCCTCACTTTTTCTATGCTCGGGTGCATAGCAGCAATCGTTACCGCAATCACCAGCGATCAGATACTGCAAACCTCAACTGTCATCAACGGCGGTGCCCTGTCGAATGTACAAACGCGTCCAGGCAGAGGGACGAAGGGTTGACGACATAGTAGCGGGAAGGGTAATGGGGCGGCGGTGGCGGGTAGAAGAGGCGGCGGGTGACGGGGAGGGGGGTGTCACCAATTACATTGAGCCGTTTAAGATTTCTGCCTCCTGTACACGAAACAGCATTACGAAAAGGAAACGCACACCTTCCAAATGTACTGTTTAACACTAGCATTCATTGCAGGGGTTGGGGTTTATTACAGTGAAAATAAATAACGTTATACATTCCACATAACAATTCCTATCATTATAGGTAGCTTTCGGATCGAACCTGAAGCGTGGAATTAAGCTTCTCTTGAACTGCGTTTAATAATAAGGACGAAATGAACTATCCCGAAACATAGTTTTAATCTTTTACTGGCGTTATAAAAAATTTCCAATGCACATGGTTTCGTAAGATAACATTGCAAGGAAACGAAGAGCGAAAATATTATTTCCGAAATACAGAAATTTTAATGAAAATTTGGCGAAATCAGTTCGTCGTTGGATCACGGGAGCAGAAATATTGATTTAATACATTTCTTATCGCATTTTCATGAGAACGAGTCGACATTTTCGAACCGACTTAAGCGAAATGTTACTTGAGAAATGTCTCCGTTAACTGCACTAGAATTTCTTCGCATCACAATGTTTACTTGCCCAACTCCCCCGAACGAAATATCTAACTACAGCACTGCCCTCTACTCTCCTTCGAAATTCTCCATTCCAACGCATATTTCTCCTCTCCAATTTAAACTCAACAATGACGATTATCTCCCGAATATATAACACAAAAAACAGTTTGCCAACATTTAAAGGCGGGGCGATCCGATCGCTGAAGGCAATGCACATTCAAAGAGATAGCAAATGGCGGCGTTACGCCATTAGGACGAAACAAACTTTCGCGAGGGTTTGAAGGCACCAGACTTTTCTTCATAATACGCGAAGGAAAGTTCCGGAGAATTCCTCTACGGGGCTAAATGGAGAAAAAACTTCTCTAAATCACTTCTGTTAATGAACCTAGCACCAGGTTCGCCAGGTACAAGAAATTAAAAGTTTATCTCGAGGCGAAACAATAATATCCCGAAACAGTACGATGGTACTTCGGAAAGAACTTCGAAATGAAGATAAGAAGCATTTATTTAAATTTCAAAAATAGTGAAAATACTTCGCTTATTTAAACGAATTAATTAACGCTAGTTATCGAAGTTATCGATATCTGCTGCTGCATTTTTATGATTTATACGACAGATGTAAACAAAAAAAATGCAAAATCTGACACGAAGAAATAAAATTTGACAATTAAAACAATGAAATCATTCATAAAACAACTAAGGTTTTTCATTGATCTCTCCACTAAGAAAACATCCAAGAAAACTTCTGACTGAACTTGACAGTTAAATATGAGCTTCAAAAAGGTAGTACATGGGTTCCTCAGAGGGTACGAGTTACTCACGAACAGCTTGCACCTTTGTGGAAAACATCGATGGTTACTTACCTGAAAAAGAACAAAAATAAAACTTATTTGCTCATAAAAATTTAATTTTTATACTAACGTTTACGCATTTTTACACATTTACAATTAATAACAAAAAGAAACTTATAGTTCCACATACAAATTTAATTTGTACAAAAAATGCAAGAGCTTGGAATTAAATGTTTAACGTGTTCACTAAGCGTAAAATTTAATAAAATGAAAGTAGTTGTTACGGTATGAAAATATAAATTGTAAGGAACATATGTAAGAGTTGTATGAACTTGTAAAGAACAATTTAGGGGTTGGAGCGTCTGTTACCATGGATGTAGCAAAGCTGTTGAGGGAGACTGGGTCGAGTTCGCGAGAATATGGACGTTGGAATGTAGGTCGATTAACTATTAAAGTGAAATTCTGATTAAAAACCCAATTAGTAGCAACTTCAGGATATTGGCATTTTGGAGCAACTTTGGGGAAAGTCATTCAGCAAGTTGATGGGTGGTTTTAAAGTAAAGAACAACATATCCCAGGAAGCGGAGAAAGTAACATTTGCCGACTGATTCTGGTTGTATAATTTCACGAGCAACATAATTGCTTTGTGTTTGAATATAGTGTTAAATTACCTCACGAGAGAGACAACTGTCAGGGACGTTGGTGAACGGCAAAACAGTTGCAGCTGATTTAGTTGTTGGCGGTGTATGTCACTTCATGTGTGCATACGCTATAGCGGAACAGTGGGTTCAGTAGATTCGTAACAGTAGTCACAGAAATCAAATTTCAAATTATTAAGGTGACAATGGCGAAAACCCTCCCTAGCGCACGGATACTTATACACGAAACGTTCAATGGGCGCCCGCTTCTATAGTCTAAGAAAACCGACGAAAGTCACCAGTCATAAAACAACCAAAACACAATCGTCCGACATTTCTCCAAAATACGAGCGAGTGCGTAAAGAAATATTCGCGAAACGAAGTCAAGATGACAAGAGCCGTAACTTAAAGCGGAGGCTTCTAACGACTCCATTCTCCAACTCAAAAGAAAAAAAAAATGGCGAAAAAAAATTCTTCCTCAGGTTACAACATAGTCCTTTGTTCGATTCACTCAGAAAGAATTTCCAAGAAGAAACGAAACTGGGAGGAAAATGCAACTGCAGAGCTGAACAGTAATTGCGATAATTGTTATACTGCTGCACAAGGGAATTTAAGTCATTTAATTCACACAATTCACGTTAATGATGTCAGTAGAAAATGTTTAAATCTCGCTGCCGCGACACAGCCAACACCTGTCATTTTCACAAATCGAATGCGATGCAGAAATGTGTAGTTCCGGAACACGTAACGGTGAAACCAACAATTTGGTAGCCGATAGTAATTAACAAACTGCGACGGCGTTTCAAATTATTCCTCCACTCTTAAACCAAAGCAAGTCGTTAGTCGTTCAACATTCTCTTCTCTTTCCTCAGAAAAAAATACGAAATCCAGCTACCCAGATTACGAAACGGTAGCGCAAAATCTTTATTCCTTGCCGTTGGCGAGTTTTCACAAGGCCAAGGAACAGCATTCGAATCAAAAACTTATCCCAATTCAAGCGTGATGGCAGCGAAGGAAGAAAACACTGCGAAATTATTCATCGTATGCATTTTTCTACATAATAGCAAACTGATATCAATTAAAATAAACCACCCCTCCTCTCTCGATAAACAGCACAATCGCCTGACACTCCTCCATAGCCAAAACTCGAACAACAACAAGGATGCAAGGCGTGGGTTAAAGTCGACAGTCGTTAGTCTTTAAACTGGCGCAGGCTCGGGAGCGCATTCAAATTATTCCTCCGCTGCCGCATTGGTGCACGGCGCGCCGTGGCGGTGGCGGCGGCAGCGAAATGCTGAAGGTCGCCCTCGACGCGACTCTGAATGGGCGTCGGAAAGAGTTTGCAGCGGCAGGGACTGGTGGGGGTGGGGTGAGGGTGGGGGGGGGGGAGAGGCAGATTGGAAGGCGTAAGCCGAGGCGAGACGGAACAGAAGAGAACCGGGTGGCGACGGATGAGGTGGTGGTATTCAAGCCGCACAAAGTGCTGTGAGGAGAGGGGTTAGGTTGGTGGAGGGCTAGGGCGGGGCGGAGCGAGCCGGAGCGGGGCGGAACGGGGCGGAGGGGGTCGGAGCGGGGCGTGGGGGCAGAGGGAGACGGAGGGGGCGGAGGGGGTCGGAGGGAGTCGGAGGGGGTCGGGGAGGGTCGGAGCGGTGCGTGGGGGCAGAGGGGGGCGGAGGGCGGCGGAGGGGGCGGGGGGTGGCGGAGGGAGGCGGATCGAGACAGGGTGCGTAGGCGCGAGAGCGGAAGAGGACAGCATGGTAAGGCTTGGCACTCGGGGGGGGGGGAGGGGTTCAAGGCAGGGACTGGGTACAGAGGGGTGGTGGCGAAGATGAGCGGGTCGGGGTTGGGTTGGTGGGGGTTAGGTGGGGGGCAGGCTTGGGTTGGTGGAGATTCGGTGGGGCGGGGCCGGGGTTTGGGTCGGTAGGGGTGAAGCGAGGCGAGGCAGGGCGGCGTGGGCGGGTGCCACGTGGCGGGGGTGGCGGCTTAGGGCAGGGAGAGGGTGCGGGGGAGGGGCGGGGGGTTGCGTAACGAGGCGCGCCCACTCCCGGCGCGGCGCATCGTTAGAGCTCTGAACAACAACACCTCCGCTTCGCGCGCCGCGCCGCGCTGCGCCGTGCCGCGCCGGTCACCCCGCCTGCTGGCATTCGCGCTCGTTATGGTTGCCTAATTAGGAGCAGTAACAGGGACCTGGCATTCCTGGCGTCGCGACGAGAGAGCCACGAGGAGGCAAACTGGAGAGGGGAGAGTTGGGTGAAGGTGCCAACACTATTAACGAGATTATCAAAATTCTAATATTAGAAATTATTAGGAATCAATGTATGCACGGATTCAAATTACCCTGTTTAGACAGGAAATAACTGCTTAAAAAGGAAAATTGAAATTCCGGACATTGTATTATAAGGTTGGGAATAGGGTTATAGAAATTATGGAGTTGGGGAGAGAGGTATTCGCCACGTAGAACATTCATTTTTGTTATAATTTTTTGATATAAAAAGTCTAGGAACGGAGAGATTGCCATAAGAACGGACCGCTTTGACCTCTACTGCTTCAACTCTTGACAACGTAACTGCAGGTTATGTCCATGCAATCGTTTTGTTAGTGCGTTCGTTTACAGTTAGCACATCTGTACATGGTTTCACTAGATTCTCTTGCAATGGCATTGCCCTGCAAGATGGTCGTCCTGGCAAGGTGGTCCCTTCTTATAGTAGCTTCACAATACCATAGCAGCAACAGCCTAAAAACGCTCGCTAGGGTCACAAATTGCCACTATTCTGGTGTGGGCCTGTGAAGTTATGTTCACAACACGTAACGCTTGGTTTAGGCTTGGAGGTGAATGCACCATCGCTTGAAATACTTAAATGACAATGGTAGCGTGTACTTTGCGGCGACGTAGAAAATTGTATCCACAACCTCTTAAATTGTTCTGCCACCAAAACATGGAGAGGGAAGTGGATGGAAATGAACTATTACTTTCGACATAGAAAGGGAACGCTTGCCCGTGATATTAAGAGACGTCACTTCATGGAAGAATTAGGAAAATATTCCGAAAAAAATCTGACTATAAAAGATATTTCAGCACTAAGAAAGTAGCACTGGTTAATAGTAAGAGTGAAGACTAGCCTAGAGAGAAAATAAATACAAATAATTAATTGTATCTTTAATTAAGTTTATTTAATATACTGTATATATACATATGCACATATAATTGCGTACAACGGATATATAATGCATATATACATACGGACATTTACCGTTTGTAAGGCATCTTTACACAGGATGTTCGGCCGGTACACGAAATCTCTAACACGTCAGACCGTGACCTGCTCAACTGTGCATAAAAAGTCTCCTAAAAAATCACATGCAAATCCATTATATGAAATTCCCACAGGGTCATTGGAAAAAAGTAATCATTTTTAACTTTTCTATTTGCATAGAAAATATTTTTTTATACCAACTTCGAGTGCGTATTGCGACTCAGCCATTCTAAATTTCGAAGGAGTTCTTTTTACACAAAATATGCTTAAAATTGACTTAAGAGCTTATTTTCAAAGTTTCGTAGTTTCCTCCCGGAATAACCTGTATTTATTGCCCCACAAATTTAAAATGTTGGTATCCCATCCAATGTTGCTATTACACTTTTCTGGTATAAAGCAGGCAAGTTAACTTGAACACCAAACAATCTGAACCACGGCGTTGTAAACAAAAGAAACTGGCAGAAGACTTCGGTGCTCTCTCTCATGTTCATTGTGAATTTGTAGCCTGACAAAACACCCACAATTCAGAAGATCACGCGAACTTTACATCATGGTATTCTCGCTACAAAAGAAAGTATTCCCACCCCATTGTGCCCAGAGTTTCGATCAGTGCTATCGTTTCGGATCAAACGGGAGCAAGGCGACGCGACTGAAACGGAGGACTTAGCAGAGGGCCAAAGGGAAAGCGCCAATTACTGCCAGAGGCAGGCGTGGGGGGGGGGGGAAGGCTTACGGTGACGGTCGAGATAACTGAATTAACTGCGCGGCAGTGACTTAAGCATGTTCATTACCCGTCGCGCCTCGCGAGCTCTTCAAACGAACATCGGCTTCCTCTCATCCGATTAGTCCGCTGCCGCTGCCAACTTCGCGAACCCCGCCCGCCTACACGCATAACGTCATCTGAGACTTAGTACAACAACCCTAAGAGTATTCCCAAGAAAAACATAACGACGTACCTTCCACTTAGCAGATGGCGCACGTCAGACGAAATTATTTAAACGAAGTTAGAATTAACTGTATCAGAAATGAGACGCAAAGCTGGGAGAAGGATGGTTTACATAGTCGAAGGAAGTACCCTACAACAGAAATTATCCTACAGTTCCACATAATTTGTTAAAGAATTCAAAAATGAAAAAAAATCCATGTTATGTTTAATTGTGAACAAGGCAAATAATATTTTTTATCTAAAAAAAAATACAAATTACTAATATAGTTTTTTAAAAGATAAAGCCTCAGTTTTTGGACAAGTGTGTGTCAAAGGAGCTTTCCGATTAGAATATCTTCATTAATTTATTGAAAAGCCGACTATTCGAAAATACTAGTTTTTGTTATGAAACGTTTGATTTGTCACTCAACCATTATCATGGGACATAAGAATACACATATGAAGTAATATGTTTTAAGTAGAACTTCAAATCAAAAACGAATAGAACCTATACGTAAGTATAATACAAATTAGCCAAATGACTCCGAATATGAGAGTAAAAACAAGACGCGAAATAGAACGAGAAATAGTGCTTCGTTTCTAATTATTTCTTCCTATTTGACACACTGTCTTTCTGTGAGTTCAACATAATACACACGACTATGCTGTGAGACCTTTCCTAGAGAAAATTGTGAGCATATTGAATTAGATTGGAAAGCAGTATTTAAAATTAACGTGCAGTTTAAAATTGAACATTACGTTTTGAAATTTGAAATTTATGAAAAATGGAATGAATAAACAATTTGAGTTGGAAGTAGATGAAGGTGTGAATAAGCGGATGAAGTGAAAAGAAACAATTATTTGAATATTACAGTTTGTTATTGTTCAAATGTAAACCCTGCTTGAGTCCGCTCATCCGCACAGCGCTATCGCTCTTTAAGCAGAATCCGGTGGGGTGCGTGGGGCTTGCGGCAACAGAACCGCCTAGAGACATGTTCAGAGAGACAGTTTAATTTCACGCTAGCCCACGAAAGAGTATACTCTGCCTCGGGACATATTCAAAATGCTAGCATGTCAGTGTCTTTGTCTCTAAGCCACAGTAACCACATTTTCAATTGTAAGAAAGTCGACAATATCGGACAACAAGATTAACAATATTTAATTTTAACAATAAACTTACAAACAAATCACTTTCATTTCTTTTATTTTACTTCTAAAACTAATTATTGATACATCTAGCGTTTTTCACTGATTTCTTTGAGCCTACTCCTATTTTTCGTGGACCCTGTTGCGTTCGAAAGTTTCGTAATTTTCTTCACATTAATAATTCAAAGGCACATGCTTAAAATGATACTGAATTAAATTATTCTTACCAAAATTTTATGTAACGTATAAAACTAAATATACCACGATTGAAACAAAAAAAATGGAACGCTTGAAAGCTATGGAATAGCTACAAGAACTGGCGGGAGAAAAGATAATTTAATTACTCGTGTCTATGAAATGTTGAATTCTTTTTATTTTAAATAAATACACAAAATCTTTGCAATACTACGAAGATCTTACGACCTCCATTTGTTGTACGCGTAAGAAAAACCAAGTCCCTTCCCCATCCAGCTAAAGATAGCTACTTCCGCAGGAGTGGCCAACCTGTGTCCCATAGCGTCCTTCCTCCTACATACTCTTACAGTAGGCGCTCGCATTTGCATATCATAGACAACAACGCGGTCCAGTTACCTTCACCAAACCAGACGAGGCGTTTAGCTTAATTAGCAGAGACCACGACTCTTCGCGACGAAGAGATCCTCTCTTTCTACTGAACATTGGAGCCTGTGCCTTTGAACAGCAGTTTGTATATTAATGAGCTTGACGCTGATAACAAGATAATCTAAGAAAGCCACAGATATTGTCCCGGTTGTCCGGCATGTTAAGGAATTGATTTTGGTCATTTGGTTTGTCTTTATACTGTCCCAAGCCCCGTCATTACACGAAGATGTAACACGATGAGACACACTTCGATCAAAATCGAGATACATTTAAGAAGAGCGGAATTCCTAAGGCTGTTGTGTTAATGTTTCTTTTTGAACAAATATATTAATACAGAAATAAAAAAAAGCATTTGAACTGTGTAAGTTGGGTGCATTTGAACTGTGTAAGTTGGGTGCATTTGAACTGTGTAAGTTGGGTGCATTTGAACTGTGTAAGTTGGGTGCATTTGAACTGTGTAAGTTGGGTGCATTTGAACTGTGTAAGTTGGGTGCATTTGAACTGTGTAAGTTGGGTGCATTTGAACTGTGTAAGTTGGGTGCTTTTTTAGGGCTTAATTTTTCTCAGTGAACAAATATTTTCATTTCTTTTGGAATTAAAAATGTACATGTTTCTGGAATGTTTGTATGTTTCTGCAATGGAAATTCTTGCATACAAAGTTTCTTTTCAAGCCAAGTTTTGAGTGCTTATTGCGGCCGAGCCATTCAGAATATCCAGTGAGTTTATTAGAAAACACATGCTTCAAATTGTCTTAAAAGCTTAAATTTTCGAAGATTCATCGTTCCCTCCCAGCACATCCTGCATACAACTGGTGCAAGGCAACGTAAAAAGCTGGCTGCCCCCCGTGTGCTGGCGACTCCGCCTGTTCGGTTCGCCCAGCGCCACGGGGCACGTCTGATCCCCGCGCTGACGAGAGCAAACTGGCGCGGCGCGGCGCGGCGCGGCGCGGCGAGAAAAGCAAACGCCTCCCACGTCCCAGGGCTTGTTGACCCAGGCGGCGGCGGCGGAGAAAAAACGGCTGGGCATAACAGCATTCTTTCCCTTTAGTCGGAACCCGTCACGGGCCCGTCTACCTCTTTCATTTGGGGCCTGGAGAAAATAACAGCTCCTTATTGGAAGATGGAAAGAAAGATGCTCTACATTTCCATTAAAGACAGAATATGAAATTCAGTTATTAAAAGAAAAAGTGGCATTCTCGATGCGGCGGAACAAGCAATGTGCATTAAATGGAAATGGGGTGGGCACTTGAGACTCGAGTACCAAAGATGACCCACGCTGCAACAGTATGGGAGACGTGAATAGGTTGGAGACAACGCACACAGGAAACTATTTCAAGAATGCAGTAGGTGTAGAGTGGACTAGAATGACGAAGGTCCGTGATCAGTGGAAAACTATTTATGTTCAAAATTAAGATGTTCCTTCCAGGTGATGTGAAACCTCACTGCCCTAAGCAGGAGGCCTTTGTCCTACCAAGGGTTGTATAGGCTTATAATAATAATAATAATAATATACTATTGTTATTATTATTATTATTATATAAGCACAGCTCACATTTTGCGCAAAGTATTGTAGAGGCACCGACAGTCCCTAGATCTGCTCGTTAGGTAGCTGGTATTCAATCTGGAGTAGATTTTATACTCAGCCGACTCATAACATCTGTAGTCGTGATATGGAGCAACAACAACAACAACAACAATAACAATAATGATAATTGGTCGGCGTCGAAAAACTGCGTGGTAGATGTAAATAAAATACGCGAGTATTCCATAGAGCATATCACAACTTTAATTTGAAACTAGTCTTCCACACTTCACCACAATTAAGGACGACCAGAAAATGTATGATTTTGTCAAGTAGTACAGAGAACACTGTAGGACGAAGATTTTGCCTTGTACGTCGTTTTCAACGATGAGCCAACATTTCACTTAAGCGGAAAAGTGAATCGACATAATGTACGCATAAAGGGAACGGAAAATCCACCTGCTGTTATGGAATATGTAATATTTCAATTTTTTCAATATTAATTGCCGAAGATAGAAATTTCTATAAAACGAGTGATGACTGCATACATCGGTTTTTGCTCAAAATTCTCAAATTTCTTCAAATTCGCTAACGAATGATAAAAACGGTCCATAAGATCCCGTTTTAATGTTCAAATCTCCTTTCTCTCTTCATTTGCCGGGTAAAAACACACAGAACACTCGTCAATTGCTACTGGTTCGGGGTAGATGCTGTGGGCTGAAGTAGTGGCTCATGGCTCATGGCTCCATGTGGTACAGTTTTAGCCTGGGGTTTACAATTTCGTATGTTCGATGTCCGTATGTTTCTCATGTCACTACTGGCATGCGCACGCGTACTCCAGACACAAGTTGTTTTAAGTAAACCTCTTATGCCGACCGCCGGAGCATCGGCGTCAAATAGGAAAGGCCACAGCGATACCGAATCAACTTGCCTCTAAAAAGTGATTGGCATATAAGTACAGGGTTATTACAAATGATAAACCATATTTTTTTAAATACATAATTCAGGAACTATTACACTTTACGTAATCAGTGATACATTGATATAACTTCAATCTTTCCAAGTTTGTCAATTTACGCTGTAGCATTTCTTCAGAAACGGTAATCCCCGCATCAACAAGGGTATTATTCAGTTCCTCTGTTGTTGTTGGCAATGTAGTTCAATGTAGTACAATACAATGTTGGCATTGTATGTAAACAATGCCTTTGGCACACGAAGCCATTCAAACAGCGTCATGTCGCCATCAGCAGATTGGCCGATCGATTGATGTGGAAGTCTCTCCATTAAGGAAAAGACGCACATCTGTATGTGAGAGCGAAGGAGAACCATCTTATTAAAGTAAGAAAATTTTCTGAATCACTCTTAAGTTGTAGAACAACAACATATCAAGATATGACATACCTCACAGTGGTCTCGCAAAAAAGAAAAGAACCATACACCTTTGCATTGGATTAACAAAAAATGTGATGTTTGGAAGAATTGCGCACATATTCCATAACGTGTGGATTTTCCGTCCCCTGTAAGCGTACATTAGTAGACTCACTTTCCCGCTTAAGTGAAATGTTGCTTCATAACTGAAAACGAAACGCAAGGCAAAATCTTGGTCCTACATTGCCGTCGACATTATTTCACAAAGCTCAAATAGCTTGTTCTTGTCATTGCAGCAGTTGCAAACGGCAAGGTTTCTGTTTGAATCTCGACGCAAAATCTTCCAAACAGTTGGCAGTGGCATGCCTAGCTGCATAGTTTGTTGACTTACGTTGCTCCCCAACTGCCTCCACTGTTTCGTTGGAAACACTTGGTCACCCAGAGTTTCCACAGAAAACGTTTGTACGATTACAAAGATACCTGTATTCTTGAACTGACTATAGCAATGTAGAATGTTCTGATGATCTGGTGAATCAATGAATCAATCAATCAGACTTGGCGGTTCTATTAATGTGGTACTTATTATGTTATGTGCAATAGTTTCTAAACTATACATTTTGAAAACCCGATGAATAATGTGTACCTTGTAGTTTGCTCCCCTAATTGGTCTACAGTCTTGACATTACAAGTGGTAAATTGTGGAGCACCAGCTGCAAATGAAAGTTGCGATTTGCCGATTTACACGCCTCACGCCCTATGTTTTTCATTTACATCTTTCATGTATTTTTTCGATGCCAAAAATAACAGTTATTTTCTCCAGATCCTAAATATCAGATAAAGAACGCTAATATTGCAGGTGTCCTGACCGGTAGTTTTCCACGGTTTCGCCGATCAACACCAAGTTGATGCTGGAGCAGGATCATAAAAACTGGGCCACGATCGCGAGATTCCTGTACTCCCCTTTTACACTTACAAGCACTACATTACCACACACGTCGCGAGCTTAGATCTTGTCCGGCTGGGCGGTGCACCACTAACGGAGATACGTAGGTCATTCTATAACTAAAGAGACAAATTGGTCTCGAGAAAAAACAGTGGGTAGAGCAAGGTTGATAATTTTTACGTTGGCATCACAGGGATGAACCCTGACAATCTGGAGGATCAGCATTGTTGTGTTCAAAACCTCAAAAGTTGAACGATGGCAAGTACACTAGAAAATTCCACATTGGTTGAACAAATTTTTGTCATTTGTTTTGAACTTGATGAAGGTGAAAAAACAGCGAATATATGCTCTAGTATTACTAAAGTGTATGGTGAAAGTTGTAAGAACAGTGAGAATTTTTTTCAAGTGGGTACAACAGTTCAAAAGTGGTCGAGACTCAGTGACTGGCAAGTGGTCGAGACTCAACAATTGGCCGTTCTGGGGGAATACTGCGTTTGGGGACACTGTAAGCCCTTTCTTTGTAATTATCTCGAAGAACAGCGTAAAATAACCAACCAATACTGCTCATATACGCTGTTGAACAAGTTGAAGCCACCCTTGAGAGAGAAACGTCCTGGATCTCAGAGAAGAGGTGTGATTCTCCAGCAAAATAACGCACGTCCTCACACTGCTCAACAAAGCCGTGAAACCATCGACAAAATGGATTGGGTGGAATGCCTCATCCCCCTTACAGCACTCATTTAGTATCTTCTGCTTTCCATTTCCTTTCTCCACTCAAGGAGACATTACGTGGGAAGAAGTTCCAGGATAAAGAAGATGTCAAATAATTTGTGGGAAATTGGTTCAAACATCCAAGATAAAGAGTTCTTTGCAGCCGTTATAAAAAAAGCTACTAACCGGTTGGAACAAGTGCATAAATGTTGACGGAGATAATATTGCAAAGTAGGAAAAGTCCTGTTTTGTAGACATAAAAGATTATTTCTCCAAACCAATTTGTCTCTAATTATTGAATGCTCCTCGTATGTGGATGGGGAAACTCCGCAAGCCAATGTGTAGTTTGGCGCCAAATCTCGCCATCGCGGGGCAAGAACCCCACCTCCCGTGATAAAACTATGCTAACGGGAATACAGGCTACGGCAATTGACGTGTCCGGAAGCAAATTAATCCACCGCTAACCTTGTCGCCCACAATACGCATAGAGAAAATATTTAAAATACCGACACATACATACATACATACGAATTTCAATGTATGAGTATGTATTTTTCTCTCTGATTCTACTTCTACTACGTAACTCTAAAGTAAATATATGTTACATCAAAAACCTTCTTTAAACGCTTGCTTACTCTAGTATAAACGACGATGCAAGTTAAAAATATGTCAATTCAGGCTTTCGTTGCGATTCGAATTCACATCAATATCGTGTTCGTCCAACGGCAATTGTACAGAAAGAAGTGACCCCACACGTTCCACTCCAATACATCCCGCATCCGCCACACGCTGCCATTATCCCAGCGAATTCGTCACCGCCTTGGCTTGGGGCGGCAAGTCTTCCGCTGCATCATCTGAGAGGGTTTAATAACCGTCTGTAAATCATGGCGGGGAGATTGTGTCTTCGACTTTAATGGCCACGCCATGTATCAAGCGAGGAGTATCTGCCCCAGGTGGCCCCTCCCCCGCGGCCGCTGACCCGAGCACATAAACCACCCCCGCCCCTCCCCCGGCGGCCTGCCGAAAGCTGATACGCCCCCCCCCCCAGGGAAGGGGAGTGACGTACACTCGGGAGTGGGACGCGAGTACTCTAACCTGGTGAAACGGCCACAGCGATTATGCGGCCACCTCCATTATTGGAGACTTTTTTCGTGGAAACGATTATTTTCTCATAAAACGCATACAAAGATTTCTAAGTGAGAAAAAATAAAGTAAAATGTAAGAAAGTTCGGAGATCTCTGGATTAATCACTATCACACAACAAGCGATGATTCCAGTCAATTTAAACATTTTATTTAATGATAGGCATTTCCGTCAAGATGTGAAATCCTCTTCAGTATCTGTAACCATTTAAGGTTATGTCACACATGTTGATTATTTTGTCGTAGATGTTAACATTAACATATTCGAAATCAGATTCTTAAACCAGCTTGATTCATGGTCTCAAATATCTACATCGTTGCGATTCACTTTATGTACGGGACACTGTACAGGCTTAGAGATGATATTTTCAACGCCCTTGAACAACGCCCCTCAACAAGAACCCTCCAGCATGGATGTAGATCGCTAATTATTTTATTAAAATGTAAGATGTTCAATACGAATAAATATCTCCCCTGCAAAAGGTCATCTGAAGTCGCGGTCAGGGACCAGGCACATTATAAGAAGCGGAAGGGCTGCAGAGATTGTAGATGAATTATTATCGTAGCGTCGTATCACTGATTAATTTACTTAGAGTAGTGATTCTTACACTTACGTTCTGGTAGATTCTGATTCCAATAACAATAGTGTTTTTTATGTTTCCTCTGCATTTTTTCCAGAGCCTAAATTTCAGCTTCAAGTTTGATTTGAAATGTCTCCAAATCGCAGGACAAGAAACAGTGGGATGAAAACGGAGAAATGGGGCAGGGCGGGGAATTGAAGGCAAGGCGGGGAGTCGTTTAAGGGGGTGAGTGTAAAATTGCTTCCGATGCCTTATAGCAATGCAGAAGGAAAGTGTTCTTAATTTCACTGCAAACAGCAACATTAGGCCGCTTCCCGAATTCTCGAAACCTCCATTACGCGGCCACCAGAAGAACGGCCACTTGTCAGGACCCTATAGTTGCCATTTAAAATAGATTTCACTGTATTCGAGTGCTAAATGAAAACGAACACTAGAACACATGTGGAAAGCGCAATTTCATGGGAGGTGATTGTAAAAGTTGAACATGTTACAGTACTCGAGTTAGTTAGCTCAGCAAATCAATCGCTTAATTTAACTCTCTTCACTCCCACACATCCCTAAGACGACAGAAAATCTCCGGCCTCCGGGCTTACTGTAAAACATCCGGTTTTGCCATTGCAAATTTTTTAAATGCATTTTACACAACACCACAAAACAAAACCGATAATGCTGATCTTGATAACTCTTTTCTACCTTTACTACTAAAGCATTTCTAGTTAATGAATACGCGCAGTGCTGAATGTAATCCATTTGCTTTAGCTCTTTGTCGAATACACATTCGCAAGCAGGAACGGACCTCACCCATCTCAAAGCCAGATAAGACCTCTTAGCTTTAAGATCCCGCGCTCCTCTGTATTAGCTTCTTGCGTGATGAAAGGAAGGTTGAGTCACCATGGTCTTAATGAGATTTCTCCTGTCTCATAACATTTGAACCCACGGAATTTGGTCAGAGAAGAATGGAAACCCTCAAGTTTCAGTACAGGTTGTACACTCTTACAAAACACATCAATATTACGAACACCAACAAGATACCAGGCTTGTATATTATTGAAATATATTAAATATATTCCTTAAGCTAGAAATAGAAACTGCAAACCTGGAACTATTTTGCGACCAAGACAAGAGTAGGTATGGTATTTATTATAAAGGTCTCATTACAGCACATGCATAATAAAGCTTGTGCGAATACTCGGTTAAGTGCGTTAAAACTTATATATACGACGACGTGATAATGTTCGATTAGTGGAGTCATATGGACGCTATAAAAAAAAACTTCGTTATAGTACTAACGCTGTAATGAATTTATGTTCATTAGAGCACTCAGCACTATTCGAATTTATAACTTTATTATAGCACTCCCTTTGAATGCAAAGGGAAAGCGTTGTGAAACATACCTGGCTCAATCTAAACTTTCCTGGAAAAAATAACAGAAATAAATTGCATTTGTCCGTCCGAGCATCATTGAAAAACGTTAACAAAATATTTTTTTAAGGATTTCGTTCGAATATTGTTTATTAATAATTCTATGTGTATCGTAGACAAATGATAATTGGGGAAGTCGTATTCTGACCTTTATCTACACGATAAACATGATGAGCTTTAATATCATTGCAAGATTTATAGGCTTTAGTATTTCACAAGAGTGCTACTAACATTTACACAACATAAATTAATGGAAAGTTTCTGAGCAATTTGATTTCTATCTTCAAATTCCACTGAATAGCTTGTAATATTTTTTACATATTATATATTTCATAACTTTAAGTCTTCAAATATTTTGAATTACGCAATAGCACATTAACCCTCCAGAGAATAAATGAACGAAGCCCCACAAGTTAAAAGTTAATATATTGCCATAATTCCAGCATGTTAAATAATTATTTTGCTAAATTTCAGAACCATTACGAATTTAGAGCACTTGTGGAACGCAGCGTATTTTTGCATATTGGCATTCCAACAAACATATTTTCAGTACAGCGATCGTAGTGTGAGATCTCCATGTCTCCTGTAATGGCCATTGTCATGAGAACGCTCATTTTGAATTCCATTGTATACCTAACGCATTTCTCTTGAGCAATCAAAAGCCCTTCTGCGCGCAGTCACTGGCGTTCACCCCAAATGTCATTGCAGGTAATACCACAGAATCGGCCGTTCGATCTACGTCAATCATTATCACCAACTAAGTACATGTGTAATCAGCTAACGAAAATAAACCGTTTCAAGGCCTTGCTTACTAAGCGAACTGTTAGTGACCAATTCATTAATTTACCACAGATTTGTAAGTAAAACAGCAATTCGTTAAGAAAAAGGTTTTTCTTACTACGCTATTTAAACGCAGCAATACATAAATACAACAACGTCGCATATTTAGTCATCACCACGCTACACATTTTACCTTATGTTAATTCTTTGATAATAAAATGGATTTTTCGGAAGTGATTAATACAGCTGTCAACATCTGCAACGTTTGCAGGGAGGAGGAGAACGAGGCCCCATGGCGTAAAGGCTAGGCAACACGTCTTCCACCACTGGTATCGGATTCGATCCTCAGCCAATCCTTGTGGAAAGTAGGAGTGGACAAACGGAGCTCTGGGCAGGCTTCCCCCGCATTTCATTCCGTCATTTCTCCAACAGATTCACTACCACCTACTCTTTATAATGTCATCCATCGATCTCAATGACATTTGGGTCTGTGTTCGTAAACTCCAATAAATAAAATATGAAAACTGCGGATTTCTGGAGAGAGAGAGAGAGAGAGAGAGAGAGAGAGAGAGAGAGAGAGAGAGAGAGAGAGAGAATATCTCTAAAAGAGGATTTGAGAAATTGCAATGCCCAAAATAATATTTCATGTATTTTTACCCACACAAAATCCACTTTAAAAACCTGACGGTATTGTATTGAATATCGGCAATAAAGCCAGTCTTACGGTAAATCCCATGTACTTAATAAGATTATACATTTTAAAATTAGCCTTAGAATATACACAATATCAACCTTAAAGTTTCCAAGTGGAATCTTCAATCCGCGAATGTCCAATACATCTTAATAACCCTTTGTGCCTCGCACACAATTAGCATTGCCTGGGAACTCAAGAGAAATTATTACACACCGTATGCCATATGGATCTTCTGACAACTACTGACCAAGGCCAAGATACGTTATTGAGACTTGGGTGTAAAAACAATTCGGGAAGATCTTGTACAAATTCTTAAAGCTTCTGGCCATACCCAACAATTCGACTAGGCAACTCGGGAAATAACTTTCAGAATTTGGAGCTTAATTCTCAGCATTATAATACCTTTACTTTGGATATTTCAACTGGAGAAGGAGAGAAGGAGAGGGAGAGGGAGAGACAGAGAGAGAACATCACACACAAAAACAGAAACAGACCGGAGCTTAAAATAAACGGACTTATATATTATATTTTATATATATATATATATATATATATATATTATATTTTAGTTTTTCTTGTGGAAGTCTATCATTACGGATATGTAATCCTTAAAGATAGAATTCCCGTCTTAAAATCACAGAAAAGGGTAATAATGTACATATTTTTGTATATAATACACAATTTTATTTCCAAAATAAAAGCACACTGTCCCTCCAGGAGGTAATTGTTAACCACAATGTGTGACAGTATTAGTCTTCTCCGTTACAATATTCCAGAACGAGGCACTGAGTAATGTGTTTGCAACCCTCAACACGCATTACATGGCCACAAACAGGGTCCGGCCATTACGAACTTTGCACCGATACACGAACTCTGCAACAAATGCACTGTTGGTGCGAGGGTGCCGAGGCACACAGGATTATCTCGCAGCCGCATTAATTAATTTCGCCCTCCCACCTCTATCGCTTTTCGCACTCCCCTCCCACTCTGTGCTATCGGCCGGAAGTACTTCGCGCCGGAAGAGGGCGCTTGTGTGCAGGGCCTTCCCATTGGTAGGAACATCCATTGCACAACTATCACCACAATGCCGGTAGAAATACGAGCGGTATCTTTGGGTAACACGCTCAGGTCGAATACGAATACCCGCTCAATACGCATTCACGACACAGCGGATGCCATGGCTTATATGATTCCCAGTTCGCAACTAAAGCCACGTAACCTATAATAGGGCTTCCTAAGCCTCAAAGGCGTATCTGAAGTATTTCCTACTGAATGCTTCTGAGGTAACGGACATTATTACTTTTCAAAAGACCGCAACACACTCGGAAAGGGTGAAAGAGAAAAAGTCCCATGGACGTGCATGAACTAAAATCCGCATAGCCACGAAGTTTTAGTTATCGGGGATCATTCCCTTTAAGACGACAGTATTCCGTAAGACGGAGTCGGAATTTCCACTGGATGCGAAATCTCAAGAGCGTGTGCTCCGATTCGCAGTTACCGTAGTTTCCTCCAACCAATTCGAACTACAATTGAGCAATGGGCAGCTGACTGCACGCGAACCTGCGCACATTCGGGCCCTGAAGAGCCCGGCGATTTCGGCCCGCTTCCCTTCACCTGCACTCCCACGCAGCTCGGTGAAAAGGGTACATCAGAGCGAAAGCCTGGATGTAGAGTCTGGACAAAGTATTCTCTTCGTTATTTAAAATTAGGTACGACGAAAATTCGCATTTTTATGAAAAGTAATTTATACTCAGAAGGAGAAATATGGAAGATCACCGAGTATAAGAATTTACTCATGTGCAGTTCGCCAAACCCGTCAACGATTGTACACTTCAACTACGTCGTAAGACTAGAGACATTTCATCAATGGAACGAAAGGGGTTCACACCTGCACTATTTCAATTTTTATTATTTTTATTATTATTATTTCGCAACTAATGCCATGTAGATCTACGTATATAATAGACCCTCCTGCTAAGCCTATAAATTGCAAGGTGCAAGCTTTATGGTAATATGTTACGACGTAAGAATCGTGTTTTCCTACCCTGTTCAGTGAATCGGTACCACATTCAATCACATTAAACAGTCCTACTTCAGTTGACTGAATCCCATATTTCCGGAAACAATTGAGATATGTAACGAAAATACAAACAAGTAAATGTACCCGCGTTCATCCACATTCGCGCGCGCATGCGCACTCGCATACATGAATAATCACACGCCCACACTTCGACCTCGGAATTTCACGGTGACGCCTGAGCACCTGTCGGGCGCTGGCAGAAGGGGTGCCAGTCACGCACAGGGCGAGGCATAAGTAGAAAGCAGTCGTTCAATGGGAGTCCGCGACGTGAGCCTCTTACCCAACGACAGAAATCCACGACGTCGAAGTAGCCTCCGGTCGTTTCTACAATCCGATTCCGAAAATGGTTTTCTCAAATTCTAAAGTTCCCATACGCACGTACAACTATAGTGCGATTTTTATAAAGCTGCCTCTCACAACCGTATCAAGCACTACTGATTTCGCTACGCCTAGCGGCACGATCGAGAAAGACGCGAAATGCCGTGAAATATTCCATCGTGAGGACGAGCCTTGAGAGGCAGCTTTATAAAAATCGCACAACATTTTTCCGTCTTTCTTCAAAACAATGTTTCCTTAAAATTACAAGCATTTTGCGCTAGAAATGTACGTTCATAATAGCTTTGTTTCCGTGTCCTTCCTTACATGCTAATAATTCGTAATATTCGAGGAAGTTTACTACTTTTAGACACAACCGTCCACGGAATACATTGCCTTGGGACGTTTAATCAAAATTAAATGAGCATTCTGCAATTCGTATACATTTTTTTTCTTCCTTCAACCAGGTATTTCCCACCAGCGAGGCACCGCCCCAGCAGGTTCAAGCTCTAAGCTCCCGACTGCTCTCCCGATATATGTGGCAGTGTGTGTGTACGAGGAGAGGATAGGACAAGGAACAGAAAGGAAATTATCACGCGCGGCCCGTGGCCGTTTGTTAGGGTACAGCTCCGGCATTCGTCAAGCGTTGGTCGGAGAAACGACGGAAAACTACCGATCAGAGTGGCCAGTCGCTAGAATTCTCCTTCAGACAGTGAATGAATTCGACCTAGCTATGTCACTAGTGTCGAAAATCCGGAACCCTAGCCCCTCCCGATCACAGGTAGTGCAGTGACAAGCCGGCGAGCAACGCGGGTGGAGGCGGAGCAGAGCGGTACGTATCCACGCGAGTTGAAGAAGGCGAGGAGAGAGCTGTTGGTCTGGAAGGCCGACGCAAATGATCGTGGTGAGATGAGGCGGGGCAGAGCACAGTTGTTCGTAGCGAGCCATGGCGTGGCGGACCAAGGCTGGACGAGGCGTGACGGGGCGTGGCTGGACAGGGTGGGACAGGGTCGAGCAGGGGAGGGGTGGAGCAGGACGAGGATGGGCGGGGCAGGGTGGAGAGGGGCGGGGCAGGGCAGGGTGGAGAGGGACGGCGCAGGGCGGAGAGGGACGGGGCAGGGCAGAGAGGGGCGGGGCAGGGCGAAGAGAGGCGGGGCGGGGCAGGGTGGGATGGGGAGGGGCAGGGTGGGATGGGGAGGGGCAGGGCGGGTATGGGCTGGCAGGGATGGAGGGATGGAGGTGGTCGGAGGCGGAGGAGGGCAAAGGGAACGCGCGCGGCCGTCGCTGAGAGGTGGAGAGCCGCGATGCGCCCGTCACTCCCCGACCGAATCGGAACTCGAGCTGTCACTCGGCGCCTACCGCCTGCGCCGCGCAGGAGCCGCACAATGGAGCACACGCTCAAACGGAGGCCTTTCTCCCACGAAAACCCGCAACGTGTTCAAAGCCCATATTGAATGCTTTCACAACACCGGAGCCCAGTTGCCTCGTTCAAACTACATTTTATTTTTGATAAACAGTTTAAAGTGCACGTTATGAAAAAAAAGTATAATTCTCTGTTAGTGCGCTAATACATTTAAGCACATAGTTATATCTTAACGGATATTACAACATTCAGATCTACTGGTTGTTTTTCTTTAACAAGAAACATCGTTAAAATTGCCATACACAGAAAAGTACTTTTATTTCCTTAATCGTGAAAGTGAATATTTTACATTGGGATTTTCCGTTTCAAGAGCGGCAGTACCTGAACTATCAGTTTATTTCTTTTCACTTTTAGAATTGTCGTTCATTCCCATTGGCAGCAATAGCTTCTGTTCTTGTGAGATCGCAACTGTTATCTTTAGAATTGAGGAAGTTCCACATACAATACAGACTAGAGCGGATTTTTGACACCAGTCAGACAGCGGGGTTGAGACCGAATACTTTGTGGATGGCTTTTATTTTCGAGGTGAACAGTTCCGGTGGTTCGTTCCTGTCATTTCCTCTTCTTAATTTCACAGGTGCTGCAGGACGCTTTAACAACGGACCGCCGACTGCACGCGATTCGTCCTTCCCCGCCCTGCTTCTAAACCCCCACTGAATGGGTGGGCCATTAACACGCAGCCCATCCACATTGATCAATATTATCTCGGACAGACTTCGGTGGTACGTTCATGTCGCACGAACACCCTCGAGAAAGGAAGGGAAAACGCCTTGTGAGTGCTGCAGGCTGTAAATGCGCACGAGAGGATCAAATGTAGAGGCGGCGTACGCGAAGAATTGTTATATTTATAAAGAAAAAGGCTGCACTTCATTTAACACGCGACAGGTGAAAACTGATAAGCATCTACTTCAATTTGACGGATTATATCTACCAGGACAGAGGTTCCTGGAACGACACCACTCCTTCTCGGATCTACAACCCCTCTAGTGAGCTACGCCTCTTTGAATGCCGCGAGCGAGTCCCAATTTACTCTTGTGTCAGGCGCAACGCGTCAAAGGCGTGATCTACTGCCGCAAGTCGTGTGTAAACGGGTAATGACTTCCTTGTTCGATAAAATGACACCAAAGTAAGACGAGCGGTAGTACGGTTGTAAAGACTTTAGCGTTAATATTATGTTTACAGTAGATGCCATTTTAACAAACTGTTTTAACAAAGCGATTTTAACATGCGATTTTAACATGCGATTTTAACTCCTCGAACCAATTTAAAGAACGTTTCATCGACAAAGATGGCTCAGGGAATCAACTGATGTCACTGCAGAGCCTCTGATCGAGAATTCCTAGAGTTCGAGTTCCGACAGTGGCATAATTTTCGACACCAGCTACATAGCTAGGTCAGTCGCTGATTGGAGGAGAATTCTGGCTGATCGGTTGCTTTCAGTGGTTTCTCCGATCAACACCTGGCGAATACCGGAACAGTACTCTAACGAACGGGTCACGGAACGAACGCGATCTTTCCTTCCCTTTCCTTGACGTATCCTCACACACGTGCATGTCACATGTCAGGTGACCAGTCAATATCTTAAGAGCTTGTCGCGGTCGGGGCGGTCTCATAATGGTGGGAGATACCTGGTTGGGGTAAATCCTCGAAAGCGACATAGTTTGGCACCGGATTTTGCCGTCGAGTACGACCACTGCCGCTTGGCTGCCAGGCAAACATGCAGTACACTTACGGGACTAATGACCTTAGCAGTTGACGCTCCCGGCATCACTAGTCAATCGTTTAAAAGACCATTTCAGACCAAAAGTGTGTTGATGCTGAACAGAGCGCACGCCGCACGAGGAATTCGAACGCCTGCGCTCCCCTGACTTCAGCGACTGCGCCCCACAGCGAGGGCCACGGGGCCGCCGCGGCGCAGCGCTGACAGCGGACAGATTGGCTCAGCAGACACGTCGACCCCGCGGGGCCGGGCAGACGGGCAAATGCGACGCAGGCAGCTCGCCTCGCCTCGCCTCGCCGCGCCGCGCGCGCTTCACCCGCATTCGGAGAACTCTTAAGAGGGCGGGCCGCGGAAAATAAAAAAAAGGAGTTTATGGTTTTATTTACTCAACGTCCAAAGCAGTAAAAAGAAATGGGCGTGACGTCTACTGGGAATTTATCGAAATAGACCACAAGAGCTGCCCATACGAGAAAACAAAGACTTGCAACGTTCTACGCATTTAGTCTTCGCAGAGAAATACAGCGCGCCAGGAAAAGTCTCTACGCAATGGCACCGGTGGTTAGTGAGAGTGCTAGCAATAGAAATTATGTTGGTAGCACGAATTGCGGTATGTAAAAAAGAAAACGTGAAGTGCGTACTCCCCAAATCATAACGGATGCTGGAAGGGTCCCATTTATTTGTTTTCCAGGAATCACGTTGCATGAATGTAAATGCAATTGCAAGTACTAACCCCTGCTTTAGCACAGTGCGGAGAGACTTTCCTCGCACACAAGTACGTCTGCTCTAGTACTGATATCTTGTGTCGACGAATGCTTACATGCGCGAAAGCACGTTCAAATGAATACGTTCACAACGTCGACTCGTCCGTATGGCCCAGCAAGTAGAAATTCCTTTTCTGAGGGGAGTGTATGTTAGTGCAGCTGATATTTATTGTCATAATGGGAATTCTCACGTTTTTCTTCCGGGAAGAAGGGTCCATTACTTTTGATTACCCTAATCCTCTACGAGACAGGAAAACAAGTTAATTCCTCCCACAAAGTAAAATGGGAAAAACATTCCTAAGAGAGTGGAGAAGGCCCACGATTAGGCTTGGAAATATAAGATGAGCTGACGTAAATTATCGCTCATATCCAATAGTTCCTCCTGTCTGGTCCTGCAATTGCTGGGAAGGGCACTGCCTCTCCGCTCGTGTGGCGACGCGCGCCGGCCGCAGGTGCAGCGGCCTCAATTGTCGCAGAGCAAACACGCGGCGCCCGCGCTCTCCACGCCCCACCACGCACAGCCGCCGCTTTGAGCTCGCGCACACTGCCCGAGCCCAGGGAAAGGCCAGGGCGAGCGTAGACACGCAGGGGGAAGTGGACAGCGGATGGAAATCGTCGGGGAAGTGTGGGAGATGATTACGAGGGAAGGGGAGTTAAGTGACGGAGGTGGTAGAGAGAGAGGTTATGCGCGCGAGGAATTATTTGAGGGAGGTGGGAGAGGTGGTTTTGGGGGGCAAGGAATTGTTGGTGGGAGGGGCACGGGAGGGTGGGACTGGGGAGGTAAGAGAGAATTCGAAGGGCGCGGTACGGAATTTGCCACTAAAAGCCAACAGATGAGGCAACAAATGTTGATTCCAGAGAGTACCGCGAATTTTGCAACTAGGGTGCGTGATCGATATTGCAGCCCCAAATAATAACCGCAATGGAAAAAGGCGGCACTTGTAATGGTGGACGCCTTGATCTGCTTCGACAGGTGTCAAATGTCCAACTGCTCACTTTTCAACGTGACAATGAAAATTCACCGCAAAAAAATTTCACCTGATGACAATACATCACAGCGGGTCTACTCAACTTTTACATAAACATTGGCTGAGTAGATATTAAAGAACAAACAAAAATAAAGAAAAGAATGGATCAAGGAAAAATAGGACACAGTTCAGAGAAAACATATCAAAGCGTCTGAATCGATTGCGGTCTCATGTAGTCAACGAGAGCCATCAGTAAACGGGCCCCGTTCAGCTAAACAACTCCATTACCAGAAGGAAATTCATTCCACTACGTCAATATGCATTTCATTTCCCAGTATATAGGCATCAACCTCCCGGGATAAACGACAAATATCGCGTAATGAGAGAGCAAACGCGGTAAATCAACAAAACGACGTCACTAACTTTCAGCAGATTGCTCTCTACGAAGAAAAAAAAATTATACGCTCATTTGACATACGCAAGAACCGTGGGAAATGCGATGACGTGCGGAATTCCATGCTGCACAACTTTGCAGAAATGTCCGTGAAACTATGAAATTAAAATTAGGTTTAAGGAGCATGCGATATACATTCATTTTACTAAGTAGCACATTCGAATATCTGTTACATTTTCCGTTTACTTCCTGTTCCAAGCGTTTCTTCAGACACATATCACGCAGTTTAATCACAAAAGTATTTGTAATTTTACAGCTTCCTCGAGTGTTAGTGAAGTCCGATTAAAACACCAAGGGTTATCATGCAGGAAGAATTTTGAGCTTTGTAGTTGTTGCTTTGAGCTTTGACTTTTGAATGGATCGCACGCGCTTTCGGGACAGTCCAGCTTCATGGTGTAGCCACTACGGAGCCCCAGACGAGTCGGGCTGTGACGTCGCGCGGGGTACTACAGGCGCTGCAAGCACAAAAGTGACGGAGTATAATTTGGAAAGAGAAAGCCGAAGAGCAGTAGTAGCGATTTAAGACTGATTGATTAATGTATAGGGCCCTGGTTATTCTTCGAAAGGAGCCGTCACTTGCGCAGTGTAATTTTGACTTGTGGAACTGCAGGCTTCCGCGGCCAGGCTTGTCAAGGCTGTCCGGGTGACGCCGCGTCGAGGACTGGGACGACTATCCCACCATTACATCCGGCATCTCCCTCGAGTGGGGCCTCTCCCCAGCCGGGACCAGCGCTAAGCTCCACGTGTGGTTGTCTAGGGCATGTACGTGTGTAAATAAGGGGAAGGAAAGATCGCGCGCTGTCCGTGGCCCGTTTGTTAGGGTTCTTCTCCTGCATTCGTCTGGCGTTGATCAGGAAAAAAACGGAAAAGTACCGATCAGAGCAGCCAGCCGCTAGAAGTCGCGTTCAAACAGTAGCTGAATTCGAACCACACTGGGGTCGAACTCTAGGGGCTCGAACCCTAGGACCTCCAGGTCAGAGGCACTGGAGTGGCCTCAGCTGATGCCCTAATCCACCTATATCAGTCCACTGACAAATCCACACGAATAGACCGAGGAGCAAACCCGAGCACTTGCGATATACAGCGCATCCGCTGGCCATTACATGACGAACCTCCCCCGTTTCAAGCACACAGAGACGCCATTCGGGTGAAGTCGAGCATAGCGCAGCTCACTCACCGCAGAGAGTGGCTGGCATCTAGCCTCCACGGAGAGAAGATGGTGCGGCGCGCCATAAATGAGCGTGCCAAGCTCGTAAAGCTAAGCGAACAGCTACATCGCAAGGGCTCCCGTTCAATAAACCTCTCTCCGGCGCTGCCCGAGTGCCGACGCCTGCGACACAGCACCTCTTCGGAGGACGTGCCCTGGATGCGAACCGGGGCTGCTGCTTCGCGAAGCAGATTCCTCGGAATTGGCTCTAAGCGATGCCATAAAACCCGAAATGAAAAATACCAGAGTACGTATGAAGGCTGCTGAGTAAGGAAGACAATCCAGGATCTCGTTTATGCTCTACACATGAAACCGTTGGACGACCTCCGTAGCACACATGGCAGCTGTGGTCACATCTTTTCTCGGAAAGAAAGGTGGAGGGCATCGAAGGACGCAAAAGGGAAAAATGTTTTCACTTTATGATTATGATGATGAAGGTAATAAAGCCGTATGTACCGCGCAATAAGAAAAACTTCAAAAATCAGCATACAAACGCACAACTTACGAGAGAAGGCTACTACATTTTTGTTCACCCGTTTTTCCTATACTAAATAAATACAATTCAATATACAGGGTTGTGGGATGGCTTGGAGAGTCTCTTCCCCAAATGGTGTTTTCTCACGGAATTCCCAAAATTGTCAAGTTAAAAGCAACAAAAAACAGAAAAATTAGGCACATATTTACGTTTTTGTACTTAAGTCTATGGGGACCTTTCGAAATTTTTCAATGGGACCACGCATCCTCCTCCGGGCTCCATCTGCACGCACGCCTATAAAAATCAATAATTCCCTACCTATATATTGTGATCAATGCATCTGAATATATTAAAAGTTTTCACTACTACGCCTGAGATTTCATTTTCTACTTTCTAGATCATAAAAACACCCCATTTCCTAATAATATTTTTCACCCATTAAAAAAATTAAACTACGCAAAAAAATCTTAAAAATTAAAATTGTGTACCTAATTGTGGATAAAATTTCTCTATTTCAGTTATTTCTATTAACCAAGTTGTTGAAATGCAGGGGGAAACGGAGGGGTCGCGACCCCTTCCAATGCCAACCCTCGGCTTCTGCTAAGCGATTGGCGCGCTGTCCACAATCGTCACAGACACCGCACGCGTGGCGATATTTGTTGAGCGACAGAGGGGAACGCGCTCGGCGACAGCCAAAGGTTATGGAGGGCTCAGCTGTCAGTCAACATTGTACATGCGAGCTACGGGCACTCTCTGTTTCGTTCTTTTCGCTTCTCATGCGATTCAGCTATAGCAACCCCTTTCATGCACTTTCTCCAGCTAGTAATTTGTCAGCGGTATACGACCATTAATGGGCGGAAAATCGTATTACAACAATACAGTAATAATAATAATAATAATAATAATAATAATAATAATCATCATCATCATCATCATCCGGGATTTGGAGAACAAATCGTGTTTACTTGTGGATGTTGCTGTACCTTGCGATCAAAACGTCGTTACCAAGGAGGCAGAGAAACGTCTTAAATACAAGAGTTTGGAAATCGAGATCAGCCGAATGTGGGGCGTAAAAGCACAGGTCGTCCCGATAGTTATCGGAGCTCTGAGATTTGTTCCGCAAAATTTGAGTAAGAACTTGTCTAAACTCCCAGGTAATTCAAAAGACTGGGAAGTGCAAGAAATAGCTTTATTTGGAACAGCTCACATTTTGCGCAAAGTATTGTAGAGGCACCGACAGTCCCTAGATCTGCTCCTTAGTAGCTGGTGGCAACCTGGAGTAGATTGTATATTCAGCCGACACATAACATCTTAAGTCGTGATTTTGAGGAATAATAATAATAATAATAATAATTGTTGACACATTGGCATAAAATATGATTCATATTTGGCGCCGTGGCGGGAGATTGGTTTTTAATAACAATCTTTGGCCTTAATTACCAGCTCAGAATTTGCATTTTGAACGTACCGCGTCGGACTTCCCTCCAAAACCCGCGTGCTGGTTGCGAAAGAGCGCGGATAAACTTCTTTGCTCTGAGTGTTTTGAAACAGGTTGGTGGAATCTACTTGTTAGCTCAGCAACCCTCTACCAGGTGGCAGTTCCTGCTTGTTTCGCGCCGCAAAACCCTGCATTCACAAAGACAACGGTTTGGAGGCTTCCGTTTCAACCTATAATAGCATTGTCGCCAAATTCAAACGCCGAAACAGGAACTTCACAGCAGTTTTGTTTTCCGCACAGGGAACAAGTTACAATGAGCGTGTATTAACGTTCCATGAGAACAGGTTAAGCTCTCAAAGTTGGTACTAGTGTCGCCCCTCCACTGCCTTTCAAAGAATAACCTCCTTTAAGCGGGAACAGAGCTCAAGTAATGAGCGAAACTTGTTGCAGACAAATTGACAAAAAGGAGGTTGCTTTCCCGTGAGAAACAGGTAAAAAGGCGAACGATTTATTCAATGGTTGCTTATTTCTTCATATTATCTTCTAATAAGAGGGGTACATTGTGTCTTTCCAGAGATCGAGCGAGCGACCGAGCGAATTTTCAGAATGTTCGTTTCGCCATAACCCAATTCATAGCTCTCCCAATCTGAATCTGAAGCTATATCGCTGCCTGAGCAATAATAATAATAATAATAATAATAATAATAATAATAATAATAATAATAATAATAATAATAATATGAAGCCTAAAAGCACAGGTCGTTCCGAAAGCTATCGGAACTCTGGAATTTGTTCTGAAAAATTGTGAAAAAACTTGGCTAACCTCCCAGATCCCATTCAAAGGACTGAGAAGTAAGACATTGCTTTATAGGGAACAGCCCAGAATTTTTGTAGCTCCATATTGTAGAGGCACCAACAATCCCAAGATCTGCTCCTTAAGAAGCTGTTTGCAACACCTTCACGAGTAAGTTTTATATTCAACCGACTCATAACATCTTTAGTCGTGAATTGGAGGAATAAATAATAATAAATATTAAAAAAAAACGTTCTGTGAATAATATTGCGTGGACCAAAAATCGTTTCCTCTTAAATTGTACGATTAAACACGAGAGGGTCCATTTATTTTGTTAATGAAACGAGCATCTGAAGGCCTGATGTTTCTACAGAACTACATAACTTTTTCTCTCTCTCAATTTTAACAGACGACGTTCCAAACACACTCTTCAATGTGCTTTTTATCACTCACCCACCATGGCGCCCGTAATACGTAGTATGCACGAAGACCGATACTCACCTGTAACAAAAGAATTCCATTAATAATTTGTGAGAAACTCGTCAAATGAATGGCTTTGTACATTTATGCTTTGCCTATATGACAGAACAAGGGGGTGCTACGAACACATGAACAGTTAAAAAAAGGTTCAAACGAATTAATATCAAAGATAATCTATGGGGTCTTTAAAAGCTTCACAATATGCAATGTGTTTTATGCAACCTCCACCAAAACAAAGTGCAATGTGTAGATCAAAGGAGAAAATCCTCCTATCACATTAACTCCCTAAATGCAATATTAATCTGCAGCGATCAATGTCCGTAAATGCGGTTTCAATTTAGTAGTGCGTAGCAATGAGAGCGTTATTATGTGCCACCGGCAAACTACACCTGCGCACATTTAAAATGACTCAAGAATTTAATTGCAACGAAGCAAATGGACGACGTATTTAAATTAAACATGGCTGGATGAATACACAGATGGTTAAGTCATAGGTTGCTAAAGAAAAGTGTTGTAGATGTCCATAGTCTCTACAGCACACGTAACGAATGATTTCTAATGTAAACGTGAACGAGAAAATTTGGAGAAAACCGAACAAAAACGGATATGCATGGGTACATAAATTACCTGAGTTTGAATAACGTGTCATTTGGAAAGATTCGCCGTGATATTCCTCCGACATTAAGAACACAAAGGAAGTGACATTTATTCAAGTAGATTTCGTAGGTTCCCACAGCCGGAGTCATTGTATTCTTGGCTGTCCGGGATAACCCGCGGCTCATCCCAGACAGTCAAAACATATTTATTAAAGCAAACTGATCCTACTCTGGGTTGCGTTGACACATTACTTCCTAGAAGTAATAAATTATCGCCAACAAGAATCATTTTTCAATGTTAGAAAAACTCGCGAACTTAAGAGAGGAAAATTAGTCACTATATTTGAAAACCAAATTTTTCTGCCATTCTATGTTCCTTCTTTTTTATCGTACTAACTAGTGTCGTCTTTATCATGTTTATTCACTGTTTCAGGATATCATGTCGCATTGTACATGATATGCCAGCTTCAAACTCGAAATGATAAGGTTGCTACTTTAGAATAACTTTCTTCTACTTTTCACTGACTACTAAGGATTCTAAGAACTGACACAAAACGTGTACTATCGAAAAGTGTGCGAATACAAATATGAGAAGACAAATTTGTTTCATTTCGTGGAAATAGTTGGGAGACAGAGGATGAGGTCGACTGTTACTGAGCCAACCAACCCGAATTGAAGAGGGCCAACCAACCTCGAACGGTAGTTTTTATTAACGATGGCCACAGATTTGATAAAAGAACTCTAAGGAAAAACCTGAATAATCGAAAATCAGGAGCTTGCTTGAATGTTACAGCAGAAAATCAAATTATCTCCACGTGTCACTAATCTAATGCATACGGTGGCTACGTGGCAAACTTGAGAACCAGAGTGCCGATCACACCTTCTGCCACGCCGCCCGGTCTCCTCGACCATTTAAAACGAATTCTTATTAAAAATGAAATAATTGTTTTTGCTGTTTCAAAGAATTGCCCATGGTAACAGTTAACTTCTTTGACAGACTTTACATAAAACGGAACTCGACATTTGAAGTCACGCAGGCAAGTCGAAACGCAATAAATCGCCGTTTGTATCAACGATCTTCTGCAGATGATTGACGATACGAAAAAAGAAGGAATGATTAACTCCATTATTTCGCTTTAAACAACGGCCCCGCGAGGAAAATAATCGCGTTCGCTTTCGCGGAAGAGCCGTCGCTACAGGCTGCGCACAGACTAAAACTATTAGCCGTCTCAAAGGACATAAAGTCTCCCGAGCACAAAATTAGAAGAGAGACGACAACAAAATTGCTATTTATGCGCTCCGGTACGTTCGCTTGCTTTAATCCCATTACAGGAAAGTCAAGACAAGTTTTAATAAACTTCGCCGTCGGCATTGATTCCGGCGTCGGCTTTAGGGAGAGCGGAATTTGCATTAAATTCTCTCGGGCGAAGGGATGATGTGTATGCGCGCGCAGACAGCCACCGAGAGTGGTAGCGCAATTGAAGCTTAGTGCAGTTGCCCTGAGATCCAACGCACGTGGATTTTCTACCCCTAATAAGCAATTGGGTCAGACGCCCCACCACCTGGACGAGAATAGTAATACCGTAAGCTGAATGTTCAGATTGGTCGTTTACAGTGGCGCAAGATACCCACTGCGTACCCTCTAACTTTACAAACAAAATTTTACTTCCTTTGTAACAAAATAAATATTACTTCATTTATAACATACATTTTCTTATTTATCGATTGAAGTTTACACTAGCAGTTACGAAATGCCCGCACTTGCCAAAGGCGACTGTGTGCGAGGCGCGCGGGGCGGCGGGAAGCTCGGGTGCGATCGGGTGTGCTCGGTGCGTGCCGTGGGGGCCTGCCATCTGGTGAATTCTGGAGCCTCGCTTCAATGAAAGCGGTGTTTCAACATCATGGCTTTCAATGGTAAATGCGTACAGGCGTATGGACACTGAAGTTCGTAATTCTAAGTGGTATATACGTGTATGCTATATGTGCTAATTCAGATTTTAATTTATCGTTATAAGTGAAACTACCATGGACGTTTTAACCTAGCGCCTACAGTACGCAATCAGTACGATTGCGTCCGCTAGTGTTTCGGCAGGAAGAGCACCAACATGGATCATTCTACTGCAGGCAGCGACGTAAACAGGCACACGAGCGTGATTCGAGATTAATTAATGAAGCGTTTTGTTTCGCGAAACTTTAAATATAAGAAAAACATTAAGGCGAACGCCGGACATTACTCTTCTACTTCGAAAACCTGTGTAAGGAAAATTAATAGCCACCTTTTTGTAAGTAATGAATGGGTACCGGCCGTATATATTTTATTGCTCAAGTAAAGTAAGCCCTTCACCGCACGTCACTGGCCGCTTATGTGATTTGTTTGCTCCACTGTATTCTGGGTGGATCTGTACCACCAAACAAAGGATCATGGTCGATGTGGCCTTTCTTGACCCACCACTAACAATAGGGCACTGGGCTTATCCCCTTTCCCATATCGCCCATTAACGCCTTTTTTCTAAATATGGGTTTTCGAAAAAACACGTAAACGCTCTTGCACTCTCAACTAGTGGTGCTACAGAATGGCACAGACTTTCCCGTATTAGTTTTCTATTTACCTGGGTCTTCGCTAGCTATTCGGAATTACCACATACTCTTTCTTGCCAGCTACCATCTATCATCGCCAAAAGTACATTTTTTTGTCATTTTCTTAATTTTTCGGTTTCCTATTGGTAGAACAGAAACATTAATTTTAGAATATTAAAGAACACAAAAACCTAGCCGTAAATGGCAATTTTCTTTTAAAAAGTATGTGCCGTTTAAGAGAAAATGGCGTTTTAGCACTACTAAAAATGCGAAATTTGAAGCTCATTTTCACAGAAAATTTTTGAGTTTTCAAAATACTTTATTTGAAGTTATTTGAAGCACTTACACTCACAAATATAATCATCTTTACAAATTGCGGATAATGTGCATATTAAAGATGTGAGAGATCTTTCAAAAAATTTACATTTATATAATTTTTGAAAAAAACAAAAAAAACTCAAAATAAACTTCACGCTATACTAATGAGTGCAATTAGCACTATCCGTTACAAAAGTTTCAAGAAAAAAATTGCAGCCATATACGAGAAAATGACGTTTGAGCATTTCTGAAAATGCCGAAATCTGAGCTACTTTTCACAGAAAACGGTAGTGTTTTCGAGAAACTTTACTTGACATTATTTAAAGCATATATACTCGTAAATATAATAATGTAAAAAAATCGCCGATAATGTAAATATTAACGACGTGAGAGACAAGTAAAAAAATTTACATTTTTGTAATTTTTGAAAAAACCAACCGATAGACCAAAATGTCTTTTATGTCATTGATAGAGTACATTTACCACTATTCCTACCAAAAGTTTAAAGAAAAAATTTGGAGCCGTTTTTGAGAAAATTTTGTTTTTGTAATTTTTTAAAATTGCACATATTGCACGCAATATTGCACGAAAACTACCAAAATTGTGAAAAACATTTACATGACCTTTATTAAAGAACTCAATATGCAGAACAAATTTTATTTGAAGAAAAAATCTCTATCTTCAATTTTGTAGTTGGAGAAAGACGCCGAAAAAAATTCAAACTTTCACAATTTTCGAAAATTCAGAGCTGTACATGAAAATCGGACCTATGCCATGTTAAAAAGTGTATTTTCTTCTATTCATACAAGAAATTTAGAGAAAAAATTTGGAGCCGTTTTTGAGAAAATGTTGAAAATCCCCGGGGGGCTTCATATAAAGTACCCCCAAATTTTAAAGAATCTTTTTCAAAATCACAAAGCTTCGACTAGAATCAGATCGACTGGGGAATATCAATTTTGAAGAAAATCGACCGAACGGTTTAGGCGCTAGCGTTGACCACAGACGGACAGACGGACGGAATGCCGTCAATCGATTTTTAAGTATAAAGAAGCAACAAATCATGGATTTTGACCACATCACGAGATAGAGGATTTTTTTTCTTAATTTAGCAACTGGTTTTATCCACTTATTCGTTTTCACGGCCCGGCAATTAATTTTTTTCCGCCGAAAATTGGCCATTTTTTCGCGCAGCATTACATAACTTTCCCTATACTAAGTATATCACTCAGTGTATACGTACGTATACGGGAAAGTAAAAACGACTCCATTTTTTAAAAATAGTTTGTTCCAATAGGTTTAATACCGGTTTAACCGACAAGTCCGGTTTTTCAATAAACTGGACTCTGGAATTTCGAAAGTAGGAAATGTTACGTTTTTTGAACAGTTCAACTCGTTTAATACTGAAACTAGTTATTTTTAATGCTTAATATTATCTCTTTCAATCATTTCATTGGTGTTCATTAAAAACTGAACACTCGAAAACTGCAAATCTTCGAACTGTGTCAATTCTTATCTCCCGTGCTTCTTTTGTAGAGCATTGCGTCAGGACTTAGTACGAAACAATGTGCAATATTATAACACGTATTTTTTACAAACAATTCGAAAAAATACGTGATGTTGTACCCTATCGTTTAGAGTGAAGACCGCACAATAATAATTTGGGTGACTTCAATTCGCTGATGCTAAAAGGACAATCGTATTCTTACAGCCCTATCATATGAGTACAACGCTAAGGCGATGAACTAATACCCAAGTCACTAGCTTGACGAGCACGCGAACTCACTTGCTGTAGTTGACACGTATGGCGTGCGAGACTTGCTACACGTGGTCACGCTAGCCTTACAATTTGCTTCCGTTCGTGCTAGACTGCGATATTGTGGCTTAGTACAAGAAAATGCGAGAAATTAAGATTTAAACCACAAGGAAAACATGTCCATGCAAATTGTGCATAATAAATGCAAATATTAAGCGTGTCAAAGTGCAAGTGAAAATAATATATAGACGTGTCTTGAGTGGAATTGGTTGTATTTCGTGTAACTGAAAAGTATTTTATTCTTATCAAAGAAGACAATTATTACGTATGGAATATTGAGTCTTGATAAAAATACCATATCCACGGTAATAAGCACTTTATATTATACCGGATATAATGTCCTGTCGGTCTCGGTTCTCATTCTTTCGATTATCGTTCTTCCCCAAAAAACCTAGGCGATAGCAAAAAGCTACTAGAAAGTTTTAACTGAGCGACAAAGATTCGAGAACTTTCTACACATTACCGGCAGTCCAGAGTAGTGTGTGGTGTATTTTATCATTAAAATATTCTACATGGATAAGTCAATACGTACTATTTGCATTTTCATTCTGATCTTCTGTAAGTTGACTTATAGCTTTGTAGTCTTCCCTGTTTTAAGACAATGACTTTGCTTATAAGGTTAAAGGTATAGCAACCTACAGATCGCTTTGATGGTGTAACGGTTACCATATCGGACTATTACAGGATTATTACACCCCAGTTTCCGGATTCAAACCCGAAGCCATTGATTTGTATGGACGAAAAATAAAATCTTACGTACGCCTTCCTTCGGAGGGGAAGAAAAGCCGGCTGAACCAGATTTACAGCTTCTTCAAGTTCCTCGTGCCTAAGAGAAGCCTCAGAGCTAAATCAAATCGCCTGTTTCGTCGCCTGAGTGACACCGTCTTTCCCTGCGAAAGGAGTGTAGAAACATGTGCGTGGTGTAGCCGGAAGAGCAAGGCTTGAGACTACACGTAAAAGAAGGCATCACAGAATTGAATTAGGGACGAAGTGCTCCGCGAGCCAATGGCAACCCTAAGAAGAGGGGTGTGGGCGCAAAACGTTGGAATTTGATAAACGTTTTAGTGCCAATTTCCGTTAAAGTCTAAACTTACAAAGTTAAGTAATTATAAGGATGGTTTGCCTAACAATTAAGAAAAATCCATCTATAAAAGGGTGAGCGTCACCGTCTTATTATATCATGGGGGAATTTGCCCTTCTCGGCTGTTAGGTGTATGAAGCAGAGAGTAAAGATACGCAGTGCCTCGACGAAAATACCGGGAGGGATGGCTCAGTGCATCAACTCATGCTACCGCAGTCCCTCTGACCGGGATGTCCTAGGTTCGTGTCCCGACGGCTCAACACTAGTTTGTCAGCTAGGTTGAATTCAGTCGCTGTCTGGAGGAGAATTCTAGCCGCCAGCTGTTCTGATCGGTAGTTTTCCGAGGTTTCTCCAATCAACACCAGGCGAATGCCGGAGCAGTACCCTAATAAATGGGCCACGGATCGCGCGCGATCTTTCCTTCCTTGTCCTTTCCTCACCCATTTACACTAACATGCACTACACTACCATACATGCCGGAGGACCAGACGAGAGCTTAAGAGCTTGTTCCGGCTGGGGCGGTGCCCCGCTGGTGAGAAATACCTGATTGGGGAAACCCCGCTAGCCAACGGTAGGTCGGCGCCGGATCTCGCCATCCAGCGGGGAAAAGATCACCGAGGAAAACTCGCAAAACATGCTTACGGGACTAATGATGTCTGTAGTTGACGCACCCAGAATCACCAATCAATCAATCAACGAAAATAACTGGACAATCTGTCCAGATTTTCTGTGAACCCTCCTGTTCAAATATGTGAAGCAACACTTCTGCAGTCACGAGCCGCCAGTGAATTGAGTTATCCAATCACCATCATCCAGGAATGTACAAATTCATTTGACGCCATACTAACCACGGTTAGAGAATCTAGTACCACGGCAGCTTCGGCATCCAACCGAGCTTCACTCTTCCCGGTGTGCGGGGCCAATGCGGCCCGGCGACTGTGCCCCGTTGCGCCGTCCCATGGAGGGCCGTTGTCCGTCATCGTGGCGGCGCCGGGCCGGAGGGATTCATTACCGGACGGCGCCGCCCACACTCGTTTTGCGGTTAATGGCCCCGCATCGACCTGCTCGCGCGCTTTCAGCCCGCGCCTAATGCAATTATGCATGCGCGCGGCCGCAATTTAGAGCGCGCTGCGGCCTCCGGGCGGGCGAAACCAAAGCCAAAGCCGGGCCTTGTGCTCTCGGCCGACGACGCAGAATAGATGGTGGATAGAATGGGGAAACTTCACCGAGTGCCGTGCGACAGATGCTTGCGAGTACTGTAGCAGCCTTATTGAAACAGAACTACTACTGGGCTAACATCACCTAGGACATCTGTATCCTAGATGGCATCGGCTAGCTGCCGCTGCTACGTTTCCGATGTTTTGAGTATCTGATTTTTTTTCTCTTTTTCTTTCACTTTCTAGTTAGAGAACTTTTTGGATAATAACCGGTTGTTGCTTAAAATTTAATTCGTTATATATAGAACAGGGAGGTTTTTATAAGTTACTGTTTTATTAAAAAACAAATCAGAGACAGCGTAAAAACACGAAGCACAAAAATATGTTAAACACCACTTGAAAAGTAGCGTACGTAGGTTTCGCAGCCTTAGCATGATCCCTTAATGGGTCGTTGATATACCAACACAGGCGGCTCGCAAACTGGGCTCGCTATTGATAAGAAAACAAGATATCCTATGACCTGCGCCTTGTAGTAGGAAGAGAGGTGCTTTCATCAATACTACAATAAATCCCCACGATTGTTTGTAACACACGCATACATGCATGCTCCTCTTTTCCCGCCTCTGCACCGTTACCTCCCGATGACCCCACTTAAGTAGGACCCTAAGAACTGTTTGTACTCGCTAGTGAAATGGGAAGGGCAGGAGGGGTTTCGGAGGCCCCAGTTCCCATACCGCAACCCCGTAGGTGAGCGGTGGGCTCGTGCGTATGTGGGAAGAAGTGCGTCAGAAGCCACGCGACGCGACGCGATGCACGCTGGACAGTCGGACTGGTTGGTGTATGGGTCTGTAACTGGAATGGCACTGACATCGTTACTTGGCTATCCTTTGAAATTACGAGGTGATGAATGATGATTTATTTGACGGCAAGGGAAATGTGTCTTCTTGATACGAACTAGCGCTGGCCGGTTGTCGCCGCAGCCCCCTGACAATGTTGTGTTCCGTCGGCTGCGTTGAATTAATGGACATAATTTCACAAAGATTTTGTTCATTATAGCAACAAATCTCCATCAATTCGAACCGTAACTCATGCTCACATGTGAGTATTCTCATATCAACATCTAGTTTATTTCGACATAACATTATTTTAAATTAAAATTTTTGAAGTTATTTTTTATTTACATTTTTTAAATTTTTTGATAAAATAATTAATTAAAAATCTAGAGTTGCAAATTACTCACAATTATGTTCTCGAAATGCAGGCTAGTATTGTAAACACATTAAAAAACTTGGATCGAATACTGTCCGGTGCTATTTCTTGTAAGAGTATTATTTTGAAGATATAAACAGGCAATGGCGAATTTTTAAATAAAATATTAAAGTGCACGTTCATCACTATTATGACAACAGAAAAATACGCGACACCTCGCCCTACTCTAAATTGATGTATAGTAATCCAAATGTTTTCCAGAAATAATATTTTCAAACGCATTTTATTGGACTAATACGCACCTAAATAATTATGGCACATTACTAATATTTACACCTCTATTATCAAAAACTGTCCAAACTAACCAGCACAAATAATTTTTATCCAGGTGTCTATAACACTGGTGACAATAACATTGCAGCCAGAAAATCATATATCGTTACGTCAAATTAAGTCATGTAACATGTCATAACTCAAACACACAACGTCCAAAGTTGAAAGTACGTTACCTGCAATCACGAGCTCGTACTACGTACGTCACCCTCACTACAACACGCAGCTTGCGTCTTCACAGCACACACCGCATCTGTACATGCCTCCAGCAAGGCGACTAACAAAAGCTGTTGCTGGGCAACGCATCCAAGGGGACGTTCGCGGAAATAATTGTGGGAAGAAGGTACCCTAGCAACGCACAGCAGTTCATCCGCAGGTACATAAACACAACTTCGAATAAATGTCCTTAAAAATTGCCCGGATTAGACTCGCGGATTTGCGATTAGTTACGTAATGTTACACAAAATGTCGAAAGCACATTTTCAAAAGACTAAACAAAACACTAGCAAAAATGCCTATTTTAACTTGTTTAAAAGCATATTTTTAAATATCTGCATCTTAAATACGGAAATATAAAAAAATTGTGTATTACGTAGTTTATTTAAACAGTTAAGCAATTGGGCCTGAGGATGCCGCTATCACAATGACAATTCTAAAGACTGGCTGCTTTAGAATAGGTGGTTTCCACAGTTTTCTCCTGTCCATTCCACGCAGAAACCCAGAGTATTATCTGACACAACCAGACACAAGCCGGCGCGAGATCCTTGCCATCTCAATCACTACGACTATCCAACAGTTCGATTTCACATTCCCGTTCGGCCCATCTCCCAACAACTAGGAACATTTCGGCAACAGTGCGCGGGGTTCAGGCAAAGATTTCAAATAGGGTGTAGGGCCCAGGAAGAAGTTGTACTTTCCAAAACGCATCATCCAAACCGTACACAAAAAAGTGGGAAGGCGCGATCTACGATCCAACTCGCGGAGTCTCCCACTCCCGTTCTCCGCTTCGTTTCTCGCGATTCAAAGATACCGGCCCGGTGCAACTGTAACGAACAGGAGAGGAGTCACTTCATTAACTCGATTCCTGACTTTTGGAAAACCAGTAACGGGAGGTCGAGGAAAGTTTCGTCCCGACTTTCCGTCCCATCCAGGCGAAACAGCAGCAGCAGCTTCGCGACCGGATGCGAAGCGCCACGCCGCCCATCACCCCTTCCCCCACTCGCTGGGAGCTCCGAGCCATCTCCCTTTAAGCCACAGCCCCCGGGGCACTTCAACCTCCGCTCCGGCACTGCAAGTGCAAGTGGGCAGTATTCGACCAACCCTCAACACTTATTAACGTTATTACGCTGATAAAGAGCAAAAAACCAAGTGAATATTGTCTTCGTGGGTGTCCTTCAATACTTTTCGTAAAACCATATTTGTGTAAGGAAAAATATCATACAAACAAGAAATGCCATTTCTTGGAAGAAGTGAATTTATTCGCCATCTTAGATTCAACTTCGATTTAACAGACTGCTGAAATTTAAATCCCAAACACCGACCGTTAAGTGAATTTTTGTTGTACTGGTTGCGTTAAGTCGACATTATGACAATGAAGTTTTACAAGAAAAATATTACAATTGATGTTATACGTCATTGACATGATTCTGCACAAGTCCCAAATAAAAATTGAGTCTCTTGCTTAGCCCTTGCTCTTGCTTCTTCCATCTATGGGAAGATTTCACCTATAATAACAACAATAGGAACGCCGATGCGGTGGGCCGAGACCTCTAAAGCAGTACTGCAGTGACGGTCTCAGAAGGACGGATCGCGGGTTCGAGTCCCACCTCGGGCATGGTTGTGTCGACCGTGTCTCTGTACCTTTGTGTGCGTCTATTTCCTCATTCATCATCAACTTTCTATCTCATCTCCCAGGGCTAACAACCCTGGGGTACAAAAACGGACTCAACATTAAAATGCTGATTCCCCCTATAGAAAAAGTAACGTGCACCTTCCGCGATAATCAAGTCTGAGCCCCCGTGGGATGCACGTATCGCGTGGCCACTTGATGGCCAATTCGCGAAACTACAATAACAACAACAACAATAATAATAATAATAAGAAGAAGAAGAAGAAGAGGAGAAGAAGAGGAGGAGGTGCAGTGTCGGGGCATCATCACAGGGGCGAGCAAGCTCCGAGCGCGCCCCCCTCGGCTGCCCGCTGTGCTCTGCGCCTCGCCCCGGCCGCGCCCAGCCTTCGGGCGCGGCCGCGCGGGCTCCGGCGGTCGGTGCGGGAAGCCTCCCCGAGCCACGGCCCCGCTCGCGCGCGCCTTACCACAAGGGCCATTCGGATGGAATTCAATTTCAAATCACCCCCAGTACTGGCAGCGACTCTCGCCACGTGCCGTGGTGTGTCATGTGACCTGCTCTGACGCAATCCGCTCGTATTTGTTTACTTTCCCACAGCCAGGGTTCAGCGTTGCCGCTCTTCTGACTCGCACGCAGTCGCGGAGGCGATCAGTTTCGGCTGCGGCGAAGATTATCAACATGATATCAAGACGTGAGATCGCCCGTCGGTAAGAGGTGCTTTGAGATTTCATCTATCGGTTGCAGGTGGAGCCGTGTGCGTAGTACTGTGTGGCAACAGCGCATTCAACTTCCAGAGTCGCCTTTACGCTGCCGGTACTGTAGGTCTACTCACTTGACACTACATCTACATGCACGACACTACGCCACCACACGTCGGGAGACCAGGAGGGAGCGTAGAGCCTATCCCGGCGGGAAATACCTGCTTGAAGACAATCCCTCGCCGGCCAGCAGGGTAACATTTTTGCTTCTCTCCCGGGATAAAACATGTACAACACTTACGGGACTAATGGCCTTAGCCGTTGACGCGCCCGGAATCAATCAATTGAGTGCACGGATAAGTAACTTTTCACAAATTAGTAAAAAGTCTATTTGTATTATTAATAACAGCGAATAACAACGTACTTTATATTTTCAGAGCAAAAACCCACATGACCACTTGCATTCTTTGCCGCAAAAGTTCTCACGAGAACATACGTGAATGAAAAATACTTTTACACTTCTGCGAATCTTTAATTTCGTGGAAAACAAAAAGACGCTAGTTAGTAGAGGCGCAGCATTTGTTTCCTGTTCCTCTTAAGATGACATTTTCAGGCATTATTTCCGACCTGTTGATCATATTTTTTGCTGGCAACACGCAAGAGGTCAGACCTGCACTAACTCACATGAACCAAGATTGATCGCATTTCAGAGGGATGCTTAGATTCAAATCGAAAGGCATTCGTGCAATGAGGTCACAACGATTATGCCTGGAGGACGTGATGTTTCCTGAAACAATTCACAATCTCGCTCTATCGGTGAAATTACGTTTGAGAAATTGGACGTCTCAGATAGGCGCGCGCGATGCTTCATAAATATTCTCCTTAACACCCGCGATGCAGAGCCTCTACCTGTCGAGTGAAATGACTGCAGGAACAGCACATCAGTTATCGTTAGAACGATCGCTTCCTGTTATGAACAATGCAAGAACACGCAAGGTCAACTTATATTATAAATATTCACGAAATAAAAGCTACCAAAATATGAGATTGCTACTCGTATCAAAACTGGAGCTTCGTCCCAGATTATGAACAGAAAAGTAATTTAAACTAATTTATTACATAGACAAAAACACAAAGTTTTCATAAACTTAACAACAGATGAATTCCATAATGTCAATGTATGAGAATAGTGGGTTATATAGCGATGCATAAGTGTTCTATTGTGAAGTGAGGTGTCGTGCAGTGTATAGCAGAGAAATAAAGAAGGAAATGTTTTGAGGTCTTAGTGAAGTGAACTGCAGTGAAGTGCAGTGTGATACTAGTGTAGTGTACTGTAGTGTAGTGTAGTGTAGTGTGTGTGTGTGTGTGTGTGTGTTTTCTCTCTAATGTAATTTAATGTTTTATGAAGTCAGTTTTTATATTATTATCATTATTTTAACATTACTTTTATTATTTTACCATTATTATTATTACTACAATTAGTATACAATTTGCTAGTTATATTACCTTATTCTTATTGTTGTTGTTATTATTATTATTATTATTATTATTATTGGTATTAGTTCTATGATACTGAGAGACTGTGTATATTTATGTTTTTTGTAATAGCTGCCACCGGGTTATGCCCAATTGCAGTTTAAATAAATCTATCTATGTGTCCGCTCAATGATCCCAGTTTTACATCGTACTCTTCACGAAACGAACCAAGTTCTGCTTTAGGAACTGTAATTCAAGCGATGAGGTTCAGAGCAATACTTTTCTCAAACCGCATGAATTTACAAATAAATACAAAAAAATTTCGAAACTTGTTGGCTCCTACAAATTAAAAACCGTAATTAATAACACTGTAAATTAATAACATTGATGAAGGAATAATAGTAGAAGGGGATGCAAGAGAAACAGGAGAACCTTAAGAAAACCTGTAGCGAACCCGCTTTGGCCACCACTAATTCGACGGTGAACAACTGCAGACTTGAATCCCAGAAATGACAGATGGAAAACGAACTGCTCTGACCTGTGCGCTGCGGATGACTAAATATCTCTGTCGAGTGATGGACGAAAGGTTCCTACAAATCGAAGGTCCATTGCATAGTTCTTAAACACGCATCCTGTATTACGTGATGTGCTAATTTCAAGTAATGTAGTTAAAACATGTAATGTAATAACGAAAAAAATATAGGAAGCGGGACAAAGACTTACATTTAAATGCGCTCTTTAAAATTTGAACCAAGGAATAAATTAAAAAATTAAAATAAAAGGATCCGGATACCCGGTCCGATGGCCGAGACCGCTAAGAAAGCAGTGCAGTAGGGTCTCGGCCAAAGGATCGCCGAGTTCGAGTCCCGGCTGGGCCTGGAAGTATTTATGTTTGTATGTGTGTGTGTCGTTCTTTCACCCCTCTTTTATCATCATCATTTCATTTTCCATGCCTCCACGGGTAACTACCCTGGGGGATAAAAATCGGATCCAGTTAAATGCAGATCCCTTGAAAAATTACATTCTCCTGCCACCGAGATAATGTCACGGCGCCTGGTAAACGCAGGGAGCATGCACGCGTGGTCCAGAGAGACAGAGAGAGAGACAGAGAGAGAGAGAGACAGAGAGAGACAGAGAGAGAGAGAGACAGAGAGAGAGAGACAGAGAGAGAGACAGAGAGAGACAGAGAGAGAGACAGAGAGAGACAGAGAGAGAGACAGAGAGAGACAGAGAGAGACAGAGAGAGACAGAGAGAGACAGACAGAGACAGACAGAGACAGACAGAGAGAGACAGAGAGAGACAGAGAGAGACAGACAGAGAGAGACAGAGACAGAGAGAGAGAACAAAAAATCCGAATTTTGGAATTATCGAAAGTTATACTGAATACTAAACAAGAGGCTAACATTTCACAAATTCCATTTTAATATGCGTGTGGGGGATGGGAAGAATTGGTTGTCGCAAGCCGTTGAGCGCCTTCGCGTGCGCAGTCACGCGCGCCCATCCCCCGCCGCGTAACGAAGGGCGCGCCGAGCGGCGGAAGCAAGAGAAGTTGGCTATGAGCTGAGGGAGGGCGGCGCGACGCGTAGTCTGAGCGACGGCGTTCGGCGGAGGAGCAGCAGCAGCGGCCGAGGCGGCGGGCGAGCGACCGAACGGCGCGTGCTGGATGCCGAGGGGGCGGAGGAGCGGCGAAGCCCAATTCGTGGGGAAGATGGATGGCAGGACGGTGGGATGGGTTGATTAATAAATGATTCCGGGCGCGACAACGGCTAAGGTCATTAGCTCCGTAAATGTAGTGCGTGCTCTATCGCGGGAGGTGGCGGAGATCTGTGCCCGCTGGATGGCGAGGGATTGCCCTTCACCAGCTATTTCGCACAAGCGGGACACCGCCGCAGCTAGGACAAGCTCTAAGCTCCAGACAAGTGTGGTAAATAAGGGGTGACGATAGGACAAGGAAAGGGAAGGAAAGATCGCGTGCGGTCCGCAGCCCGTTTGCTAGGGCTGCTCAAGCATTCGCCTGGTGTTGATCGGAGAAACCACGAAAAACTACCCATCAGAATTCTAAAATTCTCCTCCAGAGAGCGATTGAAGTCGACCTAATCATCTAGCTAGTCGTGAGAGCAACCCCAGGACCTCCTGGTCAAAGTCGCATCAGTAACATCAGTTGATGCTCTCAGCCATCTTTGCCGGTAGGAAGGAGGGAGGGGGCGACGTTGGTGGGGTTGGTGCGCAGGGACTAGCTCAGGGAAGCGGAGGCTGGCGCTGGGGCGACGGCAAGGCCATGTGCAGAAGGGTTGGAGGCGTGAAGGGGTGCGGGTGGGGAATACGTGACCCCAGCCAGGTGCAACGTGGGTAGGACTAGCGTTGTCTGGGGGCGGCTGCGCGCGAGGACTGCAGATAGGTTGAATCAAGGAGACTTGGGGGACGGGAAGTGGCGGGGGCGGCGACGGGCTCCGCCTACCGACGTGCCTTCTCAGCCGCCTGCGAACGAAAGGCCGCGGCGAGAGGCTCAATCTCGGAAGGTCGCGGATTCCACCACCGAAGAGTAACGACGAGAACAGCAAGTCCCAATGCACGGCAGCTTTAAAGCGACAAGGCGATGCAATTACAGCTGGAACACGATCCAAGCTTTTGCTATCACATTCATCAAACGACAGACCGTCTACTCAATGTAAAGTTTCAACAACTCATTTATGAATGATTGATTCAATTACGATTATTTTCACGTTCAATTTTATACATAACCAGTGTCTTGCAGCAGCAATAATTCTTCTGAACAAAACGACACAAAATAGTTTTCCAAAACACACTCAAGAACAACAAATAAAATACTCTAGTATAATACAGCAATAAATTGAGGGGTTCAATAGAACAACGGGTTACCCCACACTTTTTGTGAAATTGAGTTATTAGCATTAAATACAACTTCAAATATTATTCTTTTAGTGTAGTACGTTATTAATATCCAGTATGGACTTATATGCAAATATGCTCTGTTTAAAACTTCACAAGTGTGTCGAGTCATTATATGAAAGTTCTAGGAAAACCTTCAATATAACGCGTCGCGCTCCTCCTTTAATTAAATACGTTAACAAAAATAATTTAGTCGCCCCTAATTGGTCGCCATGATGACCTGAGCACGTGGCGAGGTTGCAGGGCACTAGAACAATGGCGACAGCTTGTGTCACGTGAGCGCCTACCGTCAACAACAACGGACACTCAACTAATAAAAATCCTGTGTTACGTATTACAAAATATAATTGAGAATACTTTCAAATACAAAAAATCACGGTGTACTTTACAAGATGTAACATTTACATGACGGATAAATTGCAATAATGAACATCAAAAGCACCAATTCTTCGACGCATTACTGTTCTGTTGAGGTGAAATTTATTTTGTTACTGTTGTCTCGTCAATAGTCTGTTGAAATGCTCGTATGTTGTAGTTTATTAAGAAAAAGTTGATTAATAGCCACACTAACTGTAATAAATGGAAGAATTTATTGTTTCCAGCTTTTGCCCACTTTGCTGCGTGAAGAAATTAATGTTTCTTACCTGCGAAACAACTCGAAGACACGAACCCGCAATTCAATAAATCAAAATAAAGCCGTAAGAAGTAGTTTGATCTCGTATTACTCACCACTCGTCAAACACCACGGTCAATATCAACCTCTCCGCCGCGAAGTACCAATGCTTGACGACTTCCCAGCACCGTTTGCAGCAAGAGTCGGACGTCGCGGGAGCCGGCCCGCCACGCCTCACCCAACAGCAGGAGCGCAACGCCGCCTTCACCCCGCAATCCACCACCCCGTCACACCACCCCCTCCGCACCATTTCCTCCGTCCTGCACGAACGGCCCCGCCCACACACTCCCCGATCGCCCTCGTCCACCCAACCTGTCCTCCGGAGCCTTTGGAGAAGCAGCGTTACGCCGCAAAGACAACAGAAGGCAGGGCAAAAAATGGCAGCCCACCTCGCGCAGAGAGAGAGAGGCACTTTTTCCCCCCTAGCACAAGGCTCGCGTGTTCCACACGTACAACCAGCGGCACTCGCTGCTACCGCCGCCGCCGCCGCCGCAGCTCGAAAATCGTTACACGTCCGTGTCAGGCGGAGAGCGCGCGGCAGCCAGGCCGGGAGGCGCGCCCTCCGACCTGATAACGTCGGGCCCAGCTCCCCCTCCCACTTCCACTCTACGTGCTGCGGTTTCTCTCTGGAGACAAGGGTTCACATTCTGGTTCATATGCACCTTGCGGTAAGTTTCCTCTTCTTTCTTTCATGTCATGAACGTCCCATCGTCGTTGAATCCATTTCATTTTCATCGGCATCATTCATCATATCAATTGTAGATGTAATACGTACGCTAAGAAAAAGGAAATCGTAGGGAAAAGGCGATGAGAAAAATGTGTTGTTTGCTAGAAAAGATAACCGGAAGAGGAACAGATTGAGAGAGCGAGGACGAGGAAAACCTGTGGAAGACGTAATTGGTTGATTAATCGTGACGTGGAAGTTACAGAATGTGAAACTAGAGGAGGCAGCATTCCACAGAGGATTTTTTTTCCGGCAGAGAAAAGGTGTAGCTTTTTCCACTACGAATGAATGACGCAAGGGCGAGGGGAAGGCCGGACGAGAGTCCCGTGTCAAACGCCACGTGTCTCCATCGTCAGCAGTGGAAGTCGCATTGGGGAACGCAGATTCGCCGCTAACGAGTTGCTCGGGAAAAGAATTCGACACCGCCCTTTGAACCAGGCGCTTCCGCCCCGTGTGACAGGGCCGCTCGTTATAGCTATCACCCTCCCTGTGCCTGCCGTCTGTTCGCAGTGCCTGCGGGAGCACACGCGGACACACACACACACACACACACAGGATCACCGCACGTTTCCTATGCCACGCGTGTTGACCTTACTGGCAGAAATCGACACACACGGCTTCAGTTGCTTACTGAGTCCTATTTTTTCCAGATGCTTTGAGAAGCAACAGAATCACTAACGATTCAAAGAACTCGCCTCTACTTAAATACTCCCTCGCAGACCTTTTTTGCAGACATCTTGAGATAACTATTCAATGCAGATCGGAAAAAAACGCTCCTTCTTAAATACTTTTCTACGACTGTGCGCTTCAGCTTGATTGCTGCACTAACGATTTCTTTGAATCGTTTCATTATAGAACAAGCAATTTTACTACGCCGGGCAGCACTCTACGACAGCTGCCACTCTTACAACATTTATAAAGTTCGCTACTATGATAATGTGTTCACACCGACTGAGCGGTCAACCGTTACGGTTTCCAAATTGCTCTGCAGACAAACACGAATCTCTGCAGGTTCCCACACTTCTACATAACCACGAAAAGGAGTCGACGCTAACTTGTATATACGAGGGACGAAATTTCCCTATTCGTTCTTAGTTAGTGGCAACACTGTAGCATAGCAGTGCCCGAAGAGATCTCATTGATTGTTGCTATGATACCTTCAGCGACATTACCCGGTTAATTTTAAAAGTCTTCACACTCAGAAATTTCGCACATGTAGCATACTGAATCATGTATTAAAACACGAAGACGGACAACAGCAAACTACTTGTATATACTGTTCGAACATTAAAAGGGTTTACACGGACACGAATACGCATTGAGTCCAAGGCCGACAATAATTATTGTTCACCATCAGCATTCGCGTCGTCAAGTGCCACTCACACGCCAGACCACTCTTGCTTCTCGGAAGAGAGGCTCGTCTCGACTGACTAGTCGATATCTTCTGTTCTCGAGGCGTCAGTTATTGATGTTGGACGTTGCCCTGGTAACAGCTAGCGTGGCTTGGCCAAACTGCAGGCTTGGGTCCTCATAAATAATACACAACGTGGTTCTCGCGAAGCAGTGGCCTTGAGCCCGTTCTAATGGTGCTATAAACAAGGGACAAGCAATGGACGCTGTATTTCAGTCTCGAAAGGAACAGATAAAATATTGGTCGCTAATGAAAATACTTGAAGCGACCAGCAAACCAATTTTGTCGAATGTACCATAAATACAAATCAATACAAATCGTCTCCTGTATTATTTCAGTAGTATACCTTTGGGTTCCGGCTCTCACACGCAACCAATCTTTATAAATGAGGGCTCTAAAGAAAGAGAATTTCACAGAGACTTGACGAATTCCATTTTGACTTTAAAATATGGATGATTTCTTTAAAAAAAACGCATAGAAATATTCATGTAAAATGCAACCCGCATCACATGCCAACCTATATCGTCAAATAACTCGTAAACGAAGCATTTTAGAGCCTTAAAATGTAAAATTTTGAGGCCTTAGGCCTCAAAGAAACGTTTTTCACACCATAATCTACAAGCTGAGGCATTCTCCGATCCATTCCATTAACTTTACGGTTCCACGCTTAAGTACAATCAAGGCCACCTCAATATTTCAGTCCTTCCTGCTGGTACCAATTTTTGTGGCGACACGCTTAGAAGGCTTAGATTCGATAATCTTTATTTACGCTTTCTGTTAACACGGTAGTTTGTGCAGTCTGGCGAGGTTTATTTGCATAATCATTAATTCAAGATTTGCTCTCCAGCAACAACTAGAAGTACTATTATAGTTGCTTGATGCCTATACCTATGAAGATTGTTTCTTATGCATGTAGTGAAACTATTCAATTAACGTTTTTTTCACGATCTATAAGTGCTGTGTACTTAAATGTGGAGGGATGTGGTTGTTCAGTGAAGAGTGAAGACTGTGTTTGTGTTTTACCTGTACCAATATTTTCGTTATCATTCGATGAAATTTTCAAGTCAACGGGTTCAGACACGTAGCTTTCTCAAAAGTAAAAAGCTAATATTTTTGTGTCTCTCACGAAAAAACAAAACCTAATTGACAAAGAATATTGAATAATTACTTCAAATGTCTTTACGTAAGTGTTGGGAATTGTTCCAAGCAAATCCCCATGATATTGAATAAATATTTATTGAAAATTTCTTTTACACATTAATTGCATTGTTTTTTATTTTTATTTGTAATTGTGTTATTACATTGCAAGTTACTTTTATAGATTTTAAACAAATAAACCCGTTTCGTTCACTACTTTCCCTCTTATAATTGAAATAGAAGGATAGGGATGAGTGTGGTGTCTAACATGCGAGAGTTCTCGCTCGGGTACGCAGAGGTAGTGGGGAAACTTGTGCTATGGCACAACACAAAGAACAACTTTTAAAGTATCTAAAGTAAAATAGCTGAAATAATGGAAAACAAAAATCAAAACGCGTTAGCCTACACTACAACGTGAATCAATTAAAACTAAATTTAAAATTATAGAAAGAAAGTGCAAGTCACCCGACAACTGCCAACCATCGCAATCCAAACGCACGATTTAAATATAGGATATCTGGAAGTATGTACACCAACGCGCAGCTGCAAACTCATATTGTAAATAAAACACCGTTTGATATTAAACTCAAGTTGTCGGTTCGTTAAGATATTAAAAATGCAAACATCTTTTGAGCAACATTCCCATGTACCGATGTGGGCTTACTAATGCCTACTAAATTGTTTCTAATGGTAACAAATGGTATTTAGTACTCAAAGGTGAAAACATTAGTTTGATTATTTTTTGGCACGGAATTGTTTTTCTTGAGGTACGTAAGAACGCAGAAAATAATTCAATACTTTTTAGTAAACAAATAATTTTTCAATTTTCTCACCCCAGCAAGCTGGCATCCTGACTCTCCAAAACCACTCGGTTCTTTATAACAAATCAAGGAAAGTTAACTAATATTGCAATGAGTAGATCTGTTCTTGCCCGATCCGGTATTTTCGAACTACTTTGGCTTTCTCAAGAGTAAAAACCTTTTCTATTATTTGACTATCAAGGAAAGCGATAAGCTAACTCTCAAGGAAGATTGAAAAATTTCTTCAAATGTTGTTTTAAAGAAGTATGAATTGTTCCAAGCACATCTCTCTATAATGTTGAATAACTTTTACTGAAAATTAGATTCCAACATCAATTGCATTGTTATTTTGTTTGATATTCTGTAAGTACATTAGTAGTCCTCTCCTTTATGGGAACGGATAGACAAATGGATAGGGAAGGGTGGTATTTAACATGCGAGAATTCTCGCACGGGTACGCTAGTCTTAATCATATTTCACAAGTATTTATACTTTTTATAGATTCACAAATTTATATTTTCAATTTCTGATGAACATTGAAGCACAACTGTAGTCACTGAGAATCCTCTTTTTTTATACGCGAGTCAGCACACACACGTCATGACAAGTCTAAACAACAGAAACTCTCAGTCATGTGTCAAGAGACATTTTATTCCAATGTTATTAACATATTGTTCGTTAAATGTGCAATATTTTTACTGATGACGCAATACACAAATTTACTTCTAAATTCAAAATCATCCCGTCAGACTTGCTATCTACGCTTGAAAAGAAACATTACATCTAATTGGAAATCGCACTTGACGTAAATAGAATCTAAATCCCTTACTACGCAACGCTAAATAAAAACACGTCGAAAAGAGTCGATAAAGAAAAATGATAAGACGCAAAACCCCATAAATGTGCTACTGCTGGGATGTGACCCTCCCTCCCAGGGAGCATCGAGGACATCTGCGAAATATTTCGATTACTGTAAATACGCTGCTGGCGCACATGCCACCTGCAGCACTCACGCGTCATCGTGCACAACTCAGAAGCGATGAGTACCAGGTAATGCTTGGTAATTGTGTTCATATATAACACGTTTTGTATCTTCTGAACTTAAATTACAAAATGATTTTCAATCACATATTCTTTTGTTTCCTTCGCACGTGTGATCAGAACATGCTGAATCTCAAAATATCTAAAGTTGAACTGACCCTTTCGTATTGTGTGCGATTTAATGGCACGGGCATGGTCGCCCCAACAGCGCGCTTCGCTGTTTTTTCAGATTATGGATCCGTGGAAAGTACCGGATATTTTTGTACAGTTGAGGCCTGGCCGTTCCAACTTGGGTTCCAGTAAGAATTTTTTTTTTTCACTTGTGCGGAATGTTCGCAAGGGGCCAACAAGATCCGGTACACTTAAATAAAACGCTTTGAACAAATTTACTTCAGCCATTTACGTGAGCCAAAGCCCCCAAATCAAAACAGTATTCTTCTGCTATCCAAGATTCGAGTATACAAATAAATTAAAAGATCCATTATAACATTTCGTTGTCAGTTCAGTTGCCCGTAATAGAGTATTAGCCGCACTCCTTTCCAACCAACATAATAAAGGATTATCATCGCGATAAAACACAAAATGATGACCCCCTTTGCACAGATGGAGATCCAATTTCTGTATACCATATATTTTCTCTGCATTATGTATAGGGGTTCCAATTGTTTCTGTCTGTCTGTCTCTCTCTCTGGAGCCGCTTCTGAGCCGTGCAACCTGCGCTGCCGCAACGCGGTTTATTCACCCTGTCGCCCAGAGCGTCACCTGGGAGGAGGCCAACCGCTTCATAATGCACGACCCCTTTCCCGCCTTCTCCTCCTCCCAAGTCGAGCAACTTCGCCGAGTTTGCCACGCAGCAGCCTCCACAAATAAATCACGCGCTTTTAATTTTGCGCACATGCGCAGGATTTCCTTCTGCAATTTTAACGGTTTAAAATAAATCAAAAAGAAAACTGCAAGGTGTGCAGACGAAGTTCTCAACGCAAGCTGCTTCGCGCGATTTCACTAAAATCCCAAAAGAACGAGCTGTCGTCATTAGAGTTCACCAGTTTTGTAAAGCATATCAATACAAAAAGGCTGCAATAAAAACACCAATCCAATAATCTCTAAAATAACAATAATTGAAAAGAAGAATTAAGACTCGATGGAAAGTAACAATTAAAATAAAGAAATCGATATTTTGCAATACTGAGATATTTCATATTAACTTACTTTATTTAGTGATGAATATAGGAATATTAATGTTTAACAATGGCGATTTAAACTTTTATCCAATTGTTATCATCGTCTCAATTTTGGTGGCATTCGAATTGAACATTTCCACGTATCAATAACATCTTGTTTTTATTATTTCCCCATGTATAACATTTAAATATTGAATATCTCAAACATTAACAGTCAACTTCGAAAATGAGATTTACGGTATAGTTAGTTCCTTAATTTACGTGGCGAGGCGTTACGAGACGAGGAGCCATCAGGCCCGCTCTTCCTTCTGACCACGCAAATTTCGCTACGCTCCTTTCACCATTTAGCGCAAAAAGAAGGTATTATCTCGGGCCACGGAATAGGCACTTTGAATTTTGCTCAGACACTTCTCTTAGGCTTCAGGATTTTCTACACGCAGTAATCCACATGGGACAGCCGGTTTTACTTCCCCTCTGAAGGAAGGCGTATGAGGATTTCTTCGCCCTTAAAAATCCACGACTTCGGTCGGGTTTGAACCCGAAAACTTGGGTACAACAGCCACAGCGCTAACCGTTATACCACCGAATCCTCCAAACAACATATTGTATTAATGGTGATGAATATTAAGGGTAACTTCGGAGGGAACAAACAACTGGTTGTGCTACAACAGCACACACTTTCTCGCATTATTTTAACTTCTTTCTTTCTTTCTTTCTTTCTTTCTTTTTGCAATTGTAGAATTCAAGAGTATGACGAAAATGAGTACCGCACAATTCTTTAAGGGCCCTATGATCTATTCGTGAAAATAAATGAAGCGTTTTTTTTAAAAGGCGTGTTTATAAATTGCGTGAACTTCAAGCAGAAATTAATGCTTTTTTTTCAAATAATTCTACATGACGTTTTATAAATAACTGATGTTTAAGAACCGATTTCATTCAAGATGATATCTCTATCTTCAATATTGTACTTTAGCTACGTTTACTTTTTGTTTTTGTTTTTTTCAAAAATACAGAGAGTTCCCGGAAATGGAACAAGTGGTAATTTTTCACAGTACTTTGACACACACGAGGAGAAAATTTAAAGAAAAAGATTGGAGCAGTTTTTAAGAAGAATTGTTTAAAAAAAGCCTGAAATTCGCGCAAAAATCACTCACATTTTCGAAAACTGTACGTGATTATTTTCATGATGTCTTAACAGATCTCATTTAGAAATAAAATTTATATACAATTTGCAGATGTACGACGACGTCCAAAACAATTAAACTTTTGCAATTTTCGAAAATCCTGGGATTTCAACGTAAATGAGACCAGTGCTATTCTAAGTGTCCTTTACACTCTCCGAGGACGAAGTTCAATTAAAAAATGTTGAGACATTTTTAAAAATTTAATACATCAGGTAAGGTACCCGGCCCCAAATCAAAACACCTGTATAAAATTGTCAAGATCTCGAGTTCCTTTAAATCCATCAAAGAATATCAATTGTGGAGAAAATTATCTGCACAGTTTAGACACTAGCATTCACCACAGACAGACGGACAGATCAACGGACAGGCAGACGTTTTGACGCCATCAATGTTTAAATGCAGTTTTCCGAGGCACAATTACAAAACTTTCTCTTCTTAGAAAGTAAGGCTAAAATGTGTAACATCTCAAAATACAATTTTTGTTTTAAAAAAAGTAGAAGATATAAGCAAAACAAGACATTCACAGAAAGTAGGACTTCTGCATTCTATGCGAGGTGAGGTTCAAGGAATTAAATATTCACTAGGCAATCCGCCAAACTGAACCACCGGAGGACCGAGTGGTCTTGCTCACAGGTTTCATTGGAAAAGATAAGCGAATTTCGATTGCGTTGGCAAGTGCAGACATGAAAGGGTCGGTTTTGCTCGTGACACACTTTCATTTCCCTTTTTATCTTTCAAAGATGTACAAAACGAAGAAGAGAAATCAATGTCACATAAATCAGTATTTTGAATTTCCCAGTATCTCAAAAATCTTCCTGTCGTACAAATCAAGAGGATAGGATGAGCAATCTATTTACATCTGATGAATTGAAATTGCATTGTATAAAAAACGAACCTTTACACAAAGTTCTATGTAACCATGCATTTGGGAAGAGAGATATGCAAATGAGTACTTTACATGCAAAGTGTGTCATTTAAAAAATGTCAGTAAATAAAATTGATTGTCATATTGAATTCGCGACCCAATAAATAATTTTAGATCAATGCTATCACTTTTCCTGAGAGATTCCAACAGGAGAAATATTATTTGAAGTTCGTTCCATACGTATTTTTGCTCAATATTACCCTTGACTGACATGACTATTATTTTCCAACTAAAATGAACCAATATAACTTGTTGAAATCTCAGTATACTGCAGTGCAGATTAACAAGAGAAAAAAAATGGAAAAACTACGATCAACAAATCACCTTATCGCTATTTAAAATAGTGAGATTAACATTTCATACTCTGTACAAAAACTAATCACAATTTTCATTTTAATATTCATGTGCAGCAATAGCAAAGAACACAACTAGAGGGCCAGTATTTTTTCTTGTTCGTTGTGGCAGTTTAATGAACAATTCTACAATGGAAATAAAATATGAAAATGATTACAAATCTACGATGTGTAAACAGGCTACAACTAAGCACTGCACGCAAACGTGTCATCGCCCTCCCTCGCTCCTCTCAAATGGATATTTATCTTCGGACCGCATCCCCTAGCTCCAAAGGAAATAAAATTACGTATATCTCAAACGTCCCGAAACCTGGCGTGGAAAATCGGCAACGCGAAGACCGACTTCGCGGGCAACAGAAAATCCAGATACCCCCTCCCCCTACTCACGAGACGTACAGTGGGTCAAAAGTAACGAAACGCTTCAGATGCTTCTCTTCAATACGTGAGTTTTTCATATTGGAAGACAATATACTCAATTCTGTAAAGATGATACCGATTCGTCAAAACACAATTAATTCCGTAAGAGTTTTATATGGTCCAATACATATTTGAGACAGTCAATGTATTGTACAAATAAAGGACTTAAGTTGTTATTATTTCTTTTTCTTAATTGACTGTCTCAAATACCTTATTGGACCATATAAAACTTTTATTCAATTATGAGACAGTCTAATATAAGGCAACCAAAATTAATTCCCTTAATGAGATTTCAGTTAGCAAGCATTATCGTCATTTAGCAAGCGAAACCAAGTTTTCCCGATTGAGCGGAGTAGTATGTATCGTCTTTTTCGCCAATCAACGGATTTCAATGACGTCATCAACCTTAGGGAGTGATATTTCAAACTGAAAAATAACCACATCCGTAAAATCATTTAATGCGACAAAGAAAACTCATCCCAATATGCACTTTTCATTTATATATTCCGATGAAACGCACATTTGTTCATTTCACTGAAAGTCCCTCACAAGATGCGCATAGGAAATAAGTTCCCCGTTATAAATGACTAAAGATAGTAAATTTACAGATATCTTTCGAAATATTCTATCATGATTTAATAACATTGCAAATTTGCACGGTTCCTTACCACAGCCACCCGCTAGCCGCAGAGGACAGTATGCCCAGATAATTTTAGCATAAAAAATTGTTTTTCATTAAGTTCGGCACGTTTTTCTCTTACAAATACATCATTTTTGGAATCATTCCATGGCCTTTACTACCACTGTCTTCTCCGTGCCCTCGAGAGCAACACGACTCGTTAAATACATACATGACATGTAAATATGCTGGACAATAACTGGAATGTATGAATGGTTTTATGGATAGTCCATTGTTATGATTTGACATCAATGATAAAAGCAATGATGGAATGAGCGGCAGGGGAAAAGGTAGTAAAAGACAACAAACCGCGAAGCAGCTTTGTCCATCACAAATTCCACGAGGATCTATTGCGTTTTGAAGCAGGTACCAGCGATGGAAGGTGAGAGGGAGATCTGGCGGTCAGCACCATTCTCACATTTCTAGACACTGCAATTCAAATGCCCATCGAACTTTGTACTGGGGATAATAGGGGTTGAGGCGGTTCGGAATTCCGTACTTCTCATTCGACTACTTCTTTCTTATTACTCGCATTGTATTACACAGTCATCATTAATGTTGCAACGTCGTTGGCGTCAGAGTCCGAAACAGCGGCAATCGTGTCGTCTTTCACAACAAGCGATAATTCCACAACGGAGGCGACACTCCTTTCATTTCGTGCATTGGACCCAGTGTACGAGGCAACGCCGGAATCCAGCGACGCGTGTACCCGCAAGCGGGCGAGCAACCGGGGCGCCGCGCCACGAGTCCACGGCAAACAGCGCGAGACGCCGAGGAACTTGGCACACCGCAAGAACGTGCGAGGGGAAACGAGCTCACACGGGAAAGGAACGCGCCCGCCCCCACCCCCACCTGCCTGTCCCTCGCCCTGCCAATTCCGTTACCGTCTGACTCGTTCCGCGTCGTCCTTCCTTCCCCACTCGCTACGTCCCTTTCCGACCTCGCCCCGCCCCTGCTCCACAGAGGAAAAAAAAGAGGCAGAGAAGAACCCGTCCGTAGCGCATCCGAGTGCAGGCGGCGTGTAACTTTCGATTGCCTCCTCTGTTGTGGCGAACTTTGTGCGCTGAAGTGCGGAGCGCCCGGGCCGAGAATTATTTAAAACCGCTTGTGTCCTTCCGCGCTTGGCTTACGGAGCGTGAGCTTGAATATTAAATGTTGAAAGAAAAATCTTAGTCTTTCCCTCTTAAAACGAAAGTAGTGATTGAAAAGACCTCTAATTGATATAAAACAAAATTAAAAAAATATTCTTTCTTTTAATCTAACACTTTTTAAATCCTTAGGACTTACATGATAATTTACGGAATACTATCAGATCTAAAGTGTGTCAATTCCGAAATTAAAAAATCGAACAAACCCGCACAATAAAAATGCTAATAATATTAAAACTTGAAATTATTTTTTTTACGAATTTTTGTTCTAAATAAGCATTTTACCGCGAACGAATATAAAAACCTTAAAGCGTAAAATATCTCGTAATTTCTGACGCAGAAGAATATATATATATATATATATATTATATATATATATAAAGACATGTACAACAATGCAATCTTACAGTTCACTTTACTAGTTTCACTATTTTTCAATTGAAATAAAACTAGAATAAACTTCTGGTGGTGGGTCTTGTTCCTTTCTTGTACGTATTCACTTCTATTCAATTATTAATGGCGTGTCATCCCACTCTCAAAAGCCAAATCTTGGGAAAATTAAAAAAGGTGTGGAATGACATGAACTAGCAGCTTAAACGGGCATCAAGACCTTGTCACTGCGATGGTCAAAGGAGCGATAAGAGATGAGTACTTCAACCCACGTCCTCAAACCGATGAGCAAACCGTGGTGTGAACCAATCCTTCCAATTTACGTCCAGTAAGAAGGATGTGGTTAGGTTAATAACATTAGATAAAAGCGAAGAAAAAATACCTTTGAATGGTTCACTAGAGATTCGTAACCTGAACGACGTTAGAAAAAAATTTCACGAGTGAAATAGGCTTTAATATAATACGTAAACTGTGAAGAAAATGTGCTTTATACTCCTAACATAACTCATAACACGATTAATTTATTAATAAGTCGGAAACTAGCCGTGCAATACAAAACGAAGAAATAACTTCAGAGACACAAAATAGCACGTCCATATTTCATTATCCTCGCCTCCAATGATCGCCTGAGTTTGCTCAGCGCCAGCATTGCTGCTGTCTCTGCAGCCTCTTAAAGGGAACTCTTAAGAGTCCGAGACCCTACGGTGAAGGATTTTCGATACTAATTATATAGCTAGGTCGAATTTAATCGTTGTCTGGAGGAGAATTCTAACGGACTGATGGGTAGCTTTTCGTGATTTCTCGGTTCAATACCAGGCAAAGGCAGGAGCACAACCCTACAAAACTGGCCACGTACCGCGCGCAATTTTTCCTTCCTCTTCCTTGTCCTCTCATCTCCCCCTACACTCCAAGTCACACACCTCACTACAGCCCTACACAAGTGGAGAAACCCAAACGCGAGCTTGAAGCTTCATCACGCTGGGGCGGTGTCCCGCTACGTGAGTGAGAAAAACCGCAAGCCGACGTGTAGATCTGCGTCGATTTCCGCGCACCACTGTCTCCCCCTCGGGTCCCCCCCCGGGGGCTGGCGGGTGGCTAGGCGGTGCTGCGGTAGCAGTCGCCTCGCGCAGTGCAAGTGCTGAGGATGATCGGTTTCATCGAATAACGAACACTTTCGCGAAAGATTTTGAAGTTCGGGTAAAAAGAACACGAAAAACATAAAGGCCACTCTTAGAAAACTATGCTGTATTTGTCATTAATACGGTGGGTGATGGGGCTTACGGACAGTTCGGACAACAAAACCTTTCGCGGAAGATTTTACTTTCGGGTAACGAACATCTCAGAGAAGAAACACAAGAAGCAGCCAACTACCGAAAAGTCATTAATTACGCTAATAGGACTAATACCCACAGCAGGAAGCAAGTATCAAAGCAAGCCTCTCGCAAGGCACCTGCAGGCTGGGGAGTGCTCGGGCGTGGGCGGATGGGAGCTGAACGCCACCGGCGACGGCAGGCAGCATAGTTCCCGCAGGCGGGGGGGGCGGGGGGGGGCGAGTTCCCGGCTCGCCTTTGAAGGCGCCTCGGCACATGAGGCGGTCGCCTCGCCAAGTTCGGGTTCGAAATTAGCCCTCGCTCCCACGCCAGCGGAGTTTGCGGGGGTTGGTGAAGTGACGCCGCGCGCCGCCGTGTTTTGCGGCCGGGAAGCCGCCGGCGAGCGGGTGAAGGGGCATGATGCACGCGCAGGGGATGATTAGCAAGCAGCAGCGGTCGTCGAGGCGAGACTTGGCTCGGCCAACTTCGCTCGCGTTGCAAGCACGAGCAACTTCAGAGACGGCGGATGATCGGTTAATGGACAGTGCGGATTACCAAGCTATACAACACGATTTTTGTTTACGTTGGCCGTTATGACGACGATTTTTATGTTCGGATAACGAACAACTTTCAGAAAAAAGCACACGAATAAACGACGCAGCTTGTAAGAACGTATTACTTCCAAAACATGTATGACGAGAAAATGCTATTGACATCGAACGGATCTTTTCTCTCTCCTCACAAAAGGTGGAAATGGATAGTGAATGAAAATTCAAGGCTGCACAGAATTCGCCCAGCGAACCAGCATAAGCTTCTAATCAGGTTATGTTGCTTAGATAAATATTCGTTGTACATCCATACTTTGTCTCAGGAAATTAAAACGACGGAAAACTTCTAAGCTCAAATTAACCGATAAACTCAAAGTTTCAATCAGAGTTAAAACCGGTGATATCCTAATAGAAGAGCAGTGTTGAAATTCACAACTACATAATGGTTCTGCGCTTTCAGCAATTTTGTTCCAAAGGTCCTTATAATAATTACACATCAGCTTGGGGTATAAACATATTAATAAACCTCCATTTTTCAGCCAATCGTTGCATTCCCATGAAAATGAACTAAATCTTGTAGTACGTAATTTAAAACCAAATTCAACACCCCTCTGCTTAACTTGCGTAAAGCCACGAAATCACAATGCTCGCACGAAATGCATGGTGTGAGTACGGATACATCTACGTGGAACGCGCCGGGAGACAGCCCGTGGTGCACCACATCCATTTTTTAAACTTCATCACTCGCAGTCGCCGAATGAGGAACATGGAGGCTGACAGGTGAATGGATGAATTATGAGAGCGGAGATAGAGCGGCTGCCGGAACGAAAGAGGGCACGCACGAGCGGAAACCGGGAAAAATGTTTCGCGTCGCGGACTCATTCCGATCGATTAAACTTCTACGCGTTAGAGGCGACTGATGAGAATCGAGGGCTTCAAACGAGGATGGCGATTCTGTCATTAGCCAGCACGAAAGGCGAGTCTTCTGCCAAAACTATCCACATGTGCTCCAATGATTTTTATTTACTCTATTGAGTATCGGTATTGATGTTGGATTTTCTTTGAAATTTATTTAATACACGTACAGTCTCTGCCATTATTACTGCATTTGCATATTATTGTGACTTTCAGCAAAATTCAAGTTTATTTTCTTTTCCCTCATTTTTTAAGGTACAACTTATATTTCAATTGTTTTTCAGTAGGGACAACTTTTATGAATATATGACTTTTTTTCTATGTCAACATGGTCCAATGGGAGGCCACACTGGTATTATGGATGACAGGCTGCATACTTTTCTTGTGGAATAATTGTTTTATTGCAATAAGTACGGTTTGTTTCGGAACGTTTAACTATAACTTATTGTTTCATTTATTTTTATTAATTTTACTGTTTCATAAATTTGTGTTTTAATAACTTTACGTGTAACTTAATCATTATCTAAATTTGTTTGTTTTGTGAAGAGAAGGTCAAAGAACCTGCGTCCAACGAAGAAAGAAAAAAAAAAAAAAAAGAAGAGAAATTAATTAGAACTTGAACTCCTTTCAAAACGTCAAGTTTCTCAAAAGGTTCGCTTCTAAGACATCAGTAGCAAACATTACTTGGAACTTACACAGTGGAGAAATGTAGGAAATGTAGAGTGATTACATTAAATATGGCCAGGGACTGTACGCAAGTTATTCGTACAGTTACAGCTAAGTCTTGCGTTTCAAGTGCGAAGATGTCTGGATTTCAAAATTAGCCAACTACAGTTGCTGGAACTTTTAGTCGTAATTTAATTATGTACAATAAAATAAGGAGGTAGGAATTCTCTAGCTCAAGAAATAGGGCGCACATTATATTCCTCTCTCGTACGTCACATGTTTTACATTTTTGAGGATAAGTGTATAAATAGGATTCCCCAACGTACTTTATTGTGTATACAACTATCAAGGTAAATTATCTCATCACACACTGTTCCTTTAGGGAAGTAAAAAAGGTCTACAAATTTTAAACAAAACGTCGCTGCTTCGTTGTTTCTTCTCTGAGATGTTCCTTACCCGAAAGTAAAAATCTTCCGCGAAAGGTTTTGTTGTCCGAACTGTCCGTTAACCAATCACCCACTTCATTAATGGCACCTACTTTAAGAAGAGAGGAACATATTTAAGTTTCTCGTTTATTTTTTACCCGAACTTCACAATCTTCCGCGAAAGTGTCGGTTGCTCGACGAAACCGATCATCCTCAGCACTTGCACTGCGCGAGACGACTGCTCCCCCCGCAGCACCGCCTGGCCACACGCCAGCCCCCGCGGGGCGGGGTGGGACCAGGCGGGGAGGGAGAACCCGCGAGACAGTGGTGCGCCACAGAGCCCGCCGCAAATGGGGCACGCAGAGGGAGGGGGTGGATGAGAGGGGCCGGGGGCTGAAGGGGAGAGGCAGGTCCTGGCTCTCCCCAGAGGCTAAGCGCCCCCCGCGCCATTCAGACAGGCACTTCGGCTCTTGCATCTAACCACCCGCCCACCACCTCGCGCCAAGTTACCCCACCATCCACAAGCTACAGTTTCTCCAAGTCCCTCGACGAGGGAAGCGAGCTGCCTGACACAAGTGCTTTATGTACTACTCCACAAGAAACATTCCCCAATATATCAAAGCAATACTCCCACCCCGCACCAAAGTTAGAAGCACGAAAATGAATGACAGGTAAGATCCGCAACATGGAGCCATTTGGGCCGGACTGGAAGGATGTCGGGTTTCACGAAGAACGAGAATTTGTCCCAATCCTTTTGATGTTCCATCTACTCAAACGACAACGATTAAAGACTCGCACGACTTTTCCTTCTGCGAATGATACTGGATATATAAAATTAACGACAAATTTATATTTTATTTACGCAAAAATGTCATTATTTTGTCAAATAAACTGAAAAGGCTGACAACTCAACAACCCAAAACGAATTTTGATTTTTCAAAACGTATATTTTGCCCGCATAAAATCCTTAATCACAAATTATGTTTTTGGATCCCAGGTTATTTTTGAAGATTGTCATTAACATTTTAGAGTGATGTAACTGACACTTTTACTAGATATTTTAACGAACACATTTACAACTAAACTGATGATAAACCGTAATAAACACAGGAACGAAAGTATAAAGGGAGACATTCTTTCGTCTCAGGAATAAAAGTATAACACTAATGCAGTGATACATAGGTTATACAACGTATCCTCCACAGAAGACATGCCAAGCGATTTTTACTTCTGTGATAAGATTAAGATTCTTTTCCGAGACAAAGCGGGCGATTTCTTTTACCAGTAGGCAGTGTGTGATTCTGCCGCTCAGCCCACAAGCTATTGACCACGAAAGTTACCGTGTTTCAAAGTCCTTTGTAGATCAAAGTGACTCGCCGGGTCCGGCGCTCCTCTGATGTCTTTCTGTGCCTGCGACTCTCGGGGTCCCTGATCCTCAGCTAATATTTCGCAAACCTCTTCCGCAACGGCTCTCACATTTCTATTCTAATTGCGCGTAGAGAGTGAAAGTCTCAAACAAGTACAGAGCAGCACTACGACTGGAATTTTTCCACAGACTAATTCAGTAACATTTACCTCCCCAACAGTTCGGTTGAGTGCTCGAAATGTGTATATAAAACAAAGGCAAAATACTTGTCCAACCACTCTCAAATTAGAACGAATTACAGCGTTCAAAAGTTCTACCGGGCGAAACAGACGTACCCACCGCAGTGAATGTACGCCCGTGATGCTTCATTTTAATATCAGTCGCCGACTTTACTGCGATGCGCGCACAGCTTTTCAATTCAAAATACGTAATTCTCGGATGTAGGACCAAGACCATATTTTTCCTCGTCCCTCATAAGTGAAGAAAATTTAAAGAAAAAATTGGAGCGGTTTTTGAGAATTGTTTTGTAAATTTGAAGCGCAATTTACGCATTAACTATTGTTTTTTTCAAAAAATTGTGCATGACCTTATTTAAAGTGTTAATTTTGTACAACCAATTTTGTCTGAGGCAAAAATCTCTTCCTTCAATTTTGCAGTTTTGAATTTTTTTTTTGCCATTTTCGACAAATTGGGGGATATCAATGAAAATTATACCTATTTCATTCCCTTAAACGTCCTTCGCACTACTCAACAACATTTAATCAAAAAATTTGGAGCCATTTTTGTAACTTTGAAAATCTCCGGCAGGCTTCATGTAAAGTACCACCCAAACTTAAAATATCGGTTTCACATTTAAGGAGCCTTGACATCAGTGAAAATGATTGGTGAATATCAATTTGGAAGAAAATTGGCAGAACGGTTTAGGCGCTAGCGTTGACCACAGACGGACAGATAGACGTTTTGCCGTCAATAGATTTTGCAGTATCAAGAAGCAACAAAAACTGGGATTTCGGCTACGCCATGAGTTAGAGGATTTTCTTTTCTAAATTTAGCTGCAGATTTTATCCACTTTTTCCTTACCACACCCCAGCTATAAGAATTTCTCTGGCGAAAATTCGCCGTTTTCCGACGCACGATGAGATAACTTTCTCTTCTTATGAAGTATTCGTAAGGCGAGTAAGTAAAATTACGCCTCGAAAACATCGAGACAGGCAGAGCAATTGAATCGCGCGCGTCAGCATTTCCGGAAGCCACCACCAGGGCGCAGCAGTCACGTGGTGCCTGGCTGCCCCACCAAACAATCGCCCTGCTGGGCCCTTGTCAGGGTTTCTCATTCTTCCCCAACAAGTGAACACAGACTTGTTCTTCAATAATTAATTTATTAAATCATATATTACCTTAAACCGGAGAGGAAGCGAACAACAGCCCCGACCTTCCCGTTACTTCTCTTTTTTAAGACACTTTCTCTTTCTTCTTCTCTCGGCGACACCACATCGCGTCTCCCCCTACTGTACCCCTCCGCATTCTTAAAAAAAAGCGGGCAGCCTGCGAAATCTCAAAACGGAGCGCGGCGGCGCCTGTCGCCCCCACATCAATCCCCCTTCCTTTTTGCTACACCCCACATTGCCCAGCCGTGCTTTTTTAACTCCGGCAAAGCGGAGCAAGGGGGAGTAGGCAGTGGCGTGTGAAGTGTGTACAGCGCGAGTGTCTAGAAGCCGATAAGGTTGGTATTCGATGACCGTTGGCGGTGTTTTGGATCTTTCTTCTTCGATTACACAACGTTCCCCACGCAAGAGCATCTGGCAACGAAACAGCCAGCATTCTTCTCACGGCTCTACTGGACCAGTGCCTTCGACCCAGGAAGACCACGGACTTTTCTAGGGAACTTGGCGGCCGCCAACCGTTCCTCCGAGCCTGGGTTTTGTCCTCCGCCTCCTGGACCTCACGCCGTTTTTGTAGCCCCCCCCCCCATTACCTCGCCACCGGCGGTCTACTGTACCTTTCGTTAAGCCGAGTGTGCGATAAAGGTTTGTTTGCCATCTATTTGGACTCATTTGTTCTCATTACACAACCGTCTTCACATAGGCTCTCTGCTTGCTTCACTACTTTCATTGCTGGCAGGTCACTGAAAAAGACAACTTGGCCCTTCCATTAGCAAACTGTCACAGAATAGCAGAAGAATATTTTCTTCATAAACATTGCTAGATTCTTTTATTGGCATGTTTCTTCAATAGACAGACAGTGCCTTTAAGGTCTCCGCTCATACTACAACACTGAGGGCCGGTTGCATAAAGCTTTCCATACGGGTTCCATAGCAATGGGTTCTACAAAATTTATAGGCTCCACAGGCCGTTCACCGTTGCATAAAGCAAATGTGTGGAATCTATAACTATAGGTTCTATAAGTACTTCAAAATGCCATCACTAGATAGCGACACAGTCGATATTTGAATAGTGCGTATTCTGTGTTTCGTTTTGCACTTCTTAGTGTGTGCTGAGCTCTGGCGAGGTGGTTTTAGCGGATGTTGGTTTGTCTCTATACGTTCTCAGCAGCAATTTTGTTTTATTGCATTATATTCATTCATACATACATATTAGTTTACTTTTTATTTAATTCTTATTTAAGTACAGTTTATTAAAGAATAAACTGTACTTAAATAAGAATTAAATAAAAAGTAAAATAATATGTCTGTATGAATAATATTCACTAAAATTCAACTCTCAAAAATACACCAAAAACGCACCCTACACACCAAATAAAACTAAAAAAAATATTATATCACAACACGGACGCCAAGAACCACCAATAACCTCAAACACTAGTAAACAGATGCTTGCAGCAGTGCGCAGTGTCGCCATGTTGCTTATTTGTAGATTCTATAAGCATTTGTAGACATGTCTCAGGACCTATAAGATATAGAACATTTTGTAGGTTCCATAAGTCGTATTGGTCGTTTCAGAAACACGTTTTGCCGCTGTAGACTATTTTATAGAATCAATAAGCTTATGGATTCCATATCGAACGTTTATGCAACCGGCCCTGAATATACTACTACCGCTCATACTACAACATGTAATATCGAGTTGCAAAAATAACATTAGTTACTGGTTTTCCTTTTTTTAAATTTCGAGTTAGTAATATGCTCGTAAGTTAAAAATAAGGGGCCTTCGAAATGCACATTTCATTTGCACGCCAATAACCAATTCCATTTCACCTTCAGCACTGCACACAAGAGTTTGGTTACATTCGAATGTCAGCAATGCCGGCATTTCGGCTTGATTGAATCCGCATGATTGCAGAAACTGGTTTGATCAGGCTGGTTTACCTACTTCACAAGCTTCCACCAGACAGGATAATTGACTCGCATTCGCTCAAAATGGGTTTACAGTCTTGCTAGTAACATGTCAACTGGGAATCTATACTATTCATAGGGTAACTCGTGCAGACGATACTTGCGTCAGTTGTAAATAATACAAGCATTTCCATGCTAAATGATACATTAACAAAAAAACGATACACAAGTAGACTATTTTATTTCTTTTTTATTTCATGATGCAGTCAAAAATATATATTACTCATGTTATAAATATCAATGTGATGGATTGGCCATTTCCACCCGTGATTAGCGACACAACCCTGCGCCAAGTCCGTATGTTTTTTTTGAATAATATACGCGCGCATGTGTGTGTGTGTGTGTGTGTGTGTGTGTGTGTGTGTGTGTGTACGTGTGCGCGCGCGCGTCCTTGTGTATAAATCAGTATTAACATAGTATACGTTTACTTCAAACGTACAGCTACAGTACGTGAAACTCTCAAAAGAAAGTGTTTTGTATTGGATTCGGTGTAAACTGTGGCATTATGAGGCGAAATCATACTAATGTTGTTGTAACAAGTGTTGCTATGAGCTGAATAAGGAATCACAATGGGTGTCGATGTGGAAACAGCGATTTCACTATATAGTAAACTAATTGAGAAATACGAAGATGTCACGATAAAGTACGACGTTACGCTGGATTCATTTTGAAGGAGATGCATAGCTTGCACCTAATATGGTTTTCAGCAGAAGAAGATTTCATCTTTAGCAATAGAAATCACGTACAAGTGAATTCAAACCCATTGCACCCAAAATTAGAGCTCCAGTTCTTTACAACGAAAGAAAAGTGGTGAATAAGCAGGGACAAGCGCAAATTGTACTAATAAAGTTCCGTGTATTCGAACCGTGTAGTCGATTCCGTCAAATTAATTTTAAATTGTGTGACAAACAAAATGGCACTTCCAAGATAACAGGGCGTCACAACTGAAAATCTGAAACGAATACGTAATGAAGCAAATTCAACAGGGCAAGGAAATACGTACTATATTACGTACCAAAAGTTTCAAATTTAAAAATCGGAAACCACTGCTTGAGCGATAAGCGATCAGTAGAGTTCCCAGGAAATATCTGTGCACTCGCCGCCCGTGAAGTTCCGGGTCCGGGCAACCGCTCGTATTTTAACGGTAGGCGAACGCAAAGATAACTCGTACGAATGCAATATTCTGGTCGTGTTTTCGCGAGTATCCAAACATTCGGAACCCATGGTTAGTGCAACCTGTCGGCCAACTGCTCCCCCCTTGCGCTATCTGCGTTGCCCCCTCAGCTGACGCCCCGGGCAGTGGCGGGCGCAGCCGCGGGGCGCTTGTCCAGGGCGAGGTGGACGCGCGGCGCATGTCGCCGCCCCCACCCCTCCCCGCAGGGACCTCCCCTGCACACGCCCACGGCTACATCGCGCGCCCCGTCCCACGCACTTGGCTCCAAGCGACGCCCCACGCCCAGAGGCATTCAAGCCCCATGGCAAGCGTAGAATGTGCGCCCCTGTCGGGATACTTCAAATTAGCGTTGTTGTTCGTTTTAGCGGGTATACTCTAAAAAAGCGCCCTTTGTGAATGCTGCCCATGGCACGTGCCATGTCTGCCATACCGTAGATACGCCTCTGCCCACACCTCCATAACAAGATCATATTCTTTCCGAGCATGTGAAATCCGGCTCAGACGTACAAGTCGACTAGCGAGGCACCGCCCAAGCCAGAAGTTCTCGACTGGTCTCCCGACGAGAGTGGTAGTGCAAGTCCACGCGCGCGCGTGTATGCATGTGAATGTATCAAGGGGTGGAGGGGAGGGGGCAAAGATTAAGCGAAGACAGCGCATTGCCCTTGGCCCATTTCCCAAGGAACTGCTCCGGCATTCGTCTAGTATTGATCGCTGCAACCACGAAAACCTACCGATCGGAGCAGTCGGCCGCTAGAATTCTCCTCCAGACGAATTCTCGATTTGACATAGCTTTCTAGCTTGAGGCAAAAATCCGCCGTTAGGGCGCGAACCCTAAGTCCTCCCTGTCAGAGGTAGTGCAACAGAAACAGTGGCTATACTGTGATATCTCACACGGTCACTTACCACATCTATGATTCTGAAATCATATGCCTTTTCCCGAAACCCGAGATGAATGGGTGATGTTCTTACGAGCTGAATAGTGAAACAAGAGGCGAGGAAACCGGGAGAACCACGAAGAAAAACTTATCGCGATCTCCCTTCCTTCGGAGGGAAGTAAAGCCGGCTGTCCCATGTAGTAGATTTACTTGCATGTAAAACATCCTCAAGCCTAAAAGAAGCCTCTGAGATAAATTCAAATCGCCTGTTTCGTCGTCCAAGATAATACCTTCTTTCTCCGCTAGGTGAAAGGAGCGTAGCGAAATTTGCGTGGTCAGACGAAGAGCGGGCCTGAAGACCAGAGTCTCGCCACGAAAAATAAGGCATCAACTTAACTTTCTCCAACACAAATTCTATAGGAATCAACCGATAGTTCAATCCCGAAACCCCGAAACAGGTGAACGACGTGTCGACTACACCACGAATAACAACACCTGTAACACGAGTGACAATTTATTTATCGTTTGCCGTCTCTGCAATCCCTAGTTCATGCTGTCTTCGCATATTCCCTTCCCTATAAGCAGATGCAAAAGTTGCACGACTTCTACTAGTGAGAAGAAGAAAGAGGACGGACAATGCACAAAAGTAGCGAACATACCTTGAAAAATACTTTTCTTCATTTAAGATTATTGTCCTAGTGTAAAGACTACTGCATCCCTATCGGTTCAAAAGCCCCCTGTAATAACTTGCACATTCAACTATTTATTTCAAATTTGCTGTGATCGGTTTAGCATAAGAAAACCCGTAATAATTTTGAATTATTTTATATGAAACACTCATTCTGATCCTTCACAATAGCTAGTTATCTTCTTTCGCGTTAGGGTCCTACAACATCCGCGTTCGTTAATGAAAAAGTGGGAACTAAAAGGGGCACTTTTTATCATAATATTTAATTACATACCAACTTCTCTTGGCTTTCGTAAATTTCTCATTAAAATGAATCTATAATCGTATCCGCCATCAAATGTACTTGCATATCATTAATTTTGTACATAAACTACTATTTTAACTGGCTAGTTTCTTCTACTCTAATACATTTAACTACATTACGACACATAAGAATGAAAAAAAAATGATGGAAACAATTTTCTTTAAAGCGTTTCTCATCACCCGACACATTTTCAAAAGAATAGTAAATCAAAGACTTTCCACAAACAAAAGTAAAGACACATTCTAAACATAACGCCTCAAAAACAAACGGATACATTTGAAAAAATCCAATTCTTTCACAATACGTGAAGATCAACAGATAAATAAACAACACGACAGCTGCAGCCCGTTTCAAATCGAACCTCCAAATATTTCGAAAGATCTAGAACAAGGCAAACACTGCCACAAATCAATTAGCTCAGGCGAGAGAACACACAAGCGTATCTTAGCGATTGGCCACGCACAGAGAGAGACGCCAGCGCGAGGTTGAAATGAGAACAACAAAACAGAACAAACGCTTGGGAGACAAAGAAATTATTTCGTAAATCACGTCTGCCTTCATTTCGTATTAAGTGCAAGAAAATATCAGTAGTGGCAGGACCAACATTTTTTTAAACTAAAAATACAATCCCAAACACAGCGTTTTAAAGCTCTCTCAGGACCCAGTTTTCTTTTCATTATTTTTACGTTTCATCAGCAAGAGACCTATTGCTGCTGCTGAAACGTGAAATAAGTGTACATATCTGAAGATTCAAGTTCGAAATATAGCTAATTCGCGAATCAGCCGATCAATTTGTGCACTAGCCAGACAGTTCGGATAAACCCGTGTAAATGACAATAACGGTTCATTTAAAACAAAAATTGTAGAAACGACTCTTTACATTTCAGACGCTGACATAAAAATACATAACATGACATGACAAAAATGATGACACGTCAACGATCCGAGAAGGCTTTCCGGAAGAGACATTTAACTTCTCCGAGTCACATCTGGTACCTCCACACAAGAGAGATCTTCCATAGCAAAGAAACCGCCAAGACGAGAGTCTGGACGAGGCAATATTATCTTACTTGGTCCACCAGACCTCGCAGCCGCAGAGATTGGATCTAGGGACCGCACGCGGGTCTGAGATCAAAGGTAAATACGAAGTCCGCCAACCTGCCTGAATAAAAAGATTTGCCGCGCGAAAGATCAAAGAACTTCTTTCTCACTTGTCCGTCTGCGAGTAAGAACACAGAGCCTGTCGGAGAAGACACAACGTATTCGCTATATAATAATAATGATAAATGAGATACGTTCTGTGGTTCCTCTCGGTTCGCGACATTTGTTTGCGCTTCCTAAAACTACGACGATATTTTTTTGTCCGATGTAAAAAATGCAAACCGTAAAAATACAGAGACCGTCACGCTCCTGGAAATTTCGTCAAAAATATGGCAAAAAATATTACGTGGAAACAAAAATACTGAAAACCATTCTTACTGCATCAACGGCTCTTATGTTTTGTCATAATTCATTGTTATGCTTTTTATTAAGAAAATTTCAGGATTTTACGCAGGATGCGAGAGAATTTTGCAAGTGGTTCAACTTACTATTTCCTGCAACATGCTGATGAAATCAGTTTAATAGTTTGATTATTACGCTAGTCAATGTACATTTTTGTTAAATGAATACTAATTGTACGTTATACAAGTATAATTAAGTAATTGTAACTACGAATGTCATGATGAATACAACAAGTTTAGAGAATAAAAGGTAGATAACCAGCCACTCATGAGAAAAAAATGTTATTATTATTATTATTATTATTATTATTAATAATAACTTGTTCGAGTGCTGTTATAAGAATTTATTCGTACGGCATGCATGAATAAATTCTTATAACAACACTCGAACAAATTGAACATTTGTACTACACTGTTGGTAACTTACCGCGTCTCCGCGAGATAAAGGCAATTGACGATACTCACCTGAAACACAAGAAAGCCAAATACAGATTACAATTCCGAATATTGCATTCATCGAAAAGTTACAATATTCTAGTAAAATATAAATGTCAAAGCGCACAAATACGGAACAATGATTAACATAACTGAACACATATCTTCAGTACCAGTATTCTCCGTAAAAGTCTATACAGTGAAGGTGTTTTGGTAGGGTGCCAGCGAATACACCATCATGCAAACTTGAACCGTTTCGAAGTGGAATCATTGCTAGGAAACAACAGTTGTCATTGTAAGAAGATTAATAATGAGGATAGAAATCGGAATCTATTATTGTGAAGAAAATATTCACTACTTTGCAAATAAAAAACAAGCGCCGCAGAAAGCCCTACAACACGAATTCTCTGTTTTATGATCGGAACAACCGTACTTCCATTTAAAACAGACACACAAAATCCATCATAATTTGGTAAGTTCAGAAGCTCTATTATCAGAGTCTGCAATAGAATTATAGCGCAATCCAACCTGAACAACCCGCACAATACAATGTCTCACTACAGACTTGCTACATCCTATCGACTTCAACAAGGAAACTCCTTTGACTTCGCGGTAAGAAAAAATGTGAAACACAATAGAAGACCATGTAGTTGCAACATTAATTCGTAAAAGGCCGATAACTGTCCATAAAATAACGATGTATTTCTCACCTCGCAGCAATTTATATAGTTTCAAAGACAGACTTATTCCATTAAAGTGACGATTTGTGACAAGAAGATCGCAGGTTCGATCACGGTCTAGTTTGAGAAATTTGCTTCATTTGTTTAACAGCGAATTCCGTCGATCGATTGGTATGAAAGGTGGTTTCCCTGATCAATTCTAGGCGAATGGCGGATTAGCTCTAATATGGACCGGGACGCCGTGAGATGTACAACCTGAAACCATCCATCGGCAGAGTAGAGAGGTATAGTGGACTGAATAAGGGTGACGATAATAATATAAACATGTATTTTCTGGAAGTTCGTATTTTTTAATTGTTTCCATTCGACTTTAAAATGCACAGACTAGAATGAAAGAGTCAATATACTATCATTTATGACAATGAGAGAATATTACGTCCATGGCAATTACTTGCCACAGCGAGGCCAGACTCTGGTAATGCCCACAAATTACCCAATTACTCTTTCCCTATCTCTTTCTTTCTCTCATACACACACATACACAGTTGACTAAAAACTTACACTCCTAAGACATGGCACCTCTTTTCAATCAAGATCTGTCGATTTCATTTGTTTCCAAAGCGAGAGATTACTTAGTAATAATTAATTTAGTTTTTGAATAGCTACGATGAAACATGAAACACACAACTTCGATAACTCTACATTTCAACTCAGTAATGACATTACCTCTCATGTGGAAATTGTATTATAAAATAACCGAAGGTACACATTTATTTGCGTCGCATATTCGCTATACTAAAACGCAATGAACTCTAATGATATTTGTTAACATTGCACAAAGCCTGAGTATTTAACATGTTCATTATTTCATATGTTTTTCCCATTTAAATTATTAAATAGTCGCACGCTCAATTATCTAATTCCGCCCATCACCGAGGCAGACCAGTCTCGAACGAAAATTTAAGAGCGAGCACAGAAATGGCTGCGCGCAGATCCTGGCAGAATAGCACGGAAATCAATAGCGTGGGTTACTCACGAATGATTTGATTACTCGTTCCGCAATCGCTCTTGGAACTCCCACAGCTACGAGCGCTTTTTTTTTCTCCCGACACGGACTCGTTTGGAGGGCTGATACTCGACGCAACGGCGCGCGGCCGAGAAGAGCTCTCTCCCTGCGGAGCGGCGAATATGCGCGGCGATGCGGGTCCATTTATTGTGTCCAACCGACACTTCTAGTACATCTGTGGGGGAATTCGATAACCACCTAGCCACATGTGGAGTTCATTTAATCATTACACGCTAGTGGTGCGGTTACATGCCTCTGATTTTCGGCTTAGAATTTGCGATAGTAGGAAAATATTATTCCAAGAAATTTTACTATTTTATTTAAAAAATGCTCTCGCAAACCTACTTCGAACTGCTTCATGCACATATCAGTTTGCCTTCTGCATTTTCCAGTACGTTAAAAAATCCAATCGCTATGAAAATACAACTCTACTGATATACTCTCAGCATTGCAGGTTTACCACAGTTGACTTAAACCGTAAAGAAGATTCAATAAATGCTTACAGCAACATCGAAAGACATCTTTTACAGTTTTAAATACTCCAGCCTCCAAATTCATTAAAATAAAATAAAATAAAATAAAAAATTCCTTGAGTAGAGGAAATCTGTGTAAAACGTTTCAAATCACAAAGCTCACATTTCCCCTAATTTCCAGTTTCCGGGGGGATGGCAAAGCTTTGAGCATTTGCAACGAGGCTGTGCAAGCACCTCTCTCGTGGACAGCTACGGCCTGGCGACCGAGAAGAGAATTCTGCGCGAGTTTGTGACGAACAAAATGCCTTCCTCTATTTACACACCAACACGCCCGTACACATACACAGACGCGCGGGCATACGCACACATATACACACAAGATGAATACGAAGAAGAAAACTACATACAGATGAAAAATTAAATGAAAATTCAAAAGGTAATTCTCCCATTATTGCCATCCAAAAGGTATTGCTTCTTTTAAAAGATAAAAATTTTCTGTTTGAAATTATTTTTTGTGAAAACTGATTTGCCCGACCCCGCACCCAAATTGACAGAATGTTTTTAATAATAATAATAATAATAATAATAATAATAATAAAAAAAAGAACAACTCAAATTTCGAAGATCACCAGAGCTTCAATTCATCAAAATTCAAAAAATATGTTTAAGACCATTGGAAGTATGGACAATTTTCTTAAATACTCAACAAACGTGAACTTTTGTGACATTTTAAAAAGGTTTTAACATGTGTTTAGAATAACCCCCGTGTGAGCCCAACAATAATCGAGTAGAAACAAGTCCCTGCGTGTTACTTCAAGTATTGGCAAGTATCATTTGCATATAAGATCGATTCTGTTCTACTCACCACAGATCATTGTCTCCCCTCGACTCAATGACGACATGCGTATGCAAACTTGTCCCACGCTTTGTACGTGCGTGCCCATGTCTTGGCACGTAGCATTTGCGTATAAGGCTGATTCTGTTCCACTTACCATCGATTATTGCCCCCTCGTCTCTATGACAATTTGACCGCGAGAGGTGGCTCAGTGCATCAACTGATGTCACTGCAGTGCCTCTGAACGGGAGGTCCTAGATTCGAGTCCCGACAGCGGCAGGGTTTTTGACACTAGCTTGTCAGCTAGGTCGAATGGATGTCTGGAGGAAAATTCTAGCGGCCGGCTGCTCTGATCGATAGTTTTCCGTGGTTTCTCCGATCAACACCAGGCGAAGGCCGGGACAAAACCCTAATAAACAGGTTCGCGCGCGATCTTTCCTTTCTCTTCCTTATCGTATCCTCACCCCTTACACACATTTACACTACCACATGCCGGGACTCTGGCGGGAGCTTTGAGCTTGTCCCGCTTCCGCTGGTACGAGGTACCGGGTCGGGGAAAACCTCGCTAGTCGACGGTAGGTCGCCGCCGGATCTCGCCAACCACCGGGAAAAGATCACAGCCAACTTCCGACAAAACATGAACTACACTTACGGGACTCAGGACCTCCGTAGTTGACGATCCCGGAATCACTATCAATCAATCTCTGACAACTTGCGTGTGCAAACTTTCGCAATTATTTTTAACCATCCCACCCCATTGCACACGCCGCTCCAGGCCCGCAGAGCCGAGCGGCAAGCGCGCGTCAGCCGTTACAAACGCCGTCCAGCTGTCCACGGCGGGTTTATTGTGCGGCGCGGGTTAATTCAGGGCTCCTAATTGGCCAGCCGCCCGGCCAGCCGCTCACTGGCGACGGGCGCCGTCTCCCGCTTGGCAGCGACGGCGCAGGCACACGACGCGCTCGCCCGACCCGGGAGCACCAAGAGGAAGAGCACTCGCAACGTTCCATTCTCCTCCGGAATCCCTCGCATTGAACTATCAATTAAATATAGCAATGACCGTCCTCGACATTTGAAACGAAATTTCCTTTCAATTTAAGAACCTCGAAACAATTCGCTTCGACGAACAAGCGAAGTCGATTCGATACCCTTGGTATCCAAAGTAACCAAAACAACACATCTTGCATCTAGCGAAAAAAACAGTCAAAGAAAATTGGCGCGTATTATAGCAGAAGCTCTATACTGCGGAACACATTGGAAAAAGGGGGGGGGGTATATACAGCGACTTCAGGGCTTCTAGGTTCCAATTAATGTAAGTTCCCAGAAAAGCTTACTTTAGAGGCGTACATTTACACTACGCAGCCAATTACTTCGAAATTATAAAAAAAAAATCAAAATGGAATACTTCTCGTTTAATACTACTGATTGGCCCGATTTTACAGAACGAGGTACGACATCGACGTGGATGTTTTCAAAACATTGATGTGTTAAAGCCGTTGATATTTTAACATCAAAGTTCCGATTTGTGTTTTCGAGCGCTGATAGTGACTGAAATTATTCACAAAATAAAAGTTAAAATACGAAATAATAATGGATGCCGTCCATTGAGTTTACATGTTTTGAACGAAAGACACGCGTTTGTACGCCCTTTATCGAGCTGACTATCCTTTGTCCGAGATGATGTGGATGCCCTGGTGTTTTCGTACATGGAAAGGCGGTCAACGTATATGCCGTGCAGGAAGGGCCTCCCTCTTCTTCGGAGATTGACTGACCCTTTGAGACGGCATGGCACATTCAAGGCAGATGTGTAAAATTGTTGGACTTCTGGTCGATGTACTGATAATATATTTGTACTAATATGTTTTAGTTTCGAAACAGATTTTTCGTCTTCGTTAGAAAGTATCCCATCACTAGTTGACAGCGACACTTTCAGCATCTCATGGCTTTTGACCCGTAATACTTCAGAGTATTGCGGGTTGCATTGACAAGTACAACGCTTTCGCTTGCAGAACACGCGACTAAAACGAAACCAAAATCACTTTATACAACGCTGAAAAATGCTAATTTTTACTTCGAAATCCGTACAGCCAGTATTCAATAAACAGTGTTGTGTACAGTGAAGATCACTTTCATATTTCAAACCGTTTAATAAGACGTTTGCCAATGACGATAGCAGATGGTATAGAAACAAATGCGAACTACTCTCTTCTTTGTCAAAACAATCCCAAACAAATTATTTGTTTATTTTCCCCTTACATATTAACAAAGAATACGAATGAATCAGAGATTAAAATGGCAGGCGGCACGACGTACACCCACGGAGTTCCAGACCAATCGTTAACTTCTGCAACACGAGATATTCTAGCCATGCAACGTATCTACTGACTAGACAGAATCAAGATACATTGCCAACATCCTACGTAAAAGCTATACCTGAGTGCGTACAATATCGACTACCATTTTCATTTGTCCTTTCGATTGTTAGTTTATACCGTGAAAGAAATGTTATTCCATTTCTGGATGTGTGACCTTTGTTGCTTGCAAATACCACTGGTTCACAGTTTCATTTGGGCAAGTGGAATTAGCTTCAAAGAGCATTTTCTTTTCGTCTGGGGCGGATTTCGTACCATAACTAAATACCTCTTACTAAGTGTAAGGTGTGCTTTATACGTAATTCATTCTCCCATTATAACCTTGATTAAATTTTCTTTCGGAGATCGTAAAGTATCAAATAACAAATACATCATTGCTGCGAGGTGTATTGTTCTGTTATTACAATATGTGCATTTGTAAACGGGTCAATTTGTTTGCATCTTCATGAACACAGTATCATAAAAACAATTTAATGATAGAGAACATAAAGAATTATAAAAAAAGTTCCAAATAATTATAGACAGTCATAAACAAAATATATTTGTTATCTTGACAAAACACAAAACCTACATATGCAGGAATTATCTTAAATTTTTATTCCAATCATCCTACCGTAATAAAAATTGCCATTGTCAAAAATCTAGTTGAGAGAGTTTTTCGAATTTCAGATTCTATTTTCTAAATATTTTTATTGTTAATTAGAAATTCATATCCCATTAAATTTATTGAAAAATTTGTATGCCAGAAGTTAAATCAATTGGTACAGAGATCTTTTGACATAAATTACGTAATAGGTAATCCACCACCTTCTCAAAATTTTCTGATAAAATTATATTTTCAATACCTTTTGTTCCGAGAATCAATAACTGTACAAAGAGAATGTTTTCAAATAATTTCCCCAATGTGGTCCTTGTCAATACAATCATCAATAAATCGAATGTAGTCCGTCATGTCAAGGTTCCGATTCCTAAATTAAATGTACTTAATTCGGTGTACTCATTACAATGTTCTGATTGTGATTTAGTATATATTGGTCAAACTCGGAGGAGGTTAGGGGATAGGATCAAAGAACATATAAATAATATTAAATTACCCTTCGATAAACAAAATTCCGTTACTGCTCACAGGATAAAACACGATCATATTATTGATTTTCTCAACCCTACAATATTGATTACAGAACACAAATGGTTTTCGAGACTAATTCTAGAATCTTTGTTTATAAAAATATATCATTCTATGAATTTTCAAATTGAATGTAATCAGTTTTCTAAGAGTTATGATTCTATATTAACCAAATTTAATAAAAAATACAAAAGTTTTTCAATAGATATTTCAAATAAAGTTATTCTCAATACGCAACCACCTTCATGTCCGTATTTTTTACGTAGTAAACGTGGACTTGTTTAATAATTTATTTTATAATCTACAAATTCATGTGAGTATTAAATTTTTACTACGTACTTTCTTTCAATTTATTATTTTTTGATGTAATGTATTATATCATGTGAGTATAATATTTTTTACTACGTACTTTCCTTCAATTTATTATTATTTTTTTGTTTAAAGTTTTTAAAATTAATGCAAATTTGTAGATATTTGAAGATTTATTATTTGTAATTTTATTTTACCTTATAAATTGTGATGTAATGAAATTAATGACCTGATGATGGAGACATAAATAGTCTCCGAAACGTTGTCAAGATAACAAATATATTTTGTTTATGACTGTCTATAATTATTTGGAACTTTTTTATAATTCAACATATCAATAGAGACAGTCTATAGTTGAAAGAGAACATAAAGGTTTGAATCGAACGTCCCTAGTCAGAGAGTGAAGAACATGATTTCGTAGTACAGCGATATTTGTTACAGAAGCATCTCAAAATTCACTCACATTGAAATCGTCGGTATGGCGAGAAAGTCAGTAGGATCATCTTAATTTCAACGAAAATGTGGCATAGCATTTTCACGAGCCGAGCTCTTCATTCAAGACAAGTTGCGTTAGAGAGAGCAGGGGTTCCCAAACTTTTTCTTGCATCTATCACTTTTAAAAGAAGGATTTGCCTCGTGAACCCCCTTGACTTTTTTCTATAATATACAACATACAAAATAATCATAACATAAATAATTGCTCATAAATGACTTGATAACAATTACATTGACAAAGAATTGGAACAAAAGTTTAAGAAAATAGTTTTATTATTTTATACTACAGTAAACCCTCGTTAGCACGAACTTGCTTAACATGAATTTAGCCGTAACACGAACAAAACTTGGGTCCCCGAAAGGCTCACGGTAATACGAACATTTATACTACTCCGATAACACGAATTTTTATAACACGAACTGCGATAATTTCGGTCCCTTGGATTTTGTGTTAATGAGGGTTTACTGTATTCTTATTTTCAATTTTTAGAATCATAAACAAGTATCATTATATGTTCTGAACCTTTATGTAAGAAAACAATGGACATCATTATTTAAATGTTATTGCAATCAATACAATTTTGATTACATAGATCCGTGGACAGTAGATATTGGGCTATCGACCCAGAATGGAACCCTTTATCATTGCGCCTTTTACAATTCCATCGACACCCAGGGAGGTCGTAAACCGACCCCATTACGAAACCCTATTTCAGAGAAGTTTTCCAAAGATTTCCATACGCGTGTACAAAATCCGCATTTTGTCTCTCTCGCACCTTAAAATTGCCACAAGAGAACTCGCGGGCAGCTTTCGCACCGTCCCCTCCACCGCACGCCGGCAGCAGAGAAGGCGGTGGGCGGCGGGCTGACGACGCGGCCTGCGACGAAACGAGACGAGACGAGACGCGGAAACACTCCCGGGCAGCGGCCGCTATTGCGGCACAGGAATGTTAACAAGAGCAGCCGCCGGCGGCGCTGGCTGGCAGCGCCAGGGCGCGGCGTGAGAAATGGGCTGAACGAACGCGGTGCGGAGCGACAGCCCAGTGGTACCGCCAAGAATGGCCGCGTGCACTCGCACAAAGGCTGTTTCTTGTGCAAAGAAATGCAACTACAATAGTACACACTTTCTCGCATAATTTGCAGCTTTTGGAATATCTGAAAATCCAGTTACTTCAACGAAAATTACAGCTGCGTCATTTTTAAGTGTCTATTCAATGAAAGTTATTTTAAGAAAATTCTCCGACCCGCGTTTTCGAGCAAATTTTGAAAATGTCACGGATGCTATTACGCCTCCAAAAAGTATTCACCGGAATCAAAATACCCGTTTCAAATTCCCAGTGCCTTGGTTTCGATCACACATCGATCAGGAAATATCAATTTTGAAGACAGTCAGGCACAAAACCGTTTGCTGTCAACTGACATTTTTCCGTTTCATGGACCCACCAAAGATCCCTGTGAATTCTGACTATGCAACGTATTAAAGAAAGTAATTTAGAAATGAATATGATTTATCCACTTTTTCGACACAAGGACGCCTTAATACGTTTCTTTTTGTTGTTGAAAAAATCGCGATTTTTGCTGTCGTGTTGCAGTAAGGACAAGAACGTAAAAAAACAAATATGGTTATCATTCATAAAATTACGGGCAATCGATTTCCTGTGGAAATATTTCGTTTCCGAAGTTACGAGACTTCTTTCCTTCTTCCTGGGGCGCAATTAACCACGTCGCGCGGTGGAAGAGAGGGACAGAGATATACTTCAACTAAAACAGCGCTGCTTCAAGGTCACCAACAGGCAGGCGACAGTTGGAGCGAGGGGACGTCTGGACTTCAAGTTCTGTCAACGAAACTCACGATTGGATGTCAGGTTGCCCCTCTTTGCAGCTCGCGATACAAGTTAAGTCACGGCTTGGCGCTATTGGCGGCGAACCCGTAAGTCTCCAAGCAGGATAATCGTGGTGCTGCTCAGTCGAGCTCCGCATCGCCTATCTCACCCTTTCTCAACCATTCATTTCAGCGCAGCTTCAGCGCGAGTGTCACTAAAGCGCAGGGTATATGAGAGCACAAAACACCTTTCAATAGCGACATAAGCCTACAAGATGTTTTGTCGGAATTAACACTTTCTCTACAGAGCACACGAATTTCAGGTGGAGGAGCGGTGACAAAACGAAGAATCACTGGCAGTAATGAGCAACAAAACGGCGTCCTCTTTTTATGCAGTGCACTGACACTAAAATCTTGTCAAGCAAACTCTGACTAGGTTATCTTAATAATAACTTCTGAAATCTTCACGAGTCTCTTCTTTCTTTCCGTTGTTTAAGTTTTACACTTAAAAAAAATAATTACGAAATGTTTGTACCCATTTGTACCGAAATGTTTGAGCCCGAACCGAAATCATTCAATCAGTTCTATTCGCTGTCTCCATGGCAGTGTACCAAGCAAGGTGTCACCTTTTAAAATTGAAGAGTTATCAACTTCGTTCGCACTTTAAAATAAGTTTACTTATGAATAATCGAGCCACCTGTAGGTCACGGGATGCGATTCTATCTTCTTGCGTTACCAACATTAGTTTCCTCACGATGGTTACAGGTGTCTTCTATTCGCCTTATGTTTGCCAATGGTGATGAGGGCGCTGGGGTCAGAATACACTAAATTACCGCCTTCCGGATCTCTCTAATCGTGCCTATTTCCAGAGGAAGAAACAGCAGGGTCTTAAAATAAACTCTGAATAAACAAACACTATTCGAATAAGTTGGTGTGTAGATTAATTTATGAATAATCTGATACTATTTTGCTTTGAAAACGATTCGACCTATATTTCGACTCTCCTCGATTCACATTATGGAATATTTTGCAAACATTCCACTACGAGTTCGGATTTGTGCTTTCAAAACGGCAGAACTGTTTTATTCTGGTGTCGGAAAATCAGAGACCGAAGTATATGGGCAATACAATGATGTTCAACGCAAATCAACCTAAAAGTTCTACACTACGCTCCTAGTAAAAAACTAGTACTAACTCTTGTTGTACCGAATCGACGGCCGTTAGAACTATAGCAGCTAGCGTCGGTATTGGTTTTGAGACACAAAACCATCTGGAGCACCAATATTGTATAATAAACCTCATGCCATCCTCGACAGCTCTTTAACATTTAATGTCACAAAATTTTATGCGCGCCAAGGCGCGCTCACCAAGTCAGAAAACATCTCTACATTACAGAGCAAAAACTGAAGCAAAAAAGAGAAACAACTTTTAAACTCATTCACAAATTCTGCCCTCTCATAGCACATTTAAAACGCAAAAAAAACAACGGACACCAACTTTTTCCGTGAAACAATCGGGGAGACGTTTTTAATCGTATGAGTGCAGATCCAGGCCACAGGCGCACAACGGGGAGTCCTAGTAGAAGTTCTAAAATACGCGCGCGACCGTTCCAGTTAGGAGCCGGATGCCAACAAAGGAAAACGAAGTACCCTGACTTGAGCGCAGAGGTGGAGGAGGTGGAGGGAGGGAGAAATAGGCTATTATCCCGAATCCCCGCGACGAACTCGCGAAGGCGGAAGAGATAAATTACAAGTTAGACGCAGGAGCGAGGAGGAGAGACGGGCGAGGTAGCGAGTGCGTCGAAAATTTGGGGAGGGGAAGCGAGTGAAACAGAGGCATCGCGCTGGGGTGCTCCCATCTGATAACATGCGCAAACAACCGAGCCAATTTTTTCTTTGAAAGCGCGGAGGAGGAAAACGGGCGGTAAAACCTGACAACGCAAGCACTGTTCAGAAATGTTGCAATATGTACTGAAACAATGACAGCAAACTTAACTTAGAGTAACTTACAAAAACACGTTGGTACGTATATAAAGTCGAACATAAAATAAATAAGTGCTGCACACTACAGAGAGTCGAAATTACATTCACATGATCCACGAAATTACATTGTGCACAACAATTCAATCTTGTATATGTGCTTTTTCGCAAAATTATTATGAAGAGTCCTTTCAATAAACAGTTTCCATTCACTCACACAAACTCACCAAGGAGCTGTTTATATGATTTGTAAATTACACATTTTTGCTGTTCATTTCCTGCTGATTTCAACGCAAGACATTTGTGAAATACGAAGTCTGTACCAATATTTGTTAGGAAGAAATACAATAGATGGTGTTTATGGTATAACTGGAAATTAAATTTTGACACTGGATTAACAAATAATTTACAGAATTAGTATTTTAGGTACTTTATCGGACAAATGGGTACTTTATCGGACAAATGGGCATTTGGAATGCTGTAATCAAGTTAATGCTAACTACCTAATATAAATATCACATTTTGTAACCCAAATGCATAAAATGGGCACTGAGAACAGAAATGTTAAATGTGTTTCTAAACATATTTTTATGCTATATTATGCATGTAAATCTAAATTATTTTATGATACCTCACATCTGTCAGCATAATACAAGTTGAAAATAAATCATACTTATTTATTTTATTAATGCTATTCTTTATCTTTCTTTTTTATAAATGCTGTTCACTATTAATGATGTTTTGTTGGGTGAATGTACGATATCTCAGAAAATATTTATGCATGATCTTGTCCATCTGGTCCACAGTACAGCAGAGCCACCGTAATCAGTCATAAGCATTTCAATTAAATCACGCGAGAAATTAATTCAAATTGAATGCTTATCGCAAAGCTGTGTATCGCGCCACCAGTCACAAATTGAAACTGTACTTTTTTTTGTAATTATTCATGAAAATCTCCATCATATTTCCGCTCGTCGATGTTTGGAAGTCAAACGTGAAATTAGGAGGATGTGTGGCGATCACTGCAAATCGAACTGTACTGTTACGAAACACCGGACCGTGCTGCAGTATATGTATTCGCTATTTCCCAATTTGTCCACAAAACGTATTGTTAAGGTAGGTAGTGAGTTCGAGTCTCTCGTAAGTCAAATATTGAACAAGTTATGACACCAATAAATTAACAATCGTTTCTTGTACATGTGAATGGAGAATTTAAATAATTATTTGCAAATAGAGAGATGCAAAGAGAAGTATTGAATTGGTACTCTAATAATAAATAAATGGTACTTTAATAATAAAATTAGTTGTACATCGTATGATTTTTCATTTTCAGAGTTGGGGAAATTAATATACATTAGGGTGATTTCGTGTCCCGCAATTTTCTTTCTTTGTGCGTTGAATATCATTTGTTGCATTTACTGTTTAATTAATGTTCGGAAATTTGTGGTTATGTAACACACATATTAAGTTAAGAGAGCGTTTCGATTGCACTCGAAGAGAAAGTGCTGACAATACGTTTGAAAGGCATGATTTGCAAAGCGTAGCAGAAACACTGCTAGTACTTCCGTGTGCAATGAATTTCATAGTAATTACTCCTCATAATGTCCGGTGAGTTAAATTAAATTTAATATCAACTGATTTCTCCAAATTTACTACACATTGAACGCAAGAAAAATGAACATTAATCCTATAACTTTAAAAAGATATTTAAACAAAATATCCCTCAAAGATTTTCAATAAGAGCGCCTTCTAATTTGAACTTTTGCCACAAAATTAGGCCAGTAAGTGCCAATATTTTTCTTACCATCTTGAAGAAGAGAGATATTACTTTGTTTTTATGGTACTTCACCCTGATCGATGAACGAATCAATACTACGCTCATTGACAACGTATGTGGATTGTTCATGTATCTCTACATTCAACATACCGTAATCCAGTGCTAGTGTTAATCTTAGACATTTTTTGCGAATGTATCATGAACAATTTTTCTACAAAACCAATACTGTATTGTCCAACGGTCAGGATTAATTGTCGAACATACACAAAGTTAAAACGATTTTACTGAAGAGAATCAGAAATATTCACTTTCACTAATCACAAAAGAAATAAATAATGTTGATGCCTATCTGTAGTATTATAATTATTTATTGGTACGAGGGTATTCAAGAAAGGAAAATATTTCAGAAACGAGTCACTGATAACCCGAAACAAGGAAGATAAATACTATGGATTACAGTAAAACATTCAATATCGACTAAAGTCCGTATTTTGCGGTGGATGAAAACCTCTGGGGCTTGAAATCGAACGGGCTGCAATATCGGCCATGAGGTACAACAATACGGACGTAGTAATTACACGTTCTCTCGTTGGTATCAGTAGCAAACACAACACGCTCACTCTCACTCATACACTCAGTCTGTCAGTCAGCCTAAGAAGAATAAACAAGTTTGAAATTTTAAAACGTTCGGAACCATTGATATATTACACGCCATTAAGGAAACTTCCCCATACCAACAGCAATTCTGAACCGATACCACGATCTTACGTATTCAACGGGATCGCCACCCACGCACGGATAAACCGAAAGCAAACAGCACGGACGCAACGGTCCTTGTTACTCCTCCGGGCCAGAGAGAGACCGCGGCCGGGTCGGTGCCGAGCTCGTGTATTTTATTCACTCCCTCCCCCGCCCTGCAGCGCAGGGGCCTCGGCTGCAAAATGCACGCGGCGTCGCCGGATTTACGCCGCGATCGAATCACGGCGCGTTAAAGTTTCACTCCCGGCAGCGACACGAGCGGCGCCGAGGCGAAAAGAAAGGAAGAGAGGGAGAGAGCGTGGCGGCGGGGTCACAAAGGAGAAGAAGAAGCCGCGCGGGGACAGCCCGGAGATGGGGGGGGGGGGCGAAGATCTTAAGCCGCCTCGTCTGCGAGGAAAGATATTAAAGACGACCAAGCCAAATCCCGTCTCGGGGCCCGGATGCTGGAAGGCGGTGGCGGCGATGGGAGAGAGGTGGCACTGGCGGGGGGGGGGGGGGGAGCGCCGCGGTAGCCAACGTAGCCGAAGAGGTGGTGGTGGCGGCAGCGGAGGCGGCTGGGGAAGCAGGGACGGCAGTGAAAGCCCACGCGGTTGTGTCGGAGGCGGCACGTGCAGTAGTGTCTGCGGTGGCAGGAGGGAGGTTGCGGGTGGCGGCGGCGGTGACGACAACGGCAGAGGCTGTAGCCGCTATCTCTGCAGTGCCTCTGACGGAACGTCCTAGGTTCGAGTCCCGACGGCGGCGTATTTTCGATAACTGCTAGTTCGCTACGGAGACTTCTAGCGGCCAGCTGCCCTGATCGGTAGTTTTCTGCGCGATTTTTCCTGCTCTTATTTCCACCTCTTACGAATTCGTACGCACGCTCTCATGCACTGCATTACCACACGTGTAGGGAACGTAGGGACCGGTGGGATATACCTGGGCGGGGAAATCCCATCCCCCCGCGCGCCGACGTGTAGGTCGGGGCCAGATAACGCGGCCCAGCGGAAGAGGAACAACGCCACCTCCCGCAATAAAACATTTAGTGCATCAAAGGGAGCAATGACCATAGCAGTTTACGTGTTCGGAAACGTCAATAAAGCAAGCAAACAGAGGTCGTAGCCGAAGAGAAAGCGGCGGTAGTGGAGGCCAAAGCAGCTGTGGCGGCGTTCACAGAGAACATGGCAGCGGGGGCAGAGGCGATGGAGGTGATGGCGACAACGCAGAAGACGATAACAATAATAGCGGTGAAGGATGATGTGGCGGCGATGCTGGTGGTGGTGTCTGTGATGGTGGTGGTGATGGCTGCACCGGAGAAGACGAGGGTGATAGCGGTGATGACGGCCACAATGGAAGTGACGGTGTGAGGGTGGGCGGGCAAGCGACGGCCAAAAGGAATCGAGACGCGTCGCCAGAGGGCGGAGCGAGCAGTGAGCCGCGAAGGGACTGGCCGGGCCGGGCCGGGCCGGGCCGGGCCGGGCCCCGAGGAGACGCGATCGCCCGGGCGACAAGCACAAGACGCCATCGCCGCGCACACGGAGCTCGAGTGAGCGAGCGCCCGCTCAAGGCGACGGATGGCGTCGGATACCCGTCACGAGAAGTGGAACGGATAGGCGGGCTTTGCGAAAAAAGAGGAGGGCACTGGGGTGACGTATGTACACGTGGTAAGATTAAGAACAACACACAAGTGGCAGAAAAGACTTATAAAAAAACACTCCGAAGGTCGTTGTTTAGCGATCGGATTCGATAAGAGGCAGTTACTTGCTACTTGTGCATTTGGTTTTGGTCCTAAAACATCACTTAACATCTGATAGCTGCGAAAATGGTACTGATGAATAATACCTCACAAAACTACACTTTTCAGTCCTTGTCGCCTCCAAAGGTTCCCTTTCTACAGCTCGACCAATTAGAAAGAAACCCTGGAATGCGCATGCGCGAAAAGTGGCGGAAGGGAAGGTTCTCTCAAGAGGCTCAACGTCCCCGCCCTGAAGAGCCTCCGCCGCCGCCGCCTCGGCCTGGGCGGGCGGGGAGAAGGCAGCCTGGCCGCCTTGACGAACGTCCCGAATCCTAGTGTTGAAGCGTGAGAACTAAGTCGCCAGGGCGAATCAGTAATCGTTGCAGGCGGTCCTCAAGTTCAACTGAGCTCCCCTCGGGAGCAATGCGGGATGGCTTCGCCACGCCTCCCGAAGCACGAAACGCCATGGACCCTTTTTCTAAGTGGTCGAGCTATAGTTCGTAGATGGAAATGTGACGTCCAACTATTGGTGCACAAGAAACAGCGACGAGCAGAGGACGCGCAACGCGAAAATGAGCAGCAGAAACAGTACCTCGAGTAGCCTAAATAGGAAGTTCCTTATGTAAAGAGAGATATTAAAATAAATTTGTGAAAGACTGCCTTTCTAAAGTTAATAATTCTTTTGTAAGTCCAATAATTTGTAGGCAGACTCAAAATAACATATTTTTATTTTACAAATGTCCCAACGTTTCAAAGGTCAATTGCCTTCATCATCAGGGTAAGAAATCTGCATCCATGAATTTGCGTATAAATCTTTAGTTGAAATAATTATGTTTGTTTCTTTCCTTATTGAAAACAATTGATTTCTTACCCTGATGATGAAGGCAATTGACCTTTGAAACGGGACATTTGTAAAATAAAAATATGTTATTTTGAGTCTGCCTACAAATTATTGGACTTACAAAAGAATTATTAACCTAAATATGAAGGTAGACCCAAAAGAAAGGTGTCCTATTTTTTTTATTAGTACATTCACCTGTTTATTTCTACAATGGTTTACATCCATTTACAGCTTGAACATTCGGCTATTTTTCGACATAATCACCATTTCTATCGATGCATGTTTATAGACGCTGTTTTGTATGCCCATATCATACCAGTTCGCCGTCATGCTGTTCAGAAAGTCATGAACCTCTTCTTTCACCTCGTCGACGGAGCTGATTCGCTTTCCGGCCAAATGTTTTTCAACTCAGGGAACAGGTGATAGTCACGGGCGCCACGTCGGGACTATAGGGTGTGTGTGTGATGATGTTCCACTGCAACTCTTGCAGGAAGGCAACGGCTTGCCGAGCGACGTGGGGGCGAGCGTATATTGTCCCTAGAGGAGGGAAACATCGTGGGGAAGGACAGCAGCTGGGGTGAAGGAGTCTGGCGAGGATCGAAAACGAGGACAGAAACGAGAGCAGAAGGTCGAGTCAGGGGCTCGTGGTGTCGACATGGCAAAGACTGAAGCTGAAAAAGTAGATAAGACGAGTGAGGATCGGGCCGCAGGCAAGGCGGGGTTCCTAGGAAGCGGCGGGGAAGGGCGGAGCGGAGTGAAGTGAAATACGGAGACTCATAGCACCGAAGCGGAGCATCAGTACTTTATTGACAAACCGCTGAAGCAAGCAGGTCAATGGAAACACGTAGAATGAGCTGCTTAACGCGCGGTGATTCACAATGCTGTTCGGGCTAAAGCGCTTGGGTTAAGGCACCTCAGCTGTCACGGATACGGGGACGGAGTTGGAATCTTCCATTATTACATTGCACTGCAGGCATTCCGAGAACGCACCGCATGGCCAACGGAACCTTCCCACACTTCTGGTCAAGCCAAGTTCAGCTGACAGCCCCTCGGACCACATGCAACCACATGGAAAATACCTCACACGCAATCAGCACTAACTGAGCTTTGACACCCCGCACCCCGCCCCGTCTCGCACCTCGGTCGGGCGGTGGCCTGCGCGAGGAGCTGTAGTGGGGGCGAAATGCTGACTGGGGGGAAATGGGCGAGGTGGAAAGCAGACGGGAAAAGATCGGTCACTTGAGCGGGGGCCATCAACGAGAGCAGACGTGAGGGCGAGTCCTAGGCAGGAGCCATGGCTATCGGTAGGGTGAGTTTACGCGCATACGAAAAGGACTGAGTTCCTCACGTACTTAGGGAAAAGCGTAATTATGGTCAAAAGGTTAATGTAATGTCCAGAGATAAATTGTGATGATATAGAAACAATAAAGTAGCATAGAGGAAAGTTATCGGGTTTCTCCCAACCCCACGCCCCTCTGGCCGTTCCTTTGGGCCAGCACCATCCGCCCTCTTCACAGCCAAGCGAGTCTGCCGCCGGGAGAGAAGCAACGGTAAGTAGAGAAGAGAGTACGAGTAACCTGAATGCTAAGGCGCAAAAAAGTTCCGGATAAATAAAAGGGTAACGTGACAAAGCAAAGAACAGCCAACTTGGCACGGGCAATTCCACTCGCTTCCCTCGTTTCCAAGTCGACGGCCAGGCTCCGACCATCGTTTCCGGGTTAGCATACACCGTCCTCGAGACAAGCCAACGAATCATTTTTACAGCATAATACGAGTAAGCTACGAGTAATCTCGACTAACTTTCCATGCGTAACTACTCAGGATGTCTTCTCGATTAATTACGCAATTTTACTCGATCAATTCACAAGTGTTCTATAGGCTTTCAAACAAACACAAACTGGCGGGCGGGCGAAGGCAGCGGAAAACTAGAGATGGGAGAGTGGTCGGAGCACATCAACCAGAGACGGGGACGAGGCCGATGTGCAACTGCGGGTGACGACGCAGCGAAGCGGAATATGCCGCAGGGGTGCGCCGGAGAGCGAGGGAGGGGAGCGGAGTGCGGCTGGAGGCGGCCAGGAAACTACTGTCGCGTGGAGACGTGCAGGGCCGCGGGACAACGAAGAAACTAGAGGCAGGGTCTCAGGGCAGACTAGAGGTGGGGGGGGGGTACGCGGCAGGACGCAAGCCCGGGCCGTCACGGAAGGGGGATTGAGAAAACGGGGCGAAGCAGGCAGCACGATGAAAATAGCGACAGACCACAGATTAAGTGCGGAGGACAGCGAAAAATACTACAGAGGTGAGATGGAGTGCGGGCGGCAGAGCTGTGAGCAGAGGCTTGGCATGGCGGGGCAGGGCAGGCAAGCAATCTAGCCCGGGGGTAAGCGGCGGGACAGTGGAAGCGTGTCGCGGAGATGAGTGGGGCTCCGGGTGGCGAGAAAGGTAGAAGCTGAGCGAAGTGAAGTAGAATGAGGGAGGGGAGAGAGAGAGAAGAAAAAACTAGAGCGGCACACCATGAGTGCGTACACTAGATAAGTGCCGGGTAAGGCGAGGCGGGGCGGGGCAGGGCGAGGCGGGATGGGGTGGGGCGGGCAAGAGCGCGGCGGGGCGGGGAGGGGCAGGGCGGGCCGGAACAAGGCGGGGGGGGGGGGCGAGGGGTCGAGCTCGAGGCAGGGCAGCACAGACGCGCGGCGCGTCGGCGCTGGTTGCGTCGCGGCCGCGGGCGACGCGCAGCGCGGCGTCTCATAAAACGAGGATAACGCGCCGTCTCCGCTCGGGGCGCGCCGCCTTCGGAGCTTACGGGATGTAACCCCGGGGCCGTCCCCGGCGATCCGCCGCACTGCGCCTTCGCCGCATGCATCTTTAACCCTCCTTCGACCCACGCTCCGCCTCGCCCACGGACGGCCATCGGTATTAATGAGCGCGTGGGGCGACGGCGGCGGCGTCACGGGGGACCCGCCAGGCCCGCAAATGGAAGCGCAAAAGCAAATATTGAAGTAGCGAAATAACTGCACAATAGAATGGATTTATTACTACTTTTCAGTATAACGTCCTTGGATCTCCATACTTTTAACCACTTTTTCAGCTTTCGGATAACGCTACACCAGAGAAGTTTTTTTTCATAATTGACTTCATTCCTTCCGTTCATTATTAAACTGACACACGTTATCCGATTTACTTTAGCCACTGATATCTTCAGTCGAAAGGTGTAGTTTCGCTGACAATCAGTGAATATGCGATCCTTTTCATAATGACCGCCAGCATTTCACTCATTGTCAGTGGTAAAAGTGCCGTGCCACCAAGCAATCGCTCACTAATCGTTCAGTCGTCACCTTCAAGTAGTTGACACAGATTTCACAGATTCAAACAGAAGTTTTACTGATTCAAAAAGTGCCCCAGATTTTCACTGATTTGTGCAGTTCAATTCACTGATTGTCAGTGGTAGGGTTATCACTGACACCATCAGTGAATAGTCAATGTCAATCAGTAGTTTTTCACTGATTCAGACAGAGAGCAGTGTGAATTATTTCTTATCAAGTAGCACTTTCGTCTGAAGTATGATTTAAAGCTTCCCGCCCTTTCATTTCCGCCAGCAAAGTTTGCAGTCGTGTCATCTAAAGCAGTTGCCGGTTAAATCCCCATTCGTTTCCCGTGCGCGTGCGTGTCATAAGCTTCATCGGCACATGCAGACGTCTTGTAGAACCAACGCAGTTTGCAGAATGTCTGTAAACCTCGTTTCGACTAGTTTGAGAATAGAAAGACTGCAGAATGGTGGAGAAGTGTCGCACGTAATATTTTTACCATTGCTTGTTATCTGAAAATGCGAAGGAAAATATTATAATAATTATGAGTGAATGAGCTTGCAAAAATTTTGTTTACTCATTCATTGAATCTACTCCTTGTCGATTAACATCTTTACTTGTATCCTTAATTTTTCTTCAAACAAAAGAACTATGTTGCACATCCCCTCTATGACAATGGTTTTGTGTCAATTATATACAAAAACGTAGGGGAAAAGCCCCTAAATGGGTTACTTGCTGGATGAAGAATAACTCCTCAGTTCTGCAGGACACAGATTCCACACAAACGAAATAGAAGTTTACGGATTGGCACAGGAGATAACAGGCGCACGTGAAACCCGCTACTCGCATACAAACCCTGGAATACACTACATCGTCAAGCATATCTGGGAAACGATTCATCCTAGAGCCACACAACCGTGTTTTCGTGGGAGCAACAAAAATCCACGATAAAACGAAGGTGAATATTTGATTTTCTACGCAAATAATTATGATCACTTAGCAATGTCACAGTTTATCGAAGAACAGTACCAGGACTGTAATGCTGTCAAGCAAAATTCAGGAGCTGGCCACACGAAGTTGCGTTCCGGCAAGATGTAATTTTTCCCCTTTAAAGCACTGACGTAGTAACTGCCGAATATTCGCATGGATCCACATAGTAGTTTTATTTCTGTTTAGACTACATACGTAAAGCGGTACAGGGTTCAATTTCAGTCCGGTAATTACACAACTACAACCTCCGAAATGTAGCACGACCCGCCCGTGCAGTTGGACCCATTAAGCACTGGACGTGGCGCGAGGCGAAGAGGGTAGGGGGATGGCCGTCGTGTGAAACTCGCAACTGCTTCAAAGCGAGCGAGCGCGCGACGGGAGGCCGGCAGGCGGCGAAGCGCAGACAAAGAATTTGCTTTCACAGCGCGCCGACGGCTGCGGGGCCGACGCCTGCCTGCAAGCAAAGCGAGATTGTTTTGGAAAGCGGTGACTTTCGGACAAGAGCGTGCGCTGTGCGCACTCAAAACACACGTAAAAAGATACTTGTGAAACGCACTGTCGGGCACCACGTCAACCAAATCGGCTAAAAGAGAATGTTTCGAATTCCAATGTTTCAACAACCAATTTACGAGTTTCATTTTTATAGTCGAATTTTAGGCATTTTTTGTTAATGTTTTGTCGTCGAATACGAGAGAAAAAAAAATTCCTAAGAGAATGTTCCGTCCACGTACTTTGTGTCTTTAATTCTCTTCACTTCATTAACAAGAGGTACGATACTTTCACACACATAGAAAAACCTGTTCAAACACATTTTATTTTGTTTAATTATACAATTCCTCAGAATCTTCTTATATTATAAATTCATTTTGAGGCACAGTGTTTCATTCTTTTTCCTCTAGCTTTCTTATTCAAGAGAAGAGACGGAGATTGTATTTGATGTAAATCTTGGGAAATTTACAGTTCTCTGCTTTTCATACATCACAGTCAATTTCATGAATTAAAGTGAAGATTATTTCTGAATGACGTCTTCATTTTTTTTACTTGCTATGTGAGGTCCATATAATCGCAATTAGCACTTATCCGAACTCGCTCGATCCCCGTGTGGTTTGGATGTTTCGAGTTCGCAGGTCGCTCTTCCCGCAGAGCGAAGCGAAGAATTTTCCGTTGGAAGCGCGAGTGGGGGCGCGAGGCGAGAGCGAGAGATGAAGCGGGGAGGGGAGCCCTAAGCGGAGACGAACGGGCGCCGCGGCTCGTAAAACAGTGACAAGGGCGTCTGCCCCGGCCCCGCGCCCCGCACCGCGGCGGAGGCTTACGCCAGATCCCGGGCGCATCCGGCCGGGGATAAGCCGCCCGCGACACGACTCCACCCCGCCCCGGCCCCGGACCTCTACGCACGCGCTCCTACTTTATTTGAAACGATAGGCGCCAGCGATACCCGGACGAAGCCCGGGTACAAAAACTCATTCGGTAGGATTTGCAAATATCGATCAGTGCCGATATGCGCTTTAACAACGGAAAAAATATATGCATTTACTTTTAAGAGCCATTCGATGAACTCAAATGTTATTGTACATGGGCTTTATGGTGTACTATCAACTATCCCAACCTGTCTCTACATTCTAACTCCAGAATGAAAATAGGCATTTCAGGTGTCGAAATAAACGTTGAACTTAGCTGGCCACTGTTCAAAATACGAGGAAATATTACAAGAAAATGAAGTTTGGTCAATTTCTTGAAATCAATGCCCTATAGAACACGCACCTGTTGTTTTTTTCTCACAACAATCCATTGTTGCGTTGAAACAACACGATTATTTCTAAGAGCAACAACGTATCTCTTCCGGCACTGAAGTCGTCGCCGCGGAAACAAACTTGGTTCTCAGTCATTTTACGCCAGGGCGCTGTCACTTGTGGCTTGCAAAGTAACATCTTTAGAAGACTCCCCGAGGTGAAACAGGAAAGCATTTTTCTTATTTTCATCTGGCAAGGAACCGTCTGAACGGGCAAAACGTACAAAAAACATTACTACCTTAAATCTTTATTACGCACACACTATAAGCTTGAAATATCACAAATTCACCAATGACCCACGTAGTTTACGTGTGAAGTTGTAAATATTGTACTTTGAGAAGCAAGAATCATTACCAATAATAAACAAAATCCCAGAGGTAAAGTCACTTAGGTCCACATTTCACATTTTTGAGTAATGGAAAGTACAATTATTTACTGCCAAAATATATTCACTTCTCTCAATAAATTGGTGAGACAACTATCAATAAGAGACAACACTATTTATCAAAATACACCAAAATACGCAGTGCAAAACATTTAATAAGGGGTTATCCAACTTTTAATCGCGACTGTTTACCTCTTGCTACAATTTTTCGTTGTGCTGTGTGAAATGAGTTGTGGCACTTTTTAAGTCAAGGACATGAAACATTGCTGTTTTATAGCTTTACAAATACAGACAACCGACTTGGGTATACCCAGAACACAACATTTTATGGTTTATTTTGACATTACGATCTTGCAACGACACGCATTTTACGAATACCACGTTAATGGTCTAGTATTTTGAAAGAAATATGCGAGACTCAGAAGTGTCGAAAGCCAGGTTTTATTTTTTTTCTTTCTTTCAAGAATTTCAGACGGATAAGCAGAGTCTTCTAGAACTTAACACATTCGGATGCCTCTCCTACATTATTTAATTTATGTATTTTCCACACGAAACAAACATTCACCACGATAAAAATTTAAGAAAATATACTGCGTGCATGTCCTTGCTTCCACGCGTAAGGCCCGGCATCCACGTTACGGTATACCTGCAGAGGTAAACCGGAAAGGTATACCTGTGCAGGTTACAGCACACACGCTACAGTAAAAAGGAAGATTTAAAACAGTCGATTGATGGCGAGCAAACAAGCAGACGAAGCGATCGCTCTTGTCGGTTTCTTTGTGGCCATGAAGTGTAAAATGAAGCGAAAACGGAAAGCTTGGTGCAAAGATGGGCTTACAAAGAGAAATGAATACACTCATACAAGATTACTAAAAAAATGACGTTGAGATCCTACAGATTGCCGTAATTAGTTGCGGGTGAATGAAGAAGCCTACCAAAAACTATTGTCTTTTGTAACTCCTCTAATACAAAAGAAAAATACAGTTACGAGAACTTCTATTTCTCCCCAAGAGAGACTGACAGCTACTTTGAGATTTGTTGCAACGGGTCGAACGGTAGCAAGAATTGAATTTGATTATTCTCCTGTCGCCTGCGCACGTCGTTACGCCTGTGCAGTTTGGCCTGCAGCAGCTGGCACACACGCTCCGGCTGTACAAGTAAACCTCACCGATATACCGAAACGTGTATGCCGGGCCTAAGCAATGCTCGGTTGCGAGTGAGTTCACAGCCACGTATCTCAGAATCCAGGAGACGCGGAATTAATCCCAGTTGCAAACCAACGGCAAAGCATCGGAGCACGCCGACCGCCGAGAGACGTCCATCTGTGCATCCGGCGCGCGCGGCGCACGGATGGCGGTTGGGGCCCAGCGGGCGCGCTGCAAGGGGCCCTTTGCATCGGCGAGGGCGCGAGAAGGGCCGAGAGGGGAGGAGGCGACGGCACGGAGATACGAGAGGTGACGCGCGGTGGGGCGGAAGGCGGAGTGGCGGCAGCCAAGGAACCGCGGGCGGGGGCGACAGGTTCGGTTGGATTGTTAGTGATTCCGGGCGCGTCAACGGCTAAAGTTATTAGTCCCGTAAGTGCAGTGCACGTTTCTTCTTCTTCGGGAGCTGACTGATGTTTCCCCGCGGGATGGCGAGATCCAGCGCTGACCTACCGTCGGCTAGCGGAGTTTTCCCCAACCAGCGGGCCACCGACCGCTCTAGCCGGGTCAAGCTCTAAGCCCCCGACCGGTCTCCCGGCATGTAGTGCATGTTAGTGTAAGTGGTGAGGATTGGTGAAAGAAGGAAAAGGAAATATTGCGTGCGGTGCGTTTGTTAGTGTACTGTTCCGGCGTTCGCCTAATGTCGGTAGGAGAAACCACGGAAAACTACCGATCAGAGCAGCCGATCGCTACAATTTTCCTCCAGTCACGACGGGTTCGACAGACCGGGCAAGGTTCGAGTGGCCGTGACCGGGTCAGCTTCTAGTGGAGGAGGAGGAGACGGAGAGGCGTTTGCTGGCGGGGACGGCAGCGGAGGCGGAGGTTTGGAACGGCGAAGGGGGAGGCGGGGGCGAGGGCGGAGGCTGGGGTGGAGCGGGGCGGGGGATTGCAACGGCGAGAGGGGCGGGGCGGAGGCGAGGGTTGAGGCGGAGAAGGGGTGGAGGCGGGGCGAAGGGAAGGGCGGAGGCGGGGGTGGAGGCGTGGCGGGGGCGGGGGCGGGGGCAGAGCGCCGTCGCGGATGCATGCGCCGACCGGGGCGCGCGCTTTCAGAGCCCGCTGGCGCGGCCCAACGGCTTGCGCAGTGCTCGCGCGGATTACTCGGGGCGTCGCATCGGGCGCGGGCAGCGGTTTGTAACGCTGCCAAATGAACCGGACCACAGCGATGGCGGCGGTGTCCCTCCTCCTCATCCACAATACATCACAAAACAACCAAACGCAACTCGTGGCCAGGGCATTCAATTATTTTGTAACATGGCATTCCGCAACTAACTTGATATCCTTAAATGTGAATTTTTCTATTATTTTTAACTATTTCTTAATGGTCATCTCTGAAAGCAGAGGTCAGAGCAAAAAGTGTACGTCACTTGAAAAGAAGATTAAAAAGATTGCGTCTGCTACATCGATGAGTAGAATATGTATGGCCTAGACTTCCCTAGACAAATTGTACAGAAAAAAGAAAAGTGAAAGACAAATTGTTTACACAACTCCAATTATAGGGTGAGAAGGATTACTGCGCTCGTATATTATTTTATAAAAGATTTAAACTATACAAATTTACAGTTATAAAAGCGAGTGAAATGTCAGCGCCTAACGTTTCCAGCTGCCATGCTGCTTTCTTGACGTCTTAATGCGACAAAGCAATAAGACTAAGAGAGTAAACCTAAAACATTCCATACAAATCTAAACATTTTTTTCACATGAAACGCATTATTTGTCAACACCATGAGTTTTTATACAATAGCACAGCACAGACTTTTCTGCATTTCCTGCATGCCCCTGGGCATTCACATCCTTGACACTCGTTACTATCGTCTTTTGACAATCAGCGCCAAAATCATTGAACCCATATGTTCAAATGACATGAAAATATCAATAAACACGGCCTAAGTTAGAAAGCAAGTTTCTTCACCTACCCCTAATTTCCATACTTGCAACCACAAATTCTAACAAAACTCTAACGGTTATGATTTTACTTGGGTTCTCTGTTCTACGAGTAAACACACTCACTCCAAACCTACGAGTGGCTAGTAACATGCATGCGACATTTCAAAAACACGACGGGGCAACGCAAGCATTTTGCAAGGACCTTCTGCATCCTTAAGGCAGCTGTCTACCTGAAAAAAAAAATTACAATTTTCGGTCCATTTTGTTTTTCTTTTTACAGTTTATTTGTTAATTCTTTCAGAGATCAATTATTACTTTTTTTCAATTTGTTTATAAATAATTGACAAAAATTTAGGTTTTTACTTCAAACATAACTCTTCAACAAATTGATATATTTTGATAATTTTTTTTAAATTCATCACAATTGAATGATCTAGTGAATGAACTAGAATGGTAAAGATACTGTAAAAAGTAAAGAGTCAGGACTTGTTTATTTGAGAGAAAAAAATGGCTTATAAATTTTGTCTGGCCATTTTTGTCCATAAAACTGAAACATTTAGTGACAGATGAAATATTCTAGTTCATTCACTAGATAATTTAGTGGGTTACATGCTGGAAAAATAATTTTATTATTATTTTATGATTTGTGATGTTTGAAGTGCAAGAATGTGCCGAAAATTTGCATTGCGGGAAAATGCATCTGAAGTTCACTCACTTGACAGCTGATACTTGCTTCGAAAAAAAAAAAAAAAAAAGTATTTTCTCCAAAACAAACGTAGCAAGGAACGGTCTGAAGCATTTAGAAGAGAATAAAACAGAGCATATGACCCAATAAAAACTGAAAAACGCGAAATTTTACAATTTTTTAATCATTCTCAGGTAGAACTTGAAACCCTCTGGGCGACCGCGTGTCCCAGCGCGCGCGCGGCCGTTTGGTGGCGAGGGCGATGGATTGGAGCAGCGCCCGAAAGAGCCTTTCACGCCCAGAGTCAATCCGCGCCCGCGAGTGGCCAGCGAGGAAGTGCTCGCGCAGGGAATAGCGCTAAAAACGACAACCAACGGCCATCCACGCCAAAGCAGCCGTAAGGGCATTTACGCGTCACGCTGCATTCCCTTCAATGGCCACATGCAACTAACGACATGCTGCAGCACAATCAAAGAAATGACAAATTGTACGACAAGAATACACTAAAGAAATGAGAAAAAAACACTTTAAAAATATGCCATTTATAAAATATTAAGAGACTTATAAATGTCTATTAGTTAACTCATTTCTTTTGGTTTAGTTTACTCATTAAATATATTTTTTTCATCTTCGGTATTTACCTAATTTCCGGGAAGAGTAACGACAAAATTAAGACATTATAAAAAGCATTTGTTTTATCTTTAAATTAGTTGCGTCTTCGCAACACGTCTCTTAGCGCTTCTTGGGCCTTAAGCGTCCCTGGCGCAATCATCCTCGACGTTTTTGTCTCGTCACGTCGCAGTCGCTGCCTTTCATCACTTGGATCAAGGGCTCGGTGCCATTGGTAACCAAGGGTCCTAGACCGTGACCCGTCCAGGAATTCGTGGTGTTTCGAGTTGCTTTACTTTAGGGAGTGGAGTTAAACGACGGCTAACGACGCCAGATATAGGTATTCTGGCACAAGAATTATCTACCTTCCATCATAACTTCTTTTTAATTCAACGGGTTACTGGATCGATCACTACTCACCCACTCCGCTGCAATACGCAAATGAGAGGCCGATACTCACCTGCAACAAATTACATTTAATTAATACATACGTACGCATAAAGGTACACACGATAATACAAAAGTAACTAAACGTTTATACTAAAGCTAGATGGTGCAACAGGTGCACAACACAAAACCTGAGGGTGTGAGTTCAACCACAACGTGAAGTGTAGGGGTTTTGATTCTTGTTTGGAAAGGAAGTGGGCACTTACACAGTTCTAAAACAGAATAGGATCACTAACTCAGCACAATCAGAACAATCATCACCTTGCGGCAGCTGGGCACCGGAAGAAGTGGTACAATACACAAAACATTGCAAAATGCAATGACATACGTATTTTGACATGGTATTTTTCTGACCACCAATGTCAGTGCGAAAACTGTTGAGATTTACGCCCTGCGATTATCTCTGATCCATACATTAAGCAACGAACTGCAGCGAACGAGATGCAGACGAGGGGGAGCATGTGTATGGGACGTCCACAAAAGACGTGTTCAAATGTTTTACATCTTTGGTTCTCCAACTCCAAGTCCAGCACTGCGTACAATAGCAACCCCATGAGCAGACGTCTGTTATCATGCTCAAGGTTTTCTTTTTTAATTTATTTTCATACACAAAAAGAAGACAAATTACTATCTCAAAAGCTGCATACAGTACGTTAGAAATATGAAAACCATAAACGACTTTTGTTTCTAAAACAGCAACAAGAGTGTAAACTTCAGGAACACATGCAATCGAATTTAGACAAACTTTAACAGTCAAAATTCAATTAGGCGTCATTAATTTTCCGGAATATAATAGAAACGTCCTTTTGAGGTAACCATTTGGTATTCTGCGTTTTCTGAGAGACAAAGAAATTGGCTAATCTGGAGCTTGTCATCCAAGTTACAAATAACATGAAACAACACTAGTGAAATATGTTTTCTCGAAGGTGCATTTTATTATCGTTCATTTAATGATTTTCTTCTTACTCAAAGTCGGCAACAAATTAGTTAAAATTGTATATTCAATAACTATGATTAATGAATGTTACTTGGAAGACACAAGAAATGCTTACAAATCAAAACGTGCATTAATTCTAAAGAGGTATTGTCAGAAAAGACTCTTTTCCATAAAGAGCATTTTATCATCTACAGATAATTGTTAGTTTCAAAATTACTACAACCTGAATGTTGCCTAAATGTTTGCATAGACTACTTTCGTTCCACACCCATCACTTTTAAAATATCTATCTGGTTTTTTTTAAATCCGTTTATTTTAAAAATACAAATCTAAACATGTCGGTCAGACACCCCGACCTTCTTTTCAGGCCCATTATACTCTACGTTTGAAAATCAGCCCCTCCCCCTTAAGCTTTCGGGCGTGTTGTATGAATGACTCCAATTAGCGGAAACGAATGTTCCTGACTGAGAACGCCGCTGCGGCTCTTTCCAAACGCGGTCATCAGCCAATGAGCCGCACAGAGGGCGTGGCCGAGCGTTGCCAGCCGGAGGGGGGGAGGGGGGGCACACGCGCCCGCTGAAAGGAGGCCCTTTCGGGCGACCGCAGCAAAGGTCATTTGCATGAGCATCTCATTCAGGGCGCAAGCGGCCAACGTCCGCCGCCCGCCGCCCCACAGGCAATCCCCACTCGCCCTTTGTCCGCGCGTATGCGGAGCGGCCGCCCACACAAAACGGCTGCCTCAGAGCAGCGAGAGCCGCCCACGCGCTCGACGACCGCTCCCTCTGCCTGGACCTGCGGCGGCTGCGCACGCGGCGGTTCATCGCTCATCAATGACCGCGTGCACCTTCTGCTGTAGGAAGAGCTTTGTAACCACTGGCCAATGTCACCAATAAATAATGCAATATACAGTAAACCCTCGTTAGCACCAACTCGCTTAACACGAATTTTGCCGCAACACGAAAAAAACTTCGGTCTGGGCAAGGGATTACGGTAATAAGGACATTATAAAACTCGGATAACAAGAATTTTTATATCCGAAAATTTCGGTCCCTTGAAATTCTTGTTAATGATGGTATACAGTATAAAAATCCATATTAGTTTGTTTGTACGTATTTTATGCGCTGCCGTACTATTCATCCGATCGCGATAAAACTTTGTCAACTTATTGCTTATACGTGCGCAAAAAATATAGGATGGTACAATGAGAATTGGCGTATGTCGCAGAAACGCGTGTTGATGATTGTATGCGACTGTGCTGACTCAAGCGCCCCTAACACAAGCTCTACGCAACCCGCTGCACCCACGAGTATTAAGCGCGTCTTTGTTGGATATTCTGCCCCTGCGATTGTGAAATATCGGTCGGAATTATTACTAGAACGTTATCTCGGACAAGTAAATCAAATTTCTCTAAGACTGTCAGAGAATGTATGCAAAAACCTGTGGGAGAACGTTTGAACAATAGAATACTTGAAACAATGTCCAAACCAGGATATATAGAGGAGTGTGGTCGAAGTCTTTCATCTATTAAAATGTTTGCAGAGCGTAGCATTAAACGTGATGAACAATCACGTGAGCAGTAGCGTGTGAAGTGTGATGCATTGCAACAGCGAAGCATTGCCGGGTCCAGTAGTGCATATTAAAACTTGGTCTGTACACCACATTAGGGACGCGACGTCGAGGTCTATAATTTCATAGACATTCTCATTTCCTTCTGAATTCAGAATTCAACTAGCATAGGGCTTAGGGAAACTCAGAATTGTGAAAACGTCCACGGAATTCACTTCTCTCTGTAGCACGTCACACACAGATTTTAACTGTTTTTGACGTAAAAATAAATATACAAACATTTGTATTGAAATGTTTTTAACATCTACGTTTTCTGCTCGATGTTTGTGAGTGAAAAATTTCCATCATCAATATTTTTTTAAAGTTCAAATAAGAAATTACCGTTCATTGAAAAGACTATCTCTCGTCCAACGTTCTGCCTTTCCTACATCTTCACATATGCAGAGGAGTTTTTAACTTTCGTTTTTACATAAATCTTCATTATAAATTAATAAACAGGGCCACTATCAAATTAAATTTTCTTACACTCAAATTTATTGGTAGAGGTTATTAAACCAGCTTTAAAAGATAGTTGGTGTTTGGCAGATTTATTGATATCTACGTTTCAATTTTGAACATCGATGTCGCATCACTAACTCCAGATCAATGGAGTAACTAAGTAACCATTTTCTATAACTCGGGAAAAAACATTTTTCAAATATCTTTATTTTTCTAAAATAATTATTTTCTAAATTCATTTTTTTGTTTTTTCCGTTTTTTAAATAAAATTCTGGCCCTCAAGAAAATGTGCGCAGATAAATTTCTTTCCCCACACGTCATATACAGTTTTTACTGTTTTTTTGACAAAATAAATAAAATAAAAAAAACCAGTCTCAGGGGAAAGTGATGAAAATAACTTGCAAACCGTATGAAATTCGAATAGTATAAAAGAAAATGAAATAGCAGTTCAAATGTTGCATGTTGTTGATTATTAACGTAAATGTATTTTTGGCACGTGCACAGACGACATCGATAGACATTAGCATTTCAATTATCACATTTTCTACAAACTACATCCCGAACCCCAATAATATTCGTTTTATAATGTCCTTATTACCGTAATCCCCCCTCATTTTCTACATCCCGAACCCCAACAATATTCGCTTTGCATCCCTACAGAGATACGTATAGCTACAAGTTTACACTAGAATGTTTAAAAAATGTCCTATTCTCACGTGTTCATTCTCCATGTTCAAATTTCTCTTTCAAAATATAAATACTTAGTTAACTTCCTCAGCAGCGTGTTGCTGTTCAAATTAGTTCTAGTTAGCCTTCTCACACTTTTTTGCAGGTGGATTTTGTATTCTTTTTCTCCAGCAGAATCCATTTACTCCACGAATCAGTGAACATCAGGAAGGAAATTTGCTGTAAAATGCATAACAACAAAAGCACCAGCAACTTCTCACACAACTTCTTGACATTCTCTCCCAACTTGGAATCATTGTTTCTCCATTTCCTTAAAACATGCATTCAATTCCAAAAGCTCGCCCAATAAACTTCGTAAACAATATTTCACATCAGATGAAAGAAAAACGCGAAGATATATTTTGCACCATAAAAAATTTAATATCACGTTCGCCAATAGGTTTTTATCTCGTTGGATACGTCATCTTGACGGCGCCTCTGGCGATGAGAAAACACGTTGCGAAGGAACCTCTTGGGTCTGTGGGGCGGAAAACCCGCACCCCACAGCTTCGCGCACGCTCCATCTTCATTACTCTTCCTAAGTAACGAAGGGAACGAGGCAATTTCCGCTATATTCTCGAGTAACTAGACCGCCGGGGCATACACGCGATAAAAAACCGCGACCACATATGGGACGTGCCACGTAATGGCCCGGAAAGTCATTGCAATATTTTAACTTTATTGGAAGACCCTAAACGGGGTCGTAACGGCACGCAGATGCACTAACAGCATGTGCCAACCGACAAATGTTGTTCACGGTCAACACAGAGCCTGAACAAAGAAGCGCCTAATGAAAGAAGCATACAAAGAGACGTAAAGAGAAATCGGCAATTTCATACAGCATTAGTGCGAAGGTGTGCAAATATTTTGTATCGTCATTCACGCTATTTTCAGGTGAGTTGACAAAATCGATTTACGTGAGAGGGAAGTGAAAGATTTCGAATTAGCGAACATTTCGACTGAGATTCGAGTTATCGAAGTAATTCTACGAGGGAATGAAAAATATATCCGGAAACCAGAATTATTTAGTCTTACGTTTTTCAGTTTGTACTGTCGACACTTCTTAACTTAACACTTCACGACTTAACACTTCTACTAACGTCTGAATAATAAATCCATAATTCTTCGTGTCTCATGTTTCCAGATTTTGTTTTAATGTTCTCATCCTGCTGCCTCAAAGTCAAATATTAACAAATCAAAACAACAAATCGGACCGACGCGCACAAACAAAGGTGTTTCGGCGATGGCCCAAAATATCCGCACGAACGGCCTTCCTTGACCCAGAAACGGCGACGCCCCTCCACTGCGCCACGAAGCGAAAAGTCAGGGCGCGTGCAGCCAATACGAGCTGAAAGAGAGGGCACGTTTTCATACGTTAAAATTAGCACTGGAGAAGGCTGCACGCGACAGAATTTCAGAAATATACTATTGTCTCCCTCCACACGCGTTGAAAACGCTTTGTTACTTCCCAGCTCCACTTGAGTCACTGCAATCCCAGTGCCAGGGATTGAATTGAACTGATGCCTTATTTTACGTGGCGAGACTCAGGCCATAAGGCCTGCTCTTCCACTTGACCACGCAAATTTCGCTACGCTCCTTTCACCCAGGAAGGTGATACTTGGGCGACGAAATAGGCGATTTCGCTCAGAGGCTTCATTTAGGTCTGAGGATCTTTTACATGCAGTAAATTTACCAATACACACCGGCTTTACTTTCTTTCCGAAGGAAGGCGTACGAAGGAACCCTTTTCTCGCCTCTAAAAATTCACTGCTTCGATCGGGTCTGAACCCGCGAACTTGGGTATAACAGTCCCTTACGCTAACCGCTAACACCATCGACGCCGCTGTCATGGCTTTAATATGTGAATGAAATAAAACGACATTAAACCAAATAAAGCAGCCATGGTTAGGCGATGTCGCTACATGAAAGCGCCAAAACTACCTGGGTTGGAAGAGTCACCGGTTTGAATTCCGATTTTAACACTGATGGTTCTGTGCCTTTGAAGTTGTGTGTGTGGGTGTGTGTATAATCGTGATGCCAAGAAAGTCTAAAGAGAAAGAAGCCGAGATGGGTGCCAGATGTTTTTGGACAATATTTAACATTTCAGCTAAACGGTGCTCCGCTAGTTCACTGAATGCGTACGTATATCGCAACAAAACGTTAAAATTTTATATATCAAACAGTCTTTCACCCCCTGCGGTATTTGAAAGCATTGGTCTTGCAATTAGATGCGCAAAACATGTTTTAATATTGTATGAATTAAATGAATTTATTACATTGTCGCCTTTGCTAAATTATTTTTTCTTCATTCAGACACTTTTTTCATGATGGTTGAATCTTTCTTTGAATTCCGGATTTGTTACTTATATTTCTTAGAACTTGGTGTTTTGAAAACTATTCAATTCTCACTGCGAATAATCCCACTATAGACGTTTTACAGGAAACAAACTTTTCTTGGAATTCGCCAATCCCGCATTAACGAGGGCGCATTATAACTCCGCGCGCTCTTCAGATTCCTGGAACACGCCTTCCCGCTGAACAACGCTGGGCGGGGAGGGAGGGTGGCAGGAGAGACAAGAGGAACACATCCATCATGATTCCCCTACGTCTTTCGCGTTGTCAATCACGCATGCACGTCAGGACATTTTACCTACGTTAGTTTGCGGGATTTTTCTTTAAAACTCCCTGTCCAGATGTTTAGAACTTTACAGATAAGTTGAGACTTGAAGCCTTGGCACATCCACTTTAAATAGTAAGGAAACAATTGTTTTCGTTTAATGAGTGTAAGTAAAACATTCCGAGTATCTTTATAGATTAGAAATGAAGTGTCCAGGGGACAGAAGATTGTCCTGCTGACTGCACTACGCCAGGAGCCGGGGTTAAGGAACCAGTGAGCGTGCCAGAAACAGGAGACAGACACATCGCAATAAGCTGTCCTCATTCCACGTAGTTCGTTACTTCGTCCTCTATTTGACGCCCTGCAGCGTAGACCCGCCTACACTCACCCCTGCACGCATGAACCACACACACAAACAGAAGCATTCTCCGACTTTCATTACGCACAACACACACACACACACACACACACACACACACACACACACACGTGTCTGCCGCCCGCGCCGATCCGTCCCCTCGAGCGACCATCTCTTCCGCCGGCCAAAAACGCCGAACGCGCGAGTTGGTGAACGCGCAGCGGACAAAGTTTGGTTTCGGTGGGCGCGCGACGGAACGAGCAGCAGAGCCGCTATTAGCCCCAGCAGACTGGGCCACGCAAGCGACCACGAACGACGGTCGCCCCGCGGCCCGGTCACGCACTCTGCCCGCGAGGGTAGCTGTGACTTTTCGGGAATAAAACACACAGCCACATCACTTTCATTCATTAGATATTATTTTCAATGGGTGATCTTGTGCATCCACAGCACAAAAAAACTCATTCAGCTTCTCCAATTTCTGTAGTAATCGCATTATGGTAACGTTTCACGATATTGGATTTTACAGTTTCCCCAACTCACTGAGTGCACAGAATGGTTGGCTGTGAGGTCTACTTGCAGAGATGCAGTATGGTTCACTCACCGAGTGAACAGAATAGTTTGCTGTGAGTTTCAGAAAAGAGAAATATGGCCAAAGAAACCAGACGGCCGATGATTCTGTAGAGAGTAAAATGGAAGCCCCAATAAAGGACCGTTGTTGTGCCGTTAGCATGGAGGCGAACATGCTTGTGGTGTGTGTGACATTTTGTAGCGTTGGTCATCCAAGTGGTGTCAATTTGTAAAAAAAAAAATGTCCAACAATTCAGCTTATGACGAGAGCGAGCAAGGAACATGTACCAAAAGCCCGAGCATTAGAAACAACTTTTTTATTAATTAGATGCAATATGAACTCTCGACGATTACAACGAACCTGAAAGTGGAGATATAATACAAAGTCAGGGAAAATCTCATTAGTTAACACGACTGTCCTTAATTTACGCTAGAGATTCGTTTGTCGGACTCAAAAAATCACCTTTTCCTATGTACGCATGTTATTCACAGACTGAATGGATGACTTCACACCTTGTTTCTTTTCCTTTTACAGACCTGAATACTCAAATCTATTTCTCCGGAATATTTTGGAATACACAGTAAAGTCCGAACTTAGAATTAGAAACTGAAATTAAACTTAACATAATTCGTGTCATTATTTCCATTTAATAATACATTAATACGTTTATGTGAAAGAATTAAATTGAATCGATCTGCCCAGTTAAATAAATATTGGCATTAGAGATCATACCGTTGCCTGCAACTTACTCCACGATTCCACAAGGGAATGCTAGACATGGAACTTCCTTCCACCCGGTTTGCGTGCCCACGAAGAAATCCCACACACATAAAAGCCTAGCGTTCCGCGTCGCACACAGAGCACAGCCCTGGGTACAATCCAGTTTACACCAGCGGCGGCGGAGCCCACGAGAAAAATGCCCCAATAAAGCTACACCGGCACGCTTCCCGTTCCTTCCACTGCGGCGAGGGGGCGTCTCCCGGGAGAACAAAGCCCAGCGTGATAGCACAGGTTCGAGAGGGGAGGGGAGGGGAGGGGAGGGGGCTTGTTGCAAAAGGTCACTCGCCGAACGATTACGCAACGCAACTGTTTATGCCGGCGCGGCGCGGCGCGGTGCGGAAAGCCCAATTGCCGCGTGCGCATGAAAAATTCAAAAGCGGGCGGGCGGCCAACGCGAGAGGAGAGAGGAGGGAAAGCGAAACGAGACGAAAGGACCGAAAGCGGCGGCGGCGACGAGCGAGAGGCCGGGGTCGAAAAGAGAAGGTGAAGAGAAGCGACGGGAAAGAGTGTAAAAAGAGGAAAAGACAAAGGGGGTGTGAGAGGAAGAGGCGGGGAAAGGCAAGAGGTAGGGATTGGGGAGATGGGACAGACAGATGTGTAATGGAAGGCGAGGGGAAGGGAGAGAATGATAGGGACAAAGGAGGGGAAGAAACAAGGATTAGGAACATGCGAAGTGGAAAAGCGGGAAAACGGGAAGACGGGACGAAAGATACCAGAAGGGAGAGAAGAGGAAGGTTACAAAACTGTGAGAAAAAAAGGAATAGCGAGAAAAGAGGGGGGAAAGTACGAAGAAAAGCAAAAGAGAGAGGGACGAGAAGCGAGAAGGACGAGGGGGAAGAATGGAACAACGCAGAAGATGATCACCTCTCGACATGTGGGATAGTTTGGTGCGTGTAAGTGGAGAGGATAGAAGTAGGAAGGGGAGGGAAGGTCGCGCGCGATTCGTGCCTCGTGTGTTAGGGTATTACTCCCGCAATCGCCTGGTGTTGAGCGGAGAAACCATGTAGAACTACCGTTCAGAGCAACCGGCCTTTAAAATTCTCCTCCTGACAACTGCTGAACTCGACCTAGCTATGTACCTAGTGTCGCAAATCCTGCCCCCGACGGGACTCCAACCCCAGGACCTCCAGGTCAGAGGCACTGCAGTGACATCAATCGATGCCCGAGCCACCACGCAGCCGGTCGTCGCTGTATGACCCTGCTACTGCTGGCGGGCCATTCTCACCCGCTGAGGCCGGGCGCCGCGCTGATGCGTAGTGACCTCTGCTCTCGGATGATGCACTGCGCTGTCTGCTGCGCGGCCTGAGCCCATCCTCTCCTGCTTCAGGTGCGCACAAGGGTCAGCCTTTGGGCATCCAGAGGGACACACGTGGCGCGACCTCCAGCCTGCCGCCCCCTTTTATATCTCGCAGAGCCTCTGGCCGGCCTACATAGGTAGCTAGGTCGAATTCAATCGCTGTCTGGAGGACAATGCTAGCGGCCGGCAGTTCTGATTGTTATTTTTCGTGGTTTCTCCGATCAACCCCAGGGGAATGCCAGAGCAGTACCCCAACAAATGAGCCAAGGACCGCGCGCGGCTTTTCCTTCCTCTTCCTATCCTCACCCATACTTACGAATGAACATGCAGTACACTACTATACCCGTCGGAAGCTTAGAACTTGTCCCGACTAGGGCGGTGCACCGCTGGAGGGAGATTCCTTGTGGGGGAAACCTCGCTAGCAGACGTGAAGGTTGGCGCCGGATCTCATCATCTAGCGGGGAAAAGTCCACCGCCACCTCTCGACGAAAGAATACGAATTATCCTTACGGCAGTAATGACTTCAGCAGTGAACGCGTCCGAAATCACGAATCAATCTCAGAGCAGTCAGCCGCTCTTCAGCAGTGTCCAAGCGGAGGCGACTCTGCCATGTCGGCCCGAGCAGGATCGACGAGCAGCACTGCGTCCGTCCTACTCGGCCACCCGAACCTTGCTGACGACGTCTCGCGCGCGCCCGCACATATTCCCTTCTGTCCCCTCCGACGCACCTTTGGTCCGATTAAAATACGATGCTGATTGCCAGTTGTGCTTCTGAAGCTGTAGCTTTATACAATGTGAGTGTACGATTTGATTATTTTAATAAGTATGTATTAAAAGTGTTTCTTTTCGCGTTCCGGGAACACGTGCTCAGTGGTACGCAACCTTCCAACGTCGCTCCCTTCCATTCGCAACTGTCAATCACCAACTTCTTTTCTCGGCCCATAGATAACGTGCGCGTCTGGATATTACGTGCGATCCAACCATGTAAGTGCCTATATTGAGCTTCTTGTTGTAATTCTCATATTCTTCGATGAACTAAAATATAATATATTGTTTAGGCATGACAGTTCTCAAGACTAGTTCATTGGCACTCCCAACTCCCTCCTTACGCCGCGGTCCCCACAATAGTTTTGCCTATTAAAGTAAATGAATCCTGACCACTTTTACCCTTCACTTCAATTACTTCTGCTACAATACAATAATTCTCAGTTTCGCTCGTCAACCTACGCACATTACACTCTTCTGTAGTAAAGGTGTAGCTGACACGAGTTCCAACTCTACTACATCCCGCACTCTCGAATCCATATCGTCAAATCATTCCATTCACTAGAGCATTTCTTCACAACTCCCATCAACCTTACTTCAAGACGTCCATGTCTTGACCCGAAAACAAAGTTCCCATTCGTCGCCACCCATTAAGCACTACCACGTTACAATCCGAACCTCTGTTGACAGAGCCAGTAAATGCGGGGTTGTTTCCTCCTTTACCGTGCGTTCGGTCCGAGGGCCGTTTTCTGAACGGCGGCAGCAGCGGCGTCCGCCCACCCTGCTCGAGTGCGCTCCCTCCCCCCTTGTTTGTCAACCGTTCCGCGCGGGCGAGCACTTCCATCACGCTCCCTTCGCCGCGGCGACACATTCCATCTCTGTCCGGCCTCCGCCCACACACGCCGCGCGCCCGTCCACCAAGGAACGGCACGGTGCTCTGCGCCCTGGCATCGAGGCACCGACACCGATAAAATGCAGCCAATTATGTTCCCGCGAGTCCACACATCCCGCACAATCCTTTTCGGGCAAAGACCTTTTGACGGGCGGGGACAACTTCAGATCAGCCACTTCTGATGTTAACGACCACAGATTAACAACTTTTAATTGACTTGTCATGATTGGTTCCCTCTGTAACCGTCTTATTTACAATCATTAACTTAAAAAATGAATTCCAATGCCTATCTCAAGGGGACGCTGAAGACGCTCAATACTATCAGTTATTAGAAAGGCGGAATTGTGTTTTCCAGCGAAATGTATAGTGTTCGCGAGAGGAATCTGCATGTCGCTGACGTCACACAGAACGGAGGCATATAGACTAAATGTAGAGTCAAAAACTACTTTCTAGATGTTCGACAGAGAGCGTCAGGAAAATCGTGCATGTCTTTACATTTTGTGTAAAACAGCACAAGAAAAATCATTGAAACAATTTACAAATGCTGGCACAACGGATTTCTGAACGATTATAATCCCTAGCCCGCATTTAATTCAATGTCTTATTTTATGTGGCAAAGCTCAGACCATCAGGCCCGCTCTTCCACCAGTCCACGCAAATTTCGCGTCGCTACTTTCGCCATCTAGCAGGGAAAGATAGTATCACTTGGGCAACGAAACGGGTTACTGGAATTTTGCTCTGGCTTCTTTTAGGCTTTATCTTCTACATGCAGTAAATCTACAACACGGGACTGCCGACTTTACTTCGTTTCCGCAGGCGTTTTTGGTCTCTGAACTCGCTGACTTGGGTATGGTCCGACTCCCTAACCTCTAAAGCATACCAGCGATGGACTTCTAGGATGTTTTCTGAATAGCAATAGATCTACAGCGCATTGGCTATGTCTGTCCTTTCTCGCGTGTCTCGCTCGCATTTTAATGGACGACGAGTGCTCTAATATCTCAAGCGAACTCTGCCTAGGTTATGCATCACTACATAGCGTTTACGAATGAAATAACAATGTCTTATTATTTATAACCCAATAATTAGACTGTGAAATGCGTATTTATTCAACATTTGATTTTAACAACCAGTCCACAAAGGGAATAAGTGGTATAAGCATGATTACTCCGCTCAGAGGGGGAATGGCATGCTTATTACTTTGCCATTGGACATCTCTTACAAACGACCCCAAAGAAGTGATGCAGGTGTTTCACCATTCGAACAACCGCGTAAGAAAGCGACCGGGACGCGTAATACTAAGCTGAAAGCGGCGTGAGCAAAATCCGATCACTTCCGCCGTTTCCCGAATCCCCGCCCCCGCCTCGCGTCCGTCCCTCCGAACCACCCGGGCGCGGCGCGGCGTCCACAGCCCCCGACCCGCCGGCCGGAACGGTCTCCCGACGCAGAGGCCCATCGGCGGCGGGGGTGGACCGCCCGGCGACGATAAAAGGAGTCGCCGGGAAAATGTCACCGCCACGCGAAACAAAAAGAAAGAGAAACCCGTCATCGGATAACGCGGCGGAAAACAATTTAGAACAAGATATCTTCTTTCCGAGGTTGCAGAAGTAAGAAAAAGACCTTTCTCTTTTACGAGAGGACAAAAAAATCATTCGACCGTTAAGTAGAATTCAATAACAGAGGTTCACAAGTTGATGGAGATATAGAGTTACGTCGATGTGACTTCGAATTACCTCATGCAACCTTAGAAAAGTCAACAGCACGAAGTCTGCAGTCACGCAATAAGCTCAACTTGAATCACTAACTGCAACTCGCAGCAGTACATGTTGGACGATGGCGAGTTCCTTGGTGCTCTCCAAGATTTGAGAAAATGAATTGATGGGTTGAAGATTACAGGGCACGCCTGGGCTCATCTGGCATGATTTTAATAAGACATCGCTGAGTGTAGAAAGCCAGTACGAAGACTGAATGAAAAGGAAACGAGATTACGTTGTTATTAACAAAACTAATCGTAATGATATATGTTCGAAATTATCCATGTAAATAACTACGGGCAAAGAAAATTGCACAAGATTCGTATTAAAGAAAGCACAGATTCTTGTCAATAAGGTAACTTATCGGACCATCACACATATATTAAAGAATAAATAGGGAGCAAATTATTGAAATATAATTAATACACATAATCTGTTCAATAAAAACAATGACCAGTGCATTATTAGAAATGAACACAGCTCCCTTTTACACTCTTTTTTCTATCCAACATCATATCACATTCAACTGCATTTCATATGCAACGCAGGATTTTCACATGCATGTCTCAAAACGAAAGCTGCAATACAAGCTCTATATATACACAACACTTCGCACGAACAACTTCAATTTCTCTGCGCCAGGGACTGGGTTTCAATCAAAACTTCTCCACTCCAAGAAAAAAAATTAATGAAAAGCCATTCTCTCGAAAACGAAAAAAGAACTACCGCGATATACATCGCGAAACTACGAAATATTGCGCCCTTTTTCTCCCGCATCTCGCGGAGGCTGTAGACAAAAGGCGACGGCTGGGGCGACTGAACGCAGTCGCATTAATCCGGCGATTCTGCGAGCGCTAAAAGAGGCCGCGAAAAGCATTTCGGCGAAATTTCACTCAGCGCCGTCGCGGGCGGGGGAGACGCGGCACGCACGGATACAGGGGGCACCGCAGTGCATGCGGCCGAGACTGATGTGGCCCCACCGACTACAGTAAACCCTCGTTAGAACGAACTCGCTGAACACGCATTTCGTCGCAACACGAAGTTTCGGTCCCAGCAAGAGATTACAGCATTTATAATAGTAGGATTAATATTAGTAGTTAAGTTAGCATTTTAGTTAGTTAGTTAATTAGTTAGTTAGCATTTATAATAGTAGGATATCCTACTATTATAATGCTGTAATGCTGTTCGTGTTATTTGTATAACACGAACTCCGATTATTTCGGTCCCTTGGAATCCGTGTTAACGAGGGTTCACTGTATTTAGTTTTTTCGGGCGCGACCGCTGCCAGGTCGTTCGTAAGTGTAGGGTATGTTTTGTCACGAGTGATGTTTCTCCGCTGATGGTGAGATTCGACGTTGAGTTGTACGTCGGTTTGCGGGGTTTTCTGCATCCAGATATCTCCCACTACGGAGGCAACACCCCAATTGGGACCAACTCTTAGATCCTGACTGGTCCTCATGACGTGTGTGTAGTGCAACGAAGCGTGTAAGGGATGAGGATAGGACACGGAAGGGGAAGAGAAGATTTTGCGCGGTCCGTGGCCCGTTTGTTAGGACCGTCTGAAAGTCAGAACGGAGAAGGAGAAAAAAATGATAAAATGTTCGGGCAGAGACGGGCGATGGAGAAGATGCAGAGAAGAGAGGGGAGAAGGGAAGAGGAGAGACGAAGATAAGGAAAGGGGTAGAGGGAAAGGCAGAGTAACTACCAGCAATGACCAGCCTTCTGCAGCAGAGAACTCCACTACGAACGCCCGACCCTGACCGCCGTTTCGAGACACCCTGTATACCCGCGACAGCTCCTAAGCCAGGCCCTCGAGAGCGAACAAAGCAGCAGCGCGCGCGAGCCAGCGGAGGTAATACGCGCCCACGTGGACGCGTTGCGAACTGCCTCCGGCGGCGGCGGTGGCGGCGGCGCGGATGCGGTGGGGAGGGAGACGGCGTGGGTGGCCATGGCGCGCGCCGCAACGGCACGCGGAGCCAAGACAAGGTACGGGAGTCAGATGCCAGGAGGAGGAGAGAGGGGAAGTGTCGAGTACGGAGGCTGCGAGCAGAGAGAGAAAAAAAAAAAAGAAGGCACCGCACCCACGGAGTCAAGCAATGTATGACAGAAATCGCATTACAACACATTGTCAGCAATAAAATTACGTAACACGAATACAGGTGTGCACCTTATAAACTGTTTTAAAGGTAAATTTATACATTTCAAACTTAACAAAACTAAAATTATGTTAATGAACTTAAGTTTAGTGTAGTATTCTCTGTTACTTGAATAATTCAATTATAACCAAATAGAATTCTGTTCGAGTAATGTCGTGGCGAAGAAAAGGGTATCACTTTCAAATTTCACGTGATGAGAACTTTTTTCATTTCAGTTTCAACAGCATTCAAAACCAAGTAGAGAAAATAATTTGAACGAGGGAACAATGCATGTCAGAAACACAGAAGGAAATGGGATCGATATGAAAACAAGACTTTGGGAGATTAATAGAGGTGGAAAAAGAAACCATACAAACATACGGGTCGTTGGATACAGAAAGATTAATAATGGTAGACGGTAGACATATTGAAGAGAGTTGCACTGGTAATGAAGAGGCAGAGAAAGAACAGCTTGGTAGAATGAAATATAGGCACATAGATAGAAAGAGGATAGGAAGATACGAGGAGAATAGGAAGATAGAAAGATGAAAGGAAGATAGAGAGATGATAAGAAGATAGAGAGATGATAAGAAGATAGAGAGATGATAAGAAGATAGAGAGATGATAAGAAGATAGAGAGATGATAAGAAGATAGAGAGATGATAAGAAGATAGAGAGATGATAAGAAGATAGAGAGATGATAAGAAGATAGAGAGATGATAAGAAGATAGAGAGATGATAAGAAGATAGAGAGATGATAAGAAGATAGAGAGATGATAAGAAGATAGAGAGATGATAAGAAGATAGAGAGATGATAAGAAGATAGAGAGATGATAAGAAGATAGAGAGATGATAAGAAGATAGAGAGATGATAAGAAGATAGAGAGATGATAAGAAGATAGAGAGATGATAAGAAGATAGAGAGATGATAAGAAGATAGAGAGATGATAAGAAGATAGAGAGATGATAAGAAGATAGAGAGATGATAAGAAGATAGAGAGATGATAAGAAGATAGAGAGATGATAAGAAGATAGAGAGATGATAAGAAGATAGAGAGATGATAAGAAGATAGAGAGATGATAAGAAGATAGAGAGATGATAAGAAGATAGAGAGATGATAAGAAGATAGAGAGATGATAAGAAGATAGAGAGATGATAAGAAGATAGAGAGATGATAAGAAGATAGAGAGATGATAAGAAGATAGAGAGATGATAAGAAGATAGAGAGATGATAAGAAGATAGAGAGATGATAAGAAGATAGAGAGATGATAAGAAGATAGAGAGATGATAAGAAGATAGAGAGATGATAAGAAGATAGAAAGATGATAAGAAGATAGAAAGATGATAAGAAGACAGAAAGATGATAAGAAGACAGAAAGATGATAAGAAGACAGAAAGATGATAAGAAGACAGAAAGATGATAAGAAGACAGAAAGATGATAAGAAGACAGAAAGATGATAAGAAGACAGAAAGATGATAAGAAGACAGAAAGATGATAAGAAGACAGAAAGATGATAAGAAGACAGAAAGATGATAAGAAGACAGAAAGATGATAAGAAGACAGAAAGATGATAAGAAGACAGAAAGATGATAAGAAGACAGAAAGATGATAAGAAGATAGAAAGATGATAAGAAGATAGAAAGATGATAAGAAGATAGAAAGATGATAAGAAGATAGAAAGATGATAAGAAGATAGAAAGATGATAAGAAGATAGAAAGATGATAAGAAGATAGAAAGATGATAAGATAGAAAGATAATAAGAGAAAGACGAAGTAAAAGACGGACTGACCGCGTAAGTGAAAAAAAACAAACAACTGGTGTCAGGATATAGTAACCATGTAAAAAGAATCTAATAACCATCAACAAACAGCTCTCCGTACATGAAGCTGTAACAGAAAACTATTCCACAACACTCTCAAAAGGCACAAATGTACTCCTCTGGTGCTCTTCCATTCTCTCTACCTATTACACAACGCACATTTCTCCCCGCAAAGCGTCGCCGGCGGCAACGGGCACCTTCCCGTCGCGTCGCCGCGGGCAGCGCCGCAGCGGCAGCGAGCGGAGCGAGAGCCGAGACGAGACACTCGCGCTGCCTTTGTGGGCGTCTAAGTACCGCGAAGAACCCCGCACCGCGCCACCCCGCCCCGCGCCACCCCGCCCCGCGCCGATTTATGGCGATGAAGGGCCCCGCTACAATGCACGAGCGCTAAAAGCAAGGGAAGGCGGCGGCGGCGGCGGAGGCGGCTTCATCAGGGTTATTACGTGTCTGGGTAACAGGCGAACTCGGCTCTTCCCTGAGATGCACAGCCACAAAGCCCGGAGGCGAGATGCAACTGCGCAGAAGTACAGTTCTCGTGTACTCGCACACAGTTACTGCGCATTAAGGCCCATTACTTAGCATGCACGCGTCATTTATTCAGTTTTAATACTTAATTATTGATGGATTGATTAGAGATTCCGGGCGCGTCGACAGCTCCGGTCGTCAGTCTCGTAAGTGTTGAGCCTGCTCTCATCGAGGGAGGTGACGGTGGTGTTCTATGGCGAGATTCGGCGCCGACCGACGTCAGCTTGTGGGGATTTTCCTCATCCACGTATCTCCCACCAGCGGACAACCTCCGCAGCTGCACAAGCTCTAAACTCCGGAGATGTGTGGTACACGTAGTGCATGTGTAAGAAACGGGGGAGGAAAGTATTCGAATTGGAGAGAATCTGGAGAGAATAACTACAATTCTACCTCAGACAGCAGCTGAATTCCACCTACATTATATGTCAGTGTCGAAAATCCTACAACCGTCGGAAATTGAACCTTAGGACCTCCCGTTCAGAGGCAATGCGATGACATCAGTTAATGCCCTTTGCCGCTAGTATTTTACTGTTTATAAATAGCAGGTTGCCCCGCGTTTCCGGGATATTTCATTCCCTTCCACCCATTAAGAAACCCTTCCCACCCCGCATGCTCTGCCTTCACTCAGAATCCGACCAGCCAGCCCCGGTTATCCCCAAAACAACGCCGACTAATTACTCATTTCTACTGATAAAAAACCACTGTGTAAACACTAAACTTTGGGAACATGAAACCCAAATGTATGTTTTCTCTCATTCTCGAGCCGAGCCGCCCGAGCAAAATTCAAGTGTAATCGCCCCGGTGTGGAACAATCACACTCACGCACAACTAGTTTCGTATCAGACTAAAGATAACCCGTTAAAGCCGACGGACAAAAGTAAACTCTCCCATTAACAATGAATAAAAATCATAGCTTGTACAATATATTTAAGAAACGTATATTTCAAAAATTTGATTTTTAATGAATCTGAAAATTGTTTTTTGTAAAACTGTTCTAGAATCAATGAGGAAAAAAAGAGGACAAAACAATAAAGTCATGACCCTATTCTACCGTTGTTAAATCACTTATAAATGGATATTAAAAATTATTCTTGTGATGTTTTTTGTTGCCGGCCGCCACACAATATTTTGTCCCAGCAACACACATTTTTCCCTGCCGCCGGCGGAGAAACCTACGAGCGCTGGCAACGGAAATCAATTCATGGAAGCCTGCCTCCAGTTTATTTTCATACCCCAGCACACCTGTTAAATTTCCACGCAGTTCTCCGCGATCCTCCGTTAGAAATTCGGCGCAGCATCGACGCGATCAGTACCATCGCTAAGCGGCTGCGGCACACGCGCTCCGCGAGGGCGCGTGAGGCGGATCCTGCTCCTCCGAGTGCGCACGAGCACGCAACGCACGGCGGAAGCCAGTTTACCAACTCATCTGGCGGCGCGGGAGAATTAAGAGACGTCGCCCGCATCGCGGTAACGCACTTTGCCAGGCCGCCGTAATCGAATGAGGCAGGGGCAGCGCGCGGGGAAAGAGGGACGGCGAAGTTTACGCTGGAGGGGAGCAGGGCTCCTCCAAGGCAGCGGAGGGGATGGAGGGAAGGGGCGGAGAGTTAAAGACCGAAATGGAGGGTGAGGAAGAGGGGCGGAGCGAAAGGCGGGGAGGTGACGAAAGAGATGTGGAGGGGGTGGGGAGGTGTGGGAAGAGATGAAATGGAAGTGCGAAGAGTTAAAGACCGGTGAAAGAGGGTGAAGCAAAGGGAAAAGGGGCGGGGAGGTGACGAAAGACGGTATGGTGGGGATGGGGAGGGAGGGAAGAGATTGGATGGAGGAACCTGGAAGAGACGGTGTGGAGGAGGTGGAGAGGAGTGGGGAGAGGGTGGAGAGGGACGAAGTAAGCTGGGGAGGGGGCGGGGAGGCGACGGGTAAAGGGGCGTGACTGAGTAAAAGGTGGCGAGAGAGCCGCCGGACAAGGGAGGGCAGAGTTGGGCGGGGCGGCGTAGGACAAGAAGGGTCGGAACGGAGACCGCGTCGCAAACGCAGTTGGCTCCGCGGCACCCGCCCTGAAAGGGCAGTGGAACGAAAGCTAATGAAGAAACTCCAGGAGGTTCATATTTAACGAAAGGAAGTGCCCTGTAACGACCAGAACTCCTTTTTTGGCATTATCGCAGTTTTCATTATCGTGGAGGTTTCGATTTTGAGTGTAGAATCAAGAGCCATCATCTGTGAACTTGTACGCGTTGTATCAGCAAACTTGCAAATGATTCTCCGCGAATAATCACTTCTTTCCTTACTACATTTCTAGGTCAAATTGAAAGTAATGCAAAGATGCGGGCAGTTCCACTGAAAATAATTGTGGCACAATCAAAAAAATATTGCTGTTGGAATAAGAGAATAATTGACCAGAGAAAATGTACATTCAGATAATATTTCAGTACACGATGTTAATCTGAAGACATTTAATTGATTTAATTAACTACACGCGCACTTCCTTATTTAGGCCTTTCATAAGTCATACATGTAACCATACCGCCCCCGTGCCACGATGATAGTATCGCTAAGTTTCTTTAATTCGCTGACGGGTTCACAATGAGAGCAGGGAAATTGCAGTGCACCACGTCGCCCATTCCTCGTCCAAAGTAGTAAAATGCGTCACGTGAGCATCTTGTGCCGAGCGAGTCCAGTGTGACCCAATGTGCCGAGTCCAGGGGTCTCCCCTGGCTGGTGGCGGCCGAACCCGTATCAGCCTCATGTCCGTAAAGTTAGCAAGTCAGCAATTTTTTTTAAAAATTTGGGTAAAAATTAGTTCTTAATTAGTGCAAAATTAACGTATTTTTTGTTTTTTCTTTCATTCGTTTTCCTTGCGTAGGTATGCGTTAACGCACCCACTCTCAAAGTGGTATATTTTAATGTTCTGCGTATGACCAAATTTTTTATATTTGGTTATAAATTAGTTGTTAATTAGTATAAAATTCTGAGATTTTTTAACAATTTTGTGATAAGTGGGTGTACTAACATTCACCCAACGGGTGGCGAGGGAATAGGGGGCGGAGGGTGGGAGAGGGGGGATGGAGACCTGACGCTGCGCCGGTCAGGTCGCCTATGTCAGATCTAGCCGCGGATGCAGCCCCGAAGCATGCACGTTGTGTTGTGATAAAGCGTGACGGGCCTAGAGCCGGATCGGAAATGACCTTCCTGAGTTTCTCGGCGATTTAAAGCACGTCGTAGTGACAGCGAGTGGCTCTGAGCTTTGGCCTCGATTTGGCGCGGTCGCGGATTTCTAACCCTGGGGAAATTCAAAAGTTTCACCCCGGGCAGTGCAGTAGTTATGTGAACTGCTTATCTACAGTACTTCAATTCGAATCCCAGAGTGGACAAACATGTTTGTGCTTTGGAACATTTGCGGTTTTGAGGATTATTATAATATTAAGTGGCATTTACAAATAATGCAAGAAGTGCTGTTTCAGAGACACAGTTTAGTTTTGAATTAGTTCGAAATTTTTCAGAGCAGTACCTCTGAATTCCTGACTATCGCACTCTCGCATTTCGATATTTAACTTACGTGAGTATTTTTATGGTATCGATTTTTTTTCTGTCATCGTAGGTCTGGGACAAAAAAAAATCCAATCTCAACCATGAAAACACTGAGTGTGTGCACTCAATATGATTCTTTTAGCGTTTTTTAAATAAAATTTATCGCACTATCATATCAATTTTATCAACGACTAAGATTTACCCAAATGATTTCGGTGGGTAAGTTCTCGCCATGGGTAAAACAGTCGAACGCAGTGCTGCGAATTACGCATTTCAATGTTGCTTTCAGTTCGTGTGTGTATTGTGTTGATGAACTTTCATGACCAAATATGAACTTTCATGTCCAAATACTATGCAAATTTGAGTCACTTTCTAGACAGTTTCGAATAAAAATAATTATACAGATGAACCACAATAATTCGCACATTCATCACAAATTCCCAGATATGTAGATTATTCGTTCCTTTTTTCCTACCTTCCGTATACGATTAACAGTATCTCAAACCTCAATTAGGTTAAAAATCCGATGTTTCGAATTTATACTCTTCAAAATGATGCTTTCAATATTCCACTTTAGTAAAAAATTTCAAGAGAAAGCGAGGAGTGAATAAACATTATTCACTATGCCCTAACTTAAATATCGTTAGCTTCAGAAGGATTTAATGTTCCTTGCCTACATCAATGGTCGACAGATTGAAAGTTGTCACACGTACAGTGATATCTGATGACAAAAAAGCCGAAATTTTGTTTTTAACGGAAGCGCTGTTTTCACTCAATGTCTATGGATTATCATGAACATTATTTTTGTGTTATTACAGTTTTCCTCGATCAACGTTTACATAATTCAAAACTTTGCTTTTCATCTCTTGTTATTCAGTCGAGCAATTGCTGCAAGATCAAAGTTTTACGAATATGCGCTTTGGCATATCCTCCCTTAGCCGAAATCATTTTCTGCGTCCGGTTTTATACCGACGGTTTCAGCCTTCCAACGCTAGGGATATGTGAAGGCTCCTACGCAACGCGCTTCCGAGAACGAGGTAGCGCAGAGACAGACTCGTAAAAAACGCAATTTACGTGACGTCTCTCTGTAAACCCCATGTGGTAAATAAGAGACGGTATTGCTTGTGACCTTTGAGCACTATTGCGGTCTTGCAACGCTCGTTTCGCCTGGAGGAATAAACCATATGAGACGATGTCCAACCAGCAACCGCTCCTCTGGCACTTGTATGCTGCAAAAGAGTCGGAACTAGATTCGCCCGTGATGCCATTAGCAACATCGCTTCGTAAATAAACAGCTCGATCTTCAGCGAGTCGAACAGCTTCTTCCACTTCTTTGAACTAAAAATGTGAAGTACCGTGTCAGTACGTTCTTGGAAACGATCCGAGGTACTTACAAACGTACGTATCACATACGAACTGCTGGAATAGTTTCAATAAATCTGAAAAAACACATGAAAAGAGTAAAAAAGAGCTCCCTAGTTCAATAAAATCACATTTCCCCCTGATAGCATGATCCTTTACATATTAAAAGCCCCAACGCAAAGTAAATTGATGAATCGCATGAAACATGAGAAAATGAATTAATCCCCGCCATCCCCGCGAGCGACGCGCACTGCGAATAAACCATTCCACAGAACAAAATAGCAAAAGGAGGAATATTATGCAAAAGAACCCCCAGCGTGCACGTAAATTTACTACCAAAAGTACTGAATTCCAAGAGAAAGTTTATTTACTGGAGTTTCCAGAAATGATTAGGGTGGGTGGTGAACTGGGCAAAGAGGGAAGCGTTGAGAGCGCAAATGAGAGAGAGAGAATCGAGGGAACCCAGAGACACAGGAAGGAGCGCATGCAACGGTGTAAGAGGAAGCGAAGATCATTTCCCTTTCCGACACCAACAACAAACGTGGAGGACAGAGGCCAATACAATGACCATACGTCGGGAGGAGGAAAAAGTAAACAGAGTGATTGCTGAAGCAGCGTCTGCCAACAGCAGAAAATAAATTTGCACAGGAGACGCCAATAAGACACCTCCTTATGAGCACAGGCATAGAAAAAGCGCTCTTGGTGCATAGAGGGCAGTGATGGGATAGACAGGCGAACATGCACAACTGGACAAGTGGACCGAAGGGAGCAGGACAGACAAGAGGGGCGTCGATGCAGTCGGATTGGTGGTGGCAGCGAAGTCGGGATCCCGGGTCTATTCTCATGAATTGAAAACACGGCGCGGAGACAGAAAGCGGGAGCGGGACCACTGACGGTTGATTGAGGGCAGAGGTGGGCGTGCGACGTCCGAAGAGGGGGCCTGAGCGGCAGCGAGTGCGACAGGAGGCGCTTGAGGGTAAGGAGATGGGTTCGAAGACGTCAAAAGGTGGTCGGAGCGGCACTGGAGTGGATGCAGGGAGGTAGGGTAAAGGACGAGGTGTGGATCAAGACGAGCGGATGGTATATCGATAAGTGATTCCGGTCAACTGTTGTCATTAATCCCGTAAGTCTAGTGAATGCTGTTCTTGCAGGAGGTGGCGCTGATCTCCAGCTGGATGGCGAGATCCCGTGAAGACCTACACGTCGATTCGCAAGTGTTTTACCTAGACGGTTCAACCACATAGCTTCCAACAGGTCTCCGTGAATGTGTGGTACTGTAGTGCATGTAAGTGTAAGTAAGTAGGGGTTGAGGAAGTGACAAGGAAGAAAGATCGCGCAAGGTCCATGACCCGTTTGTTACGTTCGTGCTATAGGTTACAGTCGTCTGGCGTTGATGGACGAAACCACTAAAACCTACCGATCAGAGCAGCCGGCAGGAAGAATAGTCCTCCACCCAGCGGCTGAATTCGAACTGAGAGCTTAGTGTCGCAAATCCTGCCGCCGTCGGGACTGGAACCTCAGGTCCTCCCAGTCAGAGGCAGTGCGGTGACATGAGCCGATGCCGTGGGCCACCTTTACCGGTAGGCAAAGCCAGCAAAGGAGCAGGCAGGGGGAAATGTGGGCTGTTGGGGGAGGGGGGCGTGGCCCTGCTTTGTGGCGCTAATTGCCCGCATCGCAGCGCCGCCTCATCGCCGGGGAAGCGCAAGGGCAGAGGCCCACGCGGCCGGCGACGACGCCACACGCCGCGCAGCGCACCTCGCCGGCAGGCAAATTATATTCTCGAGCACTTACAACGGCAGCTCTCTTGCGTCTTGGTGCTCTCTCTCGTCTTGTCATCTCCAACTCATTTTCGGCAAAACGTTGCAAGTACCCTCCCAGTTTTACTGTTATGTCCTTGCTTCCTCGCCATCATATTTCTTTAATTTCTTCCACTTTCCCTTTCCATATTTGAAGGGGTCGGGGGAACACGGTGCTAACCCACAATTCATAAATCCAAAGCAAAGGTGTAGGAATGTCTCCTAAAACAACATTTATGATCATAATGCCGAACTGTTCACAGAACTACAGAATGTGTGTCGAAATTGGGCTAAAGTGTCAATTTTCTAAAACTTGGTATGAATTGGTATTATGTTCTTCCGAAGCCTTCATTTCTATTAACATCAATTGTGATTTAATTGCACCCGAGTTACGAGCTCAAAAACTCCGGTACAAACAATCACATCGATCGAAATGAATCGCCCGACGCATGAGTGGAGGTGGCAAAGTTTGTGAAGGCTTTAGAAATGACGTAAGCTGCGGAAAGGGTGAGAATGACACGGACGCTCAAGATACGTGTGTGTGTGGGTGGGGCGCTCGGGAAGGAAAACGAGGACAGCGGGGGTGCTGACGAGGGCAGGGGCGGCGAAGGCTGAGGGCGAGGCCGGAGGAAGTCCGGAGGGAGCGCGGCGCCGTGACGCACATTCCATTAGCGCAGCAGCCGGCGCCGCTACCGCCCCAACGACCTACAACGACCAGCCGCCACGCCCCGTGGGGCCACCAGAGCGAGTAAAATGCAGGCGCTCGCTATCGGCAAGGAACTTGCACTTGCAAGGAGTAGCGTAGACAATATGATGACCCACGCACGTTCCTAAATAAATACTAACTGATGTGTATAAAACAACAATAACTGATTGATTGGTTAGTGGTTCCAGGAGCATCAACAACAAAGGTCAGTGATCCCGTAGGCGTAGTGCGTGTTTTATCGCGGAAGCTGGCGGTGATCTTCCGCTGCTGAATGGCAACATCCGGCGCCCATGTACGTCGGCTTGCCAGGATTTTCCCTAATCAGGTATCTCCCACCAGCGGGACACGCTCTAAGCGATTGCTTCCCCGTCATGCGCAGAGACTGTGCAGGGCGTGAGGATAGGACAATGAAAAGGAAGGAAAGATCACGCGCGGTCCATGGCCCGTTTATTAGGGTGCCTGCTTTGGCATTCGCCTGCTGATTAGAGAAACTACCGACCACAGCAGCCGGCTGTTAGCATTCGCCTACAGAATTCGACCTAGCTGTCTAGTTGGTGTCGAAAGTCGTGCCCTCGCCGGGATTCGAACCCTCGGTCCTCCCGGTCAGACGCACAGCATTGATGTAAAAACAATAATATATCACACGCCATTTCAGAAATATTTTTGGCCTCTGGAATATGAGAGAAAATATGAAACAATAGCTTCTCGTCTACACAAGGATAGCGCACAAAAACTGCGCTTACTGCGGGACCGTTGAGGTCAGGCAACGCCCAGAACGGACCAGTGGGCCTCCGGTGCGATCACCTATAGAGCGTCCAAGCATTTGATTGCAGTACAGAGCTTATGGAGAACAGCGTTGTCACTTCTCAGCAGCGCTTACACGCAACACTCGCCGTGCTTGATACTCGGACTGACAGGAAATTTTGCCAGCTTGTTCAGCACCTTTTAAAATCCATAAATATTGATTTTTGAAGAAAGAAGCATCGCAAGTAGTGATTTTGCGACAATTAGTATTCATACTTTTCATGACCTGCAGCCTGTCGAAGTGCGGAAATCGCCGCGCCCCGCCGCTGTCGTCAGGGTCTGAGCAGCACCCTCTCCCTGGAGAGGGTGCTGGTTAAAAACGGGTGTTTACATGACAGGTTCGGAAAGACAATAAGGTCGAACACATACGTGGAATAATCCAAATTCAATAATTGCAAAGATACGAGCTTCTGAAAATGGTATCTCGATATGAGACAAACAAATAAATACATTTCACTTTTGCTTGTTAGAAACAAAACTTTCACAATAATGGGTTCTAACAACGGCGTTGGTTCTAATAAAAAAAGTTTCAAAACAATAACATCAAGTGCACTGTATGTAAGTTTATTTTTCACGTTTCTTAAAAATAGCACTGGTTTACGACTTCGGTAAAAGGAGTATACTGTGCCGATGAAACTGACATCGATTGATAAACCGTTTTTGGCACTGCCGATGCAATTTTGCTCGTTGCAGGAAGCGCGGAAAGGTTTTGATGCAAAGCATCTCTAATACACTATTTCTAATACTCCCTAACACTTCAAAATTTTAATAGGATGTGGGTTCTGCTTGGTCTTCTACCAGCTGGCGAAATGTTGAGAATGTTTGCTGCACTCGCTTCCAATACCGTATGTCCCACGAAAGGGGAGCTGTCTTCCCACGGACGATAGACGTTGACAACTCAGGGTTTCGCCAGTCTCTGAGTGTGAAGGTCACAGACGACAAAGTTATTTTTACTACTTTATTCATAAGCAAGATGGGATTTCGGCAGAGGGTTTCACCCTTCCTTCAGTTACGTACCACTTACAAGCCTGGAGCAAATTAGAATACCACTTGAACGGAAATAATTTCAAAACATGTTAAATAGATGGCTTAATATTAGAAATTAAAGATTTTTGATAAAAAAATATGTATTATTTTTATTAAAATTATTATATAAAAACAGACCTTCAAATGAAAGTTAAAACTGAAATATAAATAGCAAAAAAAGTCCAAATCCAGTTGGAACATTGTTAATTCATCACATACTGACGAGGCTTGAATTGTTTTGCGGGAATGACATCGATATCAAGGTCAATATTGCTAATTTTCAGTCCCAAGTCATTTTATACGTCCAAATATATCTACTTTTTGACGTAAATAAAGGGAAAATACCCATTCACAAAGGTGAGATGACATGGATGGTATCAAATACTGAAAGGGTTTGTGCGAACAATGCATAATATTCTTTTCGAACACTCAGCTAATAATTCATCTCATATTTGCATTTGAAAGCACATTTTACGACAACTACTGGTTGAATGTCTTTGGCATTAATATTATTAACTGTAAAATTGATAATTCATTTTTAGGTATGTTTAAATGTATTTCAGTTTTTAATAAGTGAAATTCAAAAATAAATACTCTATTTTTCTTTTCACATCGCTTGTTGAGAATCGCTGAGAAGTATTCAAGATCACTGAACGACATGAAATGTTCGTTCGGTGCGCATGAAATATTGTTTTTATTACTAACTCAAGAACCATGATTCATACAGAAATGTGGTTGGTCTCATATCAAAATTTGGACTTCCCTTGTCATTTCATCCGCTGGGTGTTTGTGCTTTTCTGCAATAATAAAAAAGTTTCTCGCATAGTGAAAATTTAAGGACGTCAAAATGTAGAAATATGCATTTGGTTATCATTTATAATTAATTTCATGGAAATTAAACCATAAAACTAAATTACAAAATAACCACCACATTCATAAGAGTTCTGGGAATAACTGGTAAAAAACTCAATTGTCTAAGATTAACACAACTGAAGCTATCGTTGAATGAACTTGTTAAGTATTTGCGCGTGAAACAAAATGAACGTGTCGAATAACCCCGAGCCTCCTGAATCGGCAACACAGCTTGCGGTAGAAAGAGAGAGTCTTATGTAAAATTGTATTGGATAGAAAGAGAGGGCAATACTCCATAAGGCGCTGTACTGCAATCAAATGTTTGGATGCACAATAGGTGCTGTCAGTGCACTCCGCTAAAACCACATCAAGCAGACAAGGGTCAGCGGGCTAACGTTGTCAGGAACAGAAACAACCTATTGAATGTAAAGGATCATGCGTCACATCAGGTGATGGAATAATGAGGAAACCTGTTAGGTACTATAGCGGTTGTGCCTGGAGGCAGATCGTACTCGGTGGGGAGAACATCCGAAACGACCACCTGAACAGTGGAGCCCTCTACAGCCCTAATCTTAAAGTAAAGAGGCGCAACACACCAAATTTTGTTCAACTTCTTTAACTCCAATTATTTCTGAAATGAAACCCATGACATTTCAAATTCTCAAAGATTTTAACTTGTCTAAGTTCGCCCAACCGCTTTAAAAGTAAGTTCTACTTCTCTCTTTCTTCTTGAACTACACGCATCAAATTCTTCGAAGAGAAGGTTCATGGCACTTTGATTAGAAATTGATAACATGGACGATTTCCGTATCAACTCTTAATTTTCCTAAACTATATTTTCTACGGGATTTTAGCTATGTTCCCGCTGCTCCGTAAATACCTTTTACAACTAAATGAAATTGTGTACACGTCATTGTCTAAGGGCATAATTTCGTTTCCATGGTTTCCATGTGACATTTATTTTCGTGGAAATAAGTCAGCGTTTCCTCAAAACGGCTGCCCGCCGCGTTTGTTACAATAATCCGTTTGTCGCGGCACGATATGCGACACGCTCACGGACCCGGTGTGTACGCATCGATGCGACTGGGTCACGTTCACTCGCACACGCCTACCCGCAATTGTTTACACAATCATATTAAAAAGTGCAGCGATCCGGCTTCTCTGTAATTACGGTACGGTCATATTAATCCTTCGCCCACGCGATTCCATTGACACAGATGAATTATATGACGATACTCTCCAAACGACATGAAACGAATTAAGCCCGAATATGTGACTACCGTTTTGCGGTGAAAATAATTTTAAAATGTAATGTATTCTGTTTGTTCCGTTAGTGCTAATTTGCAACAGCCGGCCTGAACACGGGGGCGCCGTGGGCTCAAATGTGGTCGAAAGCGGATACTGCAGTACATCCAGGCAGCTTTGGTAAGACACATCGAAGCCTGGCGGAGAATTAGAGAGGCGATTATTTCATCGAAGGCGGAAGCGGAACTCAAACAAAGAACACACACCTCATGCGAGTCTCTTCTCTTCTACTTCTGATTCCACCCTCTTTCCTACGGTCGGATATAAACTCAACAGCCAAATTGCCAGCCGGAGTCGTATAGACGACTACTGCGGGAACCAGAAGCCGCGTAAATACTCGTGGGTTCGAGTCCCGCGTTTTCGCATTAACAATGTAGCGTGGTAGGCAAAGGGAAATGTGTATCGTCGAATGTTTAAATCATTTAACTTGTGCTCTCTAAAACTACTAATCACTTCCCACTACTTCATCCCCAACACTGTTTAGAACACGTGCAATCACTGAATCAAGAAACACGGAAAATAATGAAAAACGATTACTATAAGAAGGGACAGCTACTCCTTGGCCACTGCTGGTAACATAAGTGGGAGTTATGTCCATGCAATCATTTTATCACAGCGGTCGTTTACAGTTACCTCATTTGTAAATGGCTTTCATCACCTTCTCTTTCAATGTCATCACCCTGCATGACGTTCACTTGCTTCTAGACCTGTCAAAGCAGTCCCTTCTTAGAGCAATTCCTTTATAAAAGAAGAAGAAAATAAAGCAGAGGAATCAAAACGAAAGGATGTGATCAGAAAAACATAAAGCGAAAAAACAAAATGGAGGGACAGAAGATTAAAAATTGCTCTTGGATCTGCAAGGACACTGACAAATTTTACCCCGTGATATAGATTCTGGAGGAAAAAAGTATATTACCATATCACGTGCATGGCGGACATCTATATATATTTCGTGCCTTTCGCGAAAGAACAAAATCACACGTAATTTCCCTGCCGTGTCTGAAACGGTAGAAAATGACGAAAATTCCACTCGTCGGTCTCCAAGAAATCCATTTCCCCTAATCAAAGGAACAGAAGGAAACGCGCGTGTGCAAGGCGAGGTCGAGGGGGTCGGAGTGCGCACGCCACCGCCCACGCGCTGACCTTCCGTTGAGCACCGCCAGGGCGGGCGCGCGGCTCCTTGACCGCGGCACAACTGCGAGGGCGCAATTCCTGGAACGGCGGGGGGAGGCAGCCCGCCCCGCAGCGCCCGGGCAAGAGCGTTCAGCGAACGTCCACACGGCACTGCGCAATACGTGTGGCTCCAGCTGGCCCCCAGTGATATGAGGGTGAGCATACTGCCTTCCCAAATCCAAATTCGCGGGTTCCAATCCGGCTGGAGGATTTTCGAAGGGCGTAGAAACTTCGGTCTACATACAGTACGATTTTTATAACTTTCCTCCTCAAGGCCCGTCTTCACGAAGAAATACATCACGGTATTTCGCGTCTTTTTCAGTCATGCCACTAGGTATCGCATGATCGTGACAGTATCAGAAAGTGCTTGCGATCATGCGACATCTAGCGGCACGACTGAGAAACGCGAAATGCCGTGTGATATTCCATCGTGGCTATAGAGGCTGCTATGTAAAAATCGCACTATAGCATCAGTTAATGGTACGTAAAAGAACAGACGCTAAATACTCAGCAAAACTAAACCTTCCGACAATTCCGACTTTCATCAGATATCACATTCGCTCTGGCAGGAAAAGATGCAAATAAGAGATACTCTCAAGGAAAACAGAGAAAGGAAACCGAGAAGGAAGAAAAAGAGGCAAATGAGAAGAAAAAAAGAAGAAAATGGGAAAGATGAACGCGCCAAAATAATTTGAGAGCGTCGCCCTTAAAAATGTGCCCCGACCACGCGCCTCGTCTCCCGAGCCCGCACGCCTCCGCGGGACTTATTATTCCCGAGCGCAGATTACACGCTGTGCCCAAAGACTCCCGGGGAGATCCAATTACGAAAACAAAGCCGGCGCATTCGCTCGCCGGCGTTCTCAATGGAGCGGGGGCGGTACTACCTGCGGCGACAACACCGGGCGGAGGGAGACGGACGACACGCGGCGGCCCGCTGCGGTGCGAAGAGGTTTCAGCGCCCGGCCAAATTTCTCCACTCGTGACGACATTCCGGAGGGCGGTTCGCTGGTCGCCCTCACGAGATACAGAGCGGAGCGGAGAAGTGAGGAGAGAGGGTGAGAGCGAGGGAGGAGAGGGTGAGAGCGAGGGAGGAGAGGGTGAGAGCGAGAGAGGAGAGGGTGAGAGCGAAAGGGTGACAGCGAGAGTGTGAGAGCGAGGGGGTGGGAGAGAGGGTGGGAGAGAGAGAGGGTGGGAGAGAGAGAGGGTGGGAGAGAGAGAGGGTGGGAGAGAGAGAGGGTGGGAGAGAGAGAGGGTGGGAGAGAGAGAGGGTGGGAGAGAGAGAGGGTGGGAGAGAGAGAGGGTGGGGGAGAGAGAGGGTGGGAGAGAGAGAGGGTGGGAGAGAGAGGGTGGGAGAGAGAGGGTGGGAGAGAGAGGGTGGGAGAGAGAGGGTGGGAGAGAGAGGGTGGGAGAGAGAGAGGGTGGGAGAGAGAGAGGGTGGGAGAGAGAGAGGGTGGGAGAGAGAGAGGGTGGGAGAGAGAGAGGGTGGGAGAGAGAGGGTGGGAGAGAGAGAGGGTGGGAGAGAGAGGGTGGGAGAGAGAGGGTGGGAGAGAGAGGGTGGGGGAGAGAGAGGGTGGGGGAGAGAGAGGGTGGGGGAGAGAGAGGGTGGGGGAGAGAGAGGGTGGGGGAGAGAGAGGGTGGGAGAGAGAGGGGGTGGGAGAGAGAGAGGGTGGGGAGAGAGGGGTGGGGAGAGAGGGTGGGAGAGAGAGGGTGGGAGAGAGAGGGTGGGAGAGAGAGGGTGGGAGAGAGAGGGTGGGAGAGAGAGGGTGGAAGAGAGAGGGTGGGAGAGAGAGGGCTGGGAGAGAGGGTGGGAGAGAGAGGGTGGGAGAGAGAGGGTGGGAGAGAGGGTGGGAGAGAGGGTGGGAGAGAGGGTGAAAGCGAGAGGACCATAAACAAATTGGTATCAGAGGTTTAGTTTTTATTTTCAGTTGAAAATTCATGATCAACAGAACTTGAGATTGTACTGTTGTAGAGTCGTTTACAGTTATTCTTTCGCCTCCGTTAGTCTGAATTTTTGAATGTTATTTCTTCAAGAGTTAATTCTCATGTTGGCTATACGACGTACAAAGAACGAACAAAATATCAACCTAGTCTGCAGACTGCAAATCGTCCACTGTTACATAGTTTGGATCATTCACTAAACCTCATTTAATTGTATTTGTTAATGGTAATCTTCAATTGTGTTCACATAATATAACTACAAAACTGGTAGGACAGAAACCACCATTAGCCAAGTGACATAAATTGAATTAAATGCTATTTTTCAGGAGGATAGGGGCCAAACCTCTTGCCTCTAGCAAAGCTCGGCTGCCGTCAGGAACCACATACTTTTCAATAATCCCAAACTGTCCTGATGGTTATTTTTGGAAAAGGATTGGTTTACAAAGGATTATAATTTCATACTGTAATGCTTTTTAATATTTCAGTTCACCAAAACACAAGCGACGCAAGTCATTGAGTTAAGAGGGAGGACTGTACGTTAGTCATCTGCCAGAAAAAAAAACGAATGAACTCTTGACAATCCGGTTTACAATATCCAAACCGGAGGCACCTGGTCCACAATATCTTCAAGCAAACACTCTGAAAAGTACTAATTAACGTCTCCCCAACAATATTTCGTCAGTACGAGGTCACAACGCACCGCTCCCGCGGGCGTTCAACAAGGCGAACATTATTTCAGCAGCGGGGAGCTCTCTCCAAATGTCAATAGAGCGAGCGGCGCGATTGCCAGGGCGAGTTTGCCCCCTGCCCGTCGAGAGCGGAGCCTCGACGGCGGACGGGAGGGGGCGTGCCATTTGTTCCTGGCGTCTCGGGCCGAGCGGAAAGAACGAGAAACGAGAGGGGGAGAAAAAAAAAGGGGGCGAGAGGAGAAGGCTTCCCGCACGACGTGGCGGCCTCGGTCCCTGGGCGAGCGCCCGCACGCTGCACCCTCCCCCTTCCCCACTCCACGCCATTCTTCGGTCCCAGCCGCGTTGCATCGCCCTTCTCCACCCTCCCTCTGCTCTGCTCCGTTCCGTTCCACTCTACCCTGCATGCAATCCTCATCTACTTTCCGCTCTTCTTCCGTCTACCTACATCAACCTCAGTCGCTTCCCACCGCTCCGCTCCGTCCTGTCCCGATCCACCCTCCTCTTCCCCGCTCTCCGTCCTCCCCCGTTTCGCTTTGTTCTATCCCGTTCCTCCGAGCTCCGTCTTACTTCCTCCCTTCAACTCTCCTCCGCCCGGTCTGGACCCTTCTACCCGATTCGCCACATCTCTTCGCCGGCACCGCCCGTCTCCGCCTCCTTCCACGCGGGGCCACCTCTCCCTCTGCTTGACCCCTTTTCCATCCCCTTCAACCTGTTCCGCATTTCTTGAGCGCCGTTCTGCCCCGACCCCCGCCTTGCTCCGCTGCGCGGCGCGCCTCTTCGCCCACCTCCAGCCTCAGCTCACTTCCCCTCCCCTCCCCACATGGCGCGGCACCGCAGCGGCGCGCGGGCTCTCAGCCGCTGTTTTCCTTCCCTTTCCGCTAATTACACCGGAGAAGTCTCTGGATCCCGACAACTCCCGGCGGCCGAGGGGGCGGCGCGGGGCGGGCGGGGCCAGGGCCGCTCCAAATCACATGAGAGCCCGGGAGGAAAAGCACGGCGCCCGGCGCGGGCCGGATTAAATGAAGACACAGGGCTCCACAATAAGCAAGCCCGCCCCCCGCACGGTCACGTGTACTCGAAGGCCCCTCCGACCCAGTCCGAAGAACCGATGCATTATGACCCCGGTACGCCTTTGGAACGGATGAGGGATTTCGCGGGTGGATCATTATAACGACGAATGATATTGGAACAACGGTGGAGTGAGATGCAGAGGAAACCTTCCACCGCGAACCCACCTTGTCCACGTGTACCGACCGGGATCTGAACTCCGGTGGCCGGAGGTGGAATTAGGGCGCTGGCTGTTATGCTTCGGGTGGCGCTGCAGCAATTAAGCTTCAGCAGCACGATGAGACACCACCGCTACACTTCAACACACGTTAGTCTAAATGCAGCAATTGTAACAACGGAGAGCGTGGCCTGCAGGAAGTGGAAACCGCGTCACACTTCACAGAAGCAGATAATAAGCCTGTCAAAGTAATTAATACAGTGGTATTATTTGCGGATTAAAGAAGAGTGTACTTGCTAGGGGTGCCGAGTTTCATTTCGATGTACGAAAAATTAGACAAAGTAAATGAAATAACGGCAGAAAAGTTGACAACGATGCACAAAATCGCTAAATCAGGACTGTGCAACCAGTTGCACAGAAGATACAAATCGGCATGAAAATTTGATAGCAGTGAAGTGTTTAGGGACGGGCAAATTGCATTTTTTCGTACTTTTTACAATATTATTAATATATAAATGGCAATATTTACACTTTTTTACTTAAATACTCCAAAATAATTAAACTTCGATTTACAAGATTTTTTCTGAAAATAACGTATTTTACTGAAAGCTTCTGAAGAAGCTTTCCTAGAACCACGAAGGTTTTGTAAACGCTCAGTACATCACACATGCTAATTCACATTCAATTTTTTTTAAATTTTAGAACCGTTCTGTACAACATGCTGCCTTTTTTATTTTTCCTCGTTTTAAAAACTAGATGTGTCCAGGGCGCAGAGGTAACAGAGTTCGGGCACTGCCGTCTTCGGCGCCCTCCTTCGTGCCCTGAGAAACGCCGCAGGATCGCCAGCGCAGCCCAGGGAATGATTGATTGTTCGTGATTCCGGGCGCGCCAACTACAGAGGTCATTAGTCCCGTACGTGTAGTGCGTGTTTTCCGGGGAGGTGGCAGTGATTTCCCCTGCCCAATGGCGAGATTCGGCGCCGACCTAGCGGAGTTTCCGATCAACCAGGTACCAGCGAGGCACCGCCCGAGACGGGACAAGCTCTTAGCTCCCGACGGGTCTCCCTGCATGTTCCTGGAAGTGTAGTGCATGTTAGTGTGTGTGCAAGAGGAGAGGATAGGACAAGGAAGAGAAAGGAAAGATCGCGCGCGGTCTGTGGCCCGTTTGGAAGGGTACTGCCCCGGCATTAGCTTGTGTTGATCGGAGAAACCACGGAACACTACCGATCAGAGAAGCCGGCCGCTAGAATTCTCCTCCAGACAGCGGCTGAATTGGACCTAGCTGATAAGATCCCTCCTGGTCAGAGGGTCTGCAGTGACATCAGTCGCCGCACTGAGCCATCTCTCCCAGTGAAGGCCTTAGCGCTGATCCCCACGCAGCTGCTGATCGGCCTCTGCAAGCACGAGGCGCCACTGCCGTGGCCCGCGGGCGGGCGCGTGCGGCAGATGAGCGCGGCCTGCGCGAAGGGCGAGGAGCGAGGTGGCTCTAGTGGCAGCCTTCGAGAGAGAAGCCGGTGCGGTCACACAGGCGAACCGGCGGATGATTGCGGGAACGTCAACGGAGCTAGGCGGGGCCTGGGGCGTGCGCGGAGAGAAGACAGGGCACAGGGGAAAGGAGTCGGAAAGGGGCGGGGCGGGGCGAGGCGGGGCGGAGAAGGCGGATGAATTGAATTGAATTGAATTGCCTTATTTTACGTGGCGAGACTCAGGCCATGAGGCCTGCTCTTCCGTCTGACCACGCAAATTTTGTTACACTCCTTTCACCAACTAAGCGGAAAGAAGGTATTACTGAGGAGACGAAATCGGCGGTTTGAATTTAGCTCAGAGGCGTCGTTTAGGCTTGAGGATGTTTTACATGCAAGTAAATCTACTAACATGGGACAGCCGGCTTTACTTCCCCTCCGACGGAAGGCGTACGAAGGATTTTTTCGCCCCTAAAAATCCACGGCTTCGATCGGGCTTGAACCCGCGAACTTGGGTATAGCAGTCCGTTACGCTAACCGCTACACCTACCGGATGACGGGGCGTGACGAGGGTGACGGGGTGAGGCGGGGGGTGACAGAGTGAGACAAGGTTAGACGGGGGAGACTGGGGAAGACCGGAAGTGGGCGGGGATTGAGCAGGAACGGGGCGGGGACTGGGCGGAGGGGGCGGCAGGGAAGGGACGGGGCGGGTGCGTGGTGGGGACCGGAAGGGTGAGTACGGAGCTGACACAGAGCGAGTACGATGCGGAACAGCAAGGTGAGGAGGGAGGAAGGGCGGGTCGGAGAGGGGTCCACGTAGAGGGAGGCAGAGCCGGAGCGGAGACAATTGCGGTGGGAGCATGGCAGAGCGCACTGGCGAGGTGAGTGCGGGTGGAGCGGCGTGAGGGGCGCGGGCACGGAGGCGGCGGCTCTGTACGCGATGCACATCCTCTTCAAGAGCGATATACGAGCGATGCTGATGACGATCCAATGAGGCAGTGCAACAACACTGCAATGCGAGTACTAATCGCTTTGTTATCGGTCTGTGCCTCCGCAGCATCGGCACAAACTCAAATCACTACAATCCGTGCAGATTATTTTCATTAGGAACACCCAATATGTGTATTACCCACCTCCATCGCTAACGTTTCCATCATAGCGGAAAGCACATTCACTCTTTCAAGTGTACGAGATCATGAGTTACTCGATTTAAAATTAGGACGAAATAAATCAATTTATACCAACATCACTAAATAAATTTATTTTTGTACTAAAGACACTTTCAAATCAAAGCATACTGCATGATTACAAGAATGGATATTTCCCAGTATAACTGTCTACAATACAAATACGAAATCAAAAGAACTGAATGAATAGAATTAATCAATACAATTTGTTAACTCTCCAACTACATGACTAATAAAGTGGATATTCAAAACTTAAGTTAACAAAATTTTATAAATATATTTATATTTCTGCTCACGAAGCTATTAGAGTATTCAAATTTCCTTTCAATCAGGCACGAAAATTTACTGAACATTTTATCATCATGCAGCAAAACTGACACACAGACACAAACTGTATTTTTAAATAAGACTATGCACTTGATTTTATATTTTTAAATACATCTAAAACATCTCAGACAGCCTTCTTCGGAGTTTGCGAACATTGTGCCTTCAAATCCAAGCAGCCCTTGCACCATTATGTGCTCTATTGTTCTCTTATTTCCCAGCACTCACGTATAGCGTTATTAGACGCAAATGCTATTTTTAATAATTTCTAATACGCAATGGAGGACAATAATACGTAACGTTTAAGTAAATGAATCACATATTTACAATTTGCGCCACTTTAAACTTTTAACTGACAATTTCTCTAGTCATAAAATTACGTTAAGTTCAGTGTAGGGTGACCGGAGGCGGCACACGGTCGGACCATTACCGCCAGGGTGATAGCCAGTTACAGTATAAAGGGAGTTTTGTTGACAGTACGTCATTTGTTGCGTTAGAACGAACCTGAAGATTTGTTTGCAGTTTCATTGGTCAAGTAGCGGGTGGATGCGAGGAGCCGTCTCTGCCGCAGGGAACAAGCAGCGACTCGTAGCAGCGGCCGTCCACCCTTCCTTCTCGTGGCGGCGACGACCACTATGTACGGCTTTAACGGCGGCGATGGTGTTAGCGTAACGGACTGCTGTACCCAAGTTCGCGGGTTCAACCCGATCGAAGCAGTGGATTTTTAGGGGCGACGCCTTCCTTCGGAGGGGAAGTAAAGCCGGCTGTCCCATGTTAGTAGATTTACTTGCATGTAAAAGATCCTCAAGCCTAAATGACGCCTCTGCGCTAAATCCAAATCGCCTGTTTCGTCGCCGAAGGAATACCTTCTTTCTCCGCTAGTTGGTGAAAGGAGCGTAGCGAAATTTGCGTGGTCAGACGGAAGAGCAGGCCACGTAAAATAAGGCAATTCAATTCAATTCAAGTCAACTATTCGCGGTGGGGACCTGGCAAGCACGCGGTCTGTCCGCGGCCCTTCACATCGGATTCCACCACTTCCGTTCGGAGTGACACTTACCCAGCGACAACTTGCCTCATGGTAAGAAGTGCCTCATGGTAATTATAATTTGTCACTTTCCTTTTTTAAAAATATAAATATTATGTAAAATTGGTTGACAAGTTCACTTACATAAGTTTATACGAAGTCACTGTATTCTTAATATAAGAAGTGAATGCATTCACAATTTTACTTCACGCATTCGGCAACACGAAAAATTATACTCATGATTAGAAAAAAGGAAAATTTGACGATCAGAACTTACATCGAGCAATGAGTATTCTGTACATCAAAGTCAAACAATTGAAAAAGGTTTGTAGAACCGTTTTAGAACCAAAACCCCATGCTCATTTAAATATGCGGTATTACAATGCATAAAGGAGATATAGAATTATGTTTTAGGCACATAACAATATAAAAAACTGAGCAGGTGACGAAAGTCGAACAGTCACATTTTGCTTTTTAAATACAATATTTAATTAATTTTATTATAAATCAAATCATCTGAAAATACTCTCTAAAAAAGTAGTTCAACTGAAACCCGTTAAAACCCGCACCGACAAGCACATTCATTTACCATTTCACCCAAAATTATTGGGGAAATCTATACAACACATCACCCCCCCCCCCTGGCCACCAGCGACCAGCCGACTGCTCCCGAGCGCGGCCGCCGGCGGGGGCGCCCCGGGGACCGCAAAGGCGGCCGGACGGCTGATGCACCGGAACGAGCAGCGCCGCTGCGTCAAAGGCTGGCGAATGCGCCGCTCGTAAAGAGCCCGCTCCGCGGCCGACGCAGGCGGACGGGTCGCGACGTAGAATGCGCGGAAATGGCGGAAGACAAGAGCACCTCCCAGACGGAGAAAGGCAACAGAAGGATGGTCGCCACGTCCCTCCAAAAATTTAGTTAGAGTTAATAATACATTATGAAACGACGTAATGATGGGTATTAATACACGAGTGAGATATTACGATACGAGCGAGTATCGTAAACTTCACACGAGTGTATTAATATCCATTACATCGAGTTTCATTCGGTACTTTTTCTACGACTTTTATTAGTTCAAAACTTTACATTGAATCGTTTCGTGACCGTTGGCATACAGGATTCATCCAAGGCCACCTAGCGGAAGCTCCCTAACCCTACCCCTCGCATGCTGCCGCAGGTGGCTCTGGCCACAAGTCCGGATGCGAGGGAGTACTGCGCTAGTCAAGTAGGATCAAAGTAAAATTACGATCCAATTTATTTTAAACAATATTCCACGAAAAATTACTTCTAATAAAATAAATTAAAACTGATAAGAATAATACAATATCAAATGTAATTTTAATGTACACAATCGAACGAAACATTTACTTCAACGATTCTTAATGATTAAGTGTCAATACTTGGTTTGTAAACTTCTGTGATTAGTCAAGAATCTGTATCATAACGAAAACTATAGAAATGAATATCATTATGTAACTGGTTGCCACCATCAAATGACAGCATTATACAATCGGAATAGAAAAAACAAGCTTACGAAGTATTTTTGAAAATACTTCAAAATGATACATTACTTTCGAATTTATTTTATTTTTTAACAATTAACATATTTCTATTTCCAGTAAATTAATAAAAACAGAGTAAACACTTTATTAACGACATGTTCACTTAAAATAAACGAACTGAAAGTAATAGTCAAGTAATTATTACCACAAATAAATTCACACACTATTTTGAAGTGTTTTTTTTAATTTGAATAATCCACTCTTGAATAAATTTCTAAAGCCACCCAGAGGTAACAAGTCGCTAATTTCGAAAACATCAGCATTTGAGAATTTTCAAAATTAAAGGCTACATTTTGAGATAAAACAAAGATAAAATGATTAAGATGGAAAGTCCAAAAATGGTGGATGCAAACTCGCGAGTTAGAACTTACCATGCGGGAAAGTTTTGGGAAGATGTCTATTACTTCAGTTTCGAAATACTCTTATTAATCATCTTACATCTTACATAAAACAACAAAGATTAAACGAAAGTGGCGACAAAGCGTGAACGCAAGCGCATATGAAGGTAAGGAATTCCCCACATACAGGACGTATTGACAGAAGAATTCTTAATTTCGAATATAAAGCGAGCGTGAATCCTATCCAAGAGAGGAGTCTGAGAATAGCCCTTCAAATTTTCAGCAATAAATTAAAAAAATATACCACTTGTTTTGTAATTCTTTACAAAAAATGAAAATAGCTTAAAATATGTTCTACCCACATTTTTTAGGCAGTTATTTAAATTCATTACAAACTACATAGCATTTGACATTTCGCGTGAATTTGAAAAGGTAATATCAAGAAACAAAACAAAAATTGACATTAATACCAATATATTTCCAAACTTTTCTTTTAAAAATAATTATTCTTAGACTAAAATTGAAAATCAGCTACTGCAAAATACAACTATCTAATAATTCACTTCTTTTGTGTAAAGATGTTCTTTTACCACATCAACGGAAATGGGGTCTCGGAGAACAAGTTCAATAAATTTATATTTGACTTTTCTAGAAAACGTTGAATAACACTGTTGACACGGAAAATGGGACCTGCAGTTAGCCTTTAATTATCACGTTACAACTACAAAACGAATGTCTACGTGTCTTGCAGGAGGGGGGGGGGGTCAGAAGTAGCAGTAGCCTACCAGAAAGATCGCCGCCACTGCAATTGGGTAGTATATATGAGATACTAATCAAACGCCCAAATTCAGCTAAATGTGAAATATGATTGGTATTAAGAAAACGGAACAGGTGATTGAATAGTGTTATGAAACCGGAACAGGGAATCGCCCTATCCCGTGAAGTTAAGAAGATGATCGAAAAATATATTTTCAGGAAAAAATTAATAAACCCTAAAAACCCCTCATTTTATGCAGTTTTTCTCCCTCGATATTGGCCAACTTGACTGTTGCTTGAGTGTTTTCGGAAACAAACGGCTTGCTTCGTGCACGGCGCGCGGTGCGCTCAGGGCGCGTGGGCGGACGCGCGCTCCGCCCGGCCAGAAATACGCGCAGGGGCCTTGGGCGCAGCGGCGATTCCGCGTCTTGCGCGCCGCCCACGATTGAAAAATAAACTGGCGAAACAAGAATCTCTCACTTCCACTGAAGCGTACCGAGGAACATTATTGGAATCACTTCAACAATATGATATTGGATTTTCAGTCGTAAAACTTGTACCTACTTCAATTTCTTTTGAACGGTAACATCGTACACGCGTCAGTAGCCTATTGGCGCCATTGCGAAAACTGGAGCTGCAGGCGAGCAGGTAAACGCGATTTGGTACCCGTGTCGCCAAAACGTCTTCTTTCGATTGCATGCACAGTGACCACCTTTCGAGTTTTCCCCATAGGCTACACGTTGTTAAATTTTTTTTCGAATTAGGGTTTTTTTTACAATACCGGATTTCACAAACTATTTCTTGACGCTTTTATATTATCGCACCAGTAAGGATTTATAATATCCAAATGTCAATCTGACATCGATTACTTCAATAAAGATACGATTTCACGTGATGCGTAAGAGATTAGCCTTCTTAAATTATCTAAGAAAAAATCCACACGTGACAAATCGTCCATCCGTTCACGATGCTATCAAAAAATTCCCTTGAATAACATTACCCTCCTTTCTTCTCAATGCAGTCCGTATCAACTGGGAGTTTTCAAGCACGTTCTTTTGTTTTAATTTATAATTCTCCCATGTAAATATAAATAAGTAAACCCGCGATACGACTTGGTTCTCACACTGGGTTTGAAAATTGAATAGCCCAAAACAAATGTAATAGATCTACAATTTCATCATTTCCGAGTACTGTTACCGAGCAAAGATACCAGAAGTCATTTGAATTAAATCGCAAACATAGGAAACCGGTTTGATAGTCTTGTAACCTACTTTCATTGACGACAAATTCGCAATCGTACAAACCAGACCTCTTAGTGCAACGATGTACGAAGGCATTATGCACGATCACTCGAATCGCTAGGAATGTGTGAAAGCAAGAACGAGTGTATACAGCGTATTAGCTACAGCTCGGAAGTACGGTGGCACAGAATTGCAAATTAGTTCAGGACTTACGTTACACAAATACGATAAAACGATGCATAATTCATGCATGCAAATGTCGCGGGCGTACTTGAGGCTCCTGGCACATTTACAGCCCTTCAGAGGGACACAAAAGAAAAGGGGAGGGAGGCGGCGCGCGGAGATGGATTTCCAAGAGCCTGGCAACAAATCTAGGAGAGTGATTAACGGATGTGGGAAATATGTATATTCGGCCCGTTTCTGAGTACAAAGGATCGCGGGGGCCGGGGTGCGGTTGGCACGCGATGGCGCTTTCGGGGAGGGACACCCATAGGCGGAGGGTGGAGCGGACGACGAGGCGGGGCGGAGGACGGGGCGGAGGGCGGGGCGGGGCGGAGGACGGGGCGGAGGGCGGGGCGGGGCGGAGGACGGGGCGGAGGGCAGGGCGGGGCGGGGCGGGGCGGAGAACGGGGCGGGGCGGAGGACGGGGCGGGGCGGGGTGGAGGGTGGGGCGGGGCGGAGGGCGGGGCGGGGCGGAGGGCGGGGAGGGGCGGGGGCGGAGGATGGGGCGGGGCGGGCTGGAGGACGTGGCGGAGGGCAGGGCGGGGCGGGGCGGAGGACGGGGCGGGGCGGAGGATGGGGCGGGGCGGGGTGGAGGACGGGGCGGAGGGCAGGGCGGGGCGGGGCGGAGGACGGGGCGGGGCGGAGGACGGGGCGGGGCGGAGGACGGGGCGGGCGGAGGGCGGGGCGGGGCGGAGGACGGGGCGAGGCGGAGGGCAGGACGGGGCGGAGGGCAGGGCGGGCAAGGTGGAGGCCGGGGCGGAGGGCAGGGCGGAGCGGGGCGGAGGGCGGGGCGGGGCAGAGGACGGGGCGAAGGGTGAGAGGGCTTCCGGGTTCAGAGGGAGCGACGGAGTTGGCTGCAAGGGCGCGTGCGAGAGGGCGAGGCGAGAGGCACGAGGCACCCGCGGGCGCCGAAGAAGCGACTCCGCGCGCTAAAAGCCCTCGCAACTCCCTCGTCGAGCCTCAAGAGCTGCACGCTGCGAATCCGCTCCACAGCGATGCACCAAGTTGCACGAACCGATCAGTTCCGGACGCGAAAATTGACGCCCCGCCCCCGCTCAAACAAAGACTCAACCGAAGGAATAAAGAAACACTCTTCAATTCAACATTGAATATATTATTAAAGCTACAACTACATGTTTCACGCATCATTATCCCATCTTAAGTGATCGTTATACAGCCAAGCAAAATGGAACAAAGTACATGGGCTTTGGGGAAACATCTCACTAAAAACCACGTACATTCTACCTTGTGAAATCCATACACCTCTCGCAAATAGACGAAATTGAATTTGATTCGTCTGAGAGGAGGATTTTTCACAAAAAAAAACATGGTCTGTAGCACGAATATGGCACTCACAGGATCGGGCAGTAAATATAACTCAATAAATTTCTTGTGCACGAAGTAATTCCAAATTGTGAAGTGAAAAAACTTCACGACGTACGACATCTACAGCTTTGAGGGGAGGGGATCAACTTAATTCTCTTGTACAACTATTGGCTCTTCGAGAAAGTAGAAAAATACCCAGACTCGACAGAGTGTAAGAGATGGTTGGAAGACATTAACACAGAGAGGATTTGGAATTTGAAAGTGGTAGACTGCCAGCAGCTTGAGGGAAATACTTACGGGAAGTCCACAAAAAGTTAAAAAGATCGGCTACATACTTTTTTTCATGATTTGGCTCCAGTTACCATAAATACAAATTAACTATTGAATATTTACAAAACACTGCGCTGTCATTCAACGTTACGCTGTCATTCATGACAGTCGCAGGCAAAATATATCAAATACCGTTAAATATAACACATATTAAATGCCCAAGGCATACACTTCACACATATCTTTTCGAGTAGGACGTCTTATCCCATTTATAAGTGATGAATGTAAAATGAATACAATTTAAATTTTTCGTATAAATTGATTTCATCTTCGAGGAAATTTTTCTTCTTTTGTGCAATAACATTAACGAGAGAATACATAAAATTTAGAATTCAGTGTAACCGAGAGGTAATTGTTCTCAGGTATAATGCGTACCATTATCGTAGCAGAGAACTATTGATGTCAACATGACACTCACCACTGTCCAGTATTCATGTTTCTTGGCCGCGAGGGAGTATTCAGTAACGATATCTTTGAGCGCATAAATTAAGAGAACATGCTATTATTTTGCTAATGAACAACATGCAGAATGTAATTTATTCCAGGCAACAACCTTCGCGACATTTGTCAATTCGCATAATAATGTAATGAAGTGCTTCGAAGGAGAAACACACCAACTCAAAAGACCAAAATGTCGCATTTGACTACCAAATTGATAGATAATGCCATTTACAACGTGTACGTGGAATTGCGAATTCCGCATTCGACGCAAAATGACTATCAACAGAGAATACAAGAAAAGAAAGGCAACCAACAGTCGCCTGAGGGCGACTTATTATGTATCAGAGATCTAATAATTAGCAGGTGCGACACAAAGCTGAATGCATTATCACAAATGCATGCATCAAGATATTCTTCGGCTACACCAAAAAGCCTTTGACGTACCCGACAAGAAAACACTTACAAATTACTACAAAATAGAAGGATCCGAAGTCGAGTCAACCGACAACAGGTAACATCGAAAATTGCCCGAAAGAAAGTAGCTCCTGCTTTAGGAAGTGGAATAAACAACAGAAACCCGATGCACTAACGAACATTCTTAGTATTCTGGTATAAAACAAATATGACACCGTAGACAAAAATAGGCATACCGAAAAACAACAGTATATGATCCCGAATTTTAAACGAGTGCCATTCCGGCACCACAGGAAGCTGTCGCATACCAGACGAGAAATTTATTCGCTAATCGGCAGTCACCGAGCCATTGTGCTCCCTTATGCTGAGGAACGATGGTCAACAGGTGGGTGTTAATTCGCGCGGAAAAACCATAAACAGCTTCCAACCGATGAATGAAAATTCACGCGGTACAGTCTCCGTACAGGATCATCCTTTAATGTAGCACGGAACTTCCATAACGCCACTTCGCACAGTGGCGCATATCGCCACTTCCCGTATTCGCTCAAGTGACGATGAATTATTTTACTTTTATCATTATATCAATATAACATTAACTAATATTAAAGAACATAAAATATTTCGAGAACTATTAAGATTTGCAGCGAGTTCTCATTACATCGAACGGGAAAAGGAAAACTGAATTTAGAATAAACCTACTTCAACCAACCATTGCGACATACGGATGGACCGACTTTTTTGTCGCAATTCCATAACATCAGACTTGGTAAAACATAAAATATTTTGATAACAGCTTTTCTGTGAAACGTAATACTTTTCATGCTCTCAGTGAAAAATATAGTCAGCTAAATATAACACTGTTAAGAAAGTCTGATAGCAAGTGAACATATTCTGGATTTCTATCTCAAGTGGAAAAGTTTCCGAAAAACGTTGACATGTAAAAAATTGAAACCTTCGTGATATAAAGATTAGTATGTTTTAATATTCGATTTAAGATAAAATGGCTGGTAAGACATGGGCATTTTTAACTATCTATTGTGATGAGAAAGACAACCAAAAGTGTTCAAATCATCGACATTAATTTTTCAAAGAAAAATGAGTCTCCGCGCTCTGTTCTTGTTAGGCAACATCGTCTGAAGTATACGTAAAGTACTGGAATATAGAAAACGAAAAGAAAAACGATGCCAAAGAAGCTCAAAAAGAGCAAGCAGAGGAAATCGGACAATCAGAGGAAAAGGGATAAGCAAAGAAGTCACAAGCAGGAAGAAGGGACAAGAGGAGAAGAATGGAGAATATAGGAGGAAACTGTTGAATATTAAGAAGAGGAAGAATCGAGGAAGATCTTCGTGTATGATTGATCTCAGCAATCCACGTTGTGTTCCGCCTCCCCCCCTTCATTTCACCGGAATCCCAGCCAGCTTCGCCGGCAACCGCTCCCGACTCGTAAACGCCGACTGGCACTGAATGGCGAAGCGTGGCCGGGCCGCGCAAAAACCGCCCCGCGAGGCGACCCCGTGGGCGGGGAGGGGGAGGGGGAGGGGCTGGTGACGCCGCGTGCCTTTGTGTTCAGTCGGCGCCGCCATCCATCACGGGCGGCGCGTCGCCAGGCGTCGCGACGCTTATGAGACGGCGCCCACGCCGCGCGACGGCGGACGATGAGAAATTACGCCTCGGCGCCTCGTGGCGCGCGCAGCCCGCCGCGGCGCCGCGCCAGCAGTGGCAGTGGCAGCCTCCGCCGCCATTCGACGACCGCGCGCGCTTTCTCTACCTCTGCCCCTCAAGCCCCTATGGCCACCATGGAACGTCACACGGCATTTCGCGGCTTTCTTCCTCGTACCTCTAGAAGTCGCAACCACTGCTTGATACGGTCGCCATCATGCGATACCTGGCGGCACAACTGAGAACGTCGCGAAATACCGTGACATATTCCATCGTGAAGACGGGCCTTGAGAGGCAAAGTCAGAAAAATCGCAGTACGGAGCGTTGCGCCGCCGGGCCGGCGGCGGGGAGCACAGCTGACACCAAACCGAAAACGGAAGGGGACGCAGCTAATGCACACAGAGCTCCCATTTTTAATCCCTAGTTTCGCACCGAATTAAAAATACTGTTTAACCTTACAAATTGGAAATTACTTTTAAACATTTAAGCTTTCTTAACATGTAAGTCAAACTACAACGGACGCCCCCGAGTCCCGGTTATGACGGTTATAAATTAACAACAAAAATGAAAGAAAAACATAGCAAAATAATTCATTGAGAAACGGAATTTAAAAGTACAAATTACTTGTTACAGTAGCACAGATAAGACATTTGTACAAAGCTATGCGCAAAGAATAGTATTTTGGGATAGCCAATTATTTTCTTCTTGAATGGGTTTAATTACTGATGCAGTGACATACAAATTAAGAGTTGTTAAGATTCAACACAAAGATGTACAATTTACAATTTTTTTTTACATTGTTTACCACATGCATTCCGGAATATGCCGGTTTCTGTATACGATGAAATTTCTGCCCCAATTACCAGGGTAACGCGAACTTACAATAAAAATTAACATCTAAATTCGTCAAAAATATATTTAACTTTTAATTTGAAAAACAGTATTAAAATAATAAATGCAGTCCCGTATGTATTGAGGTTACCTGCAACACAGCGCGGAACGAGAGGTCAGGAACCAAATTAAATATTCATCTCAGAGGGGTGTTGTTCCTAAAAGCCCCTGGATACAAAAAAAAGAAGTGCATGTGTTTTAAAAGAGCTAAATATCGAGAAAGTATTTATTAGATTCCGCAAATTTCGGAAGGAGCATGCCTCTCTCGTGTGGTGGAGAAGTACCAACTCTCCGGGCGCGACTTGATGGCTGTGCAACAATGATGTCATGCGACTGAAGCCCTACGCACACAAATCATTCTCCCTTCTACCGTAAGATACTTTGCCTGCTTTCACGTACCATCTGTCAAAAAATCTATTTATGCCAAAATCTCATTCCTACATTGCCTTTAATGAGTTTCACCTCACAAAAATCAACCAACCAGCACACCAGTCGGCAGCTACAGAAGACAGTCAACATGACCTTAATGCACGCGAAAGATGATGGGAAAAGTTGTGTAGAAAGTTATTTCCAACGAGATGTCAATCATTTTCTGAAGCGCCCACGTAGAACTGAATTCGCGCACACTGTGCACCACGCAAAGACTCTTGAGACGTAACTTTAATAACGCGTCCCCGCGACGACCCGGCAACGGCACGTCTCACAGTCGGCGCCAGACGCAAATCACAGACTCCAGAATCAGATAGCACAATCTGCAGGCGAACGTGGCCAACTATTCAGTGAGTTTCCTGACTTTCAAATCACGCAGCACAACTTCGTGCAAAGGCGAATTCAAAGCTCTAGAGGCGTGAAAATAGATCGCCTATTGACCCTCTGAGGAGGCTTGAGACACGAATTGGTCATTGAAGACAGGATTACAACCCCGTCCTCCACTGTCATTGGGGACAGTAATACAACCCCGTCCAGAGTACACTTGTTTCATTCAACTACTGCGCCCGAGATAAGTTTCTTAAACAATTAATTTGTGAAAAAAACATTTCCCACAGTACAACTTTAATTGCATGAAGTCTATCAACTCTAATCCGTCTTTCTCTTCTCCGTCAACTCTTAACCATCATTCTTCAAACCCTAGCACGTACAACGTAAAAGGACAACAGTTCGTAAGGAATGCTCGATATTTTCGCGTTTCTTCTCAATCATATTTATCATTTGCTATTTTTAATACATGTAACTCATAAGTAGTCTTTTGTAATATAATTAAATAACAATATTATTTTAACAACTACAAATGAAATGACGCACACCTCTCTATCTACGAATGCAAAGAGCCGAAACACAAAAAAGTTTCTTCTTTGAGACAGAACGCCTCGAAATAACACCTGCATTAACACAAGCACGTCTTCACGGCACGCGCTCCAGGCAGTTCCTCACTGTCAGGCACTTGGCATGAGGGGCGTTCTCGATATACACGCGTATAAATCGTGACACTTCACAAAACAGGGCCGCCCGTCAACGTTGCCATGGAAACCGCGCAATAAACGTGAAAGCATCGCCGCGCGACGTTTGTAAGGGAAGAGCGTCTGCTATTCGACGAAGAATTTTCACGGTGCGCATCGGTCACCTATATCAGTTTTCACTGTATTTTTTTTCTTTCTGTTTTCCCCCTTGTAACACTGCAGTTTTCGGTGCACGAAAATTAACGGGCCATGGCACTTAAATTCGCTCATCAATATACAAAACGTGATTTGAAATGAAAAACACTTCACTCCGTAATAGTTTTCCCTTTAACCTTAATGTCGTAACAGTGAGACGAAATACATAATTTCAAAGGAACATTAATTATTATCAAATAATTTGGAACTATAGAAAAAGTTCAAGTCTCCCCCCCCCTGCCCGAGTACAGTGTTACATCAAGAAATTTACATCCAGCTCTTTCCTGTGTTTATCCTGTGTGTTAATTGATCTTCGATGCCCTAGTGTTTAACTGGGTTTCTCCAGAAATCCGACACTCTGATTTTTCACCTGGCGCCACAAACCGAAGAATCAGGCTGCTTTTCATGATTTTATTTATGGTGGACCACTGATTTCAGTCTATCCATGCGCATGTTTGTATAACTTTTACTATTGCACAAGTTTTAAAAACGCTTTATCTTACACAAAGAAAAATTATATTTAATCAACCGAGCAACATTACGCAACCGAACAACTTAATCAATGCTCCCTACGACTTGCTGTTATGAACACTTCTAATTACTGCAGAAATAAAATATTACATAACCTAAGGTATTCCTCAACACAAAGATTGCAAGCTGTTTCACTGCAATTGCTCCAGTAATGGCACATTAAAAATCAATATTAAAAATTATTTCGTTGTGTTCTCAAAATAGACAAAAAATAATTCTATGTCACCACACATTCGATTCTCCTATGTTACCACACAAAGTTAAGTAAGCAATGCCATTCGAATCAGACATTTCTCGAGGCATTCATTAGAATACATCCATCACAGATATTGACGATTTAATGACGAAACTTTCTTATTTACGATACTGAGGCTTTTTCACACAAGTCACAAATCAAAGTTCGAAGAGTTATTATTTGACATCACATCCACTGTTTATTCAAACATGCCCTGACTCTCGGAGCACCGGCACGACTATTTGAACGATCTGAGGCTCTGCTATTCTTATATAAGTTTATTATCGTGTACAATACAGCGCAATACATCAAAGCTTTTTTCGAATAACCATTTCATGGCGTGTAGCAATGCTTGCCAACGTGCCAATTCTCCAACCGCGACTAGCATAGCCCATGAAATTCATACGAAAGATTTCAATTCCCTTAGGTAGATATTATGCTTTGCAATGTCCAGTTCTGAGCGTTTGCAGTCCCCGCCCTGCTTCTTAGAAATAACAGTTAACTTAACGACAAAATAAATCATGACTTTTCCTGTGTACACAAGGTGGTATACAACATGACAGTCATTTATTTCAATCTCAACTAGGTCTTCCCGAGTTTTGAAAAAAAACATATTTAAGACGTGTGAGCTCATAACTACCATTTTTTAGAATAAGTTTCAAGAATCAATTTCTATATTTTGATGAGAATTCCCACGTAGTTACAAAAAGTGCCACTCAGTTGTGGAAATGCACCTGTAAAGTTATGCCACTTGACGTAACCTTGTAATGAGCATTTTAGAAGCCGGTGCTCTGATTGGTCGTTTCTACGGTTTCCTCCGATTACCTACTGAGGGATGCAGGAACAAGGTCTTAAAACGAATAACCAGATGCGATCACTCTTTTCTGTGACAATCCTTGATCCAGCATCCATTCTTACGGCCTGGGAAGATCGCCCATTCCCTATGAACAAAGATGACTCCTGCAGTCGCGCTAGAACGTAGAAGTCAGGCCAAGACTCTACCGTTGGGATCGCCCACTTTCGTTTTTAAAAACAAGAGATAATGAAACAAAAACAAGTTCTCCACGACCTTCAGGTGTTCTCAAGACTGAAAGGGGGTTAAAAAGATGAAAATTTCGTTTTTTGGGAGGCGGGGGACTGGTAGTTTGCTTTGTTCAAAGATACTTGCGTGATGATGTGTCTTAATATAACTTCATTTCTTATTCTTATGTCTAGCCCCATGTTTCATCTCATCGTTTCACCTTCCGTTGTGTCCCGAGTCTTGTCTGACCTCAACTTCTCCGCGATTAAAATAACTACGAAATTGACAGGTGCAAGTATCAAATAATCGTATTTCTCAAACAGACACGACAATATTTGCACTGCGATTGGCCCTTTCCAGGAACGACACCACTTATAAGAAATGCGTTACGCAATACTGCAAGCAGAATGTCATTTCTTACATCGTGCAGACTATTTCTGCTCTCATAACTATTCAACCAACCAACAGATATGAATGATTGAAGAACTAAACCTATTTTTTTAGCGTGCGAGTTCGTAACAGTACTCTAACAGGATTACAATAGCAACAAGATACACAGTGTTTTCTTTACAAGCACCCTACGTGTCTTAGAGGCTCTCATAACAATTTAAACGATTAAGATATTCCAATATAGAGTTTTAATATACTCTCACGTCACTACAACTTCAGAAATGACTTCTTCCATAAAATAGTTCAATAAATCTCCAATCAAATCCACATGTTCTTACTTCGTGTTTAACTTCTATTCAAGTTAATAAATATTTTTCTTTCACAAATATCGAAAGTTGTCTCATTTGAACATATTCTTGAGATGCTTTCTCACTGACTAACTAGTGGTGCTACAGAATCGCACATAAGTTTCTCGTTCTGTCCCCTCAGCACCCACCCTCTTCCCCGCATATTTTATTCAATGTTTTTGGTCTCTTAATAGAATTAAAGGAGGAATTCAAGAATATAAAAGTACACTAAAGCTGGGTTCTAAATGCAAATTCTCACTGAAACACTTGAGGCCGTTTTGGAGAAGTCATTTTAGCTTTCTGAAAGTGCGTAAATTTGATCTCATTTTCCCAGAACACTTGAGATTTCGAGAAACTTCAATGGAAATCATTTAAAGCACTTGCACTCATAAATGCAGCAAAGCATAGAAAACGTCAGTTATGTAAATATTCATGTGAGAGAATTTAGAAAAAAATACTTATAATTTCGGAAAAATCAAAAGAAATATTATATAGACGGCATGTAATTCCGACCATTTAACACTATCGGTACAACACTTTTAAAGAAAAAACTAGGAGCTGTTTCTGAGTAAATAATTAATTAAATATTGCCTATATTTCACTTAAAATTGGGCGAAAACAACTAGTTTCAAAATATGTACATTAATTCGACAACTAATTATACATAACACATTTCATATTAAGAAAAAAAACCTCTACCTTCAATATTGCAATAATGCAAATATTTTGAAAAAATTTGGCATACAATTAGGCATACAAATAAGTACCCAATTTGGAGCCATTTTTGAGAAAAAATTCAAAATGTGGAGGGTTCATGTAAAGTAACACAAACACAGTAAATCAAAACATCCGTTTCAAATTCAAGGGGCCGCGACATCAGCCGGATCGATTAGCGAATATCAAATTTGGAAAAAATCTTACTAACGGCTTACCCGCAAGCCGTGTTCACAAACGGACGGTCAGACGTTTTGGGTCCATTATCATTGCTCTCGTGAGTCATAATAGCATCTCAATTTGTCTTCACGAAATCCACGTGTGTACTGAGGTCCAGGGGTATTATATCGTGTTGATACCTGGGAGACAAGGGCAAATCGCAGGCGATGAGAAACCACTGTCAGCGAGGGAAAAGCGCGGGACGTGTATTTGAATGATCGTTGGCGTACCACACAAAGGGATATAGACCACCGACTTCTTCCCTTCGACCCTGACACGGACGCAGCCTGATGATGAGACAAGGCAATGTGCAAACCTTACCACAGATAGAAGCATCAACAGAAATCGATATACTTTAATGTCAATCCCAGATTATGTTCTTTGAACCTGCACGTTGGTAGAACCCGTTAGTAGTCGACGAGAGAGGCAGAACGTTATTTTACATATACGAAAGGAATTAAAATTTTCTTGAGCAATAGCAGTACAATAACATATGAGATCAGCTATGTCAAACCTCTCCGTCGTCGGGGACTAAGTTATTTAAATATCAAACTCGAATGAAAGGGTTGTTATTAAAGTTCACTTTAAACAAGGAAATGTCACGTTATGTCATTTACAAATGGCAAATGCCGATGTCGTAGGCGAATACACATGTTTTTTTATTCAATTTTCATAAGTGGTAAGAGAAGTAGAACAGAGAACATTTCAAGGAAAAAATAGCTCGAAACGTGAAAGTGTTTTTCTTAACAGCATGAAAGAGTCTTGAGTCCGCCTCAGCACCTGGCTGCTCTCGTCATCGTCACTTTCTGCCGTCGTAGCCCTTCCGCATCCGAGCAGCGGCGCACAGTCGACTCCGGTTAAGTCACAGGTCCCGTTTCATTTGCATTACAAATACGCATCAGAAGATTCGGGTATAGTGAACATGTACCTCAGCTATAGTGAACTAGGAAATATCTTAGAAACTAATTTCTTCCTGGAAAAAAAATGCCGCCCCATTGCCACAAATTCCTCCACCAGGCCACTTGAGAAAACACCGTCGACAAAGGTCATAACGGAAGACGTCCGCCCTGAGGTGAAGGCATCGGACCTGGAATGGGAAGTACGGAGAGAACACGAACAACAGCTGGAGAAGGATCTACATGAGAAATGTTCCAAGTACACAATTGAATATAATTTATTTTTGAAGGACACACAGATTAGGAAATTTTCAGTTCGTGCAATTAATTATTTTGCAGTTTCCCCTCTTAATAAAATCAATCACTGTGGAGAAATTCTATTTAATTTTGACGGATAGAGAGAACTAAAAATGTTAGTCCCCACAAGTTCGCCCGGTGCCCCGTGTGACGCGTCGCGTGGCGTCCTGGCGCGGGCGGCGACAGCGCGTGGGCGGACGCCGACGACGCCCGGCGCGCCGCGCCGCGCCGCGGGGGCCGCTTTTAGCTCGGCCGCCGCACTTGTCACTCACCCCAGCCCACCCCACCCACCCCCGCTGCGCAGCGGCCGGCTCTCCTGCTCGGGACAACCGGCAGTTCAGCTCATCGGCGCTATCTCTGCAGCGACTCCAACTGCAAGGCCCTAGGGTTCGAGTCAGGGGGCCGTCACGGGGTAGGGAAACCTTCACACCTCCCACCACTTTCTCGTATAAACGCTGGTGGGGACGCCCGGGGACGCCTGACTGGGTCCGCCATATCCGGGCCCGGAAATTACGTACGACTACTGGGATCAACAGTACCCTCTAGCGACCATTTCTGACAACTACCGAAGAGAACGTAACTTCCTGTTTCTATGTTTTGAAATTTATGATCGTGGTGAACCGTTTCACGAAGAGTGGCCGAGAGTGGCTGTGCAAAACGAATGCCCTTTTGTGGATACCTTTGTTGAGAGGATCGGAGAGGATACCCTTTGTTTCTTCCCTGCCAAATGCCACGACAGAGGCGATGCCAAATCTGTTTGCTTTTCCCAGCGATGTTCAAAGGTAATTGTGTTTAACACGTGCTCGATATGTTAATCTTATATTTTTATAATATTATATTGTTCATGCTTTTATAATTATTATTATTAATATTATTAGTACGATAATTTTCACATTTTTATGAATGTATTTCTATTACCATCACTATATTTTATGTGGAATAAATAGAAGACGATATTATTGATAATTTTTTAAATATAACTTCAGGTGTATTAAGGGGCTGAAGGCAATTGAGAGGATCGGAGAGGATACCCTTTTCTTCCCTGCAAAATGCCACGACAGAAGCAGTGTTGGTTGCCAAATTGCTGCAAGGCCAAATCTGTTTGCTTTCCCCAACGATGTTTGGAAGGTAATTGTGTTTAACACATGTGCTCGATATGTTAATCTTACATTTTTATAAAATTAAATTATATTGTTCATGCTTTTATCATTATTATTATTATTAGTAGTAGTAGTAGTAGTAGTACGATAGAAATACATTCATAAAATGTGAAAATTATTACCATCACTATATTTTTTTGTGGAATAAATAGAAGATGATGATAATATTATTGATAATTTTTTTAATATAACTTCAGGTGTATAAAGTAGCTGAAGGCAATTGGCGTCCTGATGGCTTCCTGTTCATGGCGCACTGTAACTAGTGGTCGATATGTGTGCGTAGATCATTTTACACCACACATGATTAGTGCCTCTAGGAGAGTGCTGTGTAACGCAGTACCAACTCTCTTTTCTGATGTATGTCCTGAGGTACCTGACAGGATGCTCAGGGCATTCTTGCAGAGTGTACCAGAGGAGAGAGGTAAAGTATTCACTGTTTACAGTTATTGCACATTTGCTTTTAGGATGTTACGAGCACATTTTAATTTAACATTATTTTTTTGTCTCTAGTCTTTTCCTTTCATTCAAGTGAACAGAGCTTGCAAACTTTGGGTTTGGACTGGACCAGGCTGTCTTCAGGTATTGTGAAATCCACCAAACAATGGTGATTACATTCTTGTAATGGATGACATTACAATTTCTGAGCACAAAAATTGAATAAGCTGCTCAGAAATTCTGTGAAAAACATTTGTTGCATCTTGTAAACATTACTTGAAGCAAGTACCATTAAAATTGTATTAAATTCAATGAAATTAGCAAAACATACTTTAAAGATGACAGAAAGAAGTAAAAAGTGACTTGGTAGTCAAAATCGATGAAAAATGCAAAAAAGGGCATATAAAAATGGGGTCATTTCCTTTTGTTATAACAAGAGCTGGGAAGTTAATGCAATTGCAAGTTTTTTGTCAATGGTCATATTTCCCTGAAATTGTAAAATGTGTGTTTCATGGCAAAATATTGGAAATAAAATAAGAAATTATTTGCATATACTGCATACCTTGTGTTTTCAGAGCTTTTTGGCATATAAATGAATGTTTTTTCATGTTGTTCGACTTCTTCGCTAAAATAACACAAAACCATAAATTTCCAAGTAAAAAATTTGTATTAATACAAAGCATGAACTTTCCTGTTGCTTCAAATATGTTAGTACAATGAGTAGATACTTTGTTTTTAATTTGCATATTCCCTGTCTCTGGGTGGCAAAAATATGTAATCTTGTTAAATATCTTTTTATGACCAAACATTTTTGTGGCATATTTGTATGCATATTTCAGTGCTAAAAGCTTGCATAAGCTTCCCAGTTCTAGTTATAACATAAAATGAATATCTATGCTAAAAGGTACTGGTGTAAAGTGAAAAGATAAGGAATTACATTTCGTTCAAATCCACCCTCTAGTAATTAGCCTACTGTTGATAGTGAACTCGGATACAGTGAATTCTCAGTTATAGTGAGCTTAAGTCATTGGTCCTGTTTCATTTACATTACAAATTAGCATAAGCAATCCCTTACTTTGGTGAATGCCTGCACAGGAAAACAGTTGTTGAATGGCGCTGATGAACATAAACTAGTGTTATACAGAATAAACTTTGTATTATTGTTTGATAATTGTCCATCACGTTTAATAATTTAGATTTGTCATTTAAAAATGAAGAGAACTCAAGTTCTACAGCTGAAAGAATCTTTATTTATTTATTTTTAATGAGGTCCATTCACTAGCCAAATCAAACAAAAAGAAACTATCCTCATTATCTTCATGTATTTTTGAAGTATTTTAAGTATTTCTTTTTTAAATACACCGATTTTATGTATTTAAATACTGCCCAGCCCTGTCTACATTTTATTTGCAATGTATTACATATTCTTTTAAAATTATTCATGAAAGATTAGAAAGACATTTAGTTCAAATGTACATGGTTAATCTAATTTATAGAACTTACAGAATTCACTGCACAAAATATTATTAAAGTTTGTCTCCAGTTTTCCCTCTCATGTTGGATGGGGTTTTTACCAGAACTAAGCAATATTAAAACAAAAGGCACTGATCCACATTGGAATGTTTGAAACAATGCTCGGTAACTCGCAGATTTTGTAAATGGTCAATTGTGTGAAAAAGATTAAAGAACTTGTTTTCAGCCACACAAATGTATAAAATTTGTTTACTGGCTAGCTACAGTATTTGTCCATCCTAGTTATGCAAGAGAAGCATTCGATTAAGACATTATTTTACTAAAAACTTTGGTGTGTATTGTAAGTCATAGTTGAACAGTATTAGTACATATTTATGTTAATATTATGTATATCATTCCATATAAATCTGAGCATGAATAAGAGCTTGCACTGTAACAAGTGGGCAAATACATAAGTATATATTTACTACATATCAATGTATTGACAGTATATGAATTCAATTTACACGTTTTGTATTTACAAATCTTAGTATGTTGATTCATTTCAGTGCTTTGAATCTTGGGCCAAAGGGTTTTGAGATTAATTCATAGGATCTTACTTATCTATGTTTGTATGTTATGACTAGAAAAGTTCAAGTCGATCACTCAATTGTATTTTCCTATGTTTAACTCTTACTGTTTGGTAACGGTGCACTTTATACTTTTCACATTGCAACTCACTTTAGGCTTATTGCAATATCCATATATCTGTGTGTTTTTTAATTGTCATCACTGTATGCCAATGAATTATGCTATGTTTTTGCTGCTTTTTTAAAATTTCTTTTTGAATAGATTGTCAGGGTTTAAATATGTATGTAGGGAGCCAACAGAGAGTTGAATTAGTGATATTTCACAATTTTTGGATGTATGTGTTTTGTGCCTTTGTATTATGTCTTTGTATTATTCCATGTTTAATTTGAAAATAAATGTTAAAATGTGAAATCACTTTCGTTTATTTTGCATGTTTATCCTAGATTTCTTTCCCTGCCTTCAAATTCCTAAATAGTGTAACATTTATTTTGTTCTTAATTCATCTGCAAATCATATGTACTTATAAATAAATTCAAAAGTCAATATAAATAATATTGGAAGTGAAACAGAGCTGTACTCTCTTGACACCGGGGTCGTCTTCGCTACTCGTTTTGAGTGGGTCGTCGTGATTGGCTGATTCGTATTCCCGGCATATTTTTAAAGCTTCAACGCTATTGGGGCCCGCGAATGGCGGCGTCCCCCACTCTCTCTGTCGGTTCCCCCCACCATGTCAAATAAGAGCTCTCCAATATACATTGAGTGCCGTCTCTGTTATATACTCTCTGGTTCGAGTCCCGTCGATGGCGGATACTGGGCACAAGTTAGATAGCCAGGTCGAATTTCGGTCGCTGTCTGGAGGAGAATTCTAGCGGCCGGCTGCTCTCATCGGTAGTTTCTCCAATCGCCCCGAAAAAAAAAAAAAAAAAAAAAAACAACGATGGTTTCTGCAATCGCCCTCAAGCGAAAACCGGAGCAGTACCCTAACAAACTGGCCACGTACCGCGCGCGGACTTCCCTTGATCTACCTTGTGCAATCCTCTCCTTTTACATACATTCACTCTTACATCCACTACATACCACACGTGTCGGGAGACCAGGCGGGAGTTAAAGGTTTACAATGAATTCCGCATTGGACGCGAGTTTGTGTGTTTGTCTAATTTCTACATGTGATCTAGTTTGTTAGGTCTAGAGTTGGAATAACGATGCCCTCGCCATGAGGGCCGAGAAAAGGGGGAAACAATCGAAGCAGGAGCAGTCGCAAAAGAATGGCACCGCTGGCAACACCTGCGCTGAGATCGTGATCTGTGTTGCGACACGCTCAGCGAGGTCGTGGCCGCCGTCGACGACTGTGCTAACGCTCCGCAGGTGTGCTAACGCTCCGCAGGCACAGCCAGTCGGCCTCGCAAGGTGGCGCTTGGCTGCTCCACGGAATACTGAACGATCCTATATATCCGATTCTTCCGCTAGCTACACTGCCAGAAATCTTTCCATTACTTTAATGTAAATTTACATTAAAATAATTGTCATGAATGCACATTAAATTTAAGGTGCATTACGTGCATTTAACATTTACATAATGCATTAACATGCATTAGGATGCAACAGTAAAAACGTATGTAATATCTGAAATGAATGATCTTGATGGACTAGTGATTATGAATATATGATGTGAATGACGAGACGTAATAGGCATGGGAAACAAAGAACCTCTACATTAAATCTACGATTTTAATTTCAACTTTAATGTAAAAACTTTAATGTACATTAACTTTAATGTACAAATATATGAAATTGTTTTTCTTGTGTAAGGTACATTGCGTTTTATTTACATTAAATTTAATGACTTTCTGACAGTGTACATCTTACGACACGCACTGTATCACGAAGCGCAATAGAAACGTAGAACGAAAAATGGAGATTAGGTGCTGTCAGCCAGCAAGTCTACTGATCGGTAGAACGACGCTCACTTTATTTTAAAGTTACACTGATTTCAATTGAATTCATAAATGTTTCGTATATACTGTGTGCATTGTCGCCCTGACACACATAGAATGAACAAAATTAACTTGTTAGTACATTCTCTTCAGGACTTCCCAAAACGAAACAAATTCAATCACACGAACAACGTATGAATAATTTAATAATGAAATTTACATTTCTCTCAACCATCTTTTAACGCCAAAGATCACATATTTCACTATTTCGCTCGCATGCGTTTGACAATGACAATTATGCGCTCAAATAATCGCCCTAAAAACGCGCATGATAGCAGTTACCATACTCGAAAACGGCGTGTTAATTGCTCTTTCACAACACGTCAAAAATAGATACTTCCTACTTGTCTGCCATTTTTTCCAAAAAGTCATCGCGAAAATGATTTTTTGTTGAAACCAAGTAAAATATGGTGGTTTGAGAGGACGCCACAAACTATTAACTATGAAATACAAGGGATGTCAATACTTAATTTTCATTTTAAACTGCACAATTGAAACTTGCACATTAAATAAGAAACAGAATTCGCAAAGTCGGCATTTAATTTTTTAGACTGCACGTTACATAATCGCAAATGACTGATAGTAACTCAATTTGACCATTTCGCACGAAAAACAACCACAACGAAAAAGGCAATCGCTGAGAACACGAAAAATTAGCGAAACTTTTACACGCGTTGACGGAATCGACATGACAACACGACTTTGGAAATAGGAATCTGTTCTAATCGACCGAAAGACCCTGTTTTGAGTGAAACTGACAGTGACAATAGTTAATACGAGAAATGACAGTAAATTGCAGACTACACTTTTCATTTTCGTTTTCGCTCACTTCCTGCCCCGACACCTTTACCTACCAACGCTCACAAGAAATACGCACATAAAAATAATAGCGAGATAGCGTATAAATGATGGAAACGCTTAGCGACGACCAAACGTAAATTTACGCTTAGCTAACTAACGAAACCTAAGTTTCAAATCGGCTTCATTACGCACTTAGCCCAAGCAGCGCTCGATATCAAAGACTACACTGTGCATTTTCCTAGTTCGCAATGTTCTATTCAATAATGTGAGAAAACGTACTACACAAATAGACGGGACGCGTAACGAAAACAACCACGCCGGCAAGAGGCGTTTGAAATGCGCAACCAGAAAATCACAGCTTCTACTTGCGTCGGCGCCAACTACCTGTTGTCGAGGACGATGAGCGGCCTCTCGCACTCCGTGTCGGAGCCGCTGCCGGCGCCGCCGCTGGCCAGCGTGTCCTCGTCCTCGTCCTCCGAGTCGTCGTCGGCGGTGGCCGAGGGCGACGGCACCGGGTCGTACTGGTAGGGCGCGGCGTAGGCGAGCAGCGCGGGGGCGTGGCTCCAGGCGGCGAGGTCGGCGTTGCGGTTGTCGAGCCAGGCGAAGCGGTTGTCCAGGGCCAGCGCGCCGCTCGCCACTACCCCGCGCGCGCTGCTGCTGTTGGCGTTGCCGTCCGCGTCGAAGTCGCACCGCACGCAGCGGCGCGGCGCCGGGCAGCTCCAGGCGGCCCAGCGCGCGGCGGCGGCGGCGGGCGGCTGCGGCGGGAGCACGGCGAAGCCGGCGTCGCGGGACAGCGACCGGCTCATGGCGGCGGGGCCCGGCGTGTGCGCAGGGGTGGGCGTGGGCGCCGTTCGACGCGCCGCCGCCGCCTCCGCTCGAGCGGGCGTGCGCCCCCGCGGGCGCGCGACGCCCTTCCGCCAGCGCAGCCATCCGCGCGCGCACTGCCGCCGCGGCGCCACGCGGCCGCCGCCGCCCCCCTCCTCCCCCTCCACCCGCCGGCGGCGACGGCGCGCACGCGCCCTGACCGCCCGGCCGCCCCGCCCCCTCGCCCGCCGCAACCTCTGCCGCCGGACGGGAGGTGCCACGCGGCCGCTCGCCAGGGTACACACGCGCACTCCCGTCTTCACGTCCCGTCACGATTTAGGCCTACGCGTACTACGGGCACGCCACGGCTCCAAGAATTCAAAAGTATGGATTACTAGCGTACGCGTGCGAGAACTCACGCAGGCTGTACCCCACCCTCTTCCTTATTTTTCCATTTCCATATTAAGCCTCAAATATACATTTTTCTTCAAGACCCTATTTTCCTCCGTCACTTGTTCTATATGTCACCTTGTAATTGATAACAATACACCCTTGTCAATATAAACTATTCTTTTTTAACTTCATTATCGAGGCAAAGAGGTCACCGTGTAATTCAATCGCATACAATATCAAGTAGTAATTATATATACAGTTACAGATTCTACAGGCTCTGGGCAGGTGGGGTAGATTCGAGAAGCGTCGAACCAGCCAAAATACAATAGAATGACCATGAAGATATTTAACAATATAGATTAGAAAATCCTGACTGCGTTGCGGGTTGCATTTTACATCAATATTTAGATGCGTTTTTCTTTAACAAATCCTTCATATTTTAAAGTGCAATTCATCACATCTCCGTGAAATTCTCTTCTTTAGAATCCTCATTTATAAAGATTTGTTGCGTGTAAGATCCGCAAAGGCAAGATATACTACTGAATATAGGAGACGTTATGCGGATTGGGGCAAAGTCACGGCAACTTTTTTCAAGTCCGATCATACAATTTTATTTGTCGCGTGAAAGAAATGCTGTGGGTGTTCACAACAACAGATGACTCTGTGCCTCTATTAGCACAGAGAGCAATGTAAAATCAGTAGTCCGACTACTGTCGTGCGAGATGGAAGTAACCCGTTCCGAGCAGAGCTCATTCACAAAGACGGTTGTTTTCTACGGAAGAAATTCCTTCACAGGGTAACGGACGAAGCTCCTGGGAATAATGGGCTTTCATACCGAAAAGTCGCGAGACGGGCAGGAGAGTTTCTGCGAGGACGAATAACAACCAGTGATCAGCAACGCACGTGACGACCTGTGAGTGTGAGGGCCGATGTGGCATGTGCGGTACTCGATCGTCTGCCTAATTGGGCCCTTAGAATGAGTATGTAATGCTTTTGGAGTACTGCGAACTTGTATATGCTAAACTACTTTGGAACGTGAAGTCTGTACTGTCATATCTAATACCTTAATAAATACGATAAAGAATTTTGGCGTGTTGTTAAATGTCCATGCACTTAGTTCGTACCCTGTCCTTTCACGGCCATATTTCACCTTTTCCACCAGTGCTTGTATTCGCACAAAAAAGAAAGAAAGAAAACATTTGCCCTGAATTATGTCCCAGCCCTCTTACATTTACTGAAGTCAGGTTTATGGGACTTGATCTGTGGAGAGAGAAAAAAAAAATCACATGGTTGTTTGCTGACGATTCTGAACGCATATTTCCATCGGGGCTTGCAATTACCACAAGAGAGAAAACAAAATAACCGAAGATACATGTTCTTGAAGGTGAGACACCTCACGAAATGTGAAGAACAACACTTCACAAACACCTCACCAACACACCACATGATTACGTATGTGGTTGCAAGCCCTGATGATGAAAATATATTTTCCGAAACTTTGGCAAACAACCATGTACTAAATTTTGTTTTTCTACTGACCAAGCCGCATAAACCTGACTTCAATATATATTATATTTATAAACGTTTCGGATTCTTCATGAAATGTACATACTTCTACACATACGATACATATCATCGCTGGAATTCATAGGTTACGAACGTGATGGGAAAGAATGTGAATGTGAATTCAGTGATGGGAAAGTACGTAATTTTAGGAATTGGGCTTGATGTCCAATGTCCAAGTACTTGTCAAAATTTATACTCAATTACAAATACAAATTGCTTTTTCAGCATATAATTAGTAAAATTACAATTACAATTACGAGTACTCGTACAAACACAGGTAGAGATGTGTCGTTCATTAATGAACTAGTTCAAACGAATTAATCCTCGCTCGGGGCGCTGCGAGGGAGCCACGACAGTTCTCCTGAACTGTCGATGGGACGTCTCGTTGAACTAAATGAACTAACCCATTCAGTTTGCAAGCGAAAATAACTAAATGAGCATATTTAAAATATCACATACGATGTAACGATTACTACAAATAAAGAATCCAATTTCATACCAAGGAGTAAATTATTAGTAAAAAGTGCATTCTGCTAAAAGTAACCATTACAAGCTAAAATTATTAACAAAGTAATCGAATAACTGAATAACTTTACTCACGTACTCAACACTGCAAGAACTTCATTTGTAATTAATATTTTTGGTTTCTGTCTATATTTTGAATTATATCAATATGTTGGTCCATCATTAAAAGACACAGAAAATACTTGAAAAAACAGTTTTATATCAATATTAAACGAAATACATCGTCACACATAAAATTATAATAATAAATATAATAATTATTATTATTATATAATTAAAAATATTAAATGAAATACATATGTGAAGAATATGTATTTCATTTAATATTGTATAAAATAGATTTTTCAAGATTTTTTTCTGTCTTTTAAATGATGGACTAACATATTGAACGATATAAGAACTTCATTTTTTCTTGTGTGGTAATAGAGTAGCCCGCGTGCGTCTATCCCTCTCTCATGGTAGATTCTTTCGCTCCACGAACTGAGACATGACAGGGGTCCCTCGAAGCTTCTCCGCCTCCTGGTGGGAATCTGATAACTTTTTTCACAGATCCATCCAGAATTGTCCAAGAAATTTCTATTAAAAAGCAATTTTTAAGTAACTAAGTCAGGTTTGGGGTGACTTACGGCATGTACGGAGGTGATCAATAGCTCATACGATTCCTCGCGACAGCACAAATCGATCGGCACAATTTTTAGCCGCTTCCCTCTAGGATATTCCGAAATAATTTCAAGAAAACGCATGTTTTTGATGGTTTTTATGCACCTACGTGAACATTAGTGAAACGCTGTGAACTACTATGCTCTTTTCGGCATTTATATGAATTATTTATGATTTGATTCATCAGATGGAAGATAATTTTGTAACAATTTCAACACGTATTTTAATCAAATACTTTTTCATGTAATACCTATCTGAATAATGTCCGAATCGAGGAACTGTTGTATATTTAAAATTTAATTTTACAATGAACTTGCAAAATAAAACTTTTTAACATGAAAACTCCCGTCGGAGGCGCCACGCCAAACTAGAATTGAAAACAATAGCTACTTTTGTTCAAATAAATTGAAGAAAAAACATAACTAATAGCAGGATTAAATAACAAAAATACAAAATATTAAAATCTTATAATAAATTAGGTCAGATCATTCAAGAGCAAACGTTCAAATACATGTTATCTTATACACTTTTAGATAATTAATTGCACATTTTAAGGGTTTGAAAATTTGGGGTTTCAGGAAATATTTACGGTAATTTTATTTAAAAAATAAAAAGCATTTTCTTGATGGGGAGGGGACATTAATTCCTTACCGTATCGCGTTTGAAGAAAACGCCAACTCACCAACACAAGTACATGGATATTTCACAACGCGTCAGTTATTTATTAAGTGGCATCCTCTTCTTACTGGCGTTTTATAAAAGCGGTGTTTGTCCTATCGATAACATTCGTCTTAACCCCTCCACATCACTTTCATAAAGACATTTTCCTCCTCGAATAAGTTGAAATATTTATGCCAAGAAAGATCAGAAAGAAATAATTTCTCAGAAATGAAATAATACACGCTCACTTTCCCATCAAGATTTTTTTTTTTTTTCGTTCGAATAATCGTAGAATTTCTTTCATCACGGACTATCATTTGTAGAGTCTTAAAAACAGGTAGGTATGAAACATTTCAACAATACACTGATTCAACACAGTTCTGAAAAATATTCAACCTCACGCTGCAAGAGTTACATGAATTTTACGATGTCCTCCGCAAAAGGATTTACAAGAAGTTCAATATCACCATCCATGATCTTAAAATCACTCAACCTATCACATCGCTTTCTAATCCTATTCACGTAGACTTGCTAGGCTGCGTCACACTCCCATACGAAGGCCGGAAGGAGAATGCTAATTCGCGTAGTTCCTGTGCCCTGTGCCCGACGCAACGAAGCTCGCGGGCGAATGTCCGGGCTCGTAAGGAGCCAGCCGGCGCTTCGCCGCTCCGCGAGCCACGGAGTTGAGCAGGGCGGTTCTAGCGCAAGTCGGAGTTTACAAGATGGAGTTGCAATCAAACTGGAGAAACTGACGCCAATTCCAAAGAGGATTCCTCATGTTCGCTCGCCCTTCGCATCACCGTCAGAAGTCCGAACACCACGACTAGTCTAATTACAATCAGATAATAGCAACGCCATCTCTCAAAGCCACGCCCTTCCACGGCCAGCAGCCGACACAGAACCCCGTCTCCCCCACGTTCCCACCCGCGACCCCGTTCGCGTGTTTACAAATTGTCACCTCGGCTTGTGCCAAGTTCATCTCACGCCCCATTGCCTTCCAATTCGCCCCGGGCGGCGCGGGGCGGCGAAAATATCGCGAGCCGGGGAAACGGATCGCCGCGCCGTGTAATTTAACGGCCGGGGGGAGGGGGGGGGGCGCCGCCGGGCGGAAGCGCGCCAGCAGACGGGGCCAGAGCCCGTCAGGGCGGCACAAGACAGCGAGGGGCGGAGCGGGCAAGGGCGGAGAGGAGCAGAGGGGCGGGGCGGAGAGCAGAAGGGCGGGGAGGAGAGGAGCGGAGGGGCGGGGCGAGGGAGCGGGGCGGAGGGAAGCTAAGAGGCGGGGCATGGCGGAGGGGAAGGGAGGGGAGATGGAAGGGTGGGGTGGTGGAAGGGTGGGGTGGTGGAAGGGTGGGGTGGTGGAAGGGAGGGGTGGGGGAGGGAGGGGCGGGGGAGGGAGGGGCGGGGGAGGGAGGGGCGGGGGAGGGAGGGGTGGGGGGAGGGAGGGGCGGGGGAGGGAAGGGTGGGGTGGAGGAGGGGAGGAGGAGGGGAGGGAGGGAGGGGAGCGGGTGGTAAGCAGTGGGGCCGGGGCGGCAAGCAGTGGACGGGAGCGGAGGGACGGGACGGAAGAAAGCGGAGAGCGAGGAGGAGAGAAGCGGTGGGGCGGGGTGGTACGAGACGGAGCAAGGCGAGGCGGGCAGGACAGAATGGAGCCGGCGGGGCGGGGTGATGGATACGAGTTATTTCCCAGCCGCGTTACCGCTCTGCTTCTCGGGCCGCGCGATGCGCTCGTGCCCACTCGAGGCGAAGAAGGGCGGCGCGGCGGTAGGTCGCGAGAGCAGTGGGGCGGCGCGGCGCGGCGGCCGATTAGACCCTGCACACGAAAGCGGGGCGCTCCCACAAGCCGACAGTTAATGTCGCCCATTCTAACGAACCTTATCCTATTTTTCTTTCCTTCGCTCTACGATTGGAAATTCCTATCGAAGCCCCCACCTAAGGCTTCTGATAATTATAGTACACAAAACTGATATATGTGGACAGGATGATTCCTTTCTCTGCTACAAGCTCTACAACAACGAGTTCGTAACTCAATATCCACGAACAGTTTTTTTTCTGTAAATTCCCAACTACTTCTAAAATTATTTCTTATTAATGTTTAAATACTGATCATTCAGTACTACGAGTAGACTAAGCTATTCTTCCTGCTGACAGACAACAGCTTAGGGTTGTTCACACACAGAGAAGTCGTTTTATGAGCTCAAAGCTTACATTTTCAATTTCGCGTTTTAAGAGTTTATGTCCACCCCGTATGAAGAGCACAATACAGTACCATCTGTACGAGCACACTCTACCATCATAGGTGTTGTCGACTTTGCTAGCTAACATCTTTGAGACAATTGTAATTCATTACTGAACCATTTGCTGGAAAACTACCTCGGATACTTTTAGAACAATATCCAAATGTCGTGATATAGTTATTAACGTAATAGTTTATCTGCTGTGTGTCGCACAATATTTTTATTAATATCGTCCTTTTAAAAGAAAAAAAAACGGTACAAAAGAAATGCCGTTTCTTGGAATAACTTGGTACTCATACGCCGACTCTCCTGGTATTTTACAACTCATTTTTTTCGACAGACTTCGGTCTATTAGAACATTAATGGACGCCGACCGTTTATAATGGCTTCTCGTTTCTCAGTTTGGTTGCGTTACGAACAGTACTCGTATTCCCTTCGAAGCTGTCCTGCACATTCCACAAAAACTTATTTTGTCGTTGATGATAGGCAACCTATGTGGAAAAAAATCCTAAGGAAGGGAAAACCCTTTTTGATATTAATAATGTGCAGTTAGCTAAATTTAGGTATTCTACACTAGTATTAAATATTTCTTTAATGTAATATTTTTCAAAACGCACCTTACGAAAGCATCTCAAGTGGCTCTTACGACATATGAGAGAGTCTATCATCAATACATTGTAAAGGTCACATAGGAGGTTTTTTATTACTTTCTATTTTAAGATCACAACTTCTAGTTTTCTTTGCACATTTTTTTTATCAAACTAAAGAACTAAGAATTCTGAATCATTGATACCAAAACGTAAAAATCGACAATTCCGTGTAATAGGAGGTTGTCCACCATTAACGACGGTATGTATGAAGGCCGATTCATATAGAGGAAGTACTATTTATAACACAGTATAAGGAATAATAGTGATGGTGGGTGAAGTGAACGACGTATGGATGAAGGAAGCTTCATGTACAGCAAGTACAGCTTATATCGACAGAACATGGTATAAGGAAAAATAGTGAGCGTGGGCGGGCGTCGGGGGGTGGGCGCGGTCGGGTTCGCTCTCCTCTCAGCGGCGTAATGGAACCGCCAGCGCCGCTCGCGGGGGCGAAGGCCTCGTGGGAAAGCGCGGGGCGGCCAGGCGACTGCTCCGCCCCGGCGGCGGCGTCGGAAGCAGACAGTAAACGCGCCCCTTCCGCCCCTCCCCCACCCCACGAAAGAAAAAAAACAACTACTGGAAATTGTAATCGTGCTACGCAGACGCTAAATACGTCGGAAACAACTGCAGGCATACCCTAGCGTTTCAAGAAAACAACAACTGGGAATTATCTGCATGCTAATGCACCCACTCTAAATGCACAGCAATAAAGGGACAGTTTCGGAAAATTTTCCAAGATTCCCCATTGTGTAGTGGTTCTCACACTAACAAGGTCTTATGCACTTCCTTTTCTAATATTATTCTCACGAACTCCTTCATCAATTCAAGTCCAGGTAAAATGCATTGTGGGATCTCTCAAATCAATCTGTGTTATTGATTTTGTCCTGATCTCGGAGGCAGTATGTTTATGCGCCTAGAGCTCGTGTGTTTAAGCTCTTTCAATACCGTTCACATCTCTTAATTCATCGCTGCTTACGACCATTGTTGTAGACGTGGGAACTGCAAGAAAGCTTGCTTCTTCACGAAGGTTCATCGTTACCCGCCAATGTGAAAGAGAAGGAAATGTCTGAAATTAGGCAACATGAAAGTATCCTGTCACATGAACCTAACTTGGCAAAACAAATAAAATACAAATATAACCTGCATCAGTAACTGTTTAATTCACATTTCAATATCTCTTACACTGAATAGTGGTTCTTCCAGAGACAAGAGACGGTTCCAACCGTTACTTATAGCACAGTCCTTATTTTCACATCAGTCACTGACGGATTGTCTACATAAGAAAAAGCATGTGCTTGATGATTTTATATGTAAGATAACATTACTGACGTATGAGAACAAATAAAGACTCTCACTTACAAATGATATCCAGATTCTGCAAGCAACTAGCGGCCATTTAACCCTAACACAATCCGACTACTGTGCGTTAAAACAGCAACGAAGTCGCAGACTGTGTAATCACATCTACCTCCTCACACTTCATTTACTCTTCGAGATATTAAGAAGGAAACAGCTAATACTCAGGCAATCACACTGTTCCATCTCTCTTCTGAAATGCGTAAACGAACACGCGTGATTACAAGGGGGCCGTTCATCTTCGTGATTTACGTGTTCGCTCAGTTTCTCCGAAGAAGAAACACACGTCTCACACCAGGCAGAAACTATATACAAAGAGCGCAAGGAAGTTTACAATACTTTGCCCAGGTTAATTTCAAATGAAATTATTTAAAGACTGCCCTACTTAATATGATTTTTAATTTCTTGGAAGGTCCTTGATTTTTTACGCAGACATTCACAATACAACAAAATTCATTTATTATATAAATTATTTAGTTAATAATGAAATACATTTATTATTAAATTGTAAAATAAATGTTGTTATATTGTGAATGTCTGCCTAAAAAAATCAATGGACATTCTAAAAAATTAAAAGTTCAATATACTTCATATTCATGCAATATTCATGCACATTAACAAATCACCAAACGTTTAACAATCGTATTTCACTTTTTAACCCACTTTTTAAAAAAACTTAATGTGTATACGACGACAAAAGTACAATTTTGAGTTTAGATTTTAGAGTTAGCGGGTTTTTCCTTCACATGCATAACTGAAAAATTTGCAACAGACTCATCGTGTTCCACCGAGAACCGTACACAAACGCAAAGGAATCGATCGCTACTCCTCATTTTCAATCTTAACACTTCGCAAACGCTTCTCCGCTTTATTTGAACACAAGAGATGATTTACTCAACTTCAGTGGTTCAAATCATCTATTAAAATTGCATTTTGTATGGCAAACCGGCGAACGCAGCTCATTCACGTCAGTTACGTCATTCCCCACTCCACAATTGCAGGAGAGCGATAAGCATACATAAGCAACTACATCAGCAAAAATATACAATTGATGAATGATCATCACAACAAAAAGTGCAAACTCACCACAGTAATTTTCCGCAACAACTCAAATGGATTTTGGATACTCACCTGAAACAAACACAAAGGATCATTAAAGATAATTACTCATTACTGAGGGTTAGGTATATTACAAAATGATCCAATACACAAAAAAGAATAAAATCACAATCTCAAAAAAGGTATAATACAAAACTTAGAAAATGAAATATTGGAATGGGTAATGGTACTTTTAATAATAAAATATGAAACATTTAATGCACAAACAAACAACTCTGACTCACTAGAATGCACTACTGACATGGAAACATATCTCATTATTGATGTTCATTTTCTAATTATTAATTCTAAGCATCCCCGTTTATTAAAGTACTTTTTTCAATAAATTTAAGAAAAGTTCAAGATGGTGTTTTCAATGAGTGTCGAACTTTTCTTGCGAAAAAGCAACTTTTCGCACAGCGGCAAGCGTGTTACTTATACTGAATATAATTTGAAAAATGAAAATACCTTTAAGAGTATGCATCATTTATTTTATTTTACGAACAATATATTTACCCTGAAAAACCTTATGGTATATTGCTCTGACATTCTCAAGATTTTCCAAGAAATTATTTCGAGACTGGCACGTATTATTTTAACACTTCATTTTATTACCATTCTTTACTACACCTTAATTACTATCTTTAGTTCACTGATATCGCCTTTATACTTGAATTATTTTGCCGAGAATTTGCATGTTGGTAGAGTTTGCACATATATCTCGTGCGAACTCTCATAGATGCTTAATACTCCATTTTTTTTTCTTTTATGGATTTCACAATTCTGTGGTCACAGGGTAAAAGTTCTTAAGTCAAAAATCTAAGTTTGGAGAAAACAAGGGTTAAATATGGTTGAGCCAACGCTTTTTCCTAAGCTCAACGCTATTTCCCAACGCTTTTTTTTCTCGTTAAGAAGACAGCATTTGAATTAGGTCGTTTTACTGAAATAAAATATAGATATTTAATAATAATAATAATAATAATAATAATAATAATAAAATTGTCTTTATTAGTGGCGAGGCTCAGGCCATTTGGCCTGCTCTTCCGCCTAACCACATTAAATATATACATTATTTCATAAACTACGAAGAAAATCTAGGGGGAGGATACTTTTACTTTTACTTCTGGGAGAGAAAACTAGGGACCATCCCGGCATACGCCTTAAGCGATTGAGTAAACCCAGAAAACCTCAATCAGGATGGCGGTTGAAGGCCGAGGACATTGACAAAAATAGTAAATCTGAATATACTTAATACATTAATTAGAAAAAATAATAAATTACAATGTACATTGATTTGAAGAAAAGTAATCTAGGATAATACAAAAATGACAAAATTAAGTAACAAAACTAATACAATAAGAATAAATATTGTGTAATGTTAAGTAGTGACACAGTAGCTACAACAATATGGTAACATAATCAAATTGATAATTATAAGAACAAAGATTAGAATATTTTCAATTTCTGTATCAGTTACAATCAAATAAATGTTATTTTATAAGATGTCCAGCGAAAAGAAAATTTAAAATTTTCACATATCACAGACAAAAGAAATTTAATTTTAAGACAAAAGATAGTAGCAGATAAGCATTACACACTTTCTGATGATTAAAAATAAAAATAACCGTCGATTTCTTGGGAATGAGAGTTCAGTTAAGTAAAAAAACCGTTAAGTACAAACTAAATTATAGATCGTGTTTTTGAAGGAGACCTTCAAAGGCTTAGTGATTTCCCGCAAATCAATATAAATTTTTGTTTAGATGCTAAAAGATATTTAACTTTTAGTTACAGTCCTTAACCCAATTTCGCCAAAAATTGCCTTAAGAACTTTTATCCCGTGACCACAGAATTATTGGAGAGAACATGTTACTTGTTGACATGGGAGTTCTTGAGCTGGCGCCCCTTGAACCTGTCACACGACACTAAACTCCCGGCGCGCGCCCTCCGCAAGAGGAACCCCCGGCAACCACGTGCCTCGAAAATCCGCGACCTTTGATAGCGGGGTCGCATCGGCCCCCACCCCCGCCGAGCCACGCAGCGGATTGAGATGCACCGCGGCGGCGCGGGCGCACAAGCGACGACGCCTCCGCGCGGCGGCCGCTTCAATTAGTGCAGGGACGGCTGCAGGCGGCGAGGGGCGAACCGACAGGTGCCCCCCCGCAACGCTAAGCCCCCGGGCGACCGCCCGCGCCCCCCGCCCCTTGCCCAGCCGGCCACACCGCACAGTGGGACAGGCCGCCAACACCAATTTTCGCAAACTCCAAATCATTCAAAATCAATTTCTCATATCCATTACTAACGCCGCATGGTTCATTTCTAATCATCAGCTTCAGAAGGAATTCTATATACAATCGTTAGATCAACACATCACATACCTTGCTACAAATTTCTATTATAACATCCATCAAATTTCAGCCCTCTCCGAATGCAGACTCACAAAAAATCCAGTTCAAAGATCGAGAATCCAAAATAAATATCCATTCCAGGTTTTCCAAATCAATTTCGCAAACATAGAATCATATTAGTGGACCCATAGTGGGACTCTTCCCCATTGTATAGTATGTAACTTTAGAATAAGTTGGTATCAAAATTACATACGTTAAGTTTAAATAACTTCCTATGTATCTACCTTCAGGAAAAAAAAGTGGGACAGGCGCAATTAGGCCAACACATGAATTCACTGACCTACGTTTTAATTTCTGTATTTATGCATTCGATAAATAATTGAATATTCAACGCATTCGTTAAGATAATGAAGAAGGAGCATGTTTTAACATTTTTATTTTGCTTCCGTGTACTGTGCGTTTTAAAGAACCCCCGAAAGTACATGCCGTGGCTATACAAGGAAAGTGGCTCAGCACTTTATCACAACAGAAAACCCACAGATCAAACTTCTCATTTGTTAATGTTAAGACGTTCATTTCGCTGTCAAAGACAGTGTTTTACTTCATATAACAGATGTCTTGTGAACTATCTTGATGAAATTTAAATTAGCAGAATAACCAAACTTCTCAACAAATTTCTTCCCTTAATTCAAAAACGATAATTTGTGACAGTTTTCCTGAGCACCGACCATGTTTTAAAATTTCTTCCATAAACATTCCTTGCTCCTCGATCCTCCACTGAAAATCAATCCCGATACATTTGTGCTCTGAGTTCATGGCGTCCGGTTCACGGGCACTTGCGGGGCCTTTCCAACTCCCTTATGTGGCGACGCTTACAGTCGCGCTCTATCCTTGCTATTACAGGCCATACTGCTCGCAATATTATTGAGATAACGATTAGGCCACGCGTGGGCTCGTGGAAAAACATGGGAACACCCGATGGAAAAGAAAAAAGCATCATACAGCGATGGGTCTTTCATGAACATAATAATAATAATAACAACAATAATAATAATAATAATTATTATTATTATTTTTATTTTTCCATTGCATCACTACTAAAGGTGTTATGTGTCGGCTGAATATAAAATCTACTCCGGGTTGCAACCAGCTACCTAAGGAGCAGATCTAGGGACTGTCGGTGCCTCTACAATACTTTGCGCAAAATGTGGGCTGTTCCAAATAAAGCAATTTCTTGCACTTCCCAGTCTTTTGAATTACCTGGGAGTTTAGACAAGTTCTTACACAAATTTTGCGGAACAAATCCCAGAGCTCCGATAACTATCGGGACGACCTGTGCTTTTACGCCCCACATTCGGCTGATCTCGATTTCCAAACTCTTGAATTTAAGACGTTTCTCTGCCTCCTTGGTAAAGACGTTTTGATCGCAAGGTACAGCAACATCGATAAGTAAACACGATTTTTTCGCCAAATCCCGGATAACTATATCCGGTTTGTTTGCCACAATCGTGCGATCAGTTTGAATTTGTTGGTCGTACAATATCGTACACAATCCAACAGACGTCAACGGTTTTGGTGAGTGTTCTTACCACTTGGGGCATGTGTTTGGAACTTCGAGGGCGGTACAGATCTGCCAGTGGAGGTAGCTACACACCCTGTCGTGTCTTTTCAAGTATTCGGTCTTTGCTAGGATTGGACAAGCTGAGACAATATGATCAATTTATATTATTATTATTATTATTATTATTATTATTATTATTATTATTAATATTATAATTATTACTGCTATTATCATTACACTATTTCGTTTTTCCCAGAAATGCTTTGAATGTTTAACTCGCAATGTTGGCAGAAGTGGTCAACTGCACTAGGCGACTCTCACGCCCCCATCCTTGCACGCTCTGCTTTCGTCCACAATTCCAATGGAGCTTCGATAGGCCCATGGCCATCGGAGCACCACTCTACAGCCCCGGTCGCGTCGCAACAAAGGGAAGAGCATCGTTAACCGCTAAGCAGCTCAGGTTCATACAGATCCGCTCACCCCCCCCCCTCTTCCCTTCTGCCTCGGCAGGAGCAGGCGGCGGCGCCCCTTCGCGGCGCTATTACTGCGAGAGCCGAGGCAAGGCCGGCGGTGCACGCGCCCTGTGCGAACAATACCTTCAAATCCGGGTCCTTCTAATCCTTTAGGAGAGACAATTTATTTAGACGAGTCACATCCCTGCCATGTAATTTCCGTTTTACTGATCCTCGACGCAGTTTGCACTTTCGATATGCCGACCTATGCGAAAGTTGGACGACTGCTGTTAGAGTGCAGAAAATAGAGAACGGGAGACGCGCAAGGATGAAGACGTCACAAAAGACCTTAAGCCATCTAAATGTATATAGCTCACCACGAGACCTAATGCCTCGCAATTTCTCAGCTGCGTTCGAGGCATGTGGTTGTCTGCGACTTCGGAGGCCTGGCTGTTATGAGGATGGGGTCGCTCGACTCTCAGAATGAGAGTGAGGGCAAAGTGGGAAATGATGTGTTGCGCGCAGCCCAGTCCGTGGCCGTTTGTTGAAAGGATTTTTCCATCATTCGCTTGGAAATACTTGAGAGGAAACCACGAAAGTGATATATTAGAGGAGCCGGCCTCTAGCACTCCTCATCCTGAAAGTGGTCGGCTTCGACACCGCACACAGTTGATATCGAAAATCCATGCACCGTCGATACCCGATTCTAGGACCGTCTAGCCTACCAAGCTTCAGCTGGACGTCGAAACTACATATGCTACTGCAAAGAGTATAAATCACTATTCTTAACGAAATGTTTACGATCAATAACACACACGTAACTGATATTTGGCTTCACAGAGATTATGAATTGATGATTCAGGGGATTGATAAGATACAAAGTGATTCGCTTTTTCGTGCCACATCACAACCACACTGCAAAAACACACAAGCCTTACGCAGTATTTTACCGACACATAAGAACAAAGTCTTCTAGACGGCAGCCTTCCAGGGTCATAAAAAGTGGAATTAGGCTACATCATTAAAAAATCAAACTACTTCATTTTGATTTCATAATCTGAAAAAAATGGCCTATCACACATTGCAACCAACTTTCATTTGATTCGATATCATAGCGGCATTCATTTTAGATATTATTTGGTACTTTAAAAACAGAATGCTCCACAAATTACAAAGTGACTCAAAACGTATTAAACGAACACCAATATGTTCAATATATTTGAATCAATATTATTTCGCAGGAGTTATTGCCCCAATTCGAGAAATAATTTAATCTTCTCTCTTCATTTTGCTCTATTTTATTTTATACCATAGAAATGAGTAAAAATCCTCCAGAGAATTCGCTGAATTTCGTTTCACTGTATCTTAATTAATTAAATGCAAATACGAAAGAGGCGAATCGGGCATGAATTGGGATGGGGATGGAATTTAGCGAATGAAAAGAATTTGCGAGGAAAATAGCTCCATCACTGCAGTATCAGCACACTTCCAAAACCGAAAGCCTCGCTCTAGTGCATAACATTTAACAGGCAACATCAAATATTCATAAGCACCCGCCGTTACACGCCAAATCAATACATGAGCGGAGGAATTATTTCAGCGGCCATTTAAAGAGGCCAGCGCGTGGATTACGTCAGCTCACACTTCGAAACACAGAAGAAGAACGAGGATGAAAACTTTTACTCGCTTAAATGAACTTTAAAAATAAGAAATTTACTAGTATTGAAAAACTAACGCTTCTCAATTGCGAATCGATGTGGCAGATAATACTAAAAATTCGAATCGAAACACTGAAAATTCTTGAGATACTGCACCGAGTCGTTGATTTATTAACCTAAAAAGCAATTAGCGGAACCTTTTTTTTTAAATTTTCAGATATACACAATCAATGCATCTAATATCATTGAACGAGCGTATCAATATGTGTGTACGTGCCATTTTAGGATCGGAATAATTTGACTTTTGCTAGACAGCGACATTCCTGCCTGGGCCCAGTCTTTATTTATTATCCACGCGTACGGTTAAGGGAGACCTGCGATCAGCATGACATGTTCCCTTAACCGCACGTTTCCTTGGTCTGCCTCAGTTTCTCGTTTCATCACAACTAAAGAAATTAGGTGATTTGTATTTGAAGGGTGAAGCTTCATTTTTGCCTCTGTCTGGAATCGAACCAGAGGCCCACCTGACAGAAAGCTAGCACGCTGTCCATGAGCCATCCGAGAGGCTACTTTTTTTATTATTTTATTAAATTAAGTACGCATATTAAAGCTGCAGAAGATAGTATATGGTCCGTGGCCCCTTCGTTCCGTACTGCTCCAGCATTCGCTCGATATTGAAGGAGGTCGGAGTGGTCGGAGAAACCACGGAAAACTACCGATCAGAGAAGCCAGCCTCTACAATTGTCCTCTGAAAAGCAACAAAATTCGATCTAACTAGTCGAAAATTCTGCATCAAAAAGTCTGCCACCGTCGGGACTCGAACCCTAGGGTCTCCCCGTTGTAGATACTGCAGCAACTTAGTTGATGCCCTGAGCCACCTAAGCAGCTGAAGTGATTAGAGAGATCACTGCCCTGAGCAATGGGCCAACGAATTCCACACCGGCAAGCACCACAAACTCGCCAATGTTAATCACAACAAAAAAAATGTCTCACATCTTGCCCGAATCGAATCCGCGGCCTCCCAATCGCCTACCGGTACCCTCGGTCACCGGCATTGCCTTCGCCTCTACCGGTCTTTAAATTTACAGAATCGCCCCTGCCACTCGTAATTAAAAACCCAAGTTTTAAAAAATGCAACACGTGTGCGAGAATCGGATTTCAACGCAACGCGTTGTAAAGCGTGTCAAATAGGCTTTTCCATTCACTAGTTATTTCCAAACCCGATGTGCCGCCTAAACCAGTTATCGCACGTTTTCAATTTTATAGTTCGCACTTCACAGCGAAATGACACTGCCCATTATTTTGCGCGGTAAATCCCTCAATTTAGGGACTACTGCCATAGAGATGCTGCAGGGAATTGGAGATGGAAAACCGACCGATTACATTTCGTTACTTGCCCACGGGAACAAACATATCGGATACGAGGAAAAACACACTTCTAGTATCAAGGACCGGGCCATGCTATATGCAGGAACAAAAAAGAATAATGGTAACGAACTTTGTGTGCACGTATATCCAACTAGCACAGTAGGCTTTCACGGGCGGAGTCAATGTCATAGAAAGTTTCCGGGCTGGTAGACAGCAATTCAGTTAGCGTTGAAACGTTTCGCCACGACCATGATAGACATCCTGAATGGCGACAGGGTCTCGGGTCAAGTATGGCCTTTCAATGCCAACTGGACCACGGCCTACCAGCCCCGAAACTTTCTCTTATATTGTATGCACATTTATAAATGATTCTTTTAAAAGTGAAAATAGCGTCAAAATGGAAACCAACTTGCAACGTTTCTGGCAAACCGTTCTCCGGAGTGGATGACCTCCAAAAACAAAGAAGATCGACGAAGGACTCATTTTGTAAATTTTGAACTAAGAAATAAAATTCGGATCCCTAAACCTTAAATGATCTCTAAAGCGCATCATTATCGAGTTATGCATGATGGGAAACAGAGTAACAGAGAAACGTTTTCCCCAAATTGCTTTTTTGCTTATTTCCTAATCTTCGAATGTCCATGATATTTTTCGTCTTAAATATGTTTGATGCAGGTAAGTGAGCCCCAGATGTGTAATGGGTCGCTATTATTATCCAGTTTTATAGTGTAAACAGTAAATGTCAAACCCAATTTCTTAAAATTAATAGAATGAGCGCTTCACTTCCGACACTAGTTTATTACATTTCTAAGACAAACCCCGTGTAGCTGGCCTTTGATGCATTACGTTTCTGAGTTAAGGTAATTAGTACGATTTCCTACAATGATCCGCGCCGAACATATATGTAACTATCGTGATAAATGTGAAATACTTCAATTACATTCTCAGATACAAACTTAACCCTCTTTTCACAGTGAATAGTGATTTTTTTTGTTTTTTTTTTTCTTTTCTTCGTTTTCGTCAGAATTGGTAAACCTGTCTTATTTTATAATCTTGGAGAATAAGTACAGAACGTCATTAAACAATACTTTTGGAAGGTTGCGATTTCTATTTCCACTCTTTCTTTTGTGCGTTGCAATCTTAAGGGTTCAGCTAATAATAATAATAATAATAATAATAATAATAATAGTAATAGTAATAATAGCAATATATTATTATTATTATTATTATTATTATTATTATCTTGCTTTTTATATCCATTTGCACCTGCATTTACTTTGCATCGCTCCGAAAAATCCTCCGGTGTGCGCCTGGGAATGGTGGCACCAAAAATTATACTTCAAAAAAGATAATGTGAGAAATAAATACCGATTCTGCGTTCTCCGTCCGCTTACGCCAAACACATGGCGCCCACGACGGTTTCAGTTTACACCAGTTCGTGAAGCTTACTACACAATGCTTTGAACAGAAGTTGTTGCCAGAGAATTTTCACCATACCTTAATAAATACTTCTCCCCCCACCCCCACCCGATCACATCACACGGTTCCAGTTCCATCAAAGGACCCGATTCCCGCCAGTAACCTCAATGTGCTAGCCTACCAGTATTCCTCTAACTTCAATTTGGAGGCGTGTGGTGTTCAACAAGGTCGAACATGTTTACAAAGTAAAAAAATAAATTAAATAATATTAAAAGAAAACTTCCAAACGGTTTCACCTAAGATCAAGCCGTAACAATGAGGTGAATTCCGCACTGCACGCAGGTTCTCATTGTTTTTTGAGAAATCAGTCCCCGTGTGGGCAGCAGCGCCGAATGGCTGCTCAGCGCCGATTGTGCAATTAGGGGCGGGGGGGAGGGGCCCGGCCCAACGCACCTCACAAAGGCTGCCGGATATTTAATACCGGGGACGACGGGCCGGAAATCGGCCGGCGACAGCGGCAGCGGCAGCGGGAAAACGTAATATCCGGTCCGGCGCGGGAAAAACCTGGGATGTCTGCCGGCCCGCGACGGGCGGCCGCGTGCTGCTCGCCGCACGCCCTGGCGGCCGCCACATCAAACACAGGAGCGACGGGGTGGAGGTGGAGAGGTGCAAATGGGGGGCAACGGGCAGGAAAGGCGAAAAAGAGAGAGGTGGCGACAGACCGGGGTCATAGGGCGTTCGGAGGACGGTGAACGTGAAGGAAGCGGCTGGCGGCAGGTGTAGTGAGGCCACAGCGATAGCTACGGGGGTGGGGCAGAGGTGGCAGATCAGAGAGCGTGGGAGACGGCGGGGGTGATAACAGACTCTGGAGGACAGGGCGGGGCGGGGCGGGGCGGGGCGGGGCGGGGACGGTGGAGGCGGGGGAGTGCGATGGGGCCGGGCGTGGCGAGGCTGGAGGCGGCAACGGGAGCGCTCTCCAATGAAAACACCGTCCGCAGCGCGTCCGGCCCGGCCCGGCCCGGCCCGGCGCCCGTGCCCCCGGGATGTTTTCCTGGGGCGCTTCCTTTTTTCCTTCCGCTGGCACGCGCCGGCGGCAGGAAACGCCACCGGCGGAAAGGGCGAGCGGCACGCGGAAAAGATGCAAGAGGATGACAGCAAAATCGTACAAGTGCGAACAAAGAACGCGAGGAATGGAAGAGGCACGATGCACGATTCGACAGTGGATACGAATTCACTCAAATGAATACAAATTTGTAACTCCTATACGAAAAACAAAAACCGAACACACGAATGAAAAGAGAAAAGTATACGCTGAGAAGTGGGAGCACGAGGAGGTGGCTGAAAGAAGCAGCAAGAATATGTTTGAGAAGCGGGGTGGAGATGAAGCCCTGCAAAGGCTTCAAGCCTCAGGCATTCAGCTCGAGTGCATTCCTATCGTGGAAATGAAACGTTGCGAAGAAAAAAGACGTTAGAATAATGGACCACCACAAGAAATTACTCCACAAAATGAAAGCGATGAACATGGAGGAATGAGAGCGAGCATCAAAGAAACGAAGTAACTATTCCGAAGACGAGAAGTTAAAGTTTAAAAAAGGAAGACAATAGGATCTTAAACAGACAACAATAAAAAGAATAGAAGGCATGGAAATAGAGTGATGAGAATTGGCAAGAAAAGTGGAGGCGATTTACTGAATTTAAATACTTAGCTATAACACAGAAAAACTTTGATTTCGAAAATAATAGAAATTATAAGGACTCTCGACTCACGCGACAAATTTGAAAAACATATTAATTTAAGTCTCCACAAAGTTTCGAAACTGAAAGATGCTGCAGTCCAGGGAAGGCGGCAATGCGCTAAAACTTCAATTATGGTACATTGAAGCATTCTATGTTGTGTTGGTCTTTTTAATTAAATAGTTTTACACAAAGAAATCAACATGCGCAAATAGACACTTTCATCTACACTGATATGGTTACAAAACGCGCGTACTGTTGCTTTATGTCACAATATTAAACATTCGCAGAGTGAAAACATTCTTGGAACCAATCTTAAGTTATTGCTCCATTGACATAACAGAAGTAGCTACAAACCCCAAATAAGAAACATTTGTTTGGCGTACGTGGAAGAAGATCGTACGTGACCTAGTGACTGTTTCTCGGGTGCAAAAAGAGGATGCTATAAATCCTTCCTTTTTACGCAGAACGCGCACAGCAGTAGTCCCACACGGAATCTCAAAAAAAGAAATATGTAAAAATGTCCGACATATTAAACAGTTGAATATATACTCGAAATAGTTGAATATTATAAAGGAAAATTTACTCAATTATACACATTAACTTAATGCAAAATCTGAAGGTAAAGCAGAAATAAATTCTGAAAGAAGCGAGATGAAATTGTTATACCACATTTTAATGACTGTGAATTATATATATTCAGGAAACTTTTGAAAATATGTATCTCAATTTTGTTTAAAATATTTTGCCACAAATTAGGTAACGATTGTGAGGGATCCCAAGACAAGGATCGCCACGCAACTAGCATATTTGTCACAACAAAACTCGGAGTTCAAGGCATGAAGAGAACAGACTGAACTTGAGTTAGGTTTATTGAATACGCCTAAAGAAATTTTCCAAGTCAAAATACCGACGGAACGAAAGAAAAATAGCACTCAATACGAAGAGCAACGCTATCGTGGAAAGGATAGCGGAAAAGTAAAGGTGGAGACCGGATAGAGACGTAAGGGAGACGAGGTTGAAGTGCAAGGGGAGGGCAGTAGCGAAAAAGCAGCTGAGAGGGATGCGAAGAGCGAATGAGAGGTACGCGAGCAGGAAGCAAGGCAGCCCAATGAGCGGCGCGGCGGCGGGTTTTAACCCTGGGCGCCGTAAGCGGCTTAGGGCGCCGCAGCGGGGGAGTCCACTTTAAGCGTCACGCCGCACGGAAAAACAAGGGCGGAAGCGGAGCTCGGGCACGGCGGAAGGGGTGGATCGGACGGGTTGGTGGCGGCGGCCGCAGGAAAGGGCCAATCAGGAGAAGCGGGTGGGGAGGAGGAACAGGGGCGAGTCTGTGGCGGGTGAGGGCGTGACGAGACAAAGCGGGGCACGGACGAAGAATCTGGAAACGGGGCAGGTGGGTGGGGGCGGGAATAGGACGGGGCGAGAACCGGACAGGGCGGGGCGGGGCGGGGAGAAGGATCGGAACGGAACGGGTGAGCGGGTCGGGAACCGTCATGTGATGGGTCGGGGACGGGTGGGGAGCGGGGACGGGCAGAGCAGGGGGAGCGAAGCGGGACGGGCAGAACGGATGGGGCGAGATCGGGTGCGGGGAAAAGGATGGCTGTCCGCGCGAGGCGGCGGGGGCATTCGCGAAAGGGCTAATCCGCTGCGCTGGCCGAGGCCGGAGGGCCCTTGGGCGCCGTCAGCTGGAGAGCGATCGCGCGCCCGCCCACCCCCACCCCCACTCAGCTCCAATGCTTCACCACACAAGTCTTCACCGCTTAGATACTGCCAAAGTTTCGGTCCATTTGAGAGAGTTTAAAGTCAGCCGACAATAAAATACAAATTGCATTTTCACAACACACATAAATAACAAGACAAAACAAACAAACAAAAACACTAGAGAAGCTACAACATCACACGTTCTATCGCATTAGGTGTAACTTTCCCATTTTTCGAAAATTCAGAGTTCAATTAAAGTAGAATTTGTGCAAAATTTGTAATTGTAATTTACTCTATTCGAGACAATAATTCAAAGAAAAATTTTGGAATCGTTTTTGATAAAATACTTCATTATTTTGCCTTCTTTTGAAGCAAAAATTACAGAAAACTAATCGTAGATTCAAATCATGATACATTATCTCATTTAAAGATCTGTTATTGAAGAACAGATTTAGTTGAGAATAAACATCTTCAATATTGCACTTGTAGCGAGACGACGAAAAAAAATCTAATTTTTGCATTTTTCGAAAATTCAGAGTTCAAAGAAAATGAGACACGCGTAATTTTTATACTGTACTTCGCGCTGTCTGAAGAAGAATCCATTTTTGAGAAAATTTTGAAAATGTTCCAGCAGATGTTATTTTTATTTTTACTACTTGGGAGTAAACATTTATCAAATCCTGCCCCAAACGCTCTTTCCTACCCGTGTATTAATAATTCAACTTAATATATAGTATACGAGTCAGGGCAGAAATGCCGAAGTGAAGAACACGTGCACAGACAAAACTTCTCTCCCATCATAAGTCCCACGACCTTTAACTGTTTTTTGATGCCGAATAAATACAAACATCTCAACATCATTTTTCCCTCCCCCTTCGTGCGAACCCACCGCCAAAAGAGAGAGAGAGAGAGAAAGAGAAATAGTGAAAAAACAGGGTGAAAAGAGAGAAAGAGTGAGGGAGAAAGAGAGTGAGAGAAAGAGTGAAAAAGTGAAAGATAGAGGGAGTTAGAGAGAGAACGAGTGCGTGCGAGTGTGAGAGAGTGAAGAGAGAAAGAGCAACGAACTCGTCCGCGGAAGCAGAGCGATCGCCCGCGCGGTATTTCTGGACGCGTCCGTACGCGGGAACATGTAGCGGCCAAAGCCCGAAGCGGCGGAGGGATGACTGACGTGTGTGTGAAAGCTTGGGGGCGGCGCGCGCTTCCTTACGAGAGAGAGAGAGAGAGAGAAAGAAAGAGAGAGAGAAAGAGAGAGAAAAAGAGAGAGAAAAAAGAGAGAGAAAAAAAGAGAGAGAAAAAGAGAGAGAGAAAAAGAGAGAGAGAAAAAGAGAGAGAAAAAGAGAGAGATAAAGAGAGAGAGAAAAAGAGAGAGATAAAGAGAGAGAGAAAGAGAGAGAGAGAGAAAGAGAGAGAGAGAGAGAGAGAGAGAAACTCTTTAGGGATCGTAGTCGTAGCCTTGTACGCGGCCGGAAGCATCGTACGGTGCGGGTGTGACGTGTCGCACGTAAGGCCAGTCGCAAAATGAGACGCAGGTCCGCGACGTGACGCAGGGTGACTCATGGTGACTTTCTGATAACCTCTGCTAATTGGATCCGCGCTCGTGCGCAGATCGAATAAGCGGTGCTTATCAGAAACCCGCCATGAGTCACCCTGCGTCACGTCACGGACATGCATCTCATTTTGCGACTGGGCTAATTCTCGTCCAGCGGCGGGAGAATGAAAACCGCACCAGTTGATCGTCTCCAAGAGAGGTTTGGGGTGTCCCACGATACTACCGCCACAAAGACTTGAACGATTTCCAAGACTAGACCATGTGCGATTAGGAAATGACACGAACAGCCCTCTCTGAAGACCCCACCGTGTGTTAAAAATGTGCAAGTAAATAATGTCCTGCATCCCTGAACCGTACTTATGCGCACTCTCATCTCAAAAAGGAGTAAACAATAATCCATCTCTAGCACCCCTCCATACACAATCCACCACAGGTGGCACGTTCCCTTCGAATATTTCCATGTTCCATTTCGAATATTAGAAATTGAGATGCAATGTTGAAATGGATTTCACTAAACCGAGCGTATGCAAGAAGAACGCAACCTAAAGTATAATATTATATTATAGTTCCTTTTATTTAAGTAATATCGACAAAACATTGATATTTTAAATGAAACTCAATTTTTAAGCTCTCGAGAAAGTGCGTAAGGAGACGAGTTTTCAAATACGTTTATTGTCGTATCTTACATAACCATATTACGTACATGTAAATTCCCACAACCACGACCCCTCACAATATTGCCACAACCGGAAGGAAACTTCCTCCAAGGCCAAGTCTCCAGAGTGGAAAAGAGTGCAATGCAAAGTCTGGAGCGGAGAGGCCACGAAAACAACCGACAATCGCTCCGAGACTACCCCTTTGCAGCTTGCAGACAAAGTGTTCACGCATAGCTACGCTCACGCTCAGATCAAGCTGCGAAGCCTACTTGAACAGTTATCACCGGGAGAGATGGCTCAGTGCATCAACTGATGTTCTAGGTTCTAGGTTCGAGTCCGGACGGCGGTAGGATTTTCGAAACTACTTTGTTAGCTAGATCGAATTCAGTCGGTAGTTTTGCGTGGTTTCTCCAACACCAGGCGAATACCGGAGCAGTGCCCTAACAAACGGGCCCCAGACCACGCCCGATCTTCCCTTCCTCTTCCTTGTCCTATCCTCACCCCCTTACCCATTCACTACTCCACCACGCACGCCGGGAGACCGTTCGCGGGCTTAGAGCTTGTCCCGGCTGGGCGGTGCCCCGTTGGTGGGAGATACCTGGTGGGGCAAACTAGTCGACGGTAGGTCGGCGCCGGATCTCGCCATCCTGCTGGGGAAGATCACCGACACCTTCAGGTGGAAACATGCGCTACACTTACGGGACTAATGATCTTAGTCGTTGACCCGACCGGAATCTCTAACAATCATGTACAGTTCTCCAGCGAAAACTGTTGACTGCGGCGTAAACAATCGGCACGACTCCTTCGAAATTTCCGTCACAACTCCTGCATAAAAGAAACTCATTTCGCAACATTTGATGCCACGATTTCCACGCCACACGCGCTGAGCGCCAATTCCAACGACCGTCCGTAAGAACATCGCCGTGTTCCTCCCACGTGTCCCTCGCAGAGCCGCGTGTGGCCCGGAGGGCGCGTGTCGGCGGGGCTTGAAAGGCCTCGTGGCCTTTCGCGCGGAACAGCAACAGCGGGGGCCGCGCCTTGCGCAAACAGCCGCCCGCTGGAAGGTTGCTAAAGGGCGCCGACCGCGCCGCTGCTGCTGGCTCGCCGCCCGTGGAGTTCCTAGATGCAGAGAGCAGCGCAACCGCCGCCATTTAATATCCTCTCACCCGATAGCCCCATCAAGCACAATTCAGAAGGTGAACAGAAATGGTAACAATCGGTGACATTATGGAGATTTTCAACAATATTAATATTGATTTCGGATAGATTCGTGTTTCTCGACACACAGAATATCACACAGTTCAAAGTCTCCAGACAACTGTACATAAAATGGCGGCGACGGTGGAACAATGGAATGTGCTACTCTCTGTATGTATGGTCCGATTAAACTAACTTAGTTGTGCCTCTGATGCTGTCGCTTCATACAATATGAGTATGTGATTTTGTCACTTTTATAAGAATTTATTTCAGGTGTTTATTTTCGTGTCCCGGGAACACTTGCTCAGTGGTACGCGACGGTTTAACGTCGCTCCTTTCCTCTCGCAACTTCTTTTAATCGGGCCATAGGGATTCAGCTGCCCGGGCCGCCGCCGCGCCGTCGCTGACCGCGCACTTGCACGCACCGTCCACGATGCAGGGACGTGGGAACACCCTCGCGCGTTTCTTCACAACGCAAGTTCTTAACTGTGTTTGATTTATTACTGAGTCCGATTGATTAGCGCGCGTCAACAAAGGTCATTAGGCGCCTAAGTCCAGTGCATCTTTTGTCGCGGGAGATACTAGTGATCGCTGAATGGTGAGATCTGGCGCCGTCCTATGTCGGCTAGCGGGGTTCCCACCACCGTGGACGCACAAGCTCTCACTGACCAACAAAACACTTCACTGTTTCAATGCTTTCTCCAAGACCCTTTTTGAACGCAGTTACACGTATTCATATATTTTTTCCACGAGACGTATTTAGTACTTACACAGATTCAAGTAATGTTTTGTCCGTTCAATTCCTTTTAGGTGCAGAGCCAATCACTTCTATCTGAATATTTTATAATCGCCCAGTTCCTACAATGTTTTACCCTACCCAATCCACGCAATGGAATTAAACTATTAATTCAACGTATGCAATAAGTATGGAATATCTGTAGTTATGTCTTTGGTAATTGTATGACTCCTATTAATAGAAAGCGTGCCACTTTATGGAGTTCCGTAAATTAGGAATATGAACGAAGACGTAAAAACCAGATACTGAAAAGAATATATGTATTCTTTCAGTTCTTTTCACGCAAAAACATTTCGATGTTGGTAAAACGTACACGTCAGCTTCCGCGGCTCGAGTCCTCGCGGCGTCACCCGGACAGCCGAGAAGCTGTTGGCAAAACGTATTACAGGCGTAAGTAAATGAGTCTAACAATACTTACGACCACATTCAAGTAAATACCGATGTGCGTATGACACTCCTTTGTGCATCCATGATACTCCTATCTTCAAAGTTGTTCTTTCAACTCGCCCCATTTAAAATCACGGTCCACGCAAGGTGCCGCGTAAACCAGCCATAGTGCGAACGCACAGCTTCTACCACACGTTCACACGGCGGGAACCTCCGGCATGAGACCATGTTCCTAGCCCTCCTTGTTGGTTTCCCGCAAACATTCGAAGCACGTCTTGCTACTCTCCCACTCTCACGCACATTCGCGCTTCAAGTCCCCCGCGGCGTAGCGGTGTGGCGGTGTGGCGCGAAATACTGCCTCTCCACACGCTCTCCTACACGACGAAACCCGTACACAGGGGGGGTCTGACGCTCTCAACATTCAGACACATACGTGCGTACATACGAATATACAGACACGTACAAACGCACAAACTTCAAACACACAAATGCTAAATTTGTAGTTTAAGTAGAGCCATTACTAGTCTTTAGAGTTACATGAAGTGGCCGTATAATGAAATGAATAATAAACTTGTACAACTTTTAATTTTCACCGTTGGCCTCATTGAAGCCCGAAGTTCACGAGCAAGATTCGGCAAATTTCACATCCTGCTCTGTCTGACGCCACTCTGCCTTGCACATTGGCATCTTGGGGCTTTGCAACGGTCAACTGACGTCACAGGATTGGCCACACCGTACCTCACCTATCACGCTATCGAGCCCCATTAGCACCTACGGTCTCTGATACTGCAAGCGAGGCAATAGCACGTCGAAATGCATGGCGAAAGCTGTCGGGCGCCATGGTATGCAGGAAGCACAGCTGTCAACCAAACGTGTTTATGCATTCGTGTACTCTGATTGAAACATCTTGGTCACAAGCTGGATGGAGAGGGGGGGGGCAATCACCCAATCGGAAGCTTCGTTATCACTTAAATTTCTGATATTGGATCTCCGATTGGATGTGAGTGTCCCATTCTTTTTCCAGCTCGGTACCTTGAAGTGGCACCATTTTTAAATCCGAGTATAGTGGAATGTTATTTCGTTCCTATGCGGTTTCGCTACAGATGTTAACCGGGTGCGTGGCGTCCTTCGACCTTCCATGCCTGACGTCGCGACGACAGGCGGCCGCGAAGCGCCGCGACGCCTCGTCTCGTGTCGTGTCGTGTCGCGTGGCGAGGAGTTTGCGTAATACATCAACGACACGCCGTCGTCGTGTCGCTTCGGCCGCCCAACAAATACCCGGCATTAATCACCCCGGGCGGCGCGGCGTGCATGAGGCGGGGCGGGGCGGGGCGGGGCGGGGCGGGGCGGGGTAGAGCGAGGCGGTTTGGGATGGGGTGCAGCAGGATGGGTGAGATGCGGCCAGGCGGGGAGTGGAGAAGAGTGGGGTGCGGTTAGAGGGGCATGGGGGTCAGAGGGAGAGTAGGACCTGCGGGGCAGAGAGTTGGTGGGGCGAAGAGCGGCAGGATGGAGTGGGTCGTGGTTGGGTGGCGTTGGATGCGGATTGGCGGGGCGGGGCGGGGCGGGGCGGGGAGGAACGGGGCGGCACGCAGTAAGCGCGAGTAGGGGAGGGGAAGAGGAGGGGTGAAGAGAGCCCTTAGGCGGCGGGCGCCCGACTGCTCTGTGATGCTCTCGCTCCCAGGGAGCCAGGGGCGGTGTGCCCCTTCGGACTCCGCACGGGCCAAAGCGCACGACCGCAGCTCTCAGTTCTTCTACACATGAAAGTACATTACTATTTACCTTACTGAAACGATTATAGAACACTTAGAAAGAATTATAGTTTTTATATTGTCATTTGTCATGTTTTAATGTATAGAAGAAGAAGAAGAAGAAGAAGAAGAAGAAGAAGAAAATGAGAACGAGGAGGAGGCTGCAGCCTGTGTACACTCATCACAGCCAATTTCAAGTTCCTTTGACGTTGGCAAATTTTGCCCAAAAACAAATGCACTGGATTACAACCCTGCACCAGAAACCCCATTATCTTTTTCATGATCCCAAGAACAACCAATTACAGCCCAATGAACCTCAACATTTTACGGTTCAGCACCAGTTGGGGGGGGGGGGGGCGTGCCCCCCTACCAACTTCACCGGCAGCATGAATAACCAGCCAACGATCAAAACAGAGCGGAGAAATGTTAGATAGGTTGATTATTCAATGATCAAAGACAGTTTTGATCAAAAGATTTCTCTTGGAAATTGATTGTAGGTCGCTCACTCACGACCTTAAGACAGTACACAAACTTCGTGCGAAATCTAACCTAAATGATGCCCTCATTCTAAATTGCATTAAATCTCACTGAATGTTTCATTGCCCTTCACTTTCTAAAAACACTTCCCGATTTCAATGAAATATCTCATAGGACGTGTTTCTTCCTTAACGGTGAAAATCCTTATTTAAATGTGTTCTTTCGCGCCCCGTCCAACAGAATAATAAAAGCCTCTCTTTAAAGAGACATCCGTCAGCGCAAGGGCTAATGTTTTGGCGCGGCTGGTTCCTCCAAATGAAGCACCGTGCACCGCCTCTGGCCCAGGGGAAGGGGGACGGGAGGGGAGAGCGGGCAGAGTCGATAATCCGCGCCGTACGTTACCAGCCGACAGTTTTAATTAGGCGACGAGCATCATTTGTCACGCTCGCCCGCGCGCCGTCGCGCCCAATCCCGCTCCCCTCCCTCTCCGTTTATTGCCGCGAGACGCGCACACGGCGCTTCTCCCATCAGTCTGCCCAAATCCTCGCCTCGTCTTTGGCCCGCCCCTTTGATTATCTCCGGGCTATTCGCCCTGGTGCTGTCCGATGTGTCCCGCCCTAATCTAACACCCGTACATCATCTCTTCCTCACTCCCCTTCTTCCCACTTTGTACTGCTCCGCATACACCTCGGTACCCTCTTGTAATGCTTTACTTCAATTCCTTTCGCCCTAATCTGCCCCTTCTGCACTTCTCCTCTTATTCACTCTCTTCGTCTCGGCTTCCCCATTTAGCCGAGCTCCACTATCTGTCTTGCTATTTCCCTTCACTCCATGTTCCCTCCGTTCCGTTCTCACTTGCTGGCCTTGAGCCACAATTCTCCTTGGGTCACCCCAGTGGTGTATCATATGGCAAACCCCGATCCTTCCCTTCCTGTATACGCCTTACTCCAACGTGATACACTCACTCCTGCCCCATTTCCCTTCGCTCCGTCCTCCGCTTCCGTTTTGCCGGAAGCCCTCGCGCCTATTTGGATCCCACTCAACGCCACTTCTCGCTTCATCCTCCTCCCGCGCCCTTCCGCTCCTCGCCGTTCCACAAGACACACCACATCACATCACTCACCCTCTCTCAAGCCACGCCCCCACCCGTCTACGTCACCGCCCGATCAATCCCCACCCACCCCATTCCTTTCTCTTCTACGCCGCTGCCCCCCATTCGCAATGCGGTCGGCTCCGCTCGTCTCCTCCCCCCCCCTGCCCCGCGCCTCTTTTCCGGGACCGCTGCCGCCGGCGTCGCTCATCGGGGGAGCCCTCCGTCTATCACGCGCTCCCACAGAGCAACACACGCGAGCGAACGCAGCGGGCGGCGCCGCTCCATCGGGCGAATTAGCGCTGCCAAACGCACCGCACCGCGCGCGCGCCCAAATATTGCGGCGGTAAATCGCGCTTTTCAAAAAGGCGCGGGCAATTAAGGGCGATCGGTCGCTGGGAGGTGAACTTTGGCTCGACGTGATTCATGCGGCGCTCCACAGAAGCCCTCTTGCATGGAAATTACTCACCCACAAAAAAATACACTTTGTTGCGGGACGAGAAAAATAAAGTTCCGTGCTGTACTGCTGCAGCTACGTAACCAACGCACAGTGGTCGATTTTGCTCCGTCGCTGGACAAAATGGAAAACGAAATGAGGCTCTCTGAGACTTACAATTGCACAAATTGTCTCGCAATTAACTCAACCAACAGGAAATGGTCAACGGAGCATGTCGATCATGAGAACAAGAGCGCTTGTATCTGTTCATGAAAGGGTCAGATTAGCTCGATTTGCGAACGATCACAGACGGACCTCAGCCGGACATTCCCTTTGAAGAGGTAAGAATAGCATTTCCAAGGCTGCTAATGCTCCAACGTTAAATGTCTGCGAAAACTGCGAGCAGAGCACGCATGAAAGTATTCAGGAGTAAAAAAACGAATAAAGTCTGTGAGCGATCATAGCATGCGCACGGTTAGCTTTGATAATGATCACTACGCGATCGATAAAATCGTTCGAATAAAATCTTTATACCTACATTTTCAAAATTCAATGGTGATTGAGGATTGTGACAGCTAGCGTGTTGAGGCACTCAGCCTGTTGTCTCGTGTATGAAATTTTCGTCATCCTTACGAATCAAAAAACGGATTTTAGTGCCAGGCTATATACATTCATTGCCAACTCGGCGAATGAGTTCTTGAAAGTATTTTACAAACTATACTTATCATTTTAACTTCTCAAAACTGTCACTACAATTATTGTTAATTCGTTTTATGATCCTACTTGCTCAAGTTTTGACCCACTATGTAAAAACCTGTAGAAGAATGAAAACAACCGTAACTTATCATTCACTTAGTTTTTACGTCAAGTAATGATCAATATTAGGTACCGTTATTTACTGTATACAATTATTCACTTTTGCTTCAGGCAGACCTAGCTCCATTAGTACAAAAAGTTGAATTCTGAATGAAGGTGGAACGAATATTTTGGGCACAAAATATTAACAAGAAATATTTGCTCCAGTATAACAGAAAATATTTGCTTCTCCAACTCACAACATATTTTGTCTCTTATTCTTTATCACTCCGCACGTGAAGGAAACGACTCTCCAGCGCGAGAACACACAGATCGATTATTTGACGGCACTGCGGACGGAATAATTAAATTTCAAGCCAACACCCCTCAGAGCTCAAAATATAGGAATGATTAGGTGGTTAAGACGTGGCTCGGTGATCCAAGGTAGAATGCGTGAAGGTAAGCGGGAGAACCCTTCGAGTGTGAAAAAACTAATCAGATCAAAACTCGCTTCGTTCCCCTTCGGCGCTGTGTGTTTCCCTACTTTTCGGTTTACACATTTTTAAGCTCTCAGAAGGTAGAAATTCATAGGTCTTATTCTCGATATTAAAAGTAAATGTCACAAGAATTAAGCTACTCCGACTTAAACCAACCAAAAAAAAAAGGGACGAAGAGAAATTCGACAATGTTATTTAGTATCTTTTATTATCTACCTATCTATACACATCAATTAAAGTATTATCTTTAACGGACTGCACGTAGCATATAAACTCCAACGTAATATCCTACTAGTCAGTCACTGGATAGAAATGATTGAAAGATCAACATTGCTCCTATATCAAGTTAGTTACGAACCCTAGAAAACCACACAGTACAAATAAACTGTACCGAGTGTTCACAGCAACAGGACAACAATTATTTAATTTGTTACATTCCCTTCCACACGACGCAACCGCACAAACACATTCGCGATCCCGCAAAAATACGGGCGTCGCACAGGGGACCGACATTCTCTTTGCTTACAAAAAAAGCACACGCACTCCATACGTTATCGCGGTGGCCAACGCCCAACTCGCAACCCGGCCGCGGTTGCGGAATACAAATTTCCACCGCCAGGGATTATTACTCGCGCATCAACAAAGAAATTACACACGCGCGAGCTCTGCCAAGCCCGCGCGCTGGGCCGCTGCGCCTCGCTTCATTCCCGTGCTAAGAATACGCTCTCAGGCGACCACGTGTTTTCTGAACGTGCTCTCGTAAACCCGCTGCACTATGAAACTTCTACTAGTCATTTAATGGTAAGTATAATCGATTGACTTAATGGAGGTAAATATCGAAAAACGTCTTTACAAAACGAGATTTGAGGATAATCCAACCAGTCCGTCAGGGCGACTAACTGGTCGAGCATTCGAACTCAATCATTTCCCGACGTGTACGAAACCACATACATATTTGTCACGCGGAAAGGAAATTAACAGTATTATTTATTAATAGATCTCGTACTGACTGATGATGACTACTGGTAACGTCAACTGCTAACACCGTTAGTACCATAAGTGTTTGTGTTAGTACCATTTGTGCATTTTTTTTATCACAAGAAGGTAGCGATGATCTTCCCTTCCTGGATGGTGAGATCTGGCGCCAACGGTCAGCTTGCAGGGATTTTCCCCAACTAGGTATCTCCTACTAGCGGAGCAACGCTCAATCTTCCGATTGGTCTCCCATCATTTGTGGGAGTGTAGTGCATGCGAGTCTAAGTGTTTGTAAATCATGATGAGGACAGGACTAAGAAGAGGCAGGAAAGATCGTGCGCGGTGCGTGGCCAGTTTGTTAGGGTACTGCTCCGGCATTCGCCTGGTATTGATCGGAGAAACTGCCCCTCCCTCACCGGACGCCTCAGTTGATGACCTAAGCCGGTCTAGTACTTCAATAACTATTATCAAATTGATAGTAACCATCACCACACCTCCAACATATTTTGAAGCCACACAAGTATTCTTGTTTCGACTCAGCTCATCATGCCTTTATTTCTCCTCCAACTCTTGATGAACCAGTTGCTGAGGAACTTAATATCCACTTTTGTGAAGTCTCTGGTATGCTTTCAAGGAACAAAGCAAAATACGAGACCTCAAATTCTATTACTTTCTACCTTCATCACGTTACACATTCCCGAAATACGAGCATATTAGCATTCCACCGTGCCATATGATATTAAACCCGATCTCGTATTTCATTCAGCGAAAGCTAATTTTATACGCGGCACAGCGGCGACGCTCGAGTAACGAGGCCGGCTGCAGAACACAGTCCGCAAATGTACGCACTTTCATTCACATTCTCGATTGCTGCATAGTTCTACTTCGTATTTCCTTTGTTAAAAAAAAACACGATGTTATTCAGCAATTCAAAATAATGCCACCACGTATAAAATGAAATGCCACATTTAAAGTGTAATATGGTATATTCTATTGTTCCTATTTTATTCTGTCATCTAAAACAACAGCACATAATGATAGAATCATTAGCAAGTTCAATTTATTCGAATTGGATTTGAGTAATCTATTCATAGAAATCATCGCAAAATGTACATCAATTCATTATCTGAAGAATGAAACTTGCATATTGATATTCACTAAGTGAAGCTGAATTAATAAAAAAATGAATTAAAAAAAAGCACTTTCCGCTTCGAAATAAGCAGCAGACAGAGCAAATGTGTTATCATTTTACCTGCAAATCAACTTCTCTGGACCGGTTGTTCTACCGTCGCGGATGAAAGCTTGTAGCTGAAGCTCCGAAAATCGGAGATTTTGATCCAAATGCTGACTGAACATCGACGGCAGCAATATATCCAGAACGAAATTAGTCACTGTCTAGAGATGTATGATCGTTTCCCCAGTTTCTTCTGAACAATAAGGCGAGCGCCTCAATAGTACCTAAGCAACAGGTCCGTCTTCCCAACTCATTTTCCATTTCACCCAATCGGTTAAGGTTATTTGTTATTGTGAACTGCGTTCGTCCTGGAGATATGCAGATAAGGAAATACCAAGAAGGTTTCAGGAAAGAAAGCCGTGCTTTTAAGTACAAGGTAATTCCATTTAGAAACAATGTGTAACAGACCAATATTTAAAAAATCGTAGATGACCATAAACTTGAAATGTCATGAGCCTTTTACTCCATTTTACTGCATCAAGTCTCTTTTTACGAACTTTGAGCCTTCGGTAGATTTTATTTCAATTTGAAACTACATGCTTACAATGTGACTGGGATACAGGCATCGCACTTCAGAATAATTCTCAGAATTGCAGTTTACGACGAGGATATGGTGACATCTCGGTAAAATTTCTTTATTCCATGGACAATAATTTTGAAATTCAACAGTCATTGTTTCATTCATACTGACAGATTTTTGTTTTTAAATTCATATTTATTTTCTAGATTTTCAGGTTCTAAACATCCGGTTATCTTCAGTAAACAAATCGCGCACGCTTCGGTTGTAAAGCTCAAACAACATTAATTTAACTTTTCATTGACTACTTTGATAAGATTCACAAATTTGCATGTTTCCTACATAGGTATTTGGATACGAATCGTAGATTTCTATTGATAGGTCTTTAGTGCACTAACGGAGAACTATATATTAACGCTTTCAAGAAGCAGGGATAGTGAAATAATTTAAAAAATCCAGACTAGGCCCTCCGTGCGTCGTTCAAAATTTCGCCGTACACACAAAAAAATTTTTGCGAACTTCATGTCGGCAATTTCAGTAGAATTTTAATTGGCAACGCATCATTATTCGTACAAAAGATTCCCAAATTCAGTTTCCAACTAGCATTTTTTTTACAAAAAAACCTCATTCAGTCAATATATGCATTTTCTCAATACAATCAATAAATACTTTTTGGCCTATGTTAGGTTAAGGAATCTTCCGATCTGTACGTGCATCATACAAGCTGTGAGGCTGAAAACTGAAAAGAGAATCATTCTCTGGAAAACAAAACAAAAGAAGAACACGTTCCTAGGACAAAATCTTCTAATTTTCTTTCGAAAAAAACCGGCCATTTTTAGCTTTTTTCTTTCAAAATTTAATGAGAAAGGTCGTAACCTCATCCGATCGAGCTGAAACTTCGTGAATCTCACTTTTACCAATTGGCAACTTTTCAGTTCTCGTCAAAGGAATTTCGGAAATCGATTTCTTCCCATCATCATAATGGTACAGTTAACCCTCTAGAAACAAAATACACTCCTAGGCGCGAAACGACTGGAGGGGCACATTTCGCATTTCATCAATTAGCAGACCCAGCGACGCGCGCGCACGGACGGGCGCGGCGGGGCAGAGAGAAATGGGGAGGGGAGAAACGGGGCTGGGCGGGACGAGCCGAGGCGGGTCGAGGCAGAGCGGAACGGGATAGAGTAAGGCGAGGGGAATGTTCGGGATAGAGTAAGGAGTGGGACGGAACGAGGCGGGGCGGGACGAGTCGCGCGAGGCAGGGTGGGGGCGAGGAGGACGGGTCTAAATGGAGAGTGACTTGTCACGACGGAGTGGGGCGGGCGGAGAAGAGCGGGAGGGGGAGTAGTGGAGCAGGGGGGGGCGGAAAGCAGCGGGGCGGGGCAGCGCGGGGAAGAGCGAGGCAGTGTGGAGCAGAGCGGAACGGGGTTGGGCGGACCAGAGCAGGGCGGGGCGGGGCGGGGCGAGGCAGAGCGGAACGGGATGGGGCGGGTGGGACGGGCCAGGGTGGGGTGGGGGGACGAGCGGAGCGGGCCGTTGGGTGGCCGAGCCTGCGACGCGTCGCGTGGGCGTGGGCGCTGACGAGCTGCTAACGAGGTTGATGAGCGCACGGCCGAACGCGTAGCCCATTACGCCGCTGCGCGCGCCGGCCGAGCCGAGGCCCACTCGCGCCCACGCGTCGCCCCAGGGCTCGCTAAGCGGCGCGCGAACTCCCCCGGCGTCCACGACTAAGTGTTGAAGTGAGGGGAGCATTTAGTCACACCCACAGCACGAGGTTTAGCCCGCTCACGCCAGCGTCTCGTTTACTTCGCAGGTTCTTCAAATAGGCGAGCGTCGACGCTCCGCAAACAATAGTTTTCCGACACTCTAATAAACTGAGCGTCAATGAATTCGGAAGTATAAGCTCACTGAGCATAGATGGGATATTTTTCACGATTTATATTTTGTTCCGATGTCATCAGTAAAAAAAATTATAAGAATTGATACTGACTGTGAAGGTATATTAAAAGTATTTCTCCGACAGAAAAATTCACAATGAGGTTACGTGAGACCATGTACGTTTTTTTTCCCCTCTTCAATTTATGTTACTGTCTGGTTGTACATAAATCTGTACATTACTTTTTTTAATGTATTTTCATGATTTACTATCTATATTATTATGCTCTTAATTCTAAACCACCACTAAGCAATGGCCATGATTACAATTGCATTCATAGTTTTTATGACCGATTTTATCAATGAAATGGTGCTCGTAACGTTTATCACGCATTCCATTAATTAAACTGGCAATATGAAACCTGCAAAATAATCTATGAATAATTCATGCGCGCAATATTTAAACAAAAATGTTGTAATGCACAATACTTAAATAGTAGCAACATAAATAGTTTTCATGTTTTCCTCCAGTTGGAATGACGAAACAATAGGGCAGCCAGATCACAATCCCAAGAGGCCAAATGTAATCCTAAGAGGAAAATCTCACTTATTCATCCATTTTTTATTGAAAAAAGAACAAAATGTAAGGGGAAATCATTTCCTTACCGAATAACTCGATTTACAGACTGTATAGTGACTATGGGGTCAAATCAAGAGTAATTGAATTGAATGTCTATTAAGCAGTTGTGTGACTGAACTAAAGCAAGTTCAAGACAACTTATACGCCATATATTGTATAACATTGTTAGTTGAAGAGCGCAATGTGAGTTGTTTAGATACAATATACCAGGAGAAATATATATTTTTGTTCGGATAAAAATTGTCATTATTCTCTATTTCATTTTATTGTCAAGTCAGCCATGAATTTGTAGACAATTTCAGTTGCGCGAGACACGACTGCCCGACTCATCGACACGACTGCCTGAGGTTTAGTATCCAAGGTAGAACTACGGGTCTCTATTATTCAGCTGCGCGCACTTCGTGTGACCTTCCGACAACACTCATCCTGCGCTCAGTGGCTCCACTGGGTCTGCGCGACAATCTTTCCGAAGAGCGAGGCATGGATTGCGCGAGACTGCACCACCTCATCGACACGACCGCCTGAGGTTTAGTATCCAAGGTAGAACTATGGGTCTCTATTATTCAGCTGCGTGCGCTTTGTGTGACCCTCCGGCAACACTCATCCTGCGCTCAGTCGCTCCACTGGGTCTGCGCGACAATCTTTGCAAAGAGCGAGGCATGGTAGGATTACGCGAGACTGCACCACCTCATCGACACGACCGCCCGAGGTTTAGTATCCAAGGTAGAACTACGAGTCTCTATTATTCAGCTGCGTGCGCTTTGTGTGACCCTCCGGCAACACTCATCCTGCGCTCAGTCACTCCACTGGGTCTGCGCGGCAATCTTTCCAAAGAGCGAGGCATGGTAGGATTGCGCGAGACTGCACCACTTCATCGACACGACCGCCCGAGGTTTAGTATCCAAGGTAGAACTACGGGTCTCTATTATTCAGCTGCGCGCGCTTTGTGTGACCTTCCGGCCACACTCATCCTGCGCTCGGTCGCACCGCGCGACGATCTTTCCGCGTGCGGCGGCGGTGGCGGCGAGCGGGGTGCCAAGGGTCCGCCGGGCCGCGCGGCGCCGCGCCCTTATTGCATTCCGCGCGAGACAGCGCGGGCGCGCCTCGGGCGACGCAATTAGCGAGAATGCACGTGCGAATCACGGGACGAAAGCGACGCGTCGCGACGGGAAGAAGCCGGAATGCGCCGCTCTGGTATGCGCCCTCTCCCACTAAAAAAAAAAAAAAAAAAAACTCCCGCGATGAAAGAAAAAAGGAAAGAGCGCGCGGAGAGAATGTGTGGCAGTGGCACATGCGGGGCCTCGACCGAACGGCACACCTCTCGGAGGCCGGGCTTTGCCAGCCCAGCCCCGCCCCGCCCCGCCCTCCGCGCAATGATTAATTCTTTTGTTTCAGGGCTCGTCCAATATGGCTGTTAGCCACCAACCCCGTAAATGCACTGCATGTTTATCTCGGGAGGTTTAGGTATCTCTTCCCCATTAGAACGTAAGATCCGAGACCAACTTACACCTGTGGTTTGCAAGGATTCTCTCCGCACGTATCTCCTTGAGCGAGGAATTGTCCAAGACAGACTCTAAGCTCCGAACAAGTGTCATAATGGAACGCATTAGAGTGTCTGTGCAAGTAAGGGGGTGAGGAAAGGACAAGGAAAACGAAAAAAGGAAGAAAAGGAAAGGTATTAAGTGTGTCTCCTAAAAAATCGGTAAATAAAAATAATACTTTTTTTATAACGAATGTTTCCCCTTCCTAATTAAATCGAAGTGCCTTGATATTACAGTAACTGCCTTTTAATAAGCTAATGTAGTTATTGACTTCAATCAAAACCCCATTCTTTGTTTAGATTTTTTTTCCATTCTGTCGACCTCTCAGTACAGATCATAGGCAACCGATCAATTAGCAAACTGCCTCTAATCGAAGATTTACTCGCGTGGCTATTCCACATTTTAAGTTATTCTGTATCCCGAATCTATAAATATATGTAAAAGCGTTAAATTTTTTAAATTATTCAAATATGTCTCCACAGAGGTCTGGATAGGATTCTTTTTCCTTCTCTTTGTATATTCTGGTGTCACGCAAGAGTGTGGAAATATTTGAGAGCAAGGTTGTCGTTGCCAAGTTCAAAGATGACCACATGATGTCATTGGCGGCTTCACCGGCTTAGTTGGCTCGCGGCATCAACTGCTGTCACCGCAGTGCCTCTGACCGGGAACTCCCGACGGTGGCAGGATTTTCGGCACTAGCTACACAGTTAGGTCGAATTCAGCCGCTCTCTGGTGGAGAATTCTAGCGGCCGGCTGCTCAGGTAGACAGTTCTCTACGGTTTCTTCTATCAACACCAGGCGAATGTCGGAGCAGTACCGCAATAAACAGGCCGCGTACCGCGAGCGATCTTTCCTTCCCCTTCCTTATCCTATCTCACCCCTTACTTACACTTACACTCACATGTACAACTCAACCACACTTGTCGGGAGCTTAGAGTTAGGCCAGCTGGGGAAGATACCTGGAAGGGAAAATCCGCAAGCCGACGTAGGTCAGCGCCGGATCTCGCCTCCGGTGATGGAAGATCTCCCGAGATGAAAACGTGCGGGACTTACGGGACTAATGACCTCAGCAGTTCACGCGCCCGGAATCACTAACGAATCAACTATCGGCGGCTTCTTTCAAATGTCCAGCAACGACTTGCAGCACAGAGGGGCTCGCTCTATAAATCGACCTCGCCCCTGGAATCCGATTCTTCTCGCAAGACGCGATCGTAAGAAAAATGGTCTCTTGGACTATCTACAGAACTATCCACCTGAAACAGTCTCTTGAGGTTCAGAACCCCTTCCCAACATTTCAACTACAAGTAGTTAAAAGATGAAAAGTTTAAAAAAATAATATTAAAATTTAAAAAAGCGCGATATTAGCTCATTTGAAAAATAAAAACTAAACATTTTTGTTCCCGAGTTATAGATAACTTATTTGCAACGGTAGACAAACTGTAGTTTTGATTTTTGCGCATTGCTAATAAAATAGGAACTCACCCTCTACTACCACTACAAGCAAAAGAAGAGCTCAATTTATCTGCCTATTTAGTTATTGAAATTTGGAGAATTCTATTCGTTAAAATGTTCGAAACTTAAACGATGACTTACACAGAAATGTATCTGAAGATACGAAGATGAAAAAAAAAGAATAAAATAGTATAAGATTTCTATTATTGATCTCGACCAGTCCTTGCTACTTTCAGTGGTTGCACCCGCCAAGCGCACAAGACACATGAAGTGATGAAAATTAGAGATTATTTTAAAGGTATTGCTTCGACTGTACGGCGACCGTTGATTTTCCACCTTGAGCAGGCCACGTTCCACCTGGGCAATGTATGACTCCACAACCAAAGCCTTTTCCAGGAATGAAGAAACGGCAAGCGTAAGCGCAATGCGTTGCAAGCACTTCTGCTTCGACGGCGGTGCAGAGAAAACCTTGCTATAAGGCAAGTTCCCCGGTGAATCACAGGCTGCAGTTGCGTGTGAAATTAAAGGGGAGCGATCGGCGTTGGGAGCCGAAGAAACGCTGAGACGAAAGGTCAAGTGGGAGCGCAATCAGAGTCTCCATCTACGGTCACGGCATGCCGCCGCCGCAGCCCGTACATCAGGGGAAAACACAGCAGGTCACCTCCACGAAAGAAAGAGGAAACTACTAGAGCAACGAACCGACGTCTTGCTCGAGTACAGAAAGACCAGGTACAACTGAATTGCATTCAAAAGCATTTTCTTACACAAATACTATGTTCATCTCTCTCAGATATTTCTTCACCGAAGTCGAAGTGTTCAAAGCTACAGAAAACATGTGTTCAAATTTAAAAGTATAATTGATCTTTTAAAATACTGAAAAGTAAATTTTATCAGCGAATTGAAATGTTTGCTGCAGCTATGACTATTTGTTTCTGCTAAACAAATCCTAAATCAAACATTTCAATAATGTTAAGGAAGTTCGTCCCACGGCAGCACTTTCAAAATGTTTTCCAGCTTGAAACACGCGAACTTCAAAATGAATTCTTTCCTGAAAACGAGAAATTCCACACAAAATGTTTGATATGTTAAACAGATTCAGTACGGTTAGTTAGAGAAAATGTGAACAGCGATATTTGTAAACGGTCAACTCTATCATACATTCGACATATTTTACAAATTAAGGTGAATCAGATTATCCAAATTCTGGCGCAATCGATGTGAATCACCATTGAAGCTTGATCTCAATGTTTCCCGTGTTTTGGTTGAATTCATTTGTTTCATTCAAATTTAGATTGGATTCTTACAATAAATGAAACTAGCTATAACAGCACATACTTTCTCGCACGTGTTTTCAGGCAAAATTACGCGAAAAGTACTCGAATTTTAGAAAAATTGTACATGACCTTGTTCCTGAAACTATCATTAAAGAACAGATTTCTTTAAGGGAAAAATCCCTATCTTTAATATTTCACTTGTAGGAAGACGCCGAAACAATTTTGAACTTTGGCAATTTTCGAAAAATTAGGGTTTTCAACGAAAATGAGGAATGATTTAACATTTTCCACATTTTACTTTCAGAATGAGTAACCAAGTACATTTATGTAAGAAATCATAAGGAAAAAATTCCGAGTTTTCTTAATCTTCGAAAACTTTTCAGTAATATTATGTAAGGCAAAGAGAAAAGACTCAAAACCGCAGAGTTTATTAGAAGACGCTTTTGAAAAGACTTTCACGTGATAGCGAAAGGAACAAAAATTACACAAAAATACAAAGCGCGGCAAGCAAGAGATCACAAAACGCTGGCTGGAGCTGTGCCCGCAAAATTCTAAATTTCGTCGGAGACGTTTGCCAAGAAATATTCCAGAAAATGAGTCAAAAATAAAACCGAATAGAAACAAAAAATATTTAACGACCCGTTCTGCTTGGCAGAGGCTAATCATAAAATGCCGTAGAACTATGAAGTTCGAATTATCTTTTTTAATTTGACATTACTTTCAGTCACAGTAAAACATTTAGTCTAAGAAGTTACATTTCTAGATCATAAGAGTTCTCCCGTGATCTCTCATTTCCGCATAAATTACAACATATTACGATGCCAGAATCCCAAGAAACAGAGATACAGGACTGGTAATATTTAAGGTACGACAATGCCATAAGAACTTCACAAACGTATGCTACATGTACCATATTTTATATTTAAGTTTACTTCCATTTATACATCAACATTTATACGACTAATGACAGACACGCTTTTGGTTGAAAACAAAAATTTAGCGCAAATAAAAATTTAAGCCCATGTATCATTTCCCGGGCATTTTCAGAATCCCGAGGAAACACGTCTGATTTTTAACTTAAATTGCCTTTCGTTCAATAATAACTCTGGATCTGAAAACAGTGAAATCAACCGAAGAGTGCTAGTAATCCGAAGAACATGTCAACTGACTCCAGGGAGCAAGAAAGTGAAGAATTTGAAACCGTAGCACATGACGCTCTCCGACATGCTTGTCGGCTCCACAAGCCACAAAGCACTCGTCTTCCAATACAACGGCAACGTATCAACTTGCTAGAACACAATATGCCTCCATGCAAACACCACGGGACATGTTTGAATAGAGGGAGACCAGAACATACAAACGTATTCAGTACTCAAACACAGCCAATCAGATGCAAATCGGGTATTTGAATACGGCGTGCACAATTTAACTTCGTTTAAAACAGCGAAGCGTGCATGATTCTCCATTTGCACTGTTTCATTACAAACTTATCTGGAAAATTAATAATAATAATAATAATAATAATAATAATAATAATAATAATAATAATAATAATAATAATAATTGGTTGAATCCACAGCCATCGAAAGACGAAAACACTGCCATGATGTGTTTCACGCGGAGCCGAAGCAAAATAATGGAAAACATTTCAGTCTCACTTCTCTTATACCTCAAAAACGACGTCGTTGGCTTTTATGCCACTAGTTTAGCAATGGTGGGGCAGCCTGCCCACATAAGAGTGTGTGTAACTAGTAGGTTCCGAATTCCGAATTCAGACCGAGAAAACTCATGATATGCCCTGACCTTTCATATGTGAACAAGTTCTCCCCGTGATGTAAAACTATAAAGAACAATTATTTTACTAGTGGTTGTATTTTAATTATTAGGAGCTGTAATGGACTGTACCCGCCCCAAACGAAGAGCATTTGGTGGCTTTGAGTGAGGCCGCCCGGGCGACCGCAGTGCGGGAGACGGCGAGCGCCCGCTCTGAGGAGTTGCGACATCCAGGGCGCCGCTCGCTCCCTCATTCGGGAGGCGCGCGGGCCGCGCCGCCAAATACCTGTCAGCCCGCGGAGGGGGAGGGGGAGGCGCCTAACAAATGCCGCGCGCCCGCGCCGCCCCATCGCCCGCGTCCGGCGCGCGCCGTTTGTTATATTCGCATGCGGCGCTCTTCTCACGCACGCCGTCAACAGAGGAAGGAGTGTCCTCCTGTTTCTCTCCACACGGCAACCAGCGCATTCGCTCCTCTTCAAAGCGATGGTTTCTTGACCTCAATAAACAAACTCGGTATTTTTATAACAATTCATTTATTGTTATACATTGATGTTTCCACCCTATTGGGAGTCTTTTTCAAAAACTTTTAGTGACCAAGTTTCTTTTTATACCTTGAGACAAATTTGATCGAAATGCTAATTCTATATCTATGATCTGTCAACAAACCTGCGCACTAGATTTTTTGAAAAAGACCCCAATTAAGGTCGAAACGTCAATGTATAACAGTCAATAAAAATACTGAGTCGGTTCATTAAGGGAAAGGAATCATTGTTAAATTAACAATATAACAGACGTCAACATATTCATTATACTCGCTCCTCTTCAATTATCTCGTTCTTCCACCCCAATGGCTACCATCGAAACGAGCGGATGGGATGACGGATGACCTAACGCCTCCGCGGACATGGTGGCCACAACTCTTTCTACCGCGCTCACCACTCTTTGGCGGCGTTTCACAAAATCTTTGCTCACGAGTCGTGCGTAGGACTGGTCAATGACGCAAGGGGTGGGGGGGTCGCGGTGACGTAGGTTGCTGCGACGACCTCTCTTGGAGAGTTGTAGACGACCATCCGCACCCTCAATTTCACGGCGACACTCACGTCGTTAGCTGCAAGGTGGAGGCAGTGAGTAGGTGATGCTAAGCTCCGTGCTTCCGGGCCTCGCCCGGTAACCCACCAGTTGAGTCTCTGGCGCGTCGACCTTTGGGCAGGCATGGGTGAAGGACGTTCTTCGGAATGCTCCCGATCCCACACAGAGGTCCGGCGGGGACAATACCACTCTGTCAAGTTGCCTAGCTTCTGTCGACACTCACGTCATTAGCCTAGAGGTGTAGGCAGTGAGGAGACGCGAACGGGGCCCCAAGCCGCCCGAACCTTAGTTCCGTTGGTCCCCTGTTGGGTTCTCGGCTTCGTCGTGGCAGTGGCCCGATACTCTGGGCAAAGACGAGGGGCTTATCCCGGTGCATGTGAGTGGGGCATTGATTAGACTCCGGTACTAGTCTCGAAAACTAGTAACTCTAAGCTGGCCCTACCTAGGCACTGAATGGGGAGGTTGCCGTGAGGGCAAACTGCGTTCCGGCAGGATCCGGAATCAGCCTGTCGTACTTCTGCGGCGGCGGGGATAAAGACATGGTCCTAGGTCGCCAGCCCGGGAACTTGTGGCCCCTGCTAGAACATGGACTGGCAGCCCACGCAAGGAATCCGCTGTTCCATGACGCCGTCAGCCGATGCAGTTACGTTAGGGAATGACGGGCGCATGGGAGTACACAAATAATCTTCAGGTTTAATAGAAACCGACAACTTATCTAAACAACTCAAAGACCCCACTCACTCTCTGGATATGTGACGGTTCGAGTTGTCCAGCTAAACATGAGTCTGTCTTTACAGTAAGTGTTCGTGCTTGCTTGTATCCCTCACGTCTGTACCCGCAAAGAATTACAAGCGTCCGGATAAGGGGTTGTCCATAAATTGCGTAACGCTAAAGAGAGGGAGAGATGGTTTGGGACAGTGTCACGCTGCATTACAAAGGGCAGGGGGAGCTAGCTTAGTATTACGTATCGTTGATATAGTATCTTTCTTTCTTCAAAATTTGCGGAAACATTCATTTTAGTCTCAAACTAAAAACTTAACATATTAACAAATTATATTTTAAAAACCTACAAATAAATTAAATGATGTAATTGTTACAATAAATGGAACTATTTTTTCATCAACGATATGTTCATTGAATCTGTTAAGATTTGAAGAAAATGTTCAAAACGTATCTGCAGTATATTCTATAATCCAATTAATTGGCACAATAGTCGCTGACCCATGCATCATCCACGACAGCGGGTGCACGGCTAGTTGTCAGAAGTTGTCTGGCCTTGCATCCATCCTTCCTCAAAAATTGTCCCCAATCTTATTGGCACGTGCAGTCAGCATAATTTAATTCTACCGTTATTATAAATTATAAAGCTCTAATGAATTCTTATAAATAACACATTTCATATGTAACACGAATAAAATTAATACAAACTGTTTTTACTGTTTTATAATATACGTTCACTTTTTGTAAATAGAGGTAATGTTGTCGCAAGCATTACGTAATTGTTTAGGGGAGGGGGTAAGCGCGCGGTACGGGTGCGCTACAGGGGGGAGAGGAGGGACTCACAACAATCCTAATTTGCGTTACGTAATTGATAGATGGCCCCTCAAGTCGTCTTCCGGACACGGGAGACGCGCCCGTTCGCAAGCGCCTGACGTGAGTAGAAATGTAAGACTTTTTGATGGCATTCCAATGTCATGGTTTAGTTTGCAAACAATGAATACGTTAATTAACATTGTCAATGAAGGTAGGAACATTTGGCAATAATGAAATACTCATTATTCCTCAAATACGAATTATTCATTCTTCTCGTCAGCGCAAGAATAAGGTACATCACGTTTATGCCAGTGGCATCGTATCAGAAGATTTATTTCCCCCTTTCTTTTACGATAAACGTGATGTATGTGTTCTGTGGGTGTTGCAGTGACCGGTTTATATTCAGATGTGATGCCAGATTAAGTACTGGGGTCCGCACAATACACAATCCAGGAGCCTTTGCAGGATATTCTTGACAAGTATATTTATAACCTCCGTCACGCTGCCACCTGCATTGATTTCACGAATCTTGTGGTAATTTTGACGAATCATTTAATGGCAGAAAGGACTCATACCGTATTTCTAGTACATATTAATTGCGCACAATAAGCTCACAATTCCCATTATTAACGGAAATTGCCAATTTTTGGAGAGAACTTTTAACTGTAGTACTTTTAACACTAGTAATTGACGTCGATTAGGAGAGTATATAGTAATAAATATCAACATAACAACCCCTTTATTTCTTGACAACCTTGTATCTAGTAAAACCCCGCACTTTTAAATGCAATTATATTGAAAAAATAATTATTAATATTGAATAGTGATTTTTAATGCAATTACATTTTTTCAATATATAAATGCATATAAAATCACTGTTTCTACTAAATACATGATTGTCAAGAAAAAATACACTTTATATCAATACAATCAAAATACCTAGAAAAAGGTCATACAGCACAAATGTTAAACTATACAATGAACAACTGAACAAACTATATTGCGTAAACATTTGCGATATTGCTCGTTGAGGTCCACAATGATGACACTATGTTGGTGACGTGTCTCAATTTCTAACTATACGTACTGGTAATAATACGAAATAGAGAACTTAAAATAAAATGTCAGACACTACGTGACTCTGAGTATATTTTTACCTACGCCACGTTTGCTGCTTACACATGCTTCGTTGCGCGTGAAAGAGTGAAGGAGTTGCATTTCTCTCTAAAGAAGAATGAGAATCATCAAACACATCCGAAATTATTAATCGCGCTTCAGAATGTAAGAACAACAAAATGACAAAATGACCGCGAACAAAATAACACTGTTCGCCTTAATAATTAATAACGGCAACAGAAGGATGTTTGCCTCGCGCTCTTGGCACCTCGATGCAACAGACCGTTTATCCACGCGCGGTAGCAGCCGTGGTGCGATGGAAGATAAAAAGGCGGCTTCGGTTCTATTAATGAGTCGGCTATATTTCCCGCGCAAAGTGATCCCATTCATCTCAACTAACAAACTACCTTCCCCGCCCATACAAATAGCTCTTACGCCCATTTGGTACGGATCATTTACCAGTAGGCTCATCAAAACGAAGTTATCGAAAGGTTAGCACGTACACGAAATATTGCCGACAGAAATAAACGTAGTAAGAATGTTCTTGAATATCCAAATTTCCAGAGGTCGTGGGACGAGAACCTGCTGCCAAGGCGTGGAGAAACGTAAGATTATCTGGCGGAAAATAACCGAGCAGCGACGCAGACATGCCAACTCGAATCGAGGCCACGAGCTAACAACGGAGATACCCGGATGAAAAAATGTGGCACTCCTACATGGGTTCTCCATTGCTGGCACAACACAAACTACAAGACGCTTAAAATATACTATTGCAGATCTATCATTTTTCATATACAACGGAACTTACTGCTCATTACGTGATCCAATATTTGAAAGCCAAAAAATGTTGATATTTTAAAATTAAATTTATACTAAACTATACCGAATATTTCCTCAATAACAAGACCAGAAATGTTTAGTCCATTCAAGAGTGACAAAAACGCACGTACGAAAAAATATCAGAATATGTGTTTAGTAATTCTGAGTGGGCATTATTCTTCTCAGTGTTCAAAACACGTATTAAAGAAAGCCTTTGTATAGAACTGTAATACGACCAACTAAGCAAGACATTTGGCAGTTCATCACTGAAACATTGGAGAAACTTGGACTGACGTTTAATTACAATTGGAGTTATCCCAGAAACATACAACACAATTGTAGTTCTTTGCATGCTCTAGAATAGTGGAACTTAAAATCAAAGGTTCTTCAGAGCTCATTTTCTAATAGCAACTTGCGGGCTGGGGAAGGAGGCAGCAAAAATACCTTTTTTTTCAGTTTTCCCACCTGCAGTTATCCTGAAGGGGCGGAAATTTATTCAATTTTTGGGGTATAGCTGAGCTGCAAAAAGACCCAGCTCCGGAAACCACGCCCACCTCCGCGCCTGCCGGATCGTCGTGCAGCCAATGAAAGCAGCAAAGTGCACAAGCGGCATATCGGACTCGGAGATGGGGCGGCGGTGAAAGAGACTCGGGAGAAATTTGATGAGTCGTATGCTGCGACCGGAAACACATCCAAGCAAACCGAATACTGCGGGACCTACAACACGGGAGATCTTACTTCGGAACTGATAGGCTGCGATTTACAACCATAAGAAGCAGTCGTCCAGGTCGGCCGAAATCCGACACGCGGCACAGCGATCGAGAGGAGAAAAGAACTGCGAGTTGGAAACCCGCTTGGGCGTGGTCACTTCACCTTTGGGGTACGGCATGAAGGCCACTCCCACACTCCATGCATCGCCTTTCTCCCCTCAACCCATCTTTCCTGACCTGTGTGGGTGGCATGGCCCTTCCCAAAGAGCCATCTCCCCCTCGGCGGGGCCAGCTTGGGCCTCAGGGTTGGTGCTACCGACATGCGGGCATGTGTCCTTGTATACAGCAAACACCGGGCCGAGCCGGTAAGCATCCGCGGGCAATTTTAGCTCTACCAACAACATACTTGAGTATAACCACCCCGCACGGCACAACAAGTAACTACATGAGGGAACACGGAGAACGCACCAGGAGGTCGAGGGCATTGTAAACCATCACTGAAGCAGTAGTTCCCTTTAGGCTCTAAGATATTAAGAGAATAATTATGAAAAGTGTGCAAAAGTGTGTCATTTTTTTTATATTTGCACGACGGACGCGGCCCTGCCTTAGGTACCCAATGTTCTTTGCGAATGAACCCATTAAGAACCTGATGCCTTCGTATCTTACCCATTCCATACCCCATGCTCCAGTGTCAATCCTATTACGATTATAAACCGAAGCACTTTCATTCCTCTCGTTAATTACACTCAGGTCCCTCCATCCAAGTACATGACTTGCAGCGAGGAATGCATGCGGCATGAAGAGAACCGACCCACCCACCCACCCATCTCCATGGAGAAAAACATCGATATGCTGTCTAACCCTGCGGTGTTGAAGCAAACCGAATTCGATAAGAACCTTGCCTAGGAAGAGGGCGAAGAGTACAGAAATGAAGCAGATGGAGTACGCCCCCCAACCAGTGCATTAGCCATCGGCAGAGTTTCCCACAGCGACCCGCCCATCTTCTCCACTCCTCTCAGGCTGGCCCCTCACCAACCCCTCCGCTTTTCACCGTCGGGCAGCCAGCTGCGGTGGCACCAACACAGAAATCGAAGATATGCTGGTGGGGAAGAGAATTTAAAGTGACAAATGCGGCGGACGTATATGACAAGCTGAAGGGGGCGAAGCACGAGAGGAAAGGAGAAACTGAATTGTGAGCACAAACAGAGCACGAATAGGTCAGAAATTACGGAAATTTAACGTGATATTCGTAACATAATTCACAAAGGTAGATTAATTTATTTAATACCACAAATGAGATAACCTGGTGGCAGTGTACTATCTTATAAAATTCACCACCAGATAGACATAGAATGTTCCCTGTATCCTCAAAAATATGATTTTTGGTCACAAAGAATCCTTATACGTCGATGATTTATAACAATTTTGAAACCAGGGATTTGAAAAAAAAATTACGGCGCATCTTTTCCCTCAAACGCAAATAAATCTACTCGAGAACATTTTGAGTCTGTGTATTGATTGATGGAATTTTTCCAAATTTTCCAGGTTTCCAACAATTTATTTATTTATGAGATTTGTAGTCACAAACTCGAACAAACTATTAAATTTTAAAAAATGTTACTCTTTTTTCAATTCTCTAATTTCACTATAAAAGCGACGAATTTAATCTTTGTTTCAGAATATCATAATATCTAGTTTTACAATTTTCTCACATATTTCTCTCATCCTGAAATATTATTCTGCAAATTCGCTAGTTTCATCCACCCTATTTTCGTTTTCTACATGAACGGAGAGATTGAATAGAGGGGAATTTTTTGGAGCCCCTCCGGCTGAGTGGAGGCGCGGAGAGCGAAATCGGCTGCGGGCGGTGGATGAAACGGCGGCGGGGCCAGCTGTTGCCGAGGGACGCGCTTCAATAAAGCGCCTCCGGAAATAGCTCGCGGCGGCGGCGGCGCATACACGCGCGCTGAATGGGCAAGGCGCATCTCCTGGGATGGGGCAGGGCGGGGCGAGGCGGGGACGGGCGGGGCGGGGCGAGATGGAGCGAGGCGCGGCGGAGCGACGCTAGGATGAGCGAGGCGGGGAGGGGTGAGCCGGGGCGGGTGGGGCGAGCCGGGGCGGGGCGGGGCGAGCCGTGGCGGGGCAAGGCGAGGCGGGACGGGGGAGCCGAGGCGGGACGGGGCAAGCCGAGGCGGGGCGGGGCGGGGCGAGCCGGGGAGGGTGGTGAGGGGCGGGGAGGGGTGGTGATGGGCAAGGCGGGGGAGGCGGAGCGAGGCGGGCGGAGCGAGGCGGGGCGAGGCGTCGTGCAGAAAACGCTCCAGCACGGCAGCTCCAAGCGGCCGTTTGCAGCAGCGCTTCGCTCTCCGCCCTCCCCCTTTCACAAACGCATGCACACGCAAGGAGAGCTTTGGGACGGTTCAACGCTCGCTGTGCGAAGGATTGCTCGACTAGGAACGGGACATCACTCTCCAACTGACTCATGTGAAATGTGGTGGATTCTTTAATCCATTATTTATTTATTTATTGAGATTTAGGGGCTCTTCAACTTATACGGTCATTGAGGCTCATAAGTGAGGTAATGAGTAGACAATCGCGACGATGTGAAAAATGGAGCAATGGTAGAAGTAGAAGCAGTATTTTTCCTTGCGAACCTGCCGAAAGCTCGCTTGGTTCACCTCAATTCCAAATGGATTGTCGGTAAACCCACGTCCAGTGGAGGCAGGCCTGTTCGCAAGCTATTACGCCATAAGGGGGTTTCAGGCAGCGTTACGTTGCCTACATAGGGGTCGGGGAAGGTCTTAAGATTTTTGTTACGTAACGCTGATATTTCTTTTTAAAATTTGTCAACATTTGCTGAAAAAGTTGCTTTGAAAAAAGATGTATGAATTCTTACAACAAATGTAAATATTGTTTCATCAATGATATATTGTTTCAATCTGTTAGACTACAAAGCAAACATTCAAAACCTATCTACAATATATTCTAGAATCCAATTGAATTAGCGCGTAGACACGGGGCCCATGCCCATCTATGACAGCGTGCGCACGGCTTGTCAGAAATTTTCTCGCCTAAGCGTCCTATATTCAGAAATTGTTCTCAATTTACATTCTCAATATATATTAAGATGACGTAAAAGGAATGACTGTGCGCGGTCTATCCGTTTGTTAGGGTAGGCCTACTGTTTCAGTATTCATCTAATATTGGTCGAGGAAACAATGGGAAACTACCGATTAGAGCAGCCGTCCGCACCCCCAAACAGTGCCTGAAGCTCCACCTAGGTATAGTTACTATGAAAAGTTTGACACTGTCGTGTCTCGGAACTCCAGGATAACCCCGACAGACTCGCTGCAGAGGGAGCGGCAATGCTACCTCTGAGCTTAACTCCACCGGTGTTTTTTAGACATGTTTCTTAAAATCTTATGGATGGATCAGGAAAACACTGATCAGCTCTCCACCAGGGCACCGACACGCTTCGAGTGACTCCTAATTTTATTTCCACTGGTAAAAGGCCGAAAGGGGTCTAAGGTGAGCGACGGATGAACAGACGAACGGACGTTACTGGATTACTACATTAGAGTAAATTAACACGGAAACGATATGCGTAACTTCGTTTATCGAGGGATCTTCACGATAAACAATCGAAATCCCATTAAAAAATGGTAAATAAACGATCACTTAACATGGTCTTCGAGCATGTCATGTTCCTTTCCGATGAGTCCTGGTGCTCCATTTCCACGCAAACGTGCATCGTTCGTTCCCCGCCGCGCGACTTCGCCTACAACTCGCACAACCGCATCGGGGAGGTCGCTGCTTTTTCCCTCGTTTTCGGATTCACTGCACGCCAGAGTACGCGCTGGGCAAAAATAGACGGAATGCAAAGCGTTGACGCAGCGCCCCGCTTAAAAAGAAGCCCCCTCCCTAACAAAGCGCGCACAAGAGTCTGGCGGCAACGACCGCGCGGCGAGACAGAACGCGAGTCCCCCGAAGGGCGGAATATCAAGCGAAGGAAAATGCTGCTTTTGTTGAACAGGGTGCAAATGAATGGAAAGAGCTTGGGGCGGTAACAAGGTAGGTCGCGGCAAGCCTTCCCCTGTCCGTAAATGTTAATACTTCTACAGTGGTGGACGTGTGGATACAAATAGGTAATATTATTCATGCGCAGGCTCTGCAAATGAAAAACTGACTTTCTCGCAACAATATTTGTATCAATAACATAAACAATACCTATAATGTGGATGATCGTGACGGTAGGTCAATAAAAGTCGGTTATTACAATGACAACGTTTCGGCCATTTATTTGCCTTGCTTCAGGGCTGTAATTGCAAGTATGCTGAGTGACATGTGTTACAAATTTATGTCATTTTGTAGAGTTTAGTTTCACCCGCAAAGGGGAATAGCCATGTCTTGGTTCATTAGTTCACAGTTGGCAATAATGAACCAAGACACCACTGTTCCCGTTTGCGGGAGCAATTAAACTGTACAAAATGACATAAATTTGTAACACACGTCTCTCAACATACTAGCAATTATAGCCCTGAAGCAAGGCAAATAAATGGCCGAAAAGTTGTAATAATAACCGACTTTTTATTGGCCTACCTTCACGATTATCCACATCATATTTATAACATGAGGACAAGATGAACACAATAAACAATACCATTTTACAGCCAAATAAATGCCGACGTATCTTCGCGAATAGCAATGTATTACACTTTAATACAAATTTAAACGTATATTAAAATGTAATTTAAGACAGACTTAAAATGCTAAAAATATTTCGAAAATTAATTCTGAATTTTTAGTTTTAATGGACACTTGTGTTGCAACCGGCAAATCACAACTGGAAGTTCTTCACTACAGTTGTTTTCCCTGTACCGTCCGTCGATTTTGTACATCATTTAGTTTCGCGGGTAGCAAACCCGTGGGGTGCATGATTTATCATGTTAAGTGTACCGAAGGCATTGTGAAATTTAATGGGAAATAGCAATGAACGAAACTCGTAAGCAGCAAAATTGTGATTTGCGAGATACCCCTGCAAGCGGGACGACGCGGAGCACAGCGGGGCGACGCGGGGCGGGGAGGGACGGAGCGCGGTGCTGGCAGCGAGGAGCGGGGCGAGGAACGGACAGGGCAGAAAAAGCAGAGCAGAGCAGAACAGCGAAGGGCAGCGCGGGGAGGGGCGGAGCGGCACAGAGCGGGATGGAGGCAGGGTATATCGGGGCGGAGCGGCACAGAGCGAGATGGAGGCAGGGTATATCGGGGCGGAGCGGGACAGAGCGGGATGGAGGCAGGGTATATCGGGGCGGAGGCAGGGAGAGGATGAGCGAGACGGCGGAATTCCAAACACGAAAGCGTTTGTCGTTGAGCGGCGGACGCGATTTCATTACGACGCGATGAATCAATCCGAGGCAGCGCGGGGCCTAATGGGAATTAATGTTTGCGCTGGCAAGAGCGCGCTCGCGGATGCCGGCGGGCGCCAAGGCCGGACGTGTCTCGCCGACAAACAGCGCACGCGCGCGGGGGCGTGAGCGCGACGCATGTGCGAGTGCGTCGCCGGAATGGAGCTGGGGCGCGCGAAGCGGCGAGGCGAGGGGCGTCCACGGACGCTGGACACGCAACGGTGTTTGGTGCTGGATACGCAACGCATTCGGTGGGCAAAACTATAAATGGAAAAGATTCGTGAACAGTTGTGGAGCAGGTCGAAGCATCTCGGAGGGTACTTAAGAGGGAAAAAAGGTAACAAAAGTGGGGGGATGAATTTAACAGTTTCATGATGCACAATGATAATTTCAAAGTGCTTTCTTGTGGGTAGGAAGAAAAGAGGAAGACCTAAACACAGCTGGTTGAGAGAAACTGAGGGAATTTTGAAAGACGAGAATTGAACATGAGGATTATGAAGATCGGGACAAGTGGACAAAAAATCAAAATTATATATAGTATTAGAATTTGTGGGTAACAGAAAGTTGTTTTTTATAACAATATAAAACGGTGATTTTTTAAAAATGATGCACAAAGTATACAGTCTTGCCTCTTCCCTCTAATACTCATTAATAGGTTTTTTTTAAATCACCGATTATTGTATTTTTTATTCGCATTATTTCTCAATTCTTTCATTCTTCCACTACGTTATTTATATTATTATGTCTCACACCAAATCCGTCTTCCAGCAAAAGAGAAAAAAATAAAAGAATGAAGAGAAGAAGGAAAAGAAAATAATGTGGAAACGAAAGGAGTAATAGAAAGGAAAGAAGAAGAAAGGTCTATCAAAAGAACGAAGAAAACAAAAGGGGAAAAAAAGGATAGAAGCAGCACCAGAAGAACGAGACGGGAATGCCGCCTTGCGGGACACCCCTTCTGCACGGCAACGCGCTCGCGGGCGGCGGGCGGCGAGAGGGGGGGGGGCGGGTGGCGCCGCCTGGCAGTGACAGGCTCGCGCCCGCGGCGATCTGTGCAGCTGGCGCCAGCTCCGACAGGCGCCAACGGCCCCGCCCAGCCGCCGCCGGCGCCGGCGCCGGGGCGCGTGCCGCTGTCTCCCAACTGCGCCGCGTCGAGGGCGCGCAAACTTTACGGGTGCAGCCGGCGATGGCGCGCGCGACTAGGCAGATGGCAGCGACGGTTTCGGGAGTTGCCAATCCACAAGCCACCAACTTCGTCACAGTCGGAGAGCTGCGTTCCAATAAGTGCGGACGCGTGGAGAGAAATGACACGTTCGATACTAACAACAGCTCGTCCCGACGAGTCGAACCAAATAAAACAATGCAAAATACTCATCCTTAAGACTATAGTGTCATTACAATATAGCTACAGTATTTAATCATTTATTATCTGTTTTAAATATACTTACTAATATAATTTTATCCTCATCTCCCTTCATCTCAGAGAATAATCGACATGTCAATCTGTTAAGGCATTTATTTCGGAACATTTTTATCTGCTCAAAGCAATTCCCCCATATTGATCGCATCACATCCAAATGAATATTCCTATTATGATTGCACATGTTTTTTATTCACCCCTGAACTCAAATGACCCATAAAACAACCCACGCTGTCGTTTCAATTCGACGAATAATCGATCTTAATAATAAACCCAGAAAGACGAAGACAATGTTGCGAAAAACTCGTTTTTCTTCATTTATCCAATAATTAATTAGCAATTTCATGTGTGCTATTCTTAGATATCGACGCTTCAATTACGAGTTTGAAACCCACATTCTGCTTTGGTGCGCAGTGCACGCAAAATTGCTACCTAACAATTATTTTTTTAATTAATACACCCAATTAATACTAGCATCTGTTTCTGATAAGCTTTGATGAGCCACGACTAATTGCTCAGAAACACACAGATCAATGGGACCTTATTCAAACTCTTGTAAAGAGAGCAATCATAAGACCGAAAGTCGACGGCAACCATTAGCAAACAAAAACTTTTAGGAGGGATCTTCACCATTATGAGGAAGAATCACGCCACAGATTATTTAGCTCCACGGCCTGCTTCAGGAATATTTTCGTTACGCCTGCACTTGGGAGCGGACAAAAAGCCTTCCGCCGGCAGACGATCCACCGCTCCTCGAGACTGCGAATCGAAGAAACCTCGAGAAGGGCAGATTGCAATCGACAAAATCTGCCGCTTTGATGGCGGTTGCGCACGATAGCTGCGCCGTTTCCATGAAACAAAAAGGAACTCTCCCGCCGCGAGTGCACCGATGGAGTCCCAACGGCACACTGGCACGGAACGGTACTGAGCACTGAAAGAACGGTGTAGCCTCGCAACATCCGACGGACGATTAAGGGTTTTTTTTCAGTAACGTACCTGGCACAGCGTGGCAGCAGTACCGCACAAGAACAAGGGGGACTTATGTTACAGGGAAGAGACACTGACAGTCTGAGAGAAAGAGTGAGAGAGTTTGAGAGAAAGAGTGAGAGAGTTTGAGAGAAAGAGTGAGAGAGTTTGAGAGAAAGAGTGAGAGAGTTTGAGAGAAAGAGTGAGAGAGTTTGAGAGAAAGAGTGAGAGAGTTTGAGAGAAAGAGTGAGAGAGTTTGAGAGAAAGAGTGAGAGAGTTTGAGAGAAAGAGTGAGAGAGTTTGAGAGAAAGAGTAAGAGTGTTTGTGAGAAAGAGTAAGAGAGTTTGTGAGAAAGAGTAAGAGAGTTTGTGAGAAAGAGTAAGAGAGTTTGTGAGAAAGAGTAAGAGAGTTTGTGAGAAAGAGTAAGAGAGTTTGTGAGAAAGAGTAAGAGAGTTTGTGAGAAAGAGTAAGAGAGTTTTTGAGAAAGAGTAAGAGAGTTTGTGAGAAAGTGTAAGAGACGGAATTTGAAAGAGTGTGATTTAGAAACGTAACTCGCAATAATAACACAAAGATCCACATTTTCCTCCAGCTTTGAATTATGTACTTCTGAATACTGAAACTGTTCTGAACACTGTTCTATTTATTAGCAAGTTTTTGAAAAACAATGGTACATAGCGCTAATAAATGCAACAATTTAAAAATGTAATTAAATACATACGTAAACGCACAAACATTTCGACACAGGCCATCTAGCAGGGAAGGTATTCCCGCCTTGTCAACAAGTCAAGAAGCATTTGCAATTCTTACGAAGTCCCACAGTTCCTCAACATACGTGATAATGAAGACTAGATAAGAACGGAATATATGTAGGAAAAGTAAACGGTAAGAAGACAAGACATATATGGAGCTTCCGAAGCCAAGAAGTATTTTCTCAGACAGACAAAGTAGATGCTAATTGCAAATCTCATCGTCCGAATAGTCCCTACCAATTCCATTGTTCTTCTCCGCATTTACCCGTGTCCTGGCTTTCTGGAGAGAAGGTTTTACAAGACGTCCCTCACAAATCACTGACGGGGACAAGCACAGACAGGAAGTACCCCTTCACCCATTTAGAAAATATTCACTCAGGAATAACATTGGCAATATTGGAAACAACTGCGAGTGGATTGACGCGGGTTGGTTGCCAGTGGGTCAGAGGTTCATTCGCCTTGCGAGTGTGGCGTGGAAAAAAAAACACATATTGTATCCGATTAGCATACTTTCTAATACACAATGTATACATCGTTAGAAGTATACAACTGTATTCAGTTCAGGGGCCCAATAAATGTCAGGAAGGACAAGCACTGCTTCACTCATTCGCCCTTCCCCGCCACGAACCCAGCCCGTTTCGTCCCTCTCCTCGACTCCGCGTACGGCCCGCTGCCTCTCGCTCAACCCTACCTTCACCTCGTCACGTCCTGCCCAACCGTGATACATTCTCTCCACCCCACTCCCCTCTGGCCCACCACGCCCTGCTCCGCACCGCCTCTCTCCGTCTCGCCCCGCTCCACCCCGCCCCGCTTCGCTCCGGCCCGCCCCGCCCCGTCCCGCTCCGCCCTGCATCGCCTCGCTTCGCTCCGCTCCGCTCCTCCCCGCTCGCGGTCAAGCGCCAGCTCCCCGCGCACGGCAACGACCGCGGGCGGAGCGGCTCCGACGACGTGTCGCAAAGTAGGTCCCGCAGTGGCGCAGCGGAAGCCGAGGAGACGGCGCGGCGCGGCGGCGATGGCGAGGGCGATAGCGTCGCCGATAGCGCGGACGCCAAGGCGGCACGCGGATAAGCATGGGAAAGGCCGAGCACTACACAGCAGCTTCACTCCGTCCCACCCCGTACACGACCTTTTACCGTCTGAGTTATATTTTAAGGCCTAACTGCTGCTCTTGCAGCGACTCTGGCCGGGATATAATAGGTTTCGACTCCCGATGGCAGCGGATTTTCGATACTAGATAGGTGGATTCGGAGGAATTCGGTCATTTTCTGAAGGAGAATTCTAGCGGCCGGCTGCAGTGAACGGTAGTTTTCCGTGGTTTCTCCGATCAACATCAGGCGAGCCTAACAGCGCGAGCTTTCCTCAACCCTGTCATCACATGCACTACACGATAGAAATGCAGTTTGCGATACGATTCGTTCACGTGCGCTGTCGATTCCGTGAGTCACTCGTGGCGCGGCCACAGTGTGCGCGGCCGAAGCACTTTCCCTCGGAAAGGGACGCTTTGCTACGAGGTTCCAAGTTGATGAGGATCGGGTTTGAGGCACTCGTGTTGACCTTGAGGCTGCCCAACGCATAATTACAAACGCATTTTATCCGAATACACCTTAAAAATAATTTGGCATGCATATTTTCTCAATGTCTTCCAGAAAAACCTCCATTTTCTTGCTTCCTGTTTACCCTATAAGTTTATTCCTGTATATATAATCGCGCGTACACGAATCTTTTCACTAACTGCATTTCAGCCCACTACTCTACCACTTATATCTGGAGCATAGCGCTTGAACCCGCCGGGGGAAAGGGGGGGGGGAGAGATTTCTAGAAATGTTTCGGGATATGCAAGAGGAAATTCCCTGATTTCATACAGAAAATCATACTTGATTTTGTATACCGTTTGTTACGAAACAGAGGACAATTGTGAGCGGTCTGAAATAAATCATTCTGGGTGATTTTAATTATGTTCGACAAGACATTGTTCTTAAAAGCAACTAAATGTATGAAATAAATTCAAATATTAGTAACTATTGCTCAATAAAGAAGAATATTTTGTTCATCCGAGTGAAAAATAAAGCTTCCCGCGACGACGAACAACAGGAGTCGTGGGGAATAGTTTTAACAATCGCTCTCTTTAGTGCCATATTTTATTCATTACCATTAGGTAAACGAATGCAAGATTGGGTACGATTAATAACAGAAAAGAGGGGTCGAGGTTTTAATTTAAATATGGAACTCTTGCGCGCGTCCTAAAGTGAAACAAGTCTTCACTGGCTTTTGAACAATAATTTCAAAATATTTTACAAAACGAAAAATAAAATAGAGGTTATGATATGAATGACTTTCGGGGACAAGTGTTCCGAAGGCTCTTGTACCGAACTCTCAAACTGGATATTAACGGGTTCCTCCATACTACGCGTTTGTGTTGAGACGCATTGACGATCATATAAAATGACGCAATAAGAATTAAAATTGAGAAGATAGGGGAATGACAGGTGAAACAGAACTCTAAGGAAACATCCCGCAAGTCAACTTTCGTCCCGACAAATTTCACACATGAGTGTTGAGAATTTCTATCCTGAAAACCAGACAAGCATCGCAAGGAAAACTGTCTGCTACATTACGGGTCGCCGCCAAATTTCGGGATTAAAAGCTCCGATCCGACACAACCGACACACGAACGTGGTGCGAGGGGCCGAAGGGGGAAGGAAAACCCCCTTGGCGTGATGGCTAGCGATTACATTTTCCTGCGCCGGGTCCCGGGTTCGATCCCGATGCATCCATTCGGAATTTGTGGGGGCCAAGCGAGCCCTCGGCACGATCTCCCTTTTCCCCTGCGCCTCAATCACCAAGTCTCCAACACCATTCGCCTCTCCATTATGTCCATCATTTACTCGTTGGATTATCGCTCGTGGACCATTAAATAAATAAACAGGGCAATCGATAACTCCACCGCTACAGTGCGGATCGTCGCAATATTTCGGGGTTAAAAGCTCCGATGTGGAGAGCCCCAGGCGTGCGTCGTGTTGGGGGTGGGGGTGAAGGGAGATGGATGGCGGGAAACGGTCGCGCCGCGCCGCGCCGCGCCGCGTGCACGCCACTTGCCGTGCCGGACGTCGCCGCTCGATACGTGCTTCGTTAGCCGGCCCTCGCAGAGCCCGGCGAGGCGGGTCGGGGCTGACCCACATAGCGCTGATGACTCAAATCGAACAACTCAACCATTAGCACTTCCGAAGCCGCTTTTTTCTACGACATTACAACACGCGACGTCTGCAACCAACTACAAAACTGTGTCATACGAGTGCACATATTTTGTATGATTGGAAATGCCTTCGAACTCAGTAACAGCCTTTCCGAAGCCTTCGAACCGAGAGAGAGAAATACCTTTTCGAGCAATGACCTTAATATGCAAATTTCTAACACACTAATGTCGAAAGGGTTTCCAACGTAGACACTATCTCAAAGGGCCCTTTCCGCACAAAGACGGTACTTTCGGTCGAAATAATGACACGTGACATTCGTTGTGCCTGGGAACATCAATGATCCACGGGGGGAGCGGGTGGCAAAGAATGAATGAAAATATGAAATGAACATGAAAGAAAATTCGTGTGAGAAAGAGTACTTTCTACAGCTGTGCTGCAAAGTACGACACAATAGAAACAAAATGTTTCTGTTGTAAAGTATGAAGGAGCGCGGGCGAATCAGTGAAGTGCAGCTGCAGAAAAAAAGCACGCTCAGGAACAGTGTTTCATAAATTTAAGTCACCAGAAAATTAGGAGAAACAATGTAGGAGGAAAATGTAAATACAAAAAGTTAACGTAAAAGTAATATTTATACGCTATGAAAAATATTATTGTAAAAAATAAGATAAAAGCATGTAAAAGAAAGAAGTTCAGAGTGAGGAGAAGATCATCTAAAGAAAGTCTATGGAGTTTGAATTTTTTTGGGAAGTTTACTACAACTTACGCATGTGAAGTTTCTGTAAAACTCAATGATTTTGAAAATAGGAAAAGAAAATCAATTCAAAGGTATTTAGATGTATTGCCAGACAAGAGAAAAATGAATGAGCGAATCGAACAGTAACCCGAAAGAGAAGAGTTATTAAATAAAATACCGAAAGAGAAGAGTTGTTAAATACGAAATACGATAACACACACCGGCAGTGAAAAATTCAATGATACGACGGAAATAAACCAAATACACACACCACCTGCCCAACAATCATGGATTCACACTCCCGACCACGTTAACACTCATTAGTTGTTGCGGTTTTTTCCGCATTAATGCAGCACATCGATCCCGCATAAACCTTCCACACGCAAAACGCGATTGCGAGGTAAACCTGCCAAACTACGCGGTAGCGCCATCAACAGCTCGGATCCCACGCGATGGTAAACAGCTTTCAGAAACTTAATACCGGAACCAACATAAAGTGGTCTTCCGACAAGTGTGGTAGTGCAGTGCATGTGTCTGTGAGAGATAAGGGCAAGACTCGGAAGAAGAATGAAAGATCGTGCGCGGTCCGTGGTCCGTTTGCTAGGGTACAACTGCCCCGTCACTCGGCTGGTTTTGATTGATTGATTGATTGAAAGAAAGAAAGGAAGAAAAAAAGAAAGAAAGAAAGAAAGAAAGAAAACGGAAAACTATCGACCAGAGCAGCTGAAAGCTAATTTCTCCTCAAGACGGCAGTTGAATTCGACCAAGCTACGTAGCTATTGTCGAAAATCCTTCCGACGCCGGGGCTCGAATCCTAGGACCTCCGGGTCAGAGGCACTGCAGTGCCATCGGCTGACGCCCTGAGGCACCTCCAGCCGGCCAGCAGAACAGAAGCCGGCGCTAAACTGTGCCCGCTCCGAGAGGGTTCGAATCCCCACGTCCCCCACCGAGACGGTTCGAGAACAAAACGCACCGGCCCCGAATAAAACACGCGGCGGTTGGGGGCGGGGGGCGCGAATTTGGCGTTGGGCAAACAATCGGCGGGGGCCGGCGGCGCGCCGGTGGGCGAGGAGAGGCGAGAGGCTTTGATGAATATTTCAGCGGGCGCCGCGACGACGCCGACGGCGGTGGCCGCCGACAGCAGCGCCTGCCCGAGACTAAGCGGACGGCCCCGGGCTCTCATGCAAGATGCATACCCCGCCCCTCCCGCACGTCTCCTCGTCCCACTCTCCTCCCACGGGGAACCGTCCAGGCCCACCTAGGCGCCGATCCAGGAAATGCAGAAAGCAGGGGGACAACAAATGGGGACCAGCAGGTAATATGTAGACTCAGGAGAATTTTTAGCAGGAGTAATATAATACAAGTACGCATAATTAATTTTTAATCCGCACATTTCAAACTTTCAGGACATAAAAAATAGTTATTTATGTACAGAGCGCATACCAAAGGCCCGCGGGCTTTTGTCGCCGCTGTATCATTAGGATCGTTTGCGGTACACACATGATTTTATTTTGTACGCAATTTAATCATTCGGATTTACTAATTAACTAATTCTTAACTTGACTCGGTTTGTCTTTTCATATTTCCCTTAGTCAGGAAACATGTAGCATCATTCAACTGTTTTCATACTTCCCTCGAAACCAGGATCCTTTCGATCCAGTAAGTTACGCAGTGAACATGGAGGTCCGTATCGAAGGCAATAACAAGCAATATCGCATCAGTAAAAAGTAATAATTATTTAGCACAGAGGAAAAAGTTAAATCATCTAAATCGCTTCAAAACACATTAGAAGTAAACATTTCATTTACCGTAACTTCTAAAAACACAAAACACATGTACCACAAGAGAATGTCAGAATAAAAAGCATTTTACTAACTAAAAAAAATCAAATTTGGTGTATAAAATAAGATGGTTCTTTCAACTCTTCTTTACGAAAACGAAAGTTGGGTACCAACAAAAACAACTTTAGAATACAGCCCGCTGAAATGAAGTTTCTGAAAAGAACGCCAGGCTGCACGAAAGATCATATTCTTTACGAGATTAGGGAAAAATTACATGCCGTAGAAATTAGAAACCAAATAACCAAATACCGAAACAACTGGTATCAACACACACAATAAATGGATAATACAAGACCACCGAAATTAGTTACTCTTTCAACCGCATGGAAGAAGAGACGTGGGCAGACCCAAAAAGCGATGGAAGGAAAACTTGTGAAGACGGAAGAGGCTCAAGCCTAATCCATGAAGTGCAGAAGGAGAAGAAGAAAACGAAGAAGAAGAAATTCGTTGTTAATAAGGGGGCGGAGCAAAGGAAATAAATGGGAGGGAGCGATCCGCTTGTGCGCAGGGTACCGCGCGGGGCCGAAGGTTTTGGGGGAGGAAGGATTCGCTCGGGCTCTTCGGAAAGAGGGACAGCCGATGCGCTCCCGGGAGAAATCAAACGACGGAGAGGATTTCGGGATCGGCCGCGAGGGCGGAAGAGGACGGGCGGGCGGTGGCCGCGGGACAGCAATTGTTTGCTAACAAGCACAGCGCAGAATGCGGAGGAAGGAGGAGGATAAAGAAAATCTTTTGGTAACAACTTTGCTGCGATTTAAACATTTTTACCCAGTAGCATCAGCGTTATGATACACGCCAGTCCTGAGGTTGCAAGTCGGAGATCGTAACGGAAAGGTGATTCTGAGGATTCTTCGCATAACAAATTTACAATAATAATAGTAAGAATAACAATAACTAATTATTAGAGAAATTTCGGACCAAAAAATCTAGGACAAACAATCAAATAAATCTAGAATTAACAAAATTGAAATTAACTGCAAACTTAACTAAACATGTTTATAATAAGAAATCAATTTCCATCACTGCAAAACTTCGGCATTATTCAACAGTCGTTAGACCAGAGGCAATGTATACAGCTTGATGTCTAACACTAAATAAGAACATGTTTTTAGAGGAAATGCAACTCTAACAATTCTTAGAGAAATGTTGTTAGAGGAACGCAAAATTCTCAGGAAAATCGTGGATCCAATTAAAGTTGGAGATCAGTAACAGCGGCGTTATAACAAGAAACTATTCAAAAATATTGAGAAAATTACGGACACTATGAGAAAAAGAACAGAATTACATTTCATGGGCATCTACAGATTACACTTTCAAAAATTAACCGGAAGTCTCTCTATTTCACAAAATTAAACATAACCAATACGTGGTTTAAAGAAATCGAAAAGGGCTTGGAGGAGCTCAGAAATTACATCAGCATGTTACTGAGCAGTCTTCAATGAGGACCTAACTATAAAAAAATCACAGTATTTCAGGACAAACCAAAAACGACAGGGGCCATTTGGACTAAGGGGGGAAAGAGAATCATCGGGCCAATGAGATATGGAAAAGAGATAAAGGAAAGAAGAAAGAGGCCGAAAGTTGAAATAAACGTAGTGGCTCATTCGAAAATAATAATCTACTAATTATTATTATTATTATTATTATTGTTATTCTTATAGATATTCCATCCGGTTTTGAGCAGAAGAGTTCACAACGGAGGTTCCTACATCGAGCGGTCGTCCGTTCGCGTTACTGTGAATGCATATTGCTCCACATTTCATCTTTCAAAGCACGCTTAATTATTGTATATTCCATCAATATAAATTTATTATTACAACTGATTAATTTATTATTATTATTACAACAATTACCAAATCAATAGTGCGAGCTAGTCTTCTACGGAAAATGCTCAGAAGAATGAAATGAAGAAAAATACCTCTGAAACAACAAATAAATTCATTTCTTGACGTAAATATGATTATCTTAATCATGTAACTCTCTCAAATGTGAAAGAAGCTCTTGAAGCTGCCATTACCAAGCTATATTGTGAAGTATCAGTAAATGAAATAATTTTACAATTCGGAGAAACTACAGTCAACATTATTAACAAATGTAATCATAATAGTACATGCCTTTTCCAACATTTTCTAAATATGGCATACAATTCCATTGCATTATTTACATAGGCACGTGAAGAAGCACAAACAGCGGTATGAAGTAAACAAAGTGAAAAACACTTAGCTCTCAGTAGGTTTTCTGGGGGTTCTCCCGTTTCGCCTGCCTCACATTCCACCACTATTTCTTTTTTATCATTTTCGCACTATGTCTTCACATTAAATAATCATTCATGAGTCTCAATTATCTAACCATATGACGGGACCCCTAAACCCCAATAAATAAATAAATAAAATGAGATGCGCGATTGTGCAGTTCGCCCGGCTGAACGGCTTCGCAAGTTCGCCCGGCTGAACGGCTTCATGCTGCGCGTGGCGGCGGCGGGGCTGTACGCGCAGTGGGCGCGCTCGCATCGCCGCCACGTGGACGCGCGGGGCCTCACGCAGCCCGAGCGCGGGCGCGGGCGGCGCCGCACCTGGGCGGCGAGCGTTGGCGCTGCTCGCCGTCGGCCTGGGCGCCGCCGCCGCCGCCGCCCTCGCCCTCGAGCTGCTGTAGCGCCTCGTCGGGGAGATGACGGGGCGCGTCCTACGCCGGCTGCTGGGACGGCGGGGGAGCACGCAGCGTTCCCCTACGGCCGCATCTCTCAGATAGCTCTCCTCTGGAAGACAGCGTCTCTCGGATAGCTCTCCACTGGAAGACCGCGTCTCTCAGATAGCTCTCCACTGGAAGACCGCGTCTCTCAGATAGCTCTCCACTGGAAGACCGCGTCTCTCAGATAGCTCTCCTCTGGAAGACCGCGTCTCTCGGATAGCTCTCCTCTGGAAGACAGCGTCTCTCGGATAGCTCTCCACTGGAAGACCGCGTCTCTCAGATAGCTCTCCACTGGAAGACCGCGTCTCTCAGATAGCTCTCCACTGGAAGACCGCGTCTCTCAGATAGCTCTCCTCTGGAAGACAGCGTCTCTCAGATAGCTCTCCACTGGAAGACCGCGTCTCTCAGATAGCTCTCCACTGGAAGACCGCGTCTCTCAGATAGCTCTCCTCTGGAAGACAGCATCTCTCAGATAGCTCTCCACTGGAAGACAGCATCTCTCAGATAGCTCATCACTGGAAGACAGCATCTCTCAGATAGCTCTCCACTGGAAGACAGCATCTCTCAGATAGCTCTCCACTGGAAGACAGCATCTCTCAGATAGCTCTCCACTGGAAGACAGCATCTCTCAGATAGCTCTCCACTGGAAGACAGCATCTCTCAGATAGCTCTCCACTGGAAGACAGCATCTCTCAGATAGCTCTCCACTGGAAGACAGCATCTCTCAGATAGCTCTCCACTGGAAGACCGCGTCTCTCAGATAGCTCTCCACTGGAAGACCGCGTCTCTCAGATAGCTCTCCACTGGAAGACCGCGTCTCTCAGATAGCTCTCCACTGGAAGACCGCGTCTCTCAGATAGCTCTCCACTGGAAGACAGCGTCTCTCAGATAGCTCTCCTCTGGAAGACAGCGTCTCTCAGATAGCTCTCCACTGGAAGACCGCGTCTCTCAGATGGCTCTCCACTGCAAGACAGCATCTCTCAGATAGCTCTCCACTGGAAGACAGCGTCTCTCAGATAGCTCTCCACTGGAAGACCGCGTCTCTCGGATAGCTCTCCTCTGGAAGACAGCGTCTCTCGGATAGCTCTCCACTGGAAGACCGCGTCTCTCAGATAGCTCTCCACTGGAAGACCGCGTCTCTCAGATAGCTCTCCACTGGAAGACCGCGTCTCTCAGATAGCTCTCCTCTGGAAGACAGCATCTCTCAGATAGCTCTCCACTGGAAGACAGCATCTCTCAGATAGCTCATCACTGGAAGACAGCATCTCTCAGATAGCTCTCCACTGGAAGACAGCATCTCTCAGATAGCTCTCCACTGGAAGACAGCATCTCTCAGATAGCTCTCCACTGGAAGACAGCATCTCTCAGATAGCTCTCCACTGGAAGACAGCATCTCTCAGATAGCTCTCCACTGGAAGACAGCATCTCTCAGATAGCTCTCCACTGGAAGACCGCGTCTCTCAGATAGCTCTCCACTGGAAGACCGCGTCTCTCAGATAGCTCTCCACTGGAAGACCGCGTCTCTCAGATAGCTCTCCACTGGAAGACCGCGTCTCTCAGATAGCTCTCCACTGGAAGACAGCGTCTCTCAGATAGCTCTCCTCTGGAAGACAGCGTCTCTCAGATAGCTCTCCACTGGAAGACCGCGTCTCTCAGATAGCTCTCCACTGGAAGACCGCGTCTCTCAGATAGCTCTCCTCTGGAAGACAGCATCTCTCAGATAGCTCTCCACTGGAAGACAGCATCTCTCAGATAGCTCTCCACTGGAAGACAGCATCTCTCAGATAGCTCTCCACTGGAAGACCGCGTCTCTCAGATAGCTCTCCACTGGAAGACCGCGTCTCTCAGATAGCTCTCCACTGGAAGACCGCGTCTCTCAGATAGCTCTCCACTGGAAGACCGCGTCTCTCAGATAGCTCTCCACTGGAAGACCGCGTCTCTCGGATAGCTCTCCACTGGAAGACCGCGTCTCTGAGATAGCTCTCCAATGGAAGAACACATTTCTCAGATAAATCTTCGACAGAAGAATCAGAGTCGGAGTATTTCCGGAATATATCATTAAATAAAAATAAGATGAATTGTGCAATTGTACTGTACTTGGTATAGTAATTGTTTTCAAATCACTGGCGGGCCGCACAAAAAGATACGGAGGGCCGCCAGTTGAGCACTGCACCATGTAAGTTCAAAGCCGTTTTAAAAAGACAAAATGATAATAGACGCAAGCAATGTAAAAAAAAAATATGCCTCCATTACGCCCCCGAATACAAAGCTGCATCGATATACAGATACGTTACTTTTAGCTGCACTTTCCCGGATGTCGGTGCAAAACGTATAATCACATCAAACGTTTGATAGCTAACACTAACGTTCATGCCTGAATATGGGAAATAGCAGACCCATCACGACACCATACATCACTCAGCATAAAGAAATTTCTCGAGACATGAACCACAACGCTCTGCAAAAAAATATACTTTCAGCCACGCAGCTTTTTATTAAGCACATATAAACATCACTCAAAAGAAAAACCGGGCTGGAGAACTGTCATTCAGGTAGCTCTGATGTAACAGAAACGTCGTTTCCTATTCCAGACAATAACAGATGCAAACTTTGAAACGTGTAATTTTGATGAGGAAAACATAGGTGACTAAAAAGCTTGCAATTTGGTCAACCGTCGGTGCCTCCACTCAGAAGTAACGTGACCAGGGCTTGCCGTTGGATCGCTTCAGATTCAGTTCTTAATTCCTTCAGCCAGCGAGGCTATACGTTTACAGCAATGTTGCTTCTTCTTTTAATATCAATCCCCTATTCCATAACAGCGGGCAATAGGACCATTTTACTGGGCGAAGCACTGAACAGTTCAACGAAGACAGCGCGCACTGAAGACAACGACGTGTATCGACAAGCGTATTTCGAGATGATCATGGAATCTTTCTGGATAGACGAAAACGGCAAGCGTGTGCTGGAAGGGCCGAGCATCCTGCTGTTCAAGGCCTTTCAAGACGCCAATCCCCGCGTGCGGCTCGAGAAAGTGCCCGCGCGATCCAAGGGAGTGTCCAGGAACGGGACGTACGACGGGGAGATGGGCCTCCTGCAGAGCGGGCGGGCGGACTTCTCGTCCACCACCTTCTACTTCACCCACGACAGATACGCCTTCGTGGACTACACGGTGCCCGTTGCGGCCGGCCCGCACTGCGTCGCCGTGCGCCGGGCTCCCTTCATGTCCTTCAGGTATTTTTTTTCCGTTTTAGCACCGATATTAGGTGGGTGTCACACGAGCGTTGCGTTAACGCGCGACGTAGATTAACATTGCACATGATGCGGAACGGGCAAAACGCTCAACGCAACGCCCTTATGAGGTCCCTTAAAAGTGCGACCTTTAGCCAGACGACACCCTAATGATTTATTTAAATCCTATCTTCAACTAGTATCATATAGCTCTAAATTTAAGTATTAATAATACAATTCTACACCGAAACTAGGTTGATTTACACTAAAAACACAATCTAAAATATGTTTTACTGTACAGTCTCACGCTTCCTTCAGAGAATTGCAGCTCTCGTCAGAGTCACATTATCGTATGCGAAGAGTTCTTGAACTCTATGTCCACTAACCATTAAGCGTTTTTTTTTTCCATAGAAACAATCATGGTATACAAATCGTAATTTATTATTCAAAACGATAGAGAACCACAATCTACGAGGGGAAGATTTTATACCACGAACGACAAAGAAACGAGCTTTCTTGAGCAAATTCGATATTTCTGGAGCAAATTAAGTACCGTAATCGTTACGTGCAACATTTCATTTTCTTCATTCGCTGAATTACAAAATAAAAAAATGACCTGTCAGTTTATATCGGGTTAAGCAGGTTCTTTTCTTTGGAGCTCATGAATGGAGCACTCACGAGAGTAATTAATAGAAATGAATACCCACAGGAGACAGAAGGAACTTTTCGCTACATTGTACTATACATCTTTTAAGAAACGACTTTTACTTCTCAATAAAATAAAACTATCATTTCTAGCATTATTTTATGTAACAAAATAATTCATACAATGTGTTGCGCTTTCACTAGTCAAGTTTTTCTGTTGCTGGCACATAAAAACATGCCTGAAATGCCATGTTTCTCTCGTAACAGGAGTTTCAGAAATTATTAAATCAATTATCTATCGTTCTTGAATCCGTCTCATAAGTTTTGCATCAAAAGTGGGGTGGAGTACCAAACAAATTTCCACGAAGAAAAATTTGTTCGCAGTATAACCTACGTATAAACCAATCACCCATTAACTACATTTCTAAAGACAATTAAATCATCGCACAAGCAAACGAAAACGTTTTTCTTACCAAAAAACAAGTTACTGTACACAAATATTTGAATCAAAGTTATAACAGACATTACCACTCTCTACCAAGAAAAGCAATTTCGATCAAAACAGATATAATATGCGACTAAATTATGGAAAAAAACAATTTTAAGTGTCTCCATACCAAAATGAATTAGACAAATCCTTTCGATACAAAATAAGGCTCTTTAGACTCCCATTCCTCAACATTCGATTACACTATTATCCCGAGCCATCTGTTAAGAACAAAAATCAACTGCATTTTCTGCAAATGAAACTAAAAATGTTCCGAATTACTTCATGTGTATAACATCCGTAGTGAATTGTAATATAGTACTATATTTATAACACAACTCTTAAGTAACCTTCCAAGTAAGGCATTTGAACAAATAAAATATTTTGATTATCGGGGGTTTTCGATTTTCCACACAACCCCTTCGCTACAACTACCTCCCCCGAACAACAATGTAGGTTCCACTGCACTTCGATAGAAGTTTTGTACATCAGTATACTAATATATTACACACATTCATGTTAGAAGACGATTCGTCGCTTCCGCACTTGTACACAAACCGATACTCTCCGGGCTCCTGCGAGGGTGAGGTGGTCACCCGACCAGTGCTATCGCAGCTGCAAGGAACAGCCCAAGCTTGTCCGATGATGCCAGTGCTCCTTATCGTTGCGAGGCGGCGCTGTGTGTTGGCAGGTACATCGTGCAGTTCCCGTTCCAGCGCGCCGCGTGGGGCGCCGTGGCAGCCACCCTGTTCGCGGCCTGCGCCGCGTGGCACGCCGTGCACGCCGCCTCGGGGGACAAGTACGCCCTCTCCATTCCCACACTTCATACTGCTATCCACACCTTCAAATTAGGACAGCGATGTCCATGTTTCCAAAACACTGAGTTTTTGTAGAAACGAATTCATACCGTCGATATATTGACGCCGATATCTTTTTGTACTGAGATGTTTTTAAGAGCGACCCTCAAGGCCACTCAAATCCCATCTTCGCGATGGAATATGTCACGCCATTTCGCGTCGTTTCTCCGTTTTGCCGGTAAAAGTCGCATGATCGCAAGCATTGCTTCATACGGTCGCGATCGTGCGAAATCTAGCGGAACGACTGAGAAAGACGCGAAATGCCGTGACATATTCCATCGCGAAGATGGGATTTGAGTGGCCTTGAGGTTCGCTCTTAGAAAAACCGCAGTATAACATCAATGTTTTTTTACTCGATGTTTGGTTTCTAAAGGAAAAATTCGCAAGATCACAATACTGTAAAAGTCCAAATACGGAATAATAAACCGATGGTAACTGTGGGTTTATGTTCTGGAAACAATGGAACGCTGTTTGTACAATGTCTTACGGCTACGTACCTGCATCGATCAAACTCTCTCGCGTTCGAGATGAACCCCCACGCCCTTTTATTTTCTCTTTCTTCATATTAGTTTCACTCATTGAGAGGTGGTTAACGAATGTGCTGCAGGAGGAAGCCTGCCCCTTTTTTCTGTACCTTCATTCAATGAACTAACCAGCACGGACACTGTCAAATTACATTTTGTTGCACACGAATTTTGTGTTCGAGTTTACTAAACCAGCATTAAAACGTCAATGTTGAAAAACATCGATAGTTCTGAGTCGATGTACTACTAACATCAAGGTTTTAATTTTCAACGTTTAGAATCATTAATGTTTTATTATCGATGTCGCATCACTAGTAGCGAGTACAAGACAATAATAGTACAAATCAATTAGCTGATTAATCAAGAAAACATTATAAACTCTTGAAGTCGCGTCTCCCGGACAACCAAGAGCCTTCCCATGACAGGCCGCGAAAGCCTACGATTGCAGAAAACAGTTTTTGTCAGCAGTTCCGAACGCTGGGATTGATAAATTGCGATCACTCAGCGCCCCGGTCTCAAGAGTACCGAGTTGGAACGACGCCATTGGCGTCAATACCTTTCAAAAGTGATAAGTCGCGGAGAGGGGAAAAAATCTCATAACAGCACAAGACCTTTGCGTCTACAATACGTACACCAACAGACGATTTCGGTGGCTGAAGACCTTCGAGGAGTTCCCCGACTTTCAATCACGCGTTGCTCGCTCTCGCCTTTCTGCGCAACAATAGCAATCGTCTGCGCAAACAGACGCGATTCGGAATCGCGACACAGAAAGCCACAACCCACTTCACCCTGCGGCTGGAAGAAGCAGGCGGTGCCCAAACTCGGGATTGGGCACTCGGAAGCGAGGCGGTGCCCAAACTCGGGACGCGATTCGGAATCGCGACATACAAAGCCACGACTCACTTCACCCTGTGACGGTCCGTAAAAGAAGCGAGGCGGTGCCCAAACTCGGGATTGGGCACTCGGAAGCGAGGCGGTGCCCAAACTCGGGACGCGATTCGGAATCGCGACATACAAAGCCACGACTCACTTCACCCTGCGACGGCCCGTAAAAGAAGCAGGCGGTGCCCAAACTCGGGATTGGGCACTCGGGAAGCGAGGCGGTGCCCAAACTCGGGACGCGATTCGGAATCGCGACATACAAAGCCACGACTCACTTCACCCTGCGACGGCCCGTAAAAGAAGCGATGCGGTGCCCAAACTCGGGACACGCCGACTGGAGACCGTTCAGGCTTCCTGATTCACGAACGCCAACGACTGCCGTTGGTGCGTATAGCAGAAACGCGGGAGGTCGATGCGAGAATGAATACTAGGGAGACCTCCTCGAAAATGATCTACAGCGACCTGAATAACCCGTGGGAAGAACAACGGACTACATAGACCTAAGCAAGCACTCCCCAACTTACGGCGCCAATGACCAATACGATCGGAAAGTCATAATACCAACATGCATAACTGGTCCCCATACGAACCCGAATATCGAATTTCAATGCCCTATACTTCGATTAAAACACAGTGTCCTTTCCAGGAAACGAGCTGAAAAGAGATGGGGACGCTGTCACCATAGGGAGGAGGGAGGAGATACAGCCGATTATTTTGATTTTCGGTAGGGCTATCATAGATTTTTGTTAAATAACACACACATGTTATTATTTCGTATATTATTTTTGTAATATATATATATATATATATATATATATATATATATATATATATATATATATTACTATACATGTTGGTCGTTTTCACAATATTTTTTCCTGTTTCTTATTTTTCTTGCACTTTTGCTTTTTTTGTAGGTCGTTTTGGGGGGTGCATGGTCTCATGCACCCCTCCCTCCTGGATGCGCCACTGGCTGTCATCCAATCGGGCGGTTCAATACCAAAAATTTAAGCCGTAACGAAGTTCGGAATTGGATTGTGTTCCCCTCTCCTGTCAGCTCGTGACCTTGAAGGAACAACGTTTTAATCGAATTAACGGACCACCGATTCTGAGCTACGCACAAAGATAACGTGCTAGGAATTACATTTGCGACTGTTAATTTCTTCGTAGCGTAATCTGCACAAATCTAGAACGTTCTTCTCATTCGGTCTATGCACTCCTGATCCTGTCAAGTGCTTGCAACCATTTGTGTGGATAGCGCGGTGGAAACGCGCGTGTGACTTCCTCCGGCGCACCGATATTCCCTCGTTCTGCGCAGCACCAGTTTGCGTCCCGAAGCACGGGACCACGACACGGGCACTCCGTTTGAGGAGCCAGACCAGACGCTGGCCGCCACGTTGCGTGGAGAGCGAGAAGTGTCGAGAAACATTACGAAAGTGGCATAAAGTGACAATTTGCAACGGTAACCAACCCCAAATAACACGATGAAAGTGTAAAAGATGCATTATTTTAAATAAATGCTTCATACATCAGTTTCAATGACTTAACAAGGTGATAATTTTGGTATCTGGCTGCATTTAAAATTCCCGCTTGTATTGTGTCGCAAACCGCTGCCTGAAGCTCATTGGCTGAAGTGTGATACCAAGCGCAAGCGCCCCCCCCAACGGTGGATAGCATCTTACTATACCGCGATTCTTCTAACTTTGCCTCTCAAGGCCCGTCTTCACGAGTGAATATATCACGGTATTTCGCGACGAACTCACTCGTGCCGCCAGAAAGCGCATGATCGCGACCGCATCAAGCAGTAGTTGTGATCATGCGACTTGTAGCGGAAATATCGTGAGATATTCCACAGGGGCTCGAGGGGCACTGTTGCTGGTGATTGCAGCGCGCGGGCGTGGGCGGAGGGCGCGGGCGCCGCGGCGGTGGGCGTGGCGCAGGTGGCGCTGACGGGCGGGTGGGCGGGGGCGGGGGCGGCGGGGGCGCGCCGCCCCTCCATGCGCGCGCTGCTGGCCGGGCTGCTGCTCGGGGCCGTGGTGCTGCAGAACGCCTACGTGGGACAGCTGCTGGGCTTCATGACGGCGCCGCCGCGCCTCCCGGACCCGCAGGCGAGTGCGCTTCCTTACGGAGGGCTTGCTCTAACAAGGGACCCCTTTGTCAGCTAGGGACACAAATCAACGACACGCAGAGCGAGGACATTGCCAAAGGTAGAGATGAAGACACTTTCAAAGGAGCCAACTGTAAAGGAACGCACGGACATAACCTTCATTTATGTTGCCACAAGTGGCCAATCAGTAGCTGTCAAAGCAGTCCCATTTTATATGAAGCTCTCTGTATTGTAATGCACAAAATTCAGTACTTCTGGAATGTAACTGTACAGATTCCAAGAGTTGTTCAAGAAAGGTAATTGGATTTTAGCCGTTTCTAGAGATTCACGACAACTAAATACGACAAAACCTCCCTGTTCCTCTGGCGCAATTCCAACGCAAAGGCGAGGCCCTAGCCCTCAGCTTCGGCAAAAAACACGGTTTCCTCCAGCCAAAGCAAATCTCCCATCACAGTTCACGATAAAATGCATTCTTTGACTTTGGTGGCTTTGCTGTCCTAAACTCTACTGAAGCATTTCCACCTTCTCTTAGTGAAACAAACTCACCTTCACACATTCATTAGAATATAAAGAATAGTTTTACATTTCCCACTGCGGCTGCAATTTATGGACATCGCAACTACATTTCAGTTATATTCTCATAACGTAAGTAGCTGCAGTAAAGAGGTAATTTTGCAGGATCGCCCGCGGTTAGAATCACCGTCATCTACAGCGCTCCATCTGATCAATTTGTATGCCGCCTGCAGACCTTGGATGAGGTGCGCGGGCTGCGCAAGTTCCTGGCGCTGAGCGTGCTCAACGACGTGTACTCCGCCGCCGGCGCCGCCCACCCGCTGCGCGCCATCGCCGCCCGCCTGCAGGTGATCCGCGTGGACGAGATGCGGCAAGCGCTGCTCAACGCGACGGCGGCCGGCGGCGGCGGCGGGGACACGGGCGTGGTGGTGTCGCGCGGGCTGTACGAGTACCACGCGAGCGCGCGCGAGGCGGCGACGCCGGCGGGCGAGCGCCGCCTGCACCTGGTGCCCGAGTGCGTCAACGCGCCGGGCCACCTGGCGTTCGCCGTGCGCAAGCGCCACCGCGCCTTCGCCACGCTCAACCGCTTCGTGGCGCGCGCGCAGCAGGCCGGCCTGTACGCGCAGTGGGCGCGGGCCGTGGCGCGGCGCAGGGAGGCGCGCGGGCTGGCCGTGCCCGCGCAGGCGCGTGCGCAGGCGCCCGCCCGCCGGCCGCGCCCGCTGCGCGCCGAGCAGCTCGTGGGCGCCTTCGCGCTCGCCGCCCTCGGCCACGCGCTCGCCGCCGCGGCCTTCGCGCTCGAGCTGCTGCTGGCGGCCCTCCGCGCGCGCTGCTGCCCTCGAGCAACCGCCTAGCGGAAGCTCTCAAATGGCTAGGCCACGAGCCGGAGTCCGTGGCACGAGTGCCACGACCAAATCGCCCCTCCACGCAGTTCAGCATCCAGAGACAACGCCATTTGTAAAACGGCGGGGTTACTACTAATAGTTTCCTTGTCGAACACTAGTTGCACAGACAAGACAGACATGCTACGGTGCCACGATGCGTGCCATTGCCAGCAGTAGAAGACCTTGACACCACTGGCCTAAGCGGAAGCGGATGTTCCAAAATGTCTACGCGGAAAAGTGCACCTGCAATATGTGTTCAACACTGGACGGGTTGGGTCACTTCGTCTGGCTCAACAGGTGAAGGAGAATTCAATTCAATCATGCCTTAATTTCCGTGGCGAGGCACAGGTCATCGGGCCTGCTCTTCCGCCTGACCACGCAATTTCCGTTAAGCCCATTTCACCGCCTAGCAGAGAAAGGAGGTATCACACAAGCGACGAAACCAGCTGTTTGAAATTTGCTCAAAGGCTTCTTTTACTCTTGATCTTTTACACGCAGTAAATTAATAACATGGGACTGCCTGCTTTACTTTCTCCTTCGAAGGAAGGCGTACGAATGATTTTTTTCGTCCTTAAAAATCCACAGCTTGAATCGGGGTTCAACCCGCCAAACACCACCATACGCCATACGCATCCGTTACACCATCGACGCCACGGAGGAGAAGAGAAGTTAGGAAAATAAGGAGATGAGAAGAAAAATGTGAAGAAAGTTGATGAAATGAGCAATAGGAGTAAAAAAAGAGGCCCGGCGGGAGGACGGAAAGGAACCGGAACAAGAGAAGGGAGAGATGGGGAGAAAGGAAGAGGAAATGGAAGATGAGGACCAAGAAAAAGAAGCAACGCTGAATTATACGTCGCAGATTTCAAAAATAAGTGGTTCATAGACTTCAAAACTATTATTTTAAGACATTTTAAATTCGACTTCCCTTTACATAAATACAAATTAACAGACATCGCAGATTGTCTTCTCGAAAAACAAGAGTAGAAAGAGATATTGTTGTATGCATCCTATTCGAGATACTGAATTACATAAAGAAAGACACTCGGGTAAGACTTCAAGAATACTTGAGAATGGCCTTCGATCATTTGGTCGGCGCACTTTGCCGTGGAGACAGTGGGTTATAGTGCCAACTCCATTGGATAACCATTAGAATTGCATCCAATGCAAAATAGAAGGCGGTTATGAAAACGTTTATGGAAACGTTACCTTCTTTAAACCCGAAAAAAACCACCATGATGCTAACAGAATATAGTTCAATTATTGGCAATAAAAACTTAAATTAATTTGAAAGTATTCAATGACGCTTTGGACAATTAATGGAAACTGTGTGTGCTTTCTCAGTGTACGCTATGAGGAGAAACATAATGAAATACTGTTAACATTTAATAAGCTTAGAGATGAAACAGAAGTACGATGTAGTCAAAGGAACTAAGTTTATGAAGAGATGCATATAAAATTAGAAATTATGTATAAAAATAAAAGGTCACGAGAGAGATGCTTAATGAACGTAGTTTAAAACAATATTGTTTGTATAAAAACTAAAACGCAATAAAATGCAATCTCGATGACATGAAATAATTAACAAAACCAGCAACGAGGCGAACTACATGTTTGAGGTCATCCACAAATTACGTAACACTAAAGGGGGAGGGAAGGTGTTTGAGGCAGCGTTACGCTGCGTTACAAAGGGGTAGACGGTTGCGCTACAAGGGGAGAGGGTATTAAAAACACTCGAAATTTGCATCACGTAATTTATGGACGGCCCCTTTGGGCAGAAAACCTAAGGCCTCTGAAGTAATCTCAGAGGTTAGCAGATGGTGACCGTCTCACTTATGCCCTTCGTAACTCATGGAAGACGCGCACACGCCACACGTCTCGCTTGATGAGATTTCCATTAATGAAAAGCACTCTTTCAACTTCGCTTAAAAATTCAAACACACCTGGATATTCCTTTCCAAGACTTCGAATGCGTTCACCGTGTTTTTGTCGTCAACTATTACTTCATTTTTCTCCCATCAAAATAATTTCATTGCAGGAACATTCACTTATTTTTTTCATTTTTTAAAATTATTTTCTAGTTTGAAACACGAGCAGTTACATGCGAAACTTCCCTAACCAAACTAAACTCATTATCACTTCAAGTAATTCCTCTTACATAGCTATGGTAATAAACTTCATTGTAGTAAGAATAATAAATTGCATGTATTGTTGGCGTATTCTTGTAAAAAATTCTTAAAAACATTCAAATATCCCGCAGTTTCCATAGATATGGAGATGTCCTTCAAGAAGCACATTACAAAGAACCAATATTTACAGCGAGTTAGGAAGAAATATACTCACCACTCCAACCCACACCACTTTCATCGAGCAAAGAAAAATACTCACCTGAAACAAAAAAGAAATGGAAAGTATTAATAACAGGTAAGTAACACGCCGACATCCAAAATGCCCACATATTCTAGTGTATTTTGATAGAACGTAATACACAAGCAAATACAAGGAAGCATGAAAATGCTGATAAATAAAATTATAATACCGTATATCAAAATAGTAAAGAACTACGCTATCAATTAATCTACCAGAAGAAAGTCAGATGCGGAGTATTTGAAAACAAGCTAGTAGTGTTCAAAAGTTGGAAATACCCATTTCCAGGAAGTAGATTTCTAGATTAAAGTAAAATTAAATTAAATTAATGCACCGGAGATGACAGTCGCTTATATCATTTTAAAGGAAACATTCTTGTCAGAGTAGCGGAACCTGAAAGACATTCACCATTCATAGCGTATCTGAGAATGAAACGTCATATCATACCTTCCACAAGCTCATAAAACTTAAGATGTGGATTTCGGGGCATAAAACACTGGACAAATGTATAATAATAATAATAATAATAATAATAATAATAATAATAATAATAATAATAATAATAATCTACTCAACTGCTCATATTCAAACCAAAATATGTTAACTCAAACAACAGGAAAATGTAATCATGTGTTTGTTCTTATTGTCAGTTTAGGTCCAGGGCGCATGACTATCGCACATAACAAGGGGCCGTTTTACGAACCACCAAGGTTTGGGGCTAGGCAGACACTGACTCACTATTTACTTTATCACGCATCAATACACTATTTACACCATAACGTATTATTTTTATAGAAGGTAAGCGGGTCACGGAATCTCCTTCACGACCTTTAAGTTGTCATTTCTTTCAGGTTCAATATACCTGATCCCTACCGGCGACTCTAACGTACAAAAGGCATTTGATTGTCAATAGACAACTTTTACGCAAGTTTAAATCCTTGTTGTAATATTTAAACTTAAATAACATCGTGGTACTGGGAGTACCTATTTAAAAAATTACACTGATTTTGGTGAATAAAACATTTATGTTTTCTATATTGTAACCTGAGTTCAAACAGACGTGCGTTTCAAGTTTCGTATAACAGGTAACAAAACCAAGCTTTCATAACCGCAATCAACTCACTCCCTTCTTCCAGACCAACACAAGAGTCGCCTTCTCAAAAGAAAACAGCTCTGCCTCAAGTGCCTCGGTTCAAACGTCACCGAAGGCAGTCAACCGGGAATAATTCGCAGCCTTCTGCAAAGCTCTTGGCGCACAACACCCCGGAGCGCGCGGCATTCTCCCTGGGGGCCGCGGGAGCAAAGTTTGTTAATTACGCGTGAAAATTAAAAGTTACCTGCGATTTTATTGACGTCACTTGGTCCCGCGGAGCCCCGGTGGCGCAGTTAATTACCTTTTGATGGCGAATGCCGCCCGCCGGGCATTCTCAACGACGACGCGGGATAACGTAAACGCCCCTCGCGAACGCTCGAGAATATGCGGTCTGTCGACGCGGGTGCGAAGCGCGTGGACGCGTATGGGCGGCAGAGGACGCAAAAGTTCGCAAACAAAATAACGCTATAAAATATATGCGGGTGGTTTGACTGGACGAACGTTAAAATAAATTTCTGGCGAAACTACAGACAGCGTCGGGCAGATCAATTGCCAGTGGGAATTATTTTTTAATGTGACTAATCCACAGCCAATGATACCATTTCGTATTTAATTGAAAACTCATGTAACAAAACTTTTTTTTTCATTTTTTTCATTTTCATTTTTTTTTCATTTGCCATTTATCCCTTCCTGCTTTATCTCTGCGATAAATTTGCAATGTATTAAATTTGTATGCTCAATTACATAGTTTTCAGAAAGAAAGCAGAACCACATAGCCATCCAGAAAAATTACTTCTTAGCTCCATTATAAACACTTGTTAACATTAAACTAATAATTATGAATGTTCTTCCAACGTCTACACTGCTATTATTACTTTCTTCATTTCATTTAAATAAGCATTATGCAAGAAAATGAAATAATATTCCACAATTATAACTAATATAATTACAAACAATCATTATAGAATTCACTGAAATTAAATTGATTTGATATAAGAACAGAGTGACATTCTTAATGGTAAAACTACAAAATATGAGTAAAACTAGTTAGATCATACATTAAATTGGGGAAACAAGAACTTCTGAGAATACTATTTACTCTTCAAACTAAGAAGGAACACAAACTTCCCATGCCCAAGCCAGACAACATTGAAAAACCGAACAAAGAACAATGTAATAAGTGTAACCCTTCATAAAAATTGAGCGTTGAAATATTAGCAATATAATTTTATTTCGATTAATATAGTTTAAAGAAACAAGTTGATATCGACTTCGTAATGAAGAGAATATCCTGTTTTGCACCTCGACGTATTAAAGTGTCTAGTAATATCTTTTCTGCGGCATAACTTAATCTATTCAGAGCCTACATTGAGCATCAAAAGGAAAATAATATATATTTTAACAATGATACTTGAATCTTACTTTGTATTAATTTGAACTGTATTATTCTAAAAGAAAAAACAAACAAGTATTGTATCTCAGCTTCTTGGTCAATGACCCCCATCTCGATCAGGCTTTTCGTTCAGTTTCCCTGATCCTTGGAATAAATGAAGAGATGGACCCTTTACGTAGGTTCCTTCGCGTTCACATGATTCCATCGTGAAGGGCTCTAGGGATAATAATCAAAATATGTACATTTGCGTTTTCAACTAGTTTTTATGACACCGGACCGAAAATTTACATACCAATTCTTGTCAAAAACGCTTTTGCTACCTGTATTCATAATTGAAATTAATACGTACATGAGAAAGGACAGAGATCCCACAACTGAAGAAACTCACGACTCCTCATTGTAGCCACATAGTTTTTAACTGTTTCAACAAATACAAAAATAAATATAAACGGAGTGGTGCAAAAGCGATAAGAGGTTTTATTAAGATGTTAAATCAATTGTGCATCTTTCAATGTGTTATCTCCGACAGGCACTATTTTTTTTTTTCTTGTGTTACATTACTCAACGACTACACACTGATTATATTTGTAACAACAATAACGACTTTTGTTGTATTACTCTACGAAATAACGAAGCATAAAAAGTTTACGAATAGTTTATAATAAATTTTTGTTCGACTTAAAATTGTTTTAAATGTAAAACGGCTGAAAGTTAATAAATATTAGAAATGTTTGTAGAGATGTTTAAAAATCTCATTATTTTCTCGTCTACACTTTGCTTTTAAAAGTGTTATTAAGAATCCATAAGAACACGTATTTTATTACGAAAAGCGTAATAAAGTAACACTCGAATGTGTGCACTGTTCCGCTATAGTGCACTTTCGTAGACAAAATAATTTATAGTCCCAAGAGATTTAAGACAAGACAGTTTAGAGTAAATTGGTAATATTGTATATCGTCCCCTGATATTGAATTTTAAATTATCGTATCAATATAGTAAATTTTGGATGTAAAATGTATTAATATGTTCAATGAACGCTTATTTTAATACTCAAGGATTTTTTGTAGCACATAACTTATCAAAACTTTAAATAAAGTATTAACAATTTTTAATTTTGTCTCTTTATGACAAATATAGACTTGAGGTAAAATATTTGTGGTATTATATTGGACGTTCAACATCCCTCTGCTCTTTTTTTTTAAACTTACAAATAGATTTAAGATTTAGTGAAAATCTTAAGAATCAATAATCGAAATAATATAAAATGTCATTTTGATAGGTCAAATATATTAATACCAAACTAAAATGTAATTTATTTATATTAATTAATGAGAAATTTACTTGTTTTGTATTAGTTTATATTTATTTGTATGGTATTAATATTACATAGAGCAGTAATGGACGCGCTATGTAATAATAAAAATTTACCAGGGTAATCGGAAAGTGGTAAATCTTCTTGTTTTTTCTTAAGAGTTGTAATAAACCAAAACTAGTTCTTTATTCAGATGTTCAATTAATGCTCTAATTGCTTCTACGTCCTTTATTAACTATAATTAATACATTTGTTACATTAATACATTAACGAAAATTGTGGTCAGCCCCAGAAATGATTGGATTTTGGAAACTTTGGAGGAATATCAGGTAGGGATGTTTTGTGGATTAAATGAGAGCTGTGTATCAAAAAGAATAATTGACTTTAAATGAGCATCGAAGCCTCCGCCCTCCCTAAGCTCCGAGCGCATGTCGGTCGGCGCGGCCGCAGTGCGGGGAACCTCTGCAACGAGCACCGCCGCCACGCCGTCTGCGCCCCCTCGCCCCGGCCCCCGACGGAGGACCGCACTGAAACGACGGCGCGGCGCCACTCCGCGGGCGCACTGCTTCCAAAGCGGAAGCGGCTTCGCACGAATGCGTACGAATGTGTGAATGAACGAGATTCTACATAAAGTTTATTTATTTATTTTAAAAAAGATTAAAACTGTGTGACGAGCTACGGGGAGAAGTGAGATTTGTGCACGTTTTCATAATTCTGTGAACTCTATCCTAAACCATATTCTAGTCGAATTTTGAATACAGAAAAAAAAAACGGTTTGTTTTTTCAAGTTTTCTTGACAAGATATTCGCTCCTATATAATAAAATATATTTTCAAAGGTAAATTAGATATAAATTTGTGCCCCTAACCCTCATCATGTTCTTCATCAAAGACTTTTTAGAGTAAATGTGAAGTGTGTGAATGAAAACAAAAAAGAAAAAAGAAGAAAATAAGAACAATGATCATTGAACTTTCAGTATTTTTCAAAGATTAAATAATTATTTGAACTAAAGTGCGCCCAAAGAGGCCATGCAATTAGTTTTATTTAGGACGGAGCAATGTGTTTAAGATATTTTGCCCTCCCGTTACTCCAAAAGTGGCTCGCATTCCTCTTCGGCTGAGTTAAGAAAACGTTAGTCCCAAAATTGAATAAATTCCCGCCTCTCCAGGGCAACTGGAGAGGGGAAAATTGAAGAAGAAGAAGAAGAAGAAGAAGAAGAAGAAAACGAAGAAAGAAAGAAAGAAAGAAAGAAAGAAAGAAAGACTTCGCACAAAGCTGCGGCCGCAACGGAGCCAATTTTCGCCGAAATTTCGGTCGAGGGGCATTGAACGTTTGCATCCCATTTGCCCGTTCGTTCAAACTCCTAAACGTTGAACATATTAGTAAATGAATGGGCATATTGAACCCAAACGTCCTCTTCCGATGACGTCCGGACACATCAGCTGCCTGAGGAAGATCTGTTTCGTTTGATTCTGTCTGTACCATTTGTCCGAACTCTGCTGAAGAGTCAATATCATCTCTAATACCAAGTCTGCCTACAATACATATAGATGGTCTTCAGCGGGTTTCTCGCAAATGTTTCGAATTATAAACTGCGGAATTATGGGAATATTCGCACCATTTCGGATGCTTTGATTGATTGGTGATTCCGGGCGCGTCAAACGCTGAGGTCATTAGTTCCGTAAGTGTAGAGCATGCTTTCACTGCGGGAAGTAGCTGTGATCTTCCCACGCTAGTTGGCGAGATCCTGTGCCAACCTACGTCGGTTTGCAGGGATTTTCCCCAACCAGGTATCTCAGGCCAGCAGGGCAACGCCCCAGCCGGGCCAAGCTCCCTACTAGTCTCCGGATTTCAGTGGCAGTATAAAGCATGAAACTGTGTATAAACGAAGAGGAAAGGACAAAGAAGAGGAAGGAAAGAGCGCACGCGGTCCGTGGCCCGTTTGTTAGGGTACTGCTCCGGCATTCGCCGGATGTTGATCCGAGAAACCGAAAACTGCCAATCGGAACAGCGGCCGTTAGGAGTCTCTTCCAGACACCGGCTGAATTCGACCTAGCTGTCTAGATAGAGTCGAAAATCTTGCCACCGTCGGGACTCGAACCCCGGTCGTCCAAGCCACAGGCATTGCATTGACATCGTTTGATATCCTGAGCCACATTTGCCGGTTCTATTGCCCCAGTGTTTCGATTACTTTCCAACACCTAGTTTTATATGACCACGATTTATTTGCACTACGCGTATGGCAATCAATTTTGCCGTATCAAGTTTCCAAATCAATACAGTGAACATAAGAACTACTTTCCAAGCAAGAGTGCTGAAACGTACTTTACAAAGCCTAAACCTCTCTTTACATGAGAATCGCTTGGTTCTTCGCTATCATAAACTGCTGACTGTTTCGAAAGGTATGAGGGCGAGGAGAATCTACTATCCAACATGAAACATATACTAAACCTCTCATTCCACGCAATCAGGCAATAACGGAAACCAAACTCAAAAACTAGTTTTTCTCGACATTATTTCCAATCCTCACCAATAACATATATTTTAGAGCAATGCCGACATCCCTCACATTCCTACGATTTCTTTACTGTTGTCTCTAGGAAAATGTATTAAACATTTTAAAGCAGCAATTGTTATTCAATGACTACGAAGAAAATCTGGACTTTTTTGTTTTAATTAATAACGTAATAATTAATTAATGGATTAATTAATCAATTATTATTTAAAAAACACTTATCTCTTTTATACTAAATAGGTGGATTTCATATTATTAAAATGAAAATTCACTTTAAATTATTTTCCGACGGTTTTTTATAATTGTTTAAAACTCGTTTAAGCATCCTGCGGGATTTAAAATTACGCATTTAATGGTCCGTGAAGTGCGAAGGCCTGATGGCCACTGTGAGGGCGGGGCCTATTTGCGAAGTAAGGAGCATCAAAGTCCAATCATCCTCCTGGCCTACTTTCCCCGGCTCGTCCCCACAGGTCCCGGCAGATGCGGGTCGATAAGGGAGTTTTACATTTTACGACAGGTGTAACCCGATTACGACTCTCAGACGCACGGTGAAATCAAAATGGAAATAAGGCGGACGAAGGTAAGAGCTACGCAATGACGGCAACACTCCAAAGAAAAGTAACACTTGGGACTACAAGTTTGGAAGTTTATTGGCCACATTCGGTGTTCTATAAAAATATATAAAAAAGGTATGGAATATTTTAGGACATGATATTCTAAACAAGAAAATGCGGCAAGTTGACAATTTACTTTTTCTACTCCCATTGTATAATTCTGCCATTTGATGGCTGCAACCCATTGCATAATGATACTCCTTACGATACAGTTTTCATTATGATACAGGGTCTTGGCAAATCACAGAGAAGCTTACGAATCAAGTATTGACACTTCATTAATCATTAAGAATCGTTCTAGTAAATGTTTCGTTCGACTGTGTACATTACAATTCCATTTCATATTATATTATGTTCGTCAGTTTTAATTTCTTCTATAACTAGCAATTTTAACGTGAAATATTATTTAAAATAAATTGAATCGTAATTTGACTTTGATCTCATGACTCTTGACTAGCGCAGCGGTAACTATTGGAGAGAACATTTGAATAACGTTAAGATCTGAACGCAAGTCATTTTGGATTGTATGTTCTGGCCGTGTGGTTTTCCTTAAAAAAAAGTCTAGTTTAAAATGTCTGGTGAACTTGCCACCTCCAGATATAAAAGAAAAAACACAAACTGTGACGTCGGAATTATTGCCACAACTTCTGTACTCCCTCGCAGGTGGTCTGCTAAAACAAAGCCACCTGTTGTGGGTAGGGTGCTGTCAGCTAGGTGGCCTTCGCTAAATCTTGTATGTCAATTGCCACAAAACGATTGTAAAAGTTTAACTTATAAAAGTCAGCATAAGTCGTAGAAAAAGTAGCGTAAGAAACTCGATGTAATGGGTATTAATACACTCGTGTAAAGGTTGCGATACTCGCTCGTTCCTCACTAGTATCGTAATATCACACGTGGACAAATATGGTTCGCGACAGATTGTATCGGGGTGCTGGGTGCGAATCCCTGCCTCTCACAGCACCAATGTTTCATCACCAATCAGGTGTAAAAACGTCATAATTACCCATCCATAGAATCATTCACCCAATCCAAATATGGTAATAAAAGTTAGACATTGGCATAATAATAAAGATCCAGATCTGTTTGGGGCGACCTGACCTGTGGTGCCACAGCCTAATCTGTCCACCTATCTCAGGATACTGGTGTTCTTAAATCCAGGCCGTAACACGAGTAATTTGTGGCGAATCAAGCGGATTCTTCTGATTCCCTTGCCTCTCATTGTCCCGCGAAATCCAAACAACGTAAATGCCCAATCCATCAAATCATTCATCCATTCCAGATATGACCGTACAGCCTGGGCGCTGGCATCGTAATAAAGAAACGTACCCAAGACTTTATATTGCGGGAACACCGCGACGCACGCCCGTGCGCATATCGAGGGGGTCGAGGCCGTGCCGTGACCCGACGCCACCGCCCTCATCTCCCCTCCCGACGGTTGCGCACCCTAACACACACACACACACCTCAGCACTTCACTCCGTCGCCGCCGCCGGCTGGAAAGTAGGGCGGATTAGCATGCAAATCCGACGGCCCGCGGGCGCACGCAACGCCGGCGCACGTATGGCCGGCGACGGCGGCTAGCGCCAGAGGGCCCCGAGCGGCGAGCGAACGCGAAGAATATGTTTATTTTGGCCAGAGCCTTTATTGATTGTCATTGCCTTCGATAAGGAGCTCGATGTACGCTGCGTAACGCAGCTGAACGAGAGGATTGCGGTCACGAGGGAAACACTTGATAATGATGCTACACGTTTTCTTATGAAAGGAATTATGGGAAGGAAACATTAAAAAGACAAACCGAGTTAAGTTAACATCTAGTTCATTAGTAATTACGTAAATGTGAATCATTAAAAGTACGGAAAAAATCAAATCTTGTATGTACCACGGGGATTAACGGGTTCTACAGGTAATGATCGACAGGCGACAAAAAACGCGAAGACATTTGTCACAAGTGATTTTTGACGTTCAAGATCATTAGAATTCTTAAAATGCCCTTGGTACATTAATATTTTAGTCCTCATGCAAGGAAACTAATACTTATTCCTCACTGTTCATTGACTGAAAAATGTAACTTTGCCGAATGTGTACCTTAACGAAGTAATGACCATATAAAACAACTGAGTTCTGCATAGCAAACAAAACACTGGGACGACATGTACAAACATGTCAGTCACGTTTATTCTAGCAGGTGGCGCAATATTTAAGAGAGCAGAACGATACGGTTTGTCGATGCAGTGTTTTGTTTACATGCGCACGAGTATGTTTTACTGATTATGCTCACAACACGTATTGGTTTACACGGTCCCTGGTAGCAGAATTCAACTTTTGAAGGTGGAATTTATTGGTGCAGCCGAAAGTTCTCGCCACAGGAAAATATTCACAGTAATAGTACTGTCCCGTCATAGGTTTCCTGCCGACGAAGAGAGTCCGTTGCTTTTGGATCGGCAAGACGATCTGTTAATCAACCACACACTGCCCTATCTTGAATCAAATCGGCCTTTAAGAGCACGTGATCTCGCGTAGTGTCAAACAACTGTGTCGCACGACAACGCACGTTCTCTCAGCTGAGGCGTTTCCACTGACTGGTGTTCTCCGCTGGGAGTATCATTTACCTAACGACCCCACGGTGCCTTTGCGTAGCGGACATGTCACCCCAGTTTACTCTTCCTTCCTGTATGTTAAAATATTCCAATAAAAAAAATGACGAAAGAGTCTCGTTTTCATTTGGGCAAGTCTTCGAGTATGCCATTTAGAAAATCCATCCTTTCTTTCATTCCGTTTACTCCTCTCAAGAATATCATCAGCAATCAAACTCCGGTAAAACGTGAGGTAGTCATTAACAGTGCAGAATTGGTCAACAGAACAATACAACCAAAGGAGAAGACCAAGAAAATAATCAGACGATGCGTTCAAGAAAGCAATGCGTGAAATATGATTTTTTTCACAAATTACGAAACAAATCTCTCATTGACTGAAGATGTAGAGAGGACGTCACTCCAAAGATCACTCATAAAGAAAAAAACTTAAACAGAAACATCATCTAAGATTAGCTTCGTGAATAAAAATAGCAATTTGGGTTATAAAAATAATTTGCATCGAACTGATCTCGTTTGCGTGGGGAGTCTTACGCTAAAAACTCAAAATGCACAATCATGTATTGCATATAAGTTATTTACGTCTTCAGTTATATAAACAGTCATTTAGAAAAATATATAAACATTTCAAATTAGACGAAAGACCAATGTCAATTACGAGATAGACCTGTCAATTTCAGTAAATTAACCCCCATTAATCCCCTTTCTTTCGGTAACAGTTACACACCATGTAAGATTTTACCTCAACCGGTCCAAGTCGAATTTATTACGCACACGCACGCGCACGCGCGCGCGCGCACACACACACATACATATATATCTTACGGTGAAATTCGCAAATAAATATTCCAACATTTTTGTTACACGTGTATCATTTTGCTTTTTTTTTCCAAAGAATTTTTGCACAAATGCACCATTTTTAGAGCACTTTTCTCACGGCGCCATATGAAGCTGCGGCAAGTTTCATCCAGCTGACAAACTGTTGTGACGGGCAAGTAACGCAAGCCCCTTCCTTCATTGGCACTGTTCATCCCACACAGCAACTACAAAGGCTAAATTGAGTCCCTGCCACTCAATCCTTAAAAAATAAGGCAATTTTTCGCAAGTGATACGCCATCGACCAGGATGCTTTGTTCCAATATTAATGCAATATTATTAGATTGAGTCAGCCTGCAGAATAGTAAGAAGGGCTTTTCTTGAGCTGAGTCGTGGGCAAAGCCATTCCCAGAACACAGCTCCATGTATTAAACATATCAATGTTACAGCACAACGTTAACTTTTAATTTTGTCTGACATGAGTAAAGGTGGGTTAAATCGAAAGAACTGGAGCGTATATTTTAGGCACGAATATTAATTCTGAGATTGACAAATAAATTGTTGGTGTGCCGTTATTTCACGTACAAAAAACATCGAACATGACCGCTCCAACTTTCTAGTTTATTTTCGTACACATCAAAAATTAAATTGGACAATCTGCGGTGCGATTTTGATCACTTATGACCGTGCAGTCGCACAACGCTCTAAAACAAAATAAATAAAAATAAATTTGTCTTCGGCAAAATCATTTCAAACCATTTCCTACACCCGCTGATTTTCTCGAATTGTAACTCGTCCTTCGGCGTTGACCCAGTGTGCGCTAGCGGCAGCGACGGCGTCTGGAGTGGGGATAAGGGGGCATTAAAACACGGAAGGCGGCTGCCCCACGAAGCGCCACCGAAAGCGAGGTTTACGGCCCTACAGAACGGGCGGGCGGGCGAGGAAACACGCGGCAATTAGGGCGAAGTTGGCTCGGCTCTCGCCCCTGGCCGAGGGGCGAAAGTAGGGCGAGCGGAATTCCGAAATTACGAGCCGGCCGATTCCGATGCAGGCGAAAACTCGCGTCGGATTTGTGAGTTCGCACGCGCGGACGCGGCACGGGCACGAACCTTTCGGCTTTTCTTAAGCAAGATATAAATATTTAAATTCGGTCATAACCTTCAAACAAGCAGTTTCGGGGTCACAGTAACTGACAAACTTCATGTAATGTCGAATAAATTCTTTTACGCGCTATTATAACTTCAAACTCTTTCAACGACACTCCAGAAATTTACAAGGTACCGTCGACAGTTGGGAGGACACGAAGGCTAGAATAAGCTTCCATTCGTATCTGAAACAAATGCGTTTAATCCACTTCATCAACAGTTTCACGTCTTCATAAAAATAAGGACGGGAGAAGTTCTCATCGAAAATAAAAATAAAACCTTGAGACTGATACACTTTCTTTGTCGAAGGATACATTAAAACACACAAACGATATTGCGCTTTCCCCATTCTGCGATCTCGGATCTTACTCGACAAAACTGAACAGGGTTTCCCTTGCCAAACAAAGAAAATATCGACCTAGTTCTAAAAGCCTCCATATTCATCGCGTTCGTAAGACAATAAGTAGAAACTGAAAAATACCTTATCCATAGCAATTACCAACCGCAGCTCTACTGATCCAAGATTTCCTTTTCTCTTCCTCGTTAAGGTTCCGCCTATCAATTCCTATTCCGCGTTTGGCAAACAGATACATTTTTATAATATTCCCTATAATATTTCAAACATTGAATGTACTCACAACTTTAACCATTTGGCCCTTTTCGTCAAGGCACATAAAGAAAGAGAAGGAGCAAATTCCGATATTGAGAAAAGACTGGTAACTTTTACTTTCGATACCAGATAGTTTGATATCGATTAGAAGGAACCATGTGACGTATATTTTACTCGATTCTCGTTACACCGAGAGCAGCGTTGAGACTTGAGAAGCCACTCCGCCCCCCTCCGCGCTTACTCGGTTTCCGATGCTTCTCCGCCCATTTGAAACGAATGTTCATAAAACGCATTTTCAGAAAGTTTTCATTCTGTATTCATCTCTTTGGCCAAGTAACCAGTAAACCGGGCCCCCGCAACCCTGCATGAGCAGAAGGGCCATAACAACTGGCCTGCTACCATAGGACTCTCGCCCGCATGAATGCTTTGGAGCTCGCGTTATGGCGAGGTTGCCGCGCTCCCGTGGTGGCCCCACGAACTACGTGTGTTCAACTTGCTTCGTTTTTCTTTCAGCTGAAATATCCACATCATTTCAATGTGTTTTAATGTGAAGTTAATGAGCTATCGTTGGAGTTGGAGGAAATTCGCAACCTATCCTGTTCTCCGCTGGAGATTTCATGTTCACTGAGGCAGAGGCATGTTGAAAGGACAAATAATACTTATACTACCTATTTCAACGTGCTCAAATGCGCACATCGATTAAGCTGTAGCGACCATTTTTTCGTGGAATTGATTTTTTCCATAAGACAGTGTAAAAATGACCTCTTTTGACTCCACGGGCAGGCACATTTCTTACACTTAGATTGACATCTATTAAGCAATCAATTCTAGCGATTTTGAACTATAATGGAATGAGAAGCGGAGGAGGGGCGGGCACAATGTTGATTCAATATCTTCCTGCGACGAGACGCATTGTCAGATTGCACAAAACAGTGACATCTACATTTGCTCTTCCGGCAATGATTTAATTTCAGTTTAAAACAAAAATAATTGGTTTTAATGTTTCCGCAAAATAAAAACGCGTTCGCTCCACTAATGCCGCAGCTTTCGTTAACCTTTTCTTTGCCTCTCAAAAAATCGTTTGCGGCCAGCGGAGAACGTCGTGTGCGAGAAACTTACCTACTGGTCATTCGCGAATTATTTCGTACGACAGCTCAGCTCACAGAAAGTGAATTGGTTTTAGAATTCTACTTTGCATGAAAGTTTTCGGTGAGTGTGTGTTTCGCAAGGGGAAAGATTGACACTAGCCGTGAGAAGGTAAGCGATTCTAGAAAACGACAAACGTTTCAGTTAGAAAACGCACCGACACTTTAAAGTGCGGTAAAATACAAATTCAATAAAATTATTAGAAACCTGGGCACATCTGAATGAAGAGTCGAAACTTATTCATCTTAAAAGACATGTAATCCCTTCTAAACGAACAATTTCGCAAAGTTTTTCTTTAATCCAAGGTAATTAAAGTTATGCTGCCGAAAACATACTTTTCTTTACAGCGATTAGCACGATTAGACTAAGATCTACATTTCCCGTAACTTCGATTAATTAATGGTTTTTTTTCGGAACCATTATTGCCCGCTTAAGGCAGGTTTCACTGTATTTGCAGACAAAACCGAAATTTTATGAGTCTCTGATATACCGAAAGACTGAAATGATACCGGCACCGACAGCGACGTCGAAGGTGTACCGGTATCGGACTGTCATACCCAAGTTCGCGGGTTCAATCCCGATCGAAGCTGTGGATTTTTGAGGGCGAAAAAATCCTTCGTACGCCTTCCTTCGGAGGGGAAGTAAAAGCAGCTATCCCAATTTAGTAGATTTATTATATGTCAAACATCCTCAATCCTAAATGAAGCCTCTAAGCTAAATTCAAATCATCTGTTTCGTCGCCCAAGTAAATACCATCTTTCTCCGCTTGTTGGTGAAAGGAGCGTAGCAAAATGTGCGTGGTCAGACGGAAGAGCAGGCCTCATGGCCCGAGTCTCGCCACGTAAATTGAGATTTCAATTCAATTCAACCGTTTTCATGCGCTTCCAGTTTCGACAACCACCTTGATACAGGCATGTTCACTATGCTCTGTCGGCGACGCAGTCTCTCTCGACACGCCAGCGCCGCGGCGGATGTCGCAGGAGGCTCCCGGAGATTGGGTGGCGATGAGATGACGTCCGCAGGAAGCCGGTGGCGGCTGGCGGGCGTCGCGTCCATGGCGACAGGGCTCTGACACTCCCCTCAGCGAGGCCTAAGCGCATCATCAACTGCCCCTTCCAGCAAAGCGCCCGCGAGGGACGGGCTTAGGGTTTTAGGAGTGAGCTTTTGCTCTCAGCGTATCTTGCCAACAGCTAATAGATCTACCTGACAGGCCTATTAATGACTCACGTGCTGACTGCGTTTCCCATTTCCTTGCAGAAACGTTACTTCAATAGTTGATTAGAATTGTGTCTGCACAGTCGCTAAGTTCGCGGAACAGTTCAGGTTATTCATTTGTACAACGTATTTTGTTTGGCATTTGGTTCCTTATGAGGCGAGTGACCTGATACCTGCTCGCACGTTTTTATAAGTTATCCTTCCATTATCGTATGACTTACAAGACTGCATAAATCAGATGGAATATCGTATTCCAATAGTTTTAGCCCAGCGCGAAGCACTGAATTGGGCACGATATGAAGTCACGTTTAGCCTCAGAGCATGCTCAAACTCTGAAGACGATAGTTATAACAGTAACTAGTATACTCCACCAGAACTGTCGTATGATGTAACCACAAGGCTTATGTAATGTGCATGTCACGTGAAGAATGGAATCAACGGTGGCGACAGGGTGTGCTCCGAAGTCTATTTTCCAGTGATCCATCATGCTGGTCGCATGTAGCATGGGACAACACAGCCACAAATGCCGTATTAAGAGCAGCAAAAACTTTATGAGAATGTGACACGAGATTACTTATAGCGTGCATCCTACCGTTCTACGATACGCTGTACAAAATCCCCTTAATATGTCTCTAACGTAACGTTAGGAGTGTGCGAATTCGCAGCGGTTTTAAGCCAATGCATTAGCTTGCTTCACATTGGACTAAAACTCTCATCTGGCGGGAGGAAGGTGGCCTGGCGAGAGACGCCCCGCGAGCGACGGGCTGCCAGCCGCAGCGCCACGCGGCGCCGCGCACTTCCGCCGACGCCCCCTCCCTCCACCCCGGCGCCTGATATTCAATTACGGCAGGAGGGCAGCGCGCGCGACTCGCCCGCAGGAGACACGACGACGCAACGCCGTGGCAGGCGCCGTAACGGAGGAGGAAGCTGGGGCAGGGGATGGAGCGGGAGGAGACTGCGATAAGAGGCAGAGGCACTGCCAGAAATAGAGGCGGAGCCGCTGGCACGACGAGAGTGAGGACGGACGCACGACGACAGCGGAGACGAGGGTAGGGGTGGAGAGAGCAGGCGAAGCGGAGGCGGATAGAGAGAGAGAGAAATCGAGAGAGAGAGAGAAATCGAGAGGGAGAGAGAAATCGAGAGAGGGAGAGAGAGAAATCGAGAGGGAGAGAGAGAAATCGAGAGGGAGAGAGAGAAATCGAGAGGGAGAGAGAGAAATCGAGAGGGAGAGAGAGAAATCGAGAGGGAGAGAGAGAAATCGAGAGGGAGAGAGAGAAATCGAGAGGGAGAGAGAGAAATCGAGAGGGAGAGAGAGAAATCGAGAGAGGGAGAGAGAGAAATCGAGAGAGAGAGAGGGAGAGAGAGAAATCGAGAGAGAGAGAGGGAGAGAGAGAAATCGAGAGAGAGAGGGAGAGAGAGAAATCGAGAGAGAGGGAGAGAGAGAAATCGAGAGAGAGAGGGAGAGAGAGAAATCGAGAGAGAGAGAGGGAGAGAGAGAAATCGAGAGAGAGAGAGGGAGAGAGAGAAATCGAGAGAGAGAGAGGGAGAGAGAGAAATCGAGAGAGGGAGAGAGAGAAATCGAGAGAGAGAGGGAGAGAGAGAAATCGAGAGAGAGAGGGAGAGAGAGAAATCGAGAGAGGGAGAGAGAGAAATCGAGAGAGGGAGAGAGAGAAATCGAGAGAGAGAGGAAGAGAGAGAAATCGAGAGAGAGAGGGAGAGAGAGAAATCGAGAGAGAGAGGGAGAGAGAGAAATCGAGAGAGAGAGGGAGAGAGAGAAATCGAGAGAGAGAGAGGGAGAGAGAGAAATCGAGAGAGAGAGGGAGAGAGAGAAATCGAGAGAGGGAGAGAGAGAAATCGAGAGAGAGAGGGAGAGAGAGAAATCGAGAGAGAGAGGGAGAGAGAGGGAGAGAGAGAAATCGAGAGAGGGAGAGAGAGAAATCGAGAGAGAGAGGGAGAGAGGGAGAGAGAGAAATCGAGAGAGAGAGAGGGGAGAGAGAGAAATCGAGAGAGGGAGAGAGAGAAATCGAGAGAGGGAGAGAGAGAAATCGAGAGAGGGAGAGAGAGAAATCGAGAGAGGGAGAGAGAGAAATCGAGAGGGAGAGAGAGAAATCGAGAGAGGAAGAGAGAGAAATCGAGAGAGGGAGAGAGAGAAATCGAGAGAGGGAGAGAGAGAAATCGAGAGAGGGAGAGAGAAATCGAGAGAGGGAGAGAGAGAAATCGAGAGAGGGAGAGAGAGAAATCGAGAGAGGAAGAGAGAGAAATCGAGAGAGGAAGAGAGAGAAATCGAGAGAGGGAGAGAGAGAAATCGAGAGGGAGAGAGAGAAATAGAGAGGGAGAGAGAGAAATAGAGAGAGGGAGAGAGAGAAATAGAGAGAGGGAGAGAGAAATAGAGAGAGGGAGAGAGAAAGCGAGAGAGGGAGAGAAATCAATCGAGAGGGAGAGAGAGAATCGAGAGAGAGAGAGAGAAATGGAGAAAGAGAAAGGAAGAGCGGGGCGAGGGCGAGAGCGTAGAGAGCGGGGCAAGGGAGCTGAGGAGAGGAGGGGGGCGTTGTCGGTGACGCCGAGGATGTCGCGGGGTGCGGGAGGCAGCGGCCAACGTCATAACTGCCAGTTTGCCCAACTAACCGCAGGACTGCGGCAGCAACAAGATTTGCCCGCCCGCCCGCCCGCCTCTGCCCCCGCCGCTGCCCGCCGCGCCGCTCATTGATCTGGCTCCTTGTGGGAATTGCCTAATTCCGGCGCCGCCGCCGCCTCCATCACTCCAATGGAGAGGCGCGCCTCGCGGCCGAGATCTAATTATCAGCGGCGGGCACTGCTTTCCCAAATTACTTCATTGGCGACACCCCAGAAAACACTGCACCGCCACGCCGGTGCATTCCAGATGAATATTCTCAGTTTATTAACAGGCTAGTGTTTACAACTCCTATCACAGCAGCATTTCATTTTAACAAATTAAAAGAGTGAGGCCAAAACCTCACATTTCATAAACAATAAAGTTGGCAAAATGTTTGGCCAAGAGTTACTAGTCAAATCACACATTATTGTAAGCAATTTTATAACAACTTTATTTTAAATAAAGGAAGTTAGTGGCGAAAATAATTAAACAGAGCGCACCTCATTGCACTGCCCTTTTGCAGGACTCTCTTACCATAGTTCTCTCTAATTAAACTGCAATTGAGTACCAACTAAAAATCCATAAAAAATAATTCTGTAATAAATTTTTTCAGACATTCCAAAGGGAAATATACCTACAGCCTCCTATAGGCATCTACAATATATCTTAATTAACTTTTTAACCAGTTTTTTAGGCAGTAAAATGATTATTCGACGCAACGAACGCATTCTGAAATTTCTGAAATATTTCTCACAAAATGCAGCACAAGTTTGAAAAAAAAATCGAAAAGCTGCGCCCTCCAACCAAAAACATTTCTCGCCAGAAATGTCGTACACACTCAATGAAAGCTAATTTACCTCACGCTCAGTGTTATATCGCCGTGCGCACGAACGTAGAAACTCCTTAGCAGCACTGACAGGGCTAAAAATTCACTATCTGAGAGCACACTCCATATAATCCATTAACTGGGTACGTTAACGGTCCACCAGCGCACAATACGCAAAGCGCAAAAATCAAGGGGCAAGAACTCCGCAACTCAATCAGCGGTCAAGCGACGCGTAAGGGGGCGATAGGAGCTCGCAACATGTAGGGCGGGCGCTGTCCGCGCAAGATGTACTCGTACTGGCAGCGAGCAGGAGTCCAGAAACTGCAGCAAAACTGCTGACTTTTACAATACAACCATCATTATCCGCTGTTTGATTATCCGGTAAAACTATTTTCTAGGATGTTTCGTATTTCAAAAAACAAATTTGTAATATTACTAAATTGTTGTTATTTGCTTAATGGGTATTACATTGAAGATTTTTAATAGTGTTTTATAAAATCTCATACATTTACTACAGCAAAATCTAAGCGGGAATCGTTCGGGAAATTTCCGATTTATGGAAGTTTCCGTTTAATTCTATGTTGGACGTTTTTGGCACTTTTGTGATGTTATTTATATTTCAATATCAACATTTAGAAATTATGTAATTTCATTATCATGCCCTTGTAGACGCACAGAGGAAAATACGAATAATTAAATATTAGTAACGAAATATTCTTAGTTCCTGAAAATAAAACGAACACACGTCGTAATTCGTACATTATAATATAGTTCCAGCATTCAACCAATTTATTGTGCTTTTGAATTTATCCACGTTCTAACACTATCCATTTTCAATCAGGTTTTTTGTATTGAAAAACGCTGTTGCACTTCAGGATTGTTAGCAGCGAGTGCTAACTTTTGCTGAAGCGAATGCTAACTTCGCTGAAGAACAAATTGCAGGGATTCAAACAGGTTCGCACAGAGAGAATTGTTCAATTTACCTTCTTCCCATAACATTGAGTAGGGCGACAAGAGCCAATCCTGAAAATTCTCCTACACTTAGAGTGTGCGAAGAGTAAAGTTCCCTTTCTCCAGCGGTCGCAATTCCTCGGCTTCGAAGCGCAGGCTACATCAGAAGCAACGCACGGTTATCTTCGCTTCCCGTCCTTCTCAGAGGTTGACAGCGTCAGTGGGCGCAACATACAACACGGCACCCATAGATCAGATGCTGAGCAATACGACTCGTCATGCTGATCGCACACACCTATACTTCGTGATTTCTAACGTAGCCGGTGACATTAGGAAATTATTCGACCCCTGCCTTATAAACTGAATCTACCTTATTAATTAGCGAACGTCCTCAACGGGGCCCGTGGCCTCAGAAATGTGCTTATGATTGTTAAGAAGATTCATTTTGTAAGGCAGGAGGTGTAATAATGACCTCTCGTCATCGGCCACGTTAGAAAAAAAACATGTATAGCTAGCTTTGCGTCGAGACGGGTGTTAGGGGCAGAGTCCAACTCCACCTCTGCATGTCTGCTGTAACTACGACGAAATCGCCTGCCATAGGAGCAGAGAACTTAAGCTGACCTGCACGTTCATTCCAGTAAGATATCTCACCGCAGCCACTGCCTGGTGCACATTCACAGATATTCCGCTTTACAAAGGGTTCTTCTCTCTTGCAGTTCATGAAAAGCTCCGTTTCCGCGTTGGACAGGGTCCGTTTCATGCTGTACTACAAAAATTACATTTAACTTCACGGACTGGAAAAAGTTTCCAAACTAGACAGTCCTTCGGCTTGTCGTGTCCGACATGGACAGCTTTTACTGTGTCCTATAGTATAGGACACCCGCAAGCAGTTTTTAACCTATTGGCGGTAAATAAATCAATCACACTTTATTCGCTTAAATCACTCATCACCCAACCAAGCAGCGGAAGGTAGAGCAAACCACAACTGTGATCTCCTATCCAAGAAATGGCGAAGCCATCGGCCCCCTACGTTCAAAACTGAGCATGGCACTCACTCTTCGTCCTCACGACGCAACCACGTGACTTTTCTTTCGTTTTCCGATGTAACTCCCCGGAGAATGGTACATGCGTCCCACTGCGCATCGGCGAGAAACGGAGCCTGAATTACCTTCCTAATCGGCCCGCGCAGCCTCGCGCCGCGCGGCTCGGGGCCCGACCCGCCCCCGCGTGGCAGGCAGGCAATCTGCCGCTGGCAGACAGACCCCGCCCCCGCGCCTGCCTGCCACGCCCCCTCGCGCCACAGGGGTTGATTCCCGTCAACTTCTTCATTTATTACACGGGCAAACAGATGCCGTTCCTTTGTTCTGAGACTGCATGTAATGAGAAAGAATACTGGATTTCAGTTTAAAAACCCACTTACCTAATAAAATGTATATCTCGGCAAGCACGTTTATTTTTATTTGCATACGTTTATTATATATATATATAATATAATAATATAATATATAATATAATATAATAATATAATAAATATACAGGGTGAGTCACGTAACTTTAGCACCTCCTGTAACTTTTGAACGGTTGAAGTTATTGCAATGCAGTTTTCACGAAAGTGCATGAGGGAAAGGGGCTAATTGATACGTGCATTAATTTCTATTTTATCACTTGTATTTTACGAGATTTTTTAGGTAACTTTGTTTTTTCAAATGGAACTATACATATTTTTTCAGTCCACCATGACGAGCGTAAAAAGACGAATCCAATGATGTACATATTGTCATATGTTAGATAAGGATTTTTTTGATTAATTTTGATTCTTGCGACCGGGGTTTAACGGACGTTTTGAATAGTCCACCACACAAGGTCATGCAGCGCTCCACCAGCACACGTGCGCCCGGCGAAGGGAAGGGAAGGGGAGGGATCTTATTTGAAAATACGAAACATAGTATTCCAAGTATTCACAAAACCATTGCAGTTTTTTCCTGGACTGTGCTTTCCATCCTTCTGCATTTTCACATTTTCGTCTTCCTTTGATTGAAGGAATTAAAGGATGGAAAATAAGAATTTGTCATAAGTTTGTATTGTAATAAAATTGTTTATAACTTCAACTCCATTTAATGGGATTTCATAAGATACGTAGTAATGGGATCTTGAAACAAAGCACAATAAGAATAAATAATTAAAACTGTACAAAAATATATTGTATATTTTGAGCAAACAATTTCAATGTTAATACGAATATAATAATAGCTTAGGGATAGAAATAATCTTATTTCAATAAATACTACTTAAGACAAATCCGTATTTTCAATCCCTAAGAAACCCAAATTACTGAAAATGGATTAAGATGAAAAGGAGAGTTCAGAAAAAAGTGCAACAGTTTTGTGAATATTTTTCGTATCCTCAAGTACTTAAATCCCTTCCCTTACCCGACCCCGCGTTTGCTGGGGGAGCGCTGCGTGACCTTGTGGGGCTGACAGTTACAATGAAAATATCCGTTAAACACTAGTCGCAAAAAAATCACAATTACTCAAAAAAATGCTTATCTAACATATGACAATATTTATATCTTTGGATTTGTCTTTTTACGCTTGTCATGATAGACTGAAAAAATATGTATAGTCCCATTTGAAAAAACAAAGTTACCTCAAATATCTCGTAAAATAAAAGTGATAAAAGAGAAATCAATACACATATCAATTAGCCCCATTCCCTCATTCACTTCCATGAAAACTGCATTGCAATATCTTCAACCGTTCAAAAGTTACAGGAGGTGCTAAAGTTACGTGACTCACCCTGAATGTATGTATGTATATATATATATATATATATATATATATATATATATATATATATATATATGCGTATGAAGGAGTACATGGACGTCGAAAGCAATACTAATTTCAACCTCAGAATATTTTTTAAAACTGATCATGAAAAAATTATGGCGTTGCTCACTGACCCTCTTAACACGTCCGGTCTCGAGCCTCGAGACTTCCGAGATGATTAAAACTCAAATTTCGGAATTTGCTAAAAAGACATGACCGTGAACATTCGATTTGTCACTGAGCAGTTTCTAATTCGAAACTGTACTAGTCCCTAGACCAGGAATCTCCTCTCCATTGTAATTGTAGGAGTAACGTCCTCATCAGTGAAACTTCTTACAATTCGGTAGTTGTTATGGGTATTTGCTCATCATCATTATGACGTTTTAAAGAGCACTAGCTGTGACGTGCGCATTATCCGCAATTGGTAAATAATTGTTATAATAATTGAGATAATTGTTATAAAAGAGAAAATCGCTTCGAGCTGAAAGTCAACGTTGAACGGCCAGCCCATAGTCTATCCAGCATTATATAAATGTGTGTGTGCTAGAATAAACCATTCAAATGAAACTACACAGAAAATCTAATGGTCCCTTCAATTTTATCGTCAAAGGTTATTTCTGATTCTATTACTAAATTTAATTTTACATAAAGTTTGATGTCGTGCTCGATTCAGACAGCCCTTCTATGATGTGGGGGTTCTGAGAACAGTTAAATCTCCAAAACTGTAAAAGCACGTTCAAAAAACTCATTCTGTGGTATTTGACATAAAAATATAATTCGTATCTTCTTTAGGGGGCCTGAAAACACCGCTAAGAGTCTAGAGTGTATCGTTTCCGAATTCTGCACAATGGTGAAGTAAGTTACAGGGTAATGTGTGCTCTTGGTTTGATGCTGGACTGATGTCTCCCAAGAACTTCATAAATACTCCCTTCACAATTGAACAGGGAGAAAAAGAAATAATACAATCTCGAATTTTCAGTCCCTAAAACCGCATTCGAGCACATTTTCAGCCGTAACTTCGCACACGTCACGATTAAGATGAATTACTGCTGCGCCAAATATGGTGAAGATTAGTGCAGATGGCGAGGCGATTCATGTACTTTTTTGTCAAAAAATATAGATGGCAGTATGGATGGTGATCGATCGATTATTCTATGAAAGTAGGCGGCATGTATCAATTAGAAACTTTTGAACAGTAACTTGGTAAACAGGAGTAAGATCTAATGATGCGCGGTTCAGGGGAACATTACCGTATTTTAATTTTTGTGAATAATTTACATTAAGCCCCTGTGACATTTTCATATTTTCCTGAAAGTGGTTGCAAATTGTTTCGTTGAAATTTTTGCTCGGATAGATGAAAGTGAATTTTCAAAAACAGTTTGGTTAAGATTTTCATTAAAACTTCTGAAATTTTGGAAACTGCAAAATTTCAAATACTGTTTGAGCAGGTCCTTCACCTCCAATATCACGCCAGAGATTTATTTTTCAATGCAATTTAACCCTCCATTTTAAGTCTTTAAATTAGGTCGTGTACTTTTTAAACAAAAAGAGTAGTTGTTGAGTAGTAGCAGAAAGATGAAAAGAAGATTGCCGTTCATTCCCATTAGTTTTCATTTTAATTCCGTTTGATGCAGGACAAAGAGAGAATTCTAAACCCAGCACACTTACAGAATATTGTGCGCATTTCTTATTGTCATTTTTTGCTATATTACATCCACAGGGATTTGTATTTAATCACAGTAAACGATTCTTTATATGACATCGCAAGAAAAAAAAACGAGCAAGAATTGTAGTAAAACGTATGGTCAGCTAGATTTCTTTGCACAATTATCTTTGCTTTTGTTCATATTGTCAACATTATCAAGGAAAATCCTGATATATTTTATGTATTTACACGAACGGCGGACATGGGATAAACCGCCATCGGAGAAAAAGACCTCAAAGGCTTGTAAACAGAGTTCCGTTTCACCAGAACCACGCATTTCCCATCGCACGGAATGCATTACCATGCTCTGTTGACCTTTAATACCGCGGAACGATATTGTAATAACAGGGTAATCTACCGGAGTGATAAGAGACTCTCAACACAACGAGTCATTAACGCACATAAAAAGGGCGCCCTCTGAAAATGAAATGAACGTCATTTCACCCCGTTGTTTCAAAGCAGAAATGCGGCCTGGAAATTAGTACGCAGAGACTACAACCACATTAGCACTTCAGAGAGAATTCCGATCGTTTACTTCTGCTCGTGTGTCACCAGGCGTAAATCTTTCCTCGTCAAAGGAGAACAAGATTCGACACTGTCAGAGAAGGGTGTGGTAGGGCGACTAACCAAACACGGAGTACAAGAGAGAACCTTTATTTTTTTTCAAAGAAGAGAAAAGCAAAGAAGACAGAGCACGGATTGACTTGCAAACGCAGAAAATGCCTTGTGGATGTAAATGTGAATCTCTCCGAGAGAGTCGTTTCCCAAAGTAATCGACATTTTCCTCTCAAAAATACCTAAGACAATTAATTTCCTCGCTGCACAGAAGTCAGGTCAGTTATTTACAGAGAAGAAATTCGCACAATTTTCATTTCAATTCTGGATAGCGTTTCCGTAGGACTAAAAGGAAAATGCCATTAAAATTCCTTTTTAGAATTTCATTCATTGTCTGAACAAGCAATTTCTACGATATTTACCACACAATTTGTTTCTTTTTCTTCCAAGGACAAAGAATTTAATCGGGCTACAATGTCCATCCTCTCCATCTAAACTACATTTTTGTCCATTCCTTCATCGTGCCTTTTCTACTATAGATGAGTGGCAATTACTTTCCATTTTTTAAACAGTTCATTCCTCCCTTCCTTCTTTTTTCTTCCGAGAACAACTTGCCTCGCCCCGTTGCCAGATGCAACGCAACATGCGGTATGCGCATATCCGTCAAAACTCACAACATTCAAAAAAGCATTCTGTGTCTATACTTGGATTTCAACATATACTTCCATTTTTCTTTCTTGGAGCACGGGGGGGGGAGGCAATAAAATGGAATATCTCACGGTATTTCGCGTCGTTCTCCGTTGCGGCGCCAGGAGTCGCATGATCGCCAGCACTGCTCGATAGTCGCGATCATGCGACTCCTACCGACACAACCGAGAACGACGCGAAATACCGTGAGATATTCCATTTTATTGACACCCCCCCGTGCGCCAAGAAAGAAAAACCGAAGTGTAACTGCACTTGACGTAAATCGGCCGTTACGGTGTCCTCCAATCGGGAGCTTCGTGTCACCGTAGTGACGTGTAAGCTCCCGATTGGACAGCACTGCAACAGCTAACCTGTCAAATGCAGCTCTAAGTAAACCGAAGTACAACAGCACTAGACAAGTTCATTGCTCCACGAGTGCAGGGGGCCAAGCAGAGGAAGAACTGCATAAACAACGCGCAAGAAGAAGCCGCCGGAAGCGAGGCGCGAGCGCCGGAGGAAATTCGAAACGAGCTCCCCATGCAAGGTTAAAGGAGAGGCAGCGGGCCGGAGGCCGGGCGCGGATGCGAGGGAGGAAGCAGCCAGCAGGCAACGACGCTCAGGATACGCGGTGCGCAGGTGGAGGCGAGCGGAGCGGGCGAGGGGGCTAGGGCAGGGATAGAAGAAGGTAGGGGAGCAGGGAGAAAGAGCGAGGACAGATTGAGCTGAGTGTGGGGTGAAGATGAAGATGAGAGCGAGGTAAAGGTGAAGATGAGGGTGACGTGAAGGTGAAGGTGAGGACGAGGTGAAGGTGAAGATGAGAGCGAGGTGAAGATGAAGATGAGGGTGGGGTGAAGGTGAAAATGAGGTTGACGTGAAGGTGAAAGTGAGGGTGGCGTGAAGATGAAAATGAGGGTGACGTGAAGGTGAAAATGAAGGTGACGTGAAGATGAAAATGAAGGTGGCGTGAAGGTGAAAATGAAGGTGACGTGAAGGTGAAAATGAGGGTAACATGAAGGTGAAAATGAAGATGATGTGAAGGTGAAAATGAAGGAGGGTAGGGTGAGGGTGGGGTGGGATGAGGGTGGGGTGAAGATGACAGTGTGGTGAAGATGAGAGTGGGGTGAAGATGAGAGAGGGGTGAAGATGAAAGTGGGGTGAAGACGAAGGGGTGAAGACGTGAGGGAGAAGACGAGGGGGAAGATACGGGTGAAGATGAGCGAGAGATGATGATGACGACGGCGAATGAGTGAGTTAGGTGAGATGAGCTGGGAAGCACTGGGGTGGGGTGGTGAAGCGAGGCGAGCGAGCCAACTTGCAGCCGCTCTAAATGATGGATGTTCTCGCAGGAGACGAGACGTGGAACTTTCACTGCCCTAAAAGTAATGCGGCAGAAACTTCAAAATATTAATTCCATGCTATTCGATTCGCCCACTATCAAAGAACTGCTCGAAATAGAGAAAACTGTGTATTTTAATTTTGTTCATTTCTATTTGTGCGAATCATTCAACTTCCAGAGAAGCCAGATCATTTATTTTTATTCGGTTCAACAGATGCAATAATTTTTAATAAACATTAAAATTTAGCCATGATGTAAATCAGGAATTTAAAAAAAAATGTAAGCGGAAAATATTTTTGCACACGTTTGTTACAGTTCAAACGTTTAAAAAACCCGCTTTAATGAGACGTACAGCTTTGAGATAGAACTGAATGTTTCCTACAATGCGCAACTCTATTCGTCTTCTAGGCATTCACCGCTGTACACGATCGCCACGTTAAGAAACTTATTGTCATCCTGAATATCCCAAACACTTTTTTCTCTTGATATCGGGAAGTGTTAATCTATCAATATTTCGAAAATCTTTCAAATACGGTAAACATCAGACTTAGTTTACAACTTTTCAACAAGCGGATACAAAATCTTGTGTATAAATACATTAATATAAACTTCCAGAAACCGCTACATTTATATTTATTTCATCATTCACTCTGCTCGCCAAAATTCAACATTTAATGTTTCCAAGAACGACACTTTTCATTAATGACATGAAATAATCGCAAACATCTGGGGCAGAAAACTGTGATTCAAAAAAAAAAAAATAATGAAAACCCATTGCACTGTATACCTCAGTACAAATTAATTACCATACTTAACATCACAAAAACAGATTATTTGTAAATGATAACATTGTACTGTTTAAATATATTGCAACTGTTGAAAGTTATAATTAGCCTTGATATTAATAATTAGAAAAAAGTGTCTGCCTTCTTGATGAATGAAAATTTAGAGATGTGTCCAGAGTTGCATTCACTGGTTACGTTTGCAATATCCCGTAATGCGAACGCATAGCAGTTCAGTAATTAAAACACGCAAAAACGCAAGCAATCTCCCTTTAAAAACCGAACCACCACTGTCCGCATCATTTGTCACGAAACGCGAATGAATAGAAATTTCTATGTAACATAACGGAGCTACCGAAATAACGCTTTCATGTTTTATCTTTTAATATTGCGTCAGGTACACCGGTGAAACACCAGTGTCATATTTTGCGGCCGTGTGGGCAAGCATTTGTATTCTCACGTGTTGTTATTATTCCGTTATTACTTTCTGCAGGTTCAATGAAACATGTTTCTATACTCGTGTTTCATAGGAACGCATTTTGCTCATTAAACTGAATAATTGCACTCTTCTAACGTAAACGCTCCGCGGAAAACTCTATTCCAATGCAAGCTTTTTTTTTTTTTTTTTTTTTTTTTTTTTTTTTTTTTTTTTTCAGAACAAGCAAAATTGTTCCGTTCAGAACGGTCTAAGTATTGCTTACGAGAGCGTCAACTGCTTCTTCGCCTCTTACGTGCAGTGCATGTTAAAGAGAGATAACTCAGAATGGCTACGATCAGTGGATCGGATAGGCCGGAACACGCGAATGATGATTCTTCCATTGCAGTGTACGTTGGGTAGCGTGTCATTTGAGCGACAACCGGGCCAGAAAGCGTTTCTGGGAGGTCTGGTGAGTATGCCTGTCAAGTGGGCGCGATTTGAGCACCTTTTATAGCGCACACACCCTTTATAAGACGCACCCTGAAGAAGTTGCCCGCATTTGCACCGGAACCGCGGCAGCGTTGTCAGCGGGCAGCGGCGAAGACTCGTCAGCAGGAAAATATTTCCGAGTCGCTCGACGCCCGATATGTGTCGGCCCCGAACTTCATGTGGACGACGAGAGCCCCGGCTCCAGCATTCCCCGGGGCAATTCCCCGAGGCACGAACCGTCGGGCGCGTCCGGTGGGCGGCATTCACGCAGCGCGTTTGATCCTCGCTCCGGCCGCATGCTGGTGTATTGCTCGCCATTCATCAATGCCCGCGCCCACGTAGCCCCGCGCTTGCCTCCAAATGCTGCCCGAAATGGCACGGCAAATCCCCGCGAAACGATTCCGATGAGGCGGATATGGAAGAGGTAGAACGGGGCTGGGCAGGGCTGGGCGGGGAAGGGCGGGGAAGGGCGGGGCAGGGCCGGGTAGGGTAAGGGGCGAGGGAGGGGGCGGGGGCGGGGCGGGGGCGGGGCGGGGCCGAGCAGGGTGGTGCGTGGGGCGGAGCGGGCAGGGTAAGACGAGGACGGGGCCGGGGCTGGGGAGGGCGTGGCGGAGCAGGGTGGGGCGGGGCGGGGCATAGCGGGGCATAGCGGGGCATGGCGGAGCAGGGCGGGGCCGGGGCGGGGCGGAGCAGGATGGGACGGGGCCAGGTCCGCCCGTTATTTTTTACATTGTTGGTTATGGCTCATAAATTTAATGTTTTACCCGTTTCAAATTCAGGGCGACGGAATGTATCCTTAGGAAATTGTAAATGCACGTTTTGGTTTAATTTAAGCTAACTATAATTCCAAGAAGCACCGATTCCACAGCAATGAGTAATTCAATAACGACATTGTTACTAACTCAACAACATTGCGGTACAAATTTACTTCCGGTACTTCTCGGAACACAAGTAATTTCATTTCGAGAAGCGGTAATTTGCATGAAGGTGCCTCGAAACGCGATGAAAGAAGTCGAGGGCAGCGCGGTGACTTAAAAAGGTTGGGAAACACTGGCGGAGAGTATTCATCTCGCAAACGCTCCGTTCGAGAGCCGAGAACAAGCGCTCCACGTAATCCGCATGTTTGACTTGCAAAGAGTAAATATATGAGCTGTCAGAGATGAATAAGGAATGGGCGCCGAGAGACGGGCGAACCCCTCGGAGATGAAGATGGACGGCCGTGTTTTCCGAAGAAGCGCCGCGATGCTCCAGTGGCAGGAGGCGGGGGCTGCTTAAATAAACATCGTTTTATCTTAACTTTCGCGGAGAGTGGATTGAGTTTTTTATGGAGGGCGGGGGCTCCGTATAAGGAAGATACAGCCGACTACGGAGGAAACGCTGACAGCTCTCCCCGAGAGAGCGAATTCGAGAGCAGGCTCTGGCTGATTAGGTGCACGTACTCAACCGGATGGAATAAATGGAGGGCGCTGTTTGAGAACCGTGCATATGCTTTCAACGACTTTCGTCGGTTTGCCTTATCTCGTCACAGTTCGTTTTCGAAGAAAAAGAAGCTGCTCAGAAACGACCCAAGCCCCGTCTCCTCGTGGCAAGCAAGTACAGTTCGCACAAGAACGACAAATATTTTGCTACGATAGAGTAACAATGAAGGATTATATACTGCGTGCATGAAGTTAGTGTTGTCTGAAGATGTCTAGGAAACGTGACGTCACGTGTGAAATAGTACATTATGAAACGATGATGTAATGATGGGTATTAATATACACGAGTGGGAAATTACGATACGAGTGAGGAACGAGCGAATATCGTAAAATACACACGAGTGTATTAAAACCCATTACATCGAGTTTCACACGGTACTTTTTCTATGACTTATGGTAACTTTTATGAGTTAAACTTTTCCACTGAATCATTTCGTGGCAGTTGACATGCAAGATTCAGCCAAGGCCACCTAGCGGACACCTCTCTTCCCTACACCTGCAGCCGGCTTTGTTTTACCAGAGCCCCTGCGAGGGACTACAAAAGTTGCGGCAATAATATTCCCAAGTCATCATTTTCGCATTTTCTCTCATTTCTGGAAACGTCAACACCACCAGACAGAACTACCATTCACTAAATATTTTAAACTAAAGAATTGGGCGTTTTTTTAAGGACGGCACGCAGCAGCAGGACGACACGGCAGCAGCAAATAACACAAAACGACTTGCGTTCAGATCTTAGCGTCACTCAAATGTTTTCTGTAATAACTACCACTGCGCTAGTCAAATAGGATCAAAGTGAAATTACGATCCAATTTATTTTAAATATTATTTCACGTAAAAGTTACTACTAATAAAAGAAATTAAAATTGAGAGACATAATATAATATTAAATGCAACTTTAATATACACACTCGAACGAAACATTTACTGCAACGATTCTCAATGATTAATGAAGTGATAATACTTGGTGTGTAAGAGTCTGTGATTGGTCAAGAACCTGTGTCATAATGAAAAATGTATCGAAATGGCTATCATTATGCAACTGGTTGCAGCCATCCAATGACAGCATTATACAACGGGAGTAGAAAAAATACTTTTTCGCACTAAGATGGGGAACGAGGAGGAAATTTTATTCCTGATTTGTCCCCACCTGTTAGTGTCAATAAACATCTCAAATCTTGACCGAGCATAAAACAACCATTTCATACATTTGATATAAAAATCACTATTTTCGTAAAAATATTGTCCGAATATTCGCTCATCCGGTTACAGAAATCAGTTACGCAATCACAAAAATCACTAGTGCACCAACAAAAGAACTGAAACATGCATTGTGGTTCTGCATTTTATTAAGTGCCACTTCACCATTGCAACGTTGTGAAACTTCTTTACTTGACGAGGGGGGAAACATTGTACAGATCATCCTCCTTTTTAATTATCGGATATCAAGACCGCTAACCACATTATCTACTAAAAATGGCAACATAAATTCCAGGGTTAATGGTTTTATTGACAAAAAAATCTTTCTGAGAATATTTTTCACCAACTCCGAAGCTCATCGATTTTCGATATTGGAACAACCCTACCACAACTGTTTTCAGATACCCCGATAAATCCTCCAATAAATAAAGGATTTTAGGTATTTGTCGGCTTATCGAATAACGGGGCGCCGTTTATAACAAAACTATTTGAGCTGGATTATTGTATATTTGGAAACGTACAGACCCGAAGGCAACCGAGAGCAAGATGAGAAGCCCCTGCCCGACCCCGCTTATGCAACCCGCCATGTCGTTGGACGTTGCGGGTCGCTGGCATTTGTGACTAAGGCGTCTCCTTGGGAGCCTTCCAGAGATGGTCCTCTATTTCTTTCATACTTTTCTTGCGCTGCACTTTACATACCATCGCAATAACAGCGTAACGGTACTAATACAGCTGCAGCGGAGTGAACATTTGCACTTTGCATGTCGTTATATTTACATGTGAAAACATCTTCATTCTGGATCCCAATTTCAGGTCAGAACCTGATGCATGACGGATCTAATAGCATGTCAATTTAATTTTACATACATTTCTAGCTTCTGTTCGTTTCTGACCACCGAGAGGCTACAGGGTAGAAGTCACCGGAAGAGCTAAATGTTCACTCTACTATTTGCTCCACATGAGCCCCGCATGTTTCCATTAGTACATTCACTTCGCATGTTCTCAGCATGTTTCCATGCATTTCCACTCGTTCTCTCGCATGCTCCGTTCATGATCGCTAGCATACTTAATACACACTCCCATGCATGTTCACATGTTTCTTTGTGTGTTCACATATTTCCTTGCATGTTAAACACCTCCTGCATGTACCCCACACGTACATCCTATATGCTTCCTCACAGGCACCCTCATGTTCCTAGATGTTCCCCTAAATACTATCAAATTTTCCCCCAAATCTTCCTCACATATTCACTGCATGTTCGTCTACTTGTTAGTCCGCAATTTAAACTTTAAGCTAAAAAAATAATTCTTTAGTTTTTACGAAATGTTTTTAAAAACGTTACAGCAGCATACATTTAGTACAATCCGAAGCGAACGGTAGAAACTTCCGTGAGTGATATCTATTGTGTTAGTTCATAAGCAGTGTTTATCACACAGTGTTTAACACATTATAAATGTTACCGAAGACCATAAGTATTTTCACTGTTTATCAGTATTACAATTTTACAACTTCAATTCTTTTTGTGGTTATTACATTATCAGCATGTAAATGCTTGTACTCTATTGCGCAAATCATTTTTAAAATATCCTTGTAGTGGCTCATGAGGGAGTAAAACACGTCTAGCTGACTTTGCTTCGAGACAGGTTTGGCATGGTGGACAATTTGGCAATATTTCTGATGCTCTCCGTCCCCTGTTTCCATTCGACTCCTGTAGCCATACCGCAACGCGTACTGCCTTGGCGGGTTCGTTGGAATAATAGCGTATCGAGCTGTTGTACCCAAGTTTGCGTGTTCAAACCCGATCGAAGACATAGATTTTTAGCGGTGAAAAAATCCTTCCTACGCCATCCGGCGGATAGGAAGTAAAGCCGGCTGTCCCATGTTGTAGATTTACTGCAAGTAAAATATCCTTAAGCCTAAAAGAAGCCTCTGAGCTAAATTCGATATTGCCTGTTTCGTCGCCAGAGTAACAACTTCTTTCTCCGCTAGATGGTGTAAAAGTGTGCATTATTATTTGTCCGTCACAAAATACACGTGACATGCTAGCGGCAGCCCAGGTGGGTGAGGGTCAGAGGCAACTGGGCGTCGCCCCTAGATGGTGTAGCGGAATGTGCTTGGTCAGAAGGAAGAGCGGGTCTGATTGCCCGAGTGTCGCCCCGTAAAATAAGGCACTAACTAAATGCAGCCGCCACCTCCCTCTCCTGTCATTTCATCACTTCACCCTTACCACCAACCTGCTCCGCTGAAACCGGCGGCGAGGGCTTTTTGACAAACCGCTAAAGCAAGCAGGTCGAAGAAAACGCGTGGAATGCGCTGTGCAACTCGTGAGAATTCACGCCGTTGCCCGTTCCAAAGTACTTGGATTCCAGACACTGAGCAAATAGCCAACAAGACGCACAACTAGCCAACAAGTTCGCCAACAAGACGAACAACTGGACTCCCTCCGCTCGCGCATTTCCAAGTACACGACCACGCCCCCTCTTCCCCCACCGTCGGCCCACGCCGTTAGCACAAAGCATCTCGGAGACTAGCCACTGAAAACTTTTCAACGTATTTTACAATAAAATACAGACAAGAGTAATCTCTACTTACTTCCCACGCCTAACTTCAAGTATTTCTACTTGAATAAATACTGCCTTCCACACGGGCTCCTTTATCCATATGCTTTTTATGTAAAAACATACCAAGTAACCTGAGCGATGCATTCCCCCAGCCTCCTCGCCAGGCCAAGAGCGTCGCCAAAGTGACAGTGTGCAAAACGAAATGGGATAAAATTGCAACAGCTTTAACGAGGGTGCATAGAATTATTTTTTAATTGCGAAAATATTAGTCAACAGCGCGAAGTAGTTTCTTTTCGCCTAGGTTTTGTATTTTCATGAACTGACAATTTGTAAACCATTCAATGCATTTTGATGATCAAAGTACGAAACAACTATGTTAAATCTGAAAGTAATACCCGCTTTACAAAGTTACAGAAAAATCAATATACAGAAAGTAAAATATCTACAATAATGTTGTGAATACGTTAGTTAAGGCACAAACTAAGCTGAACTGATCAAATAGCTTTTTCTTATCAAAAGATACGCTCGAAAGAGAGACCCAATCAACACTATAAGCCAATGAAGTTTATAAAAGCATCAGCATGACTGCCATAATCGGGAGTTTCTGCACGACATAGCGTATGGCAATCGACCGCAATTTCGATCTTGGGCCCATGCGTATAAGATTGATAATGCTGTGGATTGCTATAACGCTTCACCGAGCAAAATCTCACTAATATATTAAAGCAATACGAAATATACGAAAGCAATATATATTTTTCTGCCTTTGTTTTGCCTTCACCGAACATTTTTCTAATTTATAAAGTGACAATGAATAAAATGCTCATTTCTTTTTTCCCCCTTCAATTTGTCACATTTCCGCTCCTCCCCGCCCCGTTCTCCACAGCCCCAACGCGCTTTTTCATGCGTAAACGCGGCTGCATTTCATGGCCAACGTGTTGGCGATGGGCACGAAGCGCCTCCGGCACAAAACGAGGTACAGCCCGCGTGCACGCGGCGGTGGGCGGGAAAAAAAAAGCGGAACCGACCCAACCGCTGAACAGCGTATGCATAAATCAACGCACTGTGCCCGCTCTAAAAGCGCACACCGCGGACAAAAAAACTGGACGCGAAGCACTGCCCAACTTGCCGCAGATCGATTACAAAAGGGACGTCAAGTTGTTGTTTAGTGGTGGGCGTGGAACTAGCGCCACCGTGCCATGAGCTGGTGGCGCGTATGCTCTCTCGGCTTTCTTTAGGTGATGGTCCTAACGAAACGTACAGTAGAGTGTTTGTCAGAGTTATCTTAATTCTGAAAATAAGAGGGCATGTGCAAAAATATGACAGTAAAAATGATAACACGATCTCTATTCATTTAATGTCAAAAACAGATAAAAACTGTGAGTGACTTGCTACGGAGAGAAGTGTATTTTGTCCACGATTTCTCAATTCTGGAATCCTTGCCCTAAACCATGTACACGTTGAATTCTGAATTACTCTCTTTAATTGACTTTCTAGACCCGGCGTAATCACAACTCCGACGTAGTTCCCAGTTTCATTACCACATTCTTGTTGCGACGTCAATTAAGTGTGGTGTCGGACCACCCGTGCCACTATTCTCATTGGTGGAAACTACACTGACACCACTAGGTTAAACGACATGAATTCCTACGCGAAAACCTTGTGTTAGTTCGGGCACAGTTCAATGAAGAAACATTTAATAAACCTCGCTAATGATCTTTTATACACTTCAATTTTTTCGATTGGAATAGTACTGTACGATATTAATGTATACTAACCAAAGCATTTCGACTACGCAAACCCGCTGAGGTTACCTAAGAGCTAAGAGCACTGCCGCTAATTCCGCAGCGGCCTGTCCGAGAGGTCGTAGGGTTCGGCACATTTTCGATATTGGCTAAATAACTAGGACGAATCCAATCGGCGACTGAAGGCGAATACTACCGGACGGCTGCTCTACTCGGTAGTTTTCCGTGATTTCTACCATCAGTTCCAAGCGAAAGCCCTCGCAGTGTCCTAAAAACTGGGCATAGACCTCGCGCGATCTTTCCTTCCGCTTTCTTGCCATACCCACTCTCGTTACACACACACACATACTTACAAATATACACTACAGAAACACCTGTCGTGAATTTTCAGCCCGTCCCCGCTGGGGTGGTTCCCTGCTGGGGGAGATCCCTAGAAAGGGAAAGAACACCGCCACCTCCCAAGATAACACATTCTACACACTAACAGGACTAAGCACCTTAGGAATTGACGTGCCCAAAAAGTTAACGACGCCTCTGCTCATGGACAATCTTTTTTTCTGGGGTAGTATTCTTTTCACTACTACTCGTACGTAGAATTGGCAAAATTCCTAACAGCTACAAAAAAAATCTTCGAAACCTTTGACCAGTCGTTTGAAAAAACAACGATATACGGTGTATTGTTACAGGCCGCGAAAACGAAAGCAAAGGAGAAACGCCAAGAAGAAGAAAAAAAGGAGCGTGAGGATGTGAAAGCAGTCGTTACTTGACCTCGTTCTTCATTATCCCACTTTTGCTTGTCCCTTCGTCGGTGAAGTACCACTTCACTCCCCCCCCCCCCAACCGCCACTGATAGAAATATTTCCGAAGTACAAAGTTGCCTCTCCAACAGAGAAAAATTCTTCCAATCCTTCGGCCTACATTTCAGAGAGGAGCAAATAAGCGCTAAACCAACGCACGGCCATTCCGATGAACCCACTGCACTCCGGGGTGGAGGGGGGAAGCGACGTGGGCGAAGCGGGGGGCGAGAGCGGGCGCGGGCCCTTGTCATCAGGGGCGTCGCACGTGCTCTCTGTGTCCACGGCCTGCCGGCAATTTCCGCGCGAGTGCACGGCCAGGGTCCGGCCCGTCGCGTCGCTTCACCTCGCCTCGCACACGCCCCGCTTTGCAGCGCTCGCACGCCGGAATGGGGGCCAGCCAATGGGGAATATGGAACACAATTCCGGACAAACCTCATCCGGAGGCTTCAATTTACGTATTTAAAGTTGTTAACATTTATTCTTATAAAACTTTGTGACGACTAAAAAGGTCGAATATCGGTTGTATTAACGTCAAACTAATTAAAAACAATATATACTATTTCTTTACGTTTAGGATTTAACATCTGAAATACACATATGAACCTGTTACTTTTTTTTAATTTGGCATCTAGGCAAAAAGATCTTATTAATGTAAATGAAAAATCAAATTTGAAAATCGACGTAAACCATAACATCCAAATTATTTTAACAAAGAATGAATTGTACTAATAAAAAAACTCGTAACATTTTTTACGTGGCTACTTTCATTTCGGTTGGAAAACCTATCTTAAAACCTCTTGCAACGAATAGTAACAACGCTTATATTTTTGAAACCGTAATACTTGTGACGTATTACATCGGCATCGTTGTGTATATGAAAGAAGTCATTACTTGGTCAGGCATGTGACGTGTCCTGAGATGACGCCATTGTCACGTCACTTCTGACGCAATCGGAAATAAACTTAGCATGGCCCGCGGAGTTCAAAAAGGCGTAGCCCAGCAGTATATTTGTCCATCCGAGAGGAAGAAATCGTGCTTTAAGGAGTACCATTTCACGACCCCCCTTATGCGCCCATAAGTTCGTAAACGAGAAGCAAAAAAAACTTTTCTTTCAACGTTTCACAGCCATTCACGTTAACCCAATCGGTTACGTGCAAAAACTCTTTAAAAATCCCTCTCGCACTTAAGGATAATTAGGTAGTTAATCTGGATTCTACTGCCAAATGGGTTAATTTTTTCTTGCCTCACCCACCTTCGCTGCAGCATTCAGACCCTCAAGACCACCAAAGGCTTTCATTCAATTAAAAACGAGAGAGACTCTAGGAATGGTAACAAATTGCATCGATTACAGTGATGACCCAAAGGGGGCGCTCCATCGTTAGATAAAAATATTTAAAGCTCTATATTCACAATAACCCATGTCATTCTCAGCTACAGAATGGTTGCAATATAATATTGTGGTTAACATACGTGATTAAATTCAAAGAACACGCACAATTCAACTCTAAATCCAACAATCACTGTTTTTTTTCTAAAACTTGAAAATTATTATCTTCAATGCCACTTTAATATCACTTTATATGGAAACCATAATACGTGTTTTATTCTACTAAACTATTTTTTACAGCCGCCAGGAAGGTACGCGCGCCAACACTTCAGTTCAACATTTACCCCCTCTATTTTTACAAGCCGTTCCAGCCAAATCCTCCGAAGTCCCCGAACGCCTCCTTGAAGCCATAAAATACACTGCGTCGTCTCTCCTCTCGCGTCTCTCAACATCATTTAACTTTCTTATCAGCGAAAGAATCTTCTCGCCCCCCCCCCCGACCTCCTCCCTGACCGACCCGAAAGGTGGAAAAAATGGAAATGAAAACGCACCCCCACCCACACTATACTTTGTTTGAAAATGCAAGTTGATTTATCAAATTACTTGCACTCCGAGCACACTTTGCCAACGTGATTTCGTTCACCAACAGTAATCTGCAATTTAAATACGCTAAGTTCCGTAATAACGAAGTTTTTCAGCAAGAAAGAAAAAGGAAAAGAAGCTGGTGGCGTTACTAAGCAGCACATTCTCCTAGGATGGGCAAAAGTCTTATAAAAAATGATAATAATTATTGTACTTTTTAATACATTTATAATTAAACTCGAAGTTATATTCTACAGGTTACAAGAACAATGCCTGGAATCACGTCCAGCATTAAATAATTCAACATCCCCCCTCCAGTCTCTTAAATGTTTCCTTCAAATCTCCCATTAATGCTGAAGGGACACCAAAAAGAACATACCAAATAATAAAAACCCTGAATTTTAGTAATAGTCAAAGTTTCGAGTACTGGAATACCTTACATATTTACAAAACTGAAAATTAAAGAAAAGACCATGAGCCAGTTGCATGGCAGAATTTTGATGACGATCTTTAAACGTGTACTGTTGGTTGAACAATATTTACAAACCTATTAAATGCAAATAGACTTCGCGCAGTTATCAAGCTGCAATAGGAGTATACTTCACAATGCATTTTGTTTTGAATTCCAGACCCGGACTTTTACGCACGCAAAATCGCAGATTCGCGACGTGAAAAAGAACAAGCCTAAACGAACGCGTCTAAAATAAATGCCTTCGCGCCAAAAGTACCCGTCTCCCCTCGCGACTAATTGGCAGAGAAGAATCCTCGTTCTCTTGGCTATCCTAGGGCGGTAATGCGGCGACATTTCGACCATCTCGCCGTGGCCTTCCTCGGGGCTTTAACGCGGCGTCACCCGGCCAGCCAAGAGACCTCGTTAGACTCGGGCCGCGAAAGCCCACGACTTCACAGAAGAATCGTCCCGTCAGCATTCGCCACGCGAGAAATTAATAAGCAAGCACACCCCGCAAGCGACACGAGGCGGCCGGAGGGAGGAGGAGGGGGGGGGCATCCCTCCCATTAACCTGCCGGCGACCGCCGCGCTCCTCTCCAGTTTCGCCGCCGCCGCCGCGTGGCGCGCTGGCAGCGCGCGCGGACGGCGTGCGTGGGCGGCCGCCCGCGTAATTGGCGCAGAGGTGCGGGGGCGGGGGCGGGGGAGGGCGAGCAGGTGCGCGGCTGCCGGGAGACAAAGGGCGGCGGCGTAATTAGAGTCGCGGGCGAGGACGAGGGCGAGAGCGTGCCAGCCGACAGAGCGCTACGCCGCGCCGCCGCCCTTGTGGTTCCCGGGACAGGCACAGGCGACGACGCGGCGCAACGACCGCATTGCATCACGTCCTGCTTTCTTTTCAACACAGTTCTTTTTCACCTCTTCCTTCTTTTCTTGCCTTCCACATCCGCCTCCTGCTGCTGTTCAATACTACTCTTCTGTTTTCCCCTTTTCTTCCGACACCTTCTCATTCCTCTTTCTGTTCTTCCTTGCACCTCGTTCCTTTTCTTCGTCCTGCTCTCACTTTCCATCTTCTCTCACTCATTTTCGTATCGTTCTTCTTCCATTCTCTTTCTCCACAGTTCAAGTTTGACGTTGATACATGTTACTCTCTTCCCCCACTCTCACCTCTCCTTAGGAATAACAAACCGTTCCCTTACCGCCAATTAAAATCCTGGTGCACGTCACCAAGCTTTTGTTCCTTTCGTGCTAATGCTACACATCCCTTTATACCTTTTTTCAGTCTTTTATTCTTCTTATTCCTAATTTTTTTCAGTATTTCGATCTTTTATACCAGGACTACCCAAGGAACTGGATTCAGGCAACCTGGCTCAGAACGTTCCGTCGGTATCGCCTGGAGAACTTCGTCCCCTCCTCCATCCCCGTCTAATTCACCCCACGATGCACGGAAATCGCAACAACGTCACGTCTTTTGCGATTCCAGCACTGTTCCCGAGAACAAGCCGACTAGAGATTGTACTGAAAACCCTGCAAATGAAACGAGAACAAAAGGAGGAAATCGTCATTCATAAACATGTTTCCTCCCTAGTACATTATACGGTAATTAATATCACGAAAACAACACAAAAGTATTCGTCTGCAGTCTGAGGAAACCACTTAAAAACTAGCGTGTCACGCTGTCCAGAGGCAGCACCCCTTCTTCAAACATATACACCTCCCATATACAGCGCCCGGGAATTTTTCGGGGAGGATGGTGGGGAGGGCAATGGGTGCTAAGTCCAGCTCACTTTATGTTTTTCTTATAAAGATTTTTTTTCATTGAATATAAAATATTTTAACTGTAGACTTATAGTTAATATTTATAACGATTAACGAAAAACATTTCTATTTATAACAATTAACATCGTTGAATGATTTTCGTTAGTTTAGAAAATTAGTAAAAGCAGTATGTTTGAATATTTATCATTCGTTTCGAGAGGAGGGCTTAAGCCCCATGACACACACACACACATACATACACACGCGCCCACGCACTTGGGTGCGCTACTGAGTATTGCGCATGAATTGCGGAGCAACACATGTACTGTGGCTCTCCTGGGCGGTGGACCCAGGGCCCCTATTTTGGACACGTGTATCATATGCGATTTACGGTGAAGACGATTTATTTCATGACAATTTCGACTCAACCCACTTTCCAGTATCTACTACGCAACCGTCCGCATCACACGCATGCGTATGTGCCTCTCGAACCAATTTAAGTGTTTACCGCTTGGTTTTGCTTTTGGGTTTTTTAAATTTATTTTGAAAGATAATTCGAAAGAAGTACGTTGGCGAAAATTAAAATTCCCAAGAATTACGGATTCTGTTCAAAAAACTAAACATGGGTCGGAGAATGGTTAAAAAACACTAAACAAACGGAATGCACGAACATTCCCAAGCCTACCTTAAAAATTAAAAACGCATTGTACTCAACGTCACGGCAACTGTTTTACTTATTGATCCGGGCTCTGGCTCTCGCTCAGATTCGAACATCATGGATTGCTTTAGCCATAAGAAGCAAGGGCCCAGGAAAGTCCATGAAGGCATATGCAGGACCTCTCAGGCCCTGCTCAATACGCTCTCCAAAAATGCCCATAAGGATTGTTTTTATTCTGAAAAACGTCAGTTCTTAATAATTTATTAAAATTTAAGTCTTACTGTTAAGTGATTATTTATTTATATATCATTTAATGAATATTTATTAAATAAGTATTGATAGTGCCTTAAAAGTCCTGCACATGTATTGACGTAATAGAATCAAATTTCACGACGTACTTATATAACTTCTGAGAATTTTTCCTTTGGTAGTGACTACAATGAAAGCAGAAATACAGAAGAAAGATTACACGGAGGGCAAGCTCTCAGAAATGTTGCTGTGCAGAGTAAAAAGCGAAATAAAAAAAATAAAAAATCTCCGTTTTCCGGCACACGATAACATAACGTTCTCTTCTTACGACGTATTCGTAAGGCGAGAATGTAAAAATCGTTACGGTGCATTTGCATCCTAGGGTTAAATTCTTCTGAACCATTTGAGTCATTGTAAATCAGATAATGGAGATATTGTGTTTCCGCTTGGATGACTCACAGCAAGACACAAAAACGCTGATTAAGATTATCTTATGCAACATGAATTTGTGAAAAGAGCAGCACATTCTTGATATATGAGCATCATTTACAAGAACTTTGTTTATAAAGCGCATTAAGATGAGACATAGCAGAAGCGTGAGTCATCGCTGTTTATTGCATTTCCGGAGCTTGACTTTTCTGTGAACTCAGCAGCCCGTGCTGAAGAGGATTCGCTATTACAGCCATGTGCACAATCTTAAAGTTTTTTACGACTGAGTGCAAGACGAAGTACCCATGCATAAGTGGATAGTAACCAGATGAGTTTGAATTTCATTGATTGATTAGAAATTCCGGTCGCGTCAACGGCTAAGGTCATTTCCCGTAAGTGCAGTACATGTTTTATCGTTTGAGGTGGCGGTGACCTCTGCTGGTGGGCGAGATTCGGCTTGCGGGATCTTCCCCAGCCAGGTCCTTCTCCCACCGGCGGGGCTCCAAGCTTTTAGCTCCCGACCGCTCTCCCGGCATAAGTGGTAGTGAAATGCAAGGCAGTGTTTGTATTTAGGTAAGGGGGCGAGGAAGAGGAAGGAAAGGTAGCGTGTCCGTGGCTCGTTTGTTAGGACACTGCTCCAGCATTCGCCTGGTATTGATCTGAGAAACCACAGATCAGAACAACCGGCCGCTAGAATTCTCCTCCAAATAACTGAATTCGATGTAGCCAGTGCGAAAGCCCTGCCACCGTTGGGACTCGCAGCCTATCAGAGGCACTGCAGTACCATCAGCCGAGCGAAGTGGCTCAGTGCACAGCGCGTTGGATTCGCCATCGGGAGGTCCGGGTTCGATCCCCGGGCCGGCCATCCTGACCGGGATTTTCGTGGTTTCCCTTGGTCAAAGGCGAATGCTGGGATGGTTCCAAAATCCCACAAACACCTCCCACCATCATCTAGTCCTTCACATCTCACTATTATCCTATCACCTCACAATAAAACTATTATAATTATTATTATTAACAGCAATAATAATAATAATTCACAGCGGGGACAAAGTTGCTCGCGTGTCCCGCGTGTCCCCTGGAAACACTAAATGAGCAACAGTGATTCGCCACCTCCGCGCGTCGCCAAATGGCTACATGCCAAGGGCGGACGTTGAAATAAAGAAACAAAAAGGCTCTGAGGCACCGAAGCCGGTACGCAGCGCTCCGAGTCCGCGCCCCTGCAGGCGACAATTGGGTCGACGCGCCACTCACACTTCAAGACCGACTATTTCCCTTCTCTTAACCTCCTCCCACTGCGAAATCTGGAGAAAACGAAATTTCTAACCATTACTAATGTATATGATGAGTGAGAAATATTTGAGATCCAATGAAGTTGTGAACCGCCTCGGATACGCATTTGAGGAAACACAGTCTTTCAAATTAAACACCAAAATGACATCAGAATGGTACATGTTTTGGAGCCACATACGTGAGGGACTGATGGTCTTATTCATTGCAATGGCAATGACGCCCACAATGTACGACAGAGCAGGTTTCCCATAATTACGTATAAATTTTCTTGCGACTTCGTATTTCTTGCGTATTATACTGAACTGTTGAAAGTGATCACGTCTAATAGCCTGAGCCTCGTCACCAATAAAGACATTTACGTATTTACTTTATGTCTGATGGCAACAGTTTCCCGTAGTCGCACGCGTTGTTATCCAAAACCATCCGCTGGTCTTCTCAAAACATCTGCAGCTTGTCCTTGGCCTAGTGTGTACACACATTTATGAAGTTCTGGGAACTACTGGACTTGTAGGGATTGGCTCCGTCTAATAACCAAAAATATTCGTCGATTTAAATCGTATAGGTAAATTTACGACCAACACTCCACAGCTAAATTAGACTGTTAATAGTTCACCCGGCACAGCTGAGAAGCCAGAAACCATCGGAAACAAAATTGAAAAAGAGAAACATTAAAATATTGAGCGGGAACTGGCTAATGCCAAACGCTCCTTGTTGAACTTTCGGCCAAAATGAAAGCAAACAGTCGAGCGAATGGCAACTGCTACTGTGTTCGACGGTGCCTACATTGTGACCTTCAGTCAAGTCATCCACAGTCGTGAGCGCGTGTGTACCACGCACGGGAAGCTGATAAGCTGGAAAAGAAAATAAGCACGTATCTGTCAACTCTATACCAAGTTCCGTCTGTCCATCCGCGTGTCAAGGTGCGTCCGTCTTTGAACGGTAGCTGTAGTAGTTCCCCATCCCTAAGGCTGAAGTCGCGGTCCCTTGAATTCGAAACAAACATTTCAATTTTTGGGGGTACTTTACACGATGCCTCAAGGACATTTTCGAATTTTTCACAAAAATGGCTCCAAATTCTTGGATGATTTTTTTTTTTACGTAACGGATAGGAGCAAAGTGTGCCTATAAATAACAGCCCACGTAAGTATTTATTTGTGGGATCAAGATTTACATTCAGGACGTTTCGATTATAGCAGTCATTACCTTGGACACGTTCGAGTTGAGACGAAAGTAAGTGTCTTGCTTTTAAATACGGAAGAAGTGCTTCTTTAAAAAATTTTGCAAATAAATCTTTTCAAGATAGATTTTTGAACGTGAAACATCTTTTCTGGCACATTTCTTACTCGCGCCGAACTGACCACAAACACAATTTTGGTATGTGCCAGGGGGCAGTTGTCGAGGGGAGAGGGGCAAAGGCCGTGGGGCAAAGGGTGCGGTGCGGTTTTTGTTGTTGTTGTTTTGTGACAATGTTTGCTCGTAAGCAGTGTTGGGTAGTGCCGCCGCTTAGGTAAGAATTCTTCGAAGCGGCTATCCTGATCAGTCATTCCGTGGTTTCCTACAATCAGTTCCAGGCGAATGTCGGAATGGTCCGGGCGCAACCCTGTCTCCACTCCCATCCTCACAGTCGGGCTATGGACTGCTTCCTCATTCGCATACGAACCGCTCTCCAGGATGTACTCAAGGACATGGACGGTGCAGCGAACGTGGGTCTGACCAAGACTCAAAGCGTGCTTTTGAAAGCAGCTCCGACTTATGATTCGACATGCAAAACAAACATGTTACCAAACAGCGACGTTAATGATACATCAATCAAAATCTATAGATAGTTTTAACTTAAAACAAAGCTCAAATAATAACAATAATGAAAAAAACTAGGTTTGAACGCCAAGGGTCACCTTAAAGAGGAGAGTCCTCAGTTCTCCCAAGAACGGGAGAAGTACGGGAAGAAGATGGGTTGCACAAGCACGACGCATGCGCTGACTGCCTCTCCGGAATGCGAGGAAAGAAGTAAGAAACACAGACACCTCGGGAGCAGTCGAGCGTGAGATAGTCTGTACGATGAAAGTGGGTCAAACCGGGTTCACTTGGTTCGAACACTGACTGGTTCCGAAAGTTATTATTTCATATTTTAACTTTTACAAAATTGATGTTACGGAAATTTTTCATTCACAAATTGTCAAAAACATAAAAACGAGTACAATATATCGATGTTTAAAAAAATGAACACATCGGTGTATTGAAAACATCTGTGTATTGAAAACATCTGTGTATTGAAAACATCTGTGTATTGAAAACATCTGTGTATTGAAAACATCGGTGTATTGAAAACATCTGTGTATTGAAAACATCGGTGTATTGAAAACATCGGTGTTTTGAAAACATCGGTGTTTTGAAAACATCGGTGTTTTGAAAACATCGGTGTTTTGAAAACATCGGTGTTTTGAAAACATCGGTGTTTTGAAAACATCGGTGTTTTGAAAACATCTGTGTTTTGACACATCTGTGTTTTGACACATCTGTGTTTTGACACACCTGTGTTTTGACACATCTGTGTTTTGACACACCTGTGTTTTGACACATCTGTGTTTTGACACATCTGTGTTTTGACACATCGGTGTTTTGACACATCGGTGTTTTGACACATCGGTGTTTTGACACATCGGTGTTTTGACACATCGGTGTTTTGACACATCGCTGTTTTGACACATCGCTGTTTTGACACATCGGTGTTTTGAAAACATAGATCTCGATGTCGCATCTCCATCTCCGACCACACAGTTTCAATGTCACTGTAAAAGGTCGCGTCCTTAGGGATTATTTGAGTAGGTCGTTTTCTGTTCAACACCCACTTCTGACGCAAGCTTAAGATTCTCTGGAATCATTTACTTTACACACCATTTCAATTGCAACACATGCGTACATGCGAAAACAAAATTTCCTGACATTTCCCAAAATACCTTCTAAACGTTCTACGAAAAGTACTAAGCGGATACGCCTTCACATGAAACGTTTATGGGCTTGGATAATCTGTTTCCTCTACGGTGAGAATATTAAATCAGAATCACATCACTGCATACGTGCCCTCTTGCGTTGCCGAGAGAGTAATCACGAGTATATTTATTGAAGATTGAACTACATTACATAACGCGCTATTTCGTGTGCTGCCACATCACAGTCAATCTTCACTCGAACTGTCATTCCCTGCCATCGACCTGACATTCATCAGTTTCTGCATGAAATGCCAAAGTTCCTACTCAGCCTCAGTGCCTGTATTACTTCCAATTATGAGCGTCGAAGTTCAGAATTGCAATAATGTGCCCCACCATGTAACATATGGAATGATACAATATAAAACCAACAATTCATAATCAAGACCTGTTTGTGGTAGTGATAAGAAATACAATGAATTTTCTTATTAATATAACAGCAGTACATTGAAAAATTAATGTATATGTGAAGAATTAGCACAAACAATGTTGCTCAATAAAATGAAACAAGTTTAAGCAATTAGAAATCTACGCAATCACATTCTAGGACTGCCATGAGATAGCCGACAGATGAGCTAAGGACCAAACAAATTTCACATTCTTCTCAACATTTAACCACAGATTGAAGACTTTCACCTACAAATCTTATGGCTGAATTAAATTTTACAGATGAGAAAGCCATTAGTTCCCCAACAATAATAAATTAAAAATTATATAAGGACAGTGATGCTTCTGTTTTCCATTTGCTTCAATAATTGAACTTCCTACCACACTTAGGAATTAATAAAGAAAGAAAGCAAAAAATAATAAAAAAATTTTGAACTTGTCCTCTTGAACAGAAAACTATGGAAAGTCAAATGAGTCATGAAAATAGATTACTCTGCCTCACAAAAATACAAAAATCAAAACTTGTCAGACAATAAACATCTGGAAGGCACTTTCACTCCCTTACTACATGATGCCCCAAGTGATGGCTTAACATTATTGAACTACTTGGAAAATTAAAAGTACTTTCTGCTTGTTACATTTTTCTTGTATTACCATCAAAACAGAACACATATGCTGTCACTATTTTTATTACAGTCACATTGCCTTAAGAAAAACCGAATTGTTAAATCTAGGGAACAAATCACCATCCTTCTCTTCACATCGATAAGCATATAAATACAGCAAACAAGTCTAGTAGCAATTTTATAGATCATGATGAATTGAGGGTGGATGAACGAAATGTGTAAGTTACAAAATCAGCACCAACTGTTCCACTGTTCAAATGATGAATTCCAATCCATCTTTTTATAAAAATATGACATATCAGTTTAATTAAACCTGAAGATCCATCAGTAATTCAAGGGATGGCTAAGGTGCATCAAATTTCTCATATGCATTTAGTTTTAAAATTCTGGCAACATTTTTACACCACAATATTTATATATTATTATGAGAATGTCAATAGCAATCAGATAGAAGGAGGATATTCTTCTTTAGAGTTTATCTCTCAACAAATATACACAAAATTATTGAAAACAAAGCATCTCATTTGCAAAACAACATACCTTTATGTTACTTGAAACACTTTATACTATATGGCAATTGATTCTTCTGCAAACAATGTAACATTCAAGTGAAAACTGAATGATAATTCAAGTAACAAGTAATTCAGGTCTCTATCTTCTATCAACAGTAATATTAACCTATTTTATATCAGACCAATAACCATAATTTGTTCTAACCTTGCTCATCGTCCTTAATGTTGGGGGCAATGAACTGACCTACCTAAAACACTTACCCATGTAATGCATTTGATGATTTGTATTGGAATAGATTTTTGGAAATTTCACAAGAAAAATACTAAAGTTAACTTCATTTTAAAGACAGAGCACCTACAATTTTGCATAAAAGTTGAAATAATAAAAATAAAACAATGTAACCTAGTTACTGAAAAATTCATGAAAAATGTTTATAGTGACCTACAGACTTCCAAGTGCAGAATCTTGTTTGTACTTCACTTTTCTACTCCATCAGTCAAAATTATGGATTGTTGTCCAAATGTCAATTGATCAGTATTTTCCCTCTTCCAAGAATAAAATTAAGACCATTTTAAGCCAATTTTTACAATTCTGCAATTGTTATTAGACTACATCTTCCATAATACAAAATAAAATCTTATATGAAGCATGTAACATGAAAAAAGCCCACTGAATGTAAAAGGAGGAGGGTTGCTGCAAGCTAGTGTAAATTAATATTTATGATAATATTTACATCTTATTTCAAATAGAACATTAAATTTGGGAAAATTTTCTTTAGTTTAACAGGAAATCTTAAGTAAAAAAGGTTAAAATGCCCAATTTAACTTTGATCTTATACCCTAAAACATCTTGGTAAGCCACATTGATCACATTCTAGGTTCAAGTTGACACTCCAATTACACCTAGTGTAGGGGTCTAATAGATCATTTATTATTTCATAAGAGGATATCCCTAATTGGAATGAATATTATATGACAGAACTGTACCTTGCAGAGAACGGCTATTCCTAGCTCTTCTCTAAAAATTACTTATTTCTTTGGAAAAGGAAGGAACTTCAATAGCACACTAATATTGAATTTACAAGAGGTCATGTTCAAAACAAATGAACACTTTTGAAAGAAGACCACCCAACATTTAATTTAAATCAAAACATTTCATTAACAATGGTCTGAATAGGGCCACTAGTGTCAGGTAAATAAAGCAATACTCACTGTTGTGACTGTCCTGCTTCTCTCAGTTTCAATCGTTTCTTCAGCTGAGAGGTTCTAGAAGACCGATGCAGATATTTTCTTTTCCCTTGACACTGATATGTCCAATGCCCGTACTCCAAACACTTCTGGCACCGGACATTCGGTGGATATGCAGCACTGCGGAGAGAAAAATATAATTTTTTGTAATCTTACACACATACCAAAAAGGTGTTTATCAACAAACCGTAACTACATTTCATGTCATACATACTTCTTCTTCAGTAGAGTACCGCTTCCTCCAACTGTCATTCTGTACGTTTTCTTTCTGCAATTAAAGAAACCCAACAAACACAATTATACGGCGATATCCTTCACTTCAACACAGGCTCGGCAACGCAAACGTTACGTCTTTGCCAAGTGATATTCATGAATATTACTAAATACATTCTATACCTCGTATTATGAGTTTTTTATTTATCAATTAATATTTTACAAGTTTTCAAGTCACTCACTTACAGTTATGTAAACAAAATCTTTGAATTACTTGTTCATTAACAATAAATTGTTTCAGTTGTAAGTATAGAACGGAAGCGCAGTGTTTTTCATACCTTCGGTTGGACTCCTTTTTTCTTCGGACTTGAACGGATTTGGCGAATATAGGATGGAAAATAGCGATTCAAAGTAAATATTTAATAATTTCCTTTTTATTTAGATATCAGCGGTATCATTCCTGCATGTCCTTTAAATGAGGTTATCTGTACTACCCAGATTCTCTCGTAGCGGCATTATGAATTTGTATTTTCTCATACAGTTGTTTTGTTATGGAGGATGGTGTCGACGCGAGGAGTGAAATTTAAATTCTCCGAAGGAGAAAGGGTTCTGTGCTACGAACCGGATCCCACCAAGGCAAAAGTTCTCTATGATTCTAAGGTAAGCGTATTTACGATTGAATAATTCACTGTACCAATAGCAATGTCGTACAATTCAAGTTGAAATGTGTTGTGCGATCAGCGTGTTTGGCGATAGTCACTTGTTTCTTTACCCTCGTACAATGGTGGTTAGGCATAGGAGAATTTCCAAGCGAACGCCATAAATATTTATAGCTTGGCTATTCCAAAGAACTATTTAAGAATGTTGCATGATGACATGATAATTCTACTACGTACCCCCTCCGGCATTTGGACTGCATTTGCTGCGGAATAAAGTAAACAGGAAGTCATTTTGTGAGGGTAGGGGGCGGGGTCGGAGTGCAACCTGCAAAATTTAGTGGTGTAGGTGGAGCGACCGGCAGGGAGTGCTGTTTTCAGATGACGTTTGCGTATTGATTGTACACACGAATTTGAAGTTCACTGTTAGTTACATGGATAGTACTCCTTCGTCTATAGTCAGAATACAGGGCTCTTATCTCTTAAATTGTTTTTGAGCTCCCTGAAATTGTTTTTACTATAAAATACCCTGCACAAATTTGATCCATGGATGTTGTTGTTTTTTGTGGGATGTGTAGGGATCTGGAAATGAAAGTTACCCGTGATTTTTTACTAAATATGTATTTTTAGATCTTTTATAATTATAAACACAATTAGTCCTTTTAATTTTTGTAACATTGTGTGATATAAATTCCATATTGTTTGCTAATTTTTGTAAGTATTTTATTCTTACTTTTTAGCTTTTCTCTTTATGTGGTGTAAACATTTCTATAATTTAACACACTTTTCAGGTATTGGAAGTAATAGTGAATAAAGACACCAGGGGCAAGAAGAGTGTAGAGTACCTCATTCACTTTCAGGTTTGTTGTGTTTGCATATTTAGTGGAGTGTTAAATTTATTAGATTTTGATAATTGCTAGTATGAATATTCTGATAACAGGGTTGGAATTCTTCTTGGGATCGGTGTGTGAGTGAAGATTATGTGCTGAAAGATACAGACGAGAATAGACAATTGCAGAGAGACCTGGCGGAAAAGGCGCAGTTACAATTGTAAGACACCATTATTTTTAATCACTTGGTTTGCACAATTTTTGTATCATGTGCTTTTATGTTGTGATTATTAAATATGAATTCCTCAGAGGTGCATACCTGTATCGACGCGAGCGCAAAAAGCGTCACCGTAAGCTGTCTGAAAAAATTAACGATAGCCTGGAGCAAAAGAAGGGTAGGAGAAAGGGAGGAGGGGGAGCATCTTCAGAAGATGGGAGTTCTGGTAGCCAGAGCCAGCGAGACGCAGAAGACAGTGAAGAAGAGGAAGAAGAGGAGGAGGAAGAAGAAGAGGAAGATTTGTCTTCTTCTGCAGAGTCATCAGCAGAAGACGAAGAGAGAGTTCCTCTTGAATTAAGCGATTGTCTTAAAAGACTTTTGGAACAAGACTATGAACTTATTACCAAAAAACATAAGGTGAGTATTCTATTATATGCCCCAAGAATTGGTTTAATTTAGTTTCTTCTTTTGTTACATTATGATCTGTGTTTTTAGCTAGTGAATCTCCCTGCGGAACCAAATGTAGTCACTATATTAGAAGGATACGTTAAACATTGTGCGGTTAACCAGTTATGTGGGATTACTGACAAACCTCAGAGGCGATATAGATACCATCAGAATAATAAAATGAGAGATCTTGATAGAGCTTGTCGAAGGTAAGCATCTTTTTTTTTTTTTTTTTTTTATAATCCACAAGCATGTATAATTGGTGTAATATTTGTTTTTTAATTTTTATTCTTGATATTTTTCCATTTCAGTCTGAACATCTGTAAAGAAGTAGTGGATGGTGTTAGAATTTATTTTGACTTCACTTTAGGTGATTTACTATTGTACAATCCTGAGAGAGAACAATTTGAGCAGCTACGCACTCGTCAGAGTATAAAACAAGAATGCATAGAGTATGTTTATTTTTTTTATTAAAATGATTACAGCATCTCTAAAATGATCCTCTACTGTATTTCAAATGTCAGATTTTTTTTCTTTTAAGTGTTCACTAATCTGGAAAACAGGTGGAAACTGGATAATGCATTACTAAAACATATTGTATTTAAATTGTGTAATACCAAACTAGTTATCATTGAATAATCCAGCAGAATTATATTATAAAAATTGGTCTGCTGGTTCTGTGACTGAAATAATTTTATTTTCTTGAACATGTTAAATCGCTATTGACTGTCTTTTTTTTTAAGTCACTGCATAATTATAAGTGATTAATCATTGAACAGTGAACATCAGAAACCTTTTTTTATTCTGGCACAGTATATGAGCTTTAGAAAGTTAAATGTTCTATCATATTCCTTAAATTCCTCAATTAACAAATTGCTTAAATTTTATAAAACAGAGCATCATATTGGAAATGCCTAGTGTGTATCGATTCTCTTATACCCTATCCTTCACGTCAGATGACTTTTGCCATTGGTACCACATTTACCATTCATAAAGAGCTTTTAATTGTTTATACCCTATATAAAAACTTGACAAAATTGTCTTTCTGAGAAAAAGATATGCAGAAATATTTCATGAAATTTTTATATTCTAAGATTGGGTTGAAATTCACTATGTGCACTCCCTACCCTTCCATAATGTAATATGAAGCAGAAATTTAAAATGTTTTCTTTTTTTTTTCACGTTACTTATGAAATGAAAACAAGCAATGAGCATATACTCAAAAAATTATTTAAAATCCATTAAAACTGTATCTGCATTCATTGATTGAAAAAAAATTATTTTGTTTATCAATTTCTCAACAGCTTTTATTAGTAGTTAATTAAGAACTAGTGGCTCAGTCATTTATTTGCATTTGAAGTAATATTGGAACAGAAACTTATTAAGAATTTTATGAAAGCATATCTAGTGCTGTTTGCTCTAATATTAAAGGCATGTAAAAAGAAGTTTGTAATAGAACAGAGCTAAGAGTATAGAGGTGAGGATGTTGTGAAATTGTTTGTTAGACATAATGTTGATTTATATTTTGGGGTCGTGTGAAGGGTTTTCGATGAACTCAGCAACCTGGTCAAACAAGAAATTGAAGATGAGGAGGATAGCCAACCACATACCCCTGATGGAGATGGTCTGGCTAGTGCAAATATTTCTAGTACTAACATTGTTGATGAAACGGGTGCAGATAATGGAGAACCTGGTAAGGGAAATAATTTTATTGGTAATGTAAAATGTCTGCAAATGGCTTGTAATAAGAACATTGCTTGTTGTAGAAATAGGAAGGAAGCGGAGCTTACGTAGCTCACATCGACCCCCATGTACAGACAGCAACGAGGGGACTGGGAGTGCATTCCAGACAACTAACATTGAAAGTAATGGTATAGGCAAATTTAATTTACGAAATATGAGCAGAAACAATGACGTGGGATTTTCTGTGATGAACATCAAACAGGAAAATCCTAATTCGCATAACCTGTCCAGGTTAGTAAGATTTAGTTAATTAATTTAAGAATTTTAAGTAATTAAGAAAAGAAAGACAAAATTTCCTTTTTAGCTTGACAAGTACAAGCTCTCGTTGTTCAACTCCTACCACTAGCATGCTGCCTGGAGGAAGTTCAACCGCGGCACTGGTGCATTCGTCAACAATACCAAGCATAACTTCTGCATCCCCCAAGACGAATTCACTGCTTTCAAAAATATTATCCTGGCAGTTAGTACCTGATCAGCTGTATTGCCAAGTTCCAGTACCTCCGTCATTAGTATATGGAGCAGTGCACTTAACAAGACTCTTCGGTAAGATTTCATTTCATTCATGCATAAATAAATTTGTTAGTTCAGATACAAGATCACCACTAACTTTTTGAATTTATTTTGTAGTAAAACTTCCTGATCTTCTCTATGCAACAAATATGCCTGATAGGAAACTTAAAGTTCTGTTACGGCACTTGGATCAGTTTCTGAAGTAAGTTCTTTGAAACGAGATTAACTTGAACTGACATCTAATTTACCAGTGGGTTGTTAGTTTGTTTTAATTTGCGTTTTCTCACTTTAAACGTTTTTTTGCAGCTACCTTGAAGAACACACAGAATGGTTTGGTGAAGAATATTATAAAGATAATCCTTCTTCAGTGTGAGTCTCTGTTGATGTAATTTTAACTTAGAGTACTCATAAAAATACAATGTTGAATGAGGATCTCTGTGTATCTGTGATAATGTGATCTACTGTTAAGTAACTTTCCTATAAGTGCTGAGTACATTGCTTTGCTGAGAAACAGATTTGAGAACTTCAGTGAATTGTTGTCTATCTCTATTGGAAACCAACATAAATACGGATCAAATATTTTCAAATATGAGAGGAACTGTTGACACAGAAAATGTTTTCTTTATTTCGGAAATGATACAAAATTTTATGACAGTGTTGAGTGTATTAAAAGTAGCCAGTAAAAGAATCCCTTTTCCACTGCAGATGTCACTACTTGATTGTAGTTAAGTGGGATTGCCAACTAACTTCATTAATAAAATTTAGTGCATCAAAAGATGTTTGACTTTGTAAGAACTAGCAAACGTAGTTTAATAAACTCCAAACTGAATTTCACCATTTAAGAACGTGTGATTCCATTGCATATCAGAACATTTCCATTAATTAAATTTGATTTCTTTAGTTCAGATGTCATTAATTCATGACTTTTAACATACCAATAATTCTACTTGTGTATTTAATTAACAATAGTTCATTTTTACTAGTCTCTTTTGTACGTCAGAGTTGTTCTCTTGTACAGAACTCTCCAGATACAGTATTTGCAAGCTTGGCCTGTATCACAGATTGTGAATGGAGCTTTGGTGAGAGTTTTTATCAAACAAAATGTGATCTACTCCTTATTCATGCTTCTCTCCTTTCCGAATGAATCAGTCAAACAAATGAGACATGAGCAGTGGTAGATACTTGCACCTTAGCTTTACACAGAATGTAGCCTCACTTCAATGCTCATTGAACTTTTTGGCATGTTATGAGGTATGTTTACATGCCATAAAGAATGGGTTGTATCAGCCAGACTTAACTATAATGAATTTTCTTACATTTATAGTTGCATTACATTCCAGAAATAAAATTTAGAAACATTTATTCTTTGGATATTATGAAAGAAATGAAGCGGGAATGAGAAATTGACTCATAGTTTAAAAGGTTCACTTCGTTTAATGATCTTCATGAATATTTAGCAAAAAAGATCAAGTCTGGGAGGTAAGAAAAATTACATAATTGATATTTTTGCAGATGTAATTTAAATATTCCTGTGAGTAGTTTCATTTACCTGTTAATTCAGTGGATATTATAACAGAAAAGTGAATCTCCCAAATGCTCATTTGATGCAGGCATCTTTCTGCCAATTGTTGTGAAACAAACAAGTCATAATTTCCTGTCATTACAAACACTGAACAAAGTTAAATGTTATAGATGAAGGATGGATATCCATCACGTATATAAATTATGTGGAGGAATGGACTGGTTTGTAATGTTAAGGCACACATTTCAATATACAAGATAAATTCTTCAGTATTCTTTGTGCAGCAGAAAAAGCTTTAATTTCATTGATAATAAGTATATAAAGTTAATTGGCAGTCTCACTGTTAGAAGTGTTTTACCATAAAAATCTATAAGAATTTAGATGAGATGATAACTAATGTTCAAAGTACAAAGTGACACTGAATCTAAAGATTGGTTATTGAATGCTAGATGTTTTTTGTGTAAGTAGATCAATTCAGCATAATTTTTATTTGTTTGCCATTTTTATATTTCATCTCTTTGGAATATGTATGTATTAATGTTTGAAATTTCTTTTTCAAAAACCTGATTTAAGAGAAATAATATCATTCTCTGTTACATTCAATGATATTTTTTCTCATATCATCACCTTTCTTTAAAAAACATAGAAGTCCCTTTTGCCTTGGCTTTTACATTATTAAAAAAATTAGTGAAACAATATGAAGAATCTAAATTTGAAAATTCATATGTCAGCTGCCCCTGGAAGACAATTTAAGAAACTTCAAAAAAGTCTTCTTTGATAACTTATCTATTTTTTATTAAATAACTCAATTGTAGCATCATCCTACAATACAATAGACTCCTGGTTATCTGGAGGTATTCAGATGGATGCTATCTTTGATATGAAAACATTTGGATATTATGGAATACATTGCAAAAATCAAGATAGTAAATGTGTTCTTTCATTTAAATGTTCAGAGGACAACCCAAACTGAGTGACTGTGGCACATGACAAAAATAGTGTTTGGCCAATGATTATCCAGTGATTATCAATTTGGGAAAGTTGGAGAAGGCAGCACTTATCGTGGCTTGATTCTATTGCAACAACCATTTTTAACACATTTTTCAGTTGATTAATTTTTCTCTGAAGACTTGCACTCAGATAATTGTGAGTCTGCTGCAATTTTAAAAATTCTCATTTAGACATGCTTATGACTTCCTGATCATAGTCTTATTATTACATGCTTTCAGAAAGGTGATGTTCTGATGGTTCTGACCGGGGAATTTGTCTAATAATCTCATTGTTAAATTTCAGATGAATTACCTGTTAACTTCTTTAAATATTGTCATGATCATAAAAATGACTGAAGGTATCTTTGATGTTAATAATGTATGAATGGATTGTATGTATATTCAGGTACTACAATTGTTTAATTTAATATTTGTACCTGACAGTTTTAAATTTTGTTCTTTATATACTTGACACACTTCCAGTTATTTCACTTGAATGCTCCATTGAATTAAAGAATTATCTTGGAAAAATCAGTTTTGTCATTTATCAAAACTAAATCTCATTAATAGAATATTACAATTCAAACAAAAATGTAGCAGCTCATGGAAAGGAGCAGTTATGTAGGAAAATTTAACTTTATTTATAATTTTTCCAGTGCACGATAAAAATGTACGAATTGTGATATGTATACTAATTATTGTTATAACTTGATTATGTAGCTTTCTCTTACTAAGGCTTAAAAATTAATAATGCCTAACTGCCAAAAGAGGATTGCTAGTTTTTAGATTTTTTTACCATTTGAAAGTATTTATGATAACAGTATTTTAAAGACATTTGTATTCTGAGATGTTTTGGTGCAAATCATTTGGGCAATCAGTGATATAATTCAGGGAGTGTGTACAGATTTTTATTATTTGGAGTCAAATTTAGTTGTGATAAAAAACAAGATAAATAAAAGTAATTTTTACAATTATATTGCAATTTTTTTTTCCTTGCCCATTTTTTAGAAGGACCTCTTCTGTAAAACTTGGGAAAATCGTTTTGCTCCAACCAAAAATGTTCTTAAAATGTTTAAAAAAGGCCCTAAAAGCAAAGAAAAATTATGTACATCAAAACCAGTTCAGATGACCAACTCAAGCTGTTCGATATGTTACTGACATAAGGCTTTTTCCTTTCTTTCAAGTGAACTCAGGTTGCAAACTTGGTTTGGACTGTTCTTTGCCAGGAAATCTCGTTTTGTTACCATGAAATCAGCCAAACCAACAATGATGCTTATAGGCATCATAGGAATCGTCAATTATATTCCGACAGCAGGTGACATGACAATTTCTGAGCGAAGAAATCTAATAGGCTACTCGTGGATTCTGTGGAGAACATCTGTTGCATCTCGTAAATAATATTTGAAGAAAGTACTATTAAAATCCAGAAATCTGTGAAAAATGCTTTAAAATGCAGAGAAAATGTAAAAAAGTTACTTTAGTCAAAATCAATGCAAAATGAAAAAAAAGAAAATCATATAAAAATGGGTCATTTCCTTTCGTCATAACATAAAATTAAGGTCTACATTAAAAGGCATTGGTCTCAAGTGAAAAGGAAAAAATGACATTTCATAAAATCCACACATTATTCATATAATTATAAGAATACCCTATGCACACCATATAATTGTCAGAAATATTCTGCAAACCTCAAAAATTAGGAATGTGTCCTGAAAACTGAGGTTTTTCAAATTATCACTGTAATGAAAATTATGTGAAAGAAAGATGTCATTACATTTCTTTAATAGAGTTGGTCAAAATCAAAAGTAAGTGCAGTTTGCAGTGTTGAATTCAAGTTACAGAAAGTGTGCCTGGCCACCTGAATGATTGATTCCTCAAGATGAGATCTATTGATAAAACTTTGAAAAACACAATGGCCATGTAACACATTCAAGATAATGCACAGATACAGGAACTGCTTAAAACTATTGTAACTTGGAAGAGAGCAATCGAATTAACATGTGGAAGTATGTGATATAAAGGTTAAGAATAGTAAATTCATTGAAAATGGCTGTAGTACTGAAAGCCAACGACAAAATGTTTAGTTTCAACTTTTCAGCTACATGTCCAGTATGAAAGACATTATTAATTCCAAGGGAGACAAAAGCATCAACCAATGCTGAATATTTGTAAACACACAGTTCAGTGAACATTAGAACTTCAAAATACAAATTTCAGGATCTTTCTTTGTTAGTTATGCTTATACTGTTTGTTAGTATTGCTTTCCCTCTCTTTTCCTCCCCCCCCCCCCATCCTTTTTAAAAATCAAGTCTGCGTTGCATCAGCTTCATCATTGCTATAGAGTAGAAATGAACTGGACTGTCAATAAATGGGACAAATTTTGGATGTTGGTGACAAAATTAATAATCTGCAATAATGTATCAAGTAATAGTTAAAAATATACATATTTATCAAATTCTAATTATTTTCTTGTTATTGTTTTTCTACACAATTTGGTTTTCTTTCATCACAATATCCTTTAGGGAAACTTGTGTTACTTACATCCATGTACTTATTTGTTTACAAATCTCATGCATTTTGTGATTTTCATTTATATACTTTCATATTTCAACATTCAAATGTTTCAAAATGGTATACATTTTACCACCCAGCCAATTCTTTGAACAGTCCAAACATAATTGATGAAATAATTGTTAAAAAAATATTTAGATCACAATATATTTATTTATTCTCATATTTCTAATTTTCCTGTAATTTCTAATTTATTTGATATTCCAGAACCTTTTTATATACTTATATTTTATGGGCAATTGATTACACCAGAATGCTCAGCATTTCTTCTATGTGCAGGTCATGACACCCTGTGCCACCACCTCCACAAAAGTAGTTACACTTAATGGTTATTTTATTTTATTTTTTTTTTAAGTTTCAGTATTCTTTTAACTGGAAATTGCTACCCAATAATTGTACTTGGTGAGTTCATTTCCTCTAATAACTGAAATGGAAATGCCCATATTCCCAGGTTTGATTTTTAAAAGATCTCATGGTCTCATTGTGATCACTCAATTTTGCAAACCTAAGATGTCTAGTATATGAATTAATTGGATGTAAAAGTTGGTAATGGACACCATATAAAATGGTGTTGAAAAGTTGAAAAACACACTTTAGCTCTATGCTGTGCTTAGAAGCAAAAAATATGTAAAAAAACAAAAGCAAAATTAATATTTCCATTAATAAATGAAACCCAATGATATAATAATTCTAGCTTTTCTTCCTGAACATTCAGGTGATTTTTTTGTATCACTCCAAAGGGAACTAGAAATGCTCTCAAAACTTATATTAAGTTGGCTGTCCGGGTGACGCCGCGTCCATGGCAAAGGTGCCGCACCTCGGCACCTTTGCCATGGACGCGGCGTCACCCGGACAGCCAACTTAATATTGACTCCGGCCGCGGAAGCCTACGCTCTCTCTCAAAACTTCTTTTAAAAAAGGCAATTATTTATATTACTTAATTACTTGTTTTAATTACTAAATTTTTCATGAGTCATAAGCAGTAACTTATCTTAATTGCCATGTTTTTGTTATCCATGAGTAAACAACTTAAAATTTGTAATAGCTCTGGCTCTAGCTAGAACCAGTAGCAATGCTGATAATATTAATAACACTGTTTGAAAAGGGTCTATATTCTTATATGCCAATATGTCTTCCTCAACATTTTTGAGAGGAGAAATATATGAAATTGGAAATTTGCTTTCAAGACAACAAAACAGTTTTCAAGTTATTCAAAAAAATTAGGTATAATTTAACAGTATTTGTATTTTCTTGAGTATGTACTTACATATGTAATTATATACATGGTAGACAGAATGGTATGTAAAGCTACAAAAAATTGATCTCCAGATTTTAACCGAAAATACACATTTTTGGACCCCCTAATACACTTTTTTTTTTCTCCAAAGTGTTTGTCTGTCTGTCCCTCTGTGAATTAGTCTCTATCCGCACCTCCCCAGTTGACCCTCATGGTAACCTGCCGGATGTCCCTCGCCGTAGTTGACCCTCACGGATATAATGCCTGAGTTAGGCCGCCCTGCCAGCTCACAGCTCCTACCTATCCAGTCTAGTACCAGAGTCTAAATAATGCGCCACTCAAATGTACCAGGACTAGTCGCTCCGCTTTGTCCAGAGCATTGGGCCACTGCCACGACCAAGCCCAGCCCAATAGGAGGGGGTATCTGAATTAAGGTCCGGATGGCTAGGAGCCCCCTTCCTGTCTTCTCACTACCTCCACCTTGAGGCTAAAAACGTGAGTACCACCAGAAACTGACAGGGGGATATTTTTTTTCCCGTCGCACTTCTATATGTGGGATCCAGAGTATTCCGAAGAACGTCCTTCGCCCAATCCTGCCCAAAGGTCAACATGCCAGGGACCCAAGTGGTGGGTTGCCAGGCCTTGCCCGGCAACATGGAGCTCAGCATTGCCTACTAACTGCCTCCACCTTGAAGTTTATGGCATGAGTGTCGACATGAAACTCAGGGTCCAGGTGGTCATCTACAACTCGCCCGCAAAGATCACAACACCCTATGCAGCAGCAATCCCCCCCATGGGGAATCAACCTGGCCAGCGATAAAGCCTGTTTTTGCTACAATTTTATATATTTGTCTCTTAATTTTTTAAATATAATTATTCTTTCTGACAGATTGTTTCACAATCAAATTCCATCGATTGTTTAAAATTATTGTGCTAATAAATGAGCAACATACTTCACATGACAAAATTTTTCATTTACATTTGTGTGTTTTTACTACACATACACTTTTGGTTCAAACATTTGGTTTAAAATGTTTCAGTTTAAACTTTTGATTATTTAGACATTTCGAGAATAAGGTTTCCCCCATCTTCAGGTTACTATAATAGTTCAATTATTAATTTTAGCATTATTGATATCAAATTACATTTACTTAAAACAATTATCTTCAAAAATTCTCACTCATTATAATGTCCAGGACTCACCTTTGAATTAAAAATTTTAAAAAATGTATTATGCTTTTGGAAGTGGAAACATCCACCTTTTTATGACAAGTTAATTTTCAATCTCATTGGATCTGGCGTTGAAATATATTGCAACTTGTTGGGAGTGGAATGATTTAAGAAAGCTTGAGCAAGGGGAAAGGAGTAAAGGGAACAGGAAAGAAGTCATGAAAATGCAAGAGAGGGGATAATATTTGGAGAACGTGCATACAACTCTAAAAATGTAGAGACAACAGCTGTACTTAGAATTACTACAAAAATATTTAAATTGCAACTTTTGTAGTTTACATTGGAATACAATTTTTTATTCCTAAACAGACCTCTCACTCACAGCCTCAGAAACCTATTTAAATGCTGTTTCCTCCCCTCTGGACACTGTCTCCCGACTTTTGCCACATACAGCAAGGTAAGCAAGCGGCTCAGCTTATTGTGTCTCACATTTTGAAATTTCATATTAGTTCTTAATAATAATTATTATTATTATTATTATGATATGTATCTATTGTAATTTCATTATGTATATTAATCCCTACCTTCTTTGTACTTATGTTAATAACAATATGCATATTAATGATATTATTATTTGAATTACCTTCTTATTTTATATTTTATTTGCAGAGACGGTCAGATGATGTTCTGCCCTTTTGTCTCCCTCTCCTCTCTCACCCCAACTCTTTCTCTGTCCATCTGATTCTGTCTCTCTCTGTCCCTCTCATTCACATTTAGTACCGGATTCTGTACATCTTTAAGCAAGTGGAGTATTATTGAGAAGTGCCGGTCCAGCAAAAATGTAACAGAATGTTCAAGATCTCATACTGTAGATTGCAGTGTGAGAAAAGTTTCTTTTAGGCCTTTGACCTCAAAATTTTACTTTTTAATACCCTAGAACGCTTTGTGAAGTTAGTGCTTTTAGAAGTTATCTAACAATATAAATTCGAAAATCCTTCGAAGTGTAGCGGATTGCATTTGACATTAATATTTAGTTTATTCTACAGCACCATCTGGCTCCATTTTTATGATATTTTAGTAATCATTATGCTATTTGGGGCAGACATGAATCCAACTAAACAGAAATAATTCAATTTAGTCAATTTGAATGGTGTAACTAACCCAACTTTGTTTTATATACATGTAGATTTATATTATTTATAGACTGATGATGACAGCAAATTTGTCAAAAGCTGGTTCTCTGAATAAATCTAGTTTTCTAAAGTTGATGAAGATCACTTCAGTTATTTCACCATTTAATTAGGTCAGCAACACTTTTTTGGCATTCCCACAATTATCAGAAAGAAATTGACTGCAGATATGAATTCAGGAGATGCATTTCAAGACGGATCAAGACTTAATCTCTCTTTTTTTAAAATTTTTTTGTGGAACATTGTAATAATAACTATGCAGTAATTCCTACAGCACAAATAGAGATGTTAGATGTGACAATATTTCTAGAGATCACACATCAGTAATTATAGTTGATAAATTTGGTTAACACCCACATTGTTTCTGGCATGAAATAAACGATTTCCAATTAATTTTGTGACAATTACGAATATAACAGTTAAAATTGTTTCAGTGGTCTCATTTTTAAAATACCGATGAAGAATATTTCAGCCTCTTCAAACAGGGATTTACTCTCGAACATCCACTTTACATCTTCACCAATACTACATCCACACAAATGGACTCAAAGTAAGATGCACTGCCTTATAAGAGATTTAGAATGTTCAAAAACTATCACAGAATTTCTAGTTTCCCAATTTCTTGGGCAAAACCAGAAGACATCAAACATGCAAACCTAGACATACAACAAATCTTCAAATATAAGATGGTAATTTTTAGGAAATTCCTGATATCCAGTTCTTATCGTCTGGATGTAATACATAAAAATTCAAAAAAGTAGACATTTTTCACTGGCTTAAATATGTAATTCAAGGTTGTTATACCACTTCTTTGATGAATTCATTGCCCAAGTAAACTGAGCATTACATCTCATTTTAAAGTTTAAATATCAAAACGCAATTACTTACCTATACTCTCATTCTTGGATGAGTAAGAGAGATTGCAGAGGCCTCCCATAAAATTATTAATATGTAAATGATGAATTAAATGACAAGATAAGTGGGGGAAGGATTGGTCGAATGTAAGAAGGGGTAGAATGTGGGCCCCAACCCCTTCCCCCTCTTATCAGGGACCTGATCTACCAAGCAGTGGCAGCTAATTATACCAAGTCTGCTTTGGTTGCAACAAACATTTGGTAACTACAATTTTTAGTTCAACTTTCTCAAATTAAACTGGGAGTGCCCACAGTAGGTAGACTCACGCCAGTGCCTGCAATGTATATCTCAGATATAGCTGAAACTATTCATGAATGGGAATGATCTGAAGCTCTATTAACTGAAATATGTATTTTATGTGGTTTGTACATGTCTCTCAATGCGATTGTTAATAAATCATACACTTGTCATAGACACGCCTGAAAATAATATCATGATAAGTACCACTAACACCAGGAACTCACAATGCACTGGCGCCAGCGTACACAACATATCTGACGGATATCGCGCAGCACAGTGATCAAGTTTCAGCATGCTCACAGGAAATGACCCATTGAAAAAATAAAAATAGAAGGCCAGGCATTCTCAGAAAATACAATGAAGGTATACATGAAATATCGGACGCCTAATGCATGGCAATAATTCAAGAACACAAAATTGCCCTGGCTTGGATCATGCAGATCTAATGAGAGCACTCTCGGGTTAAAAATTAATCTTCCACTGCAGTGTATCGTTTCTATGATTGTGATAAAATTATTCGCAAAAAAGCAATAAAATATCATTATTAATCCTACGTTTTATTTCCTATTACTATTTTTGTAATTAGGGCTACAATATTGATGATTTTGCATCTTTTTTCTAGTTCTTAAGAAACACTTCCTCTTTGGTGCTAACATATTTCAGTGTTTTGAGACATTTGATATGTATTTGTTAGGGCATTTTTTGAATTTTTGAAGTAATTGTTTGGACATTTTAAACTTCTTTCAATTGTTTCATTTAATTTTTTAGTACTTACTAAAAAGTACTTACCTGGTACTTTTAGTACTTACCTAGCTGAAAATCATCAATAATTTGTATTTGAAAATCTAAAAATGGTCTTTGTGACACATTGGAACTCAAAATTCAAGGGTTTTTAATATGAATGTAAATTGTTAGTAAACGATAATAATAAATTGTAACCAATATTAATAAAATATTTATTTCCTATAATAAATAATAAATTACCATCGATTCTTAACCGAGTTTTACAGTATTCAATTTATTTCAAATATTTTATCATGGCAAATTATTGGCTTAACTGAAGAAAGAAATATTTCGCAGAGTAAAAATCACCTTTCTACCCACCCACCCCCACATACACACACAATGCAGAGATAAAGGTCAACAACTGCTGAAAAAGCGCTGAAATTCCCAGGCCTGCTACTGAAAGAATGGAGTTTAGAGCAGGGGATGGGGAAACCTTTTTCTAGGGGGATAAAGAAACACCAATGAGAAGTCGGTGATATGCAACTGACAAATTGCATTACCACTAGCCAAACATACACAGTTTGTATACAGCTCATTGTCATCACAATCAGTGAGGGACAAACACGTATTGAGAGGTGTATTGAAGAAACAAATGGTACAATCAGGGCAGAGATTCTAAAGGAAGAGAAAGACTTTATTGAAAAGTTTTAAGACCTGAAAAACTTGGGAATGTGACATCATGCTTCCATTGAGGCTACTTCACTACGTTATTCTTAATTTAACTATGTAAAAGAGGTACATCACACCTTTCAAATCATTGTTCAGTAGTTACAATCCAATACGTTGAAGATAAAAAGATTTTGTCCTAACTTTCCCATCCTAGAATGTTAAAGTGTGAAGTATCACAAGGATGAATCCCAGGACATATACAATTTCTTATATAAGTTATGGCTAATTCCAGAATTAGCCAGTTATTGTTCACAAGATCCAATATGGTTGGAAAAAGTCCAGAGTAGGAAAGGTTTCAAAGCATACTTCTGACTTTAGCCGAATGAAGTGCACATTAACTGATATGAGGTGCCTAAGGTAGGTGAATAACACTACATTGATAAGAAATAACAGACAATATGTAATAAACAGATCAGTCTGCTGGTAGAAAGTGTCTAAGGTTAGTGAGGCAGATTTCAGTTCGTTTCGAGTTTAAATATGTTCATGTTGATTTACACAAAACCATGGCATCACTATTTACCTCACACTGCTCGCAGAAAGTTTCTAATGGAGACTAACCACGAGTATGGATAGATTCACACAGGTTACCCAAATATTACACAAAAGATATTAATTACATCTTCCTACCCAAATATAAAACCCCAACAAGTGATAACATTTGTGTGTTGTATGACAAAAACATGAACTGAAAGAAATCATAAACATCTAAGGAAGTTTTACAACAACACAGGATGGGAAAATAACTTCAAAGGATACTTCACAACTATAAAATAAAACTCTCATATTCAGTAATGAAATTTTATATAAAACAACAAACAACCATAATAAATGTCAGTACAATTCATAATTGTAATAAAAAATGCATTAACACTAACTTAACAAATTCTTCTCCTTCAAGAGTTTCTGGTATTTTATCTGAGCCCTTTGCAATGCACCTTGCACATTAGCACATTCAACAACAAGAGGAAGAGCAGACTGGAAGCAATTTTGAGCCATTCTCAGATTTTGAGGTACAAGGACACCAAACCATTTTATGGGATCCACATATGTCTTGACATTTTCCTCTTTTGCTTCAGAACTCACATCATCACTTTCAAGTTTTTCTTTTCTTCTCCGAAGAGCAGACTTCCCTGATGCATTAATATCTAGGCCCTTTGGAGTTTCTACAAGTTTGTACACTCTGTGTTCATTGTCTGTGATTGACTCCTGAGACACAACTTTTGTCAAGGCATCAAATTCAGCACTGTCTTCAGTGGGGAGCTGAAGGGAACATACTGTTCGATTGCCCATAATGTATCTAGACTTTGCTATGTGCACAAAACCAGGTTTCATTGCTTCTTCCAATTTAACCCTGCATTTAACTTGCTCTTCAGATAGTTTCAGGATATCTAATGCTAGCTGGTCCAATTGTTGACATATTTCAGATAATGTATTCTCCATCTGAAAATCACAGAACAAAATATTGCTAAATTGCCCTGAAGTAGTAAGGTCCTCATTAAATTATACTTTTTTAAAGTGAGAATGCATACTTTTGGAGCATATGAACTATGGCACTCAACTAACTCAAGTATATTAATTTTTTTAAATTCTTTATTTGCAACATTTTTTAATACTATTTCTACTACACTCGTTAAGTTAGTGCACACTCCTGCTTTACCAGAGAGGGAATATCCAGTAGAGCTGCACTTGCAATACATATAACTGAAGATCCCAAAAGATCTTATTTTGTACATTACAACATTAGAAATAACTCAAGGTCTTTGTCCTTGTATACCTGGTTGTAAGGCTCATGCTTGCATAATTTTCAAGGTAGCATGATTCACATCAAAACACAAAACAAAGAAATAGGCCATGTGCTGCAGAATTGTCTTTAAGACTGCCTAATAATTAACAAATATTAATATTTGTGAAGTGGAATTGCAATGTGTCATCTCTACATAAAATTCTCTTTTGTCACTTCATTTTTTAAGACTGGTTGGATGTGAGAATCGCAAAATTTATCTAAACGACAGAAACAATATAACCAATGTTGCCATGTGATGGATGACTGGTATCGTGGTCTTTGGTAACATTGTAAATGTTTCCCACAGACCTGATGAGGGAACAATAAAGTTCCAAAACATTGGAGAACTAAAAGAAATTTTTAATTGTTGACCAAAAACCATGAAACATTCCTAGAATAAGCAATAGCATTTTCTGGTTAATGTATTCTTCAATAATGGGATAAATTGTTAACAGACATTATTGTGTGTTTTTGTCTATTTAACATAAATGAATTGAAAACCCATCATTTTCAATTGAAAACTAGAGGAGAAACATTATAAAGCCCAATGAATTGTGTATAAATTATTACATGAATTTGGTATGTCAAATACTACATCTTTTATTTTACACCTTTAGGAACAAATCAATGGTAAATATTTCTGTGGCCATGGGGTAAAAGTTCTTAAGTCAAAAATCTTAGTTTGGAGAACACAAGGGTTAGATTTTCGAGCCACCGCCTGTTTCTATGCTAAACGCTTTGTCTTAATGTTTTTTTCTCCTTAAGGTGGCAACATTTGAATTCGGTCCTTTTACTAAAATAAAATATAGATATTTAACTTGCAGTTTCATTACTTAATCCAATTTTGCCAAAAATTGACTTAAGAACTTTTACTTCATGACCACAGATTTATACTGTTAGAAAATGTGGTTAGACAATCGCTTTACGAAGCAATCTTACTCTGAATGAAATCAAGGTTACATATATATTCACACTTCATGCAAAACTGTCTATTAAATCCCAAGTTACAAGAAAGTGTTTTCTGTGTAAATATCAGTTCCAGATATTACACATCATAATTACAGTATTAATGGGATATCCCTTAAATAATTAAATAAAATTAAATATCAACAACAAAACTTGAAGTGCAATTAAAGCAAAGATCAAGCTTTTATTTCTAATTTCATGTGTTCCTGAATATGATATTTACTGATATTTTGATCAGTTTAATTTAAAGTAGTACACACCAATATTTGGTTGTATTTCGCTGTAAATTATTGCTCTAAAAGGCAGTGTTAATTGTATTTTCATAGTACATTTCTCTGGTTTGGGTTGAATAATTTTTGTTCTGTATGTTTTTTGGTTAGTTTTTCATTTGTTCCTTATTTCATGTAATAAACTGAGTATATTTTGTATGTGTTGTATTCCAAAGGTAACTCTGTCATACAGATGAATAAATAAATGAATTATAATATGCTAAACGTTTCTGCTACATGATAATATGGCTAGCCATTATCACTATTAAAAAAGCAATATGACTTGTAAAATGAATTTCTTTTGCACTTGTGCAACATAAGCAAACCTATAGGAAGTTACAAGATACCACTTTCTGTGAAAATATGCCATTTAACAGCTCACAAGACCTTTGTTGGTGCAGTGTATTTCAAAGCATTCAAGCAGACATGCAGAGAATGAGAACATTCAGAAACAACTAAAGCACACAGGAAAATTGGTAGTTACAGATACATAACAGAATCATATTCACAAATTAAAATGAGGATTTACAATTTTGGAGCAATTTTCAACCCAAAATACAACAACGACACTTTCAAATGAAGTGTTTATATAAAATATATGTTCTATATATAAACAATAGGCAGAAATGAAGGAAAAATAATAATTGTAATTAATTCACTGCAAATTTGACAAGTAGCAAAGAAGTAAAAGAACTTACTTTTCAATGGTTACATATTTTACTTCTATATTTATATTCATATAATTTGTTGAATTTACATTGTACGATAATGTTGTTAGCCATAACCACTATTGAAAAGCAGTTTGACTATTTACAAAATCAATTTCCTCTGGCACCTTGTGCAAAACTGGCTATAAAACATAGCAAGTTAAAAGAAAGTGCTTTCTGGTTTAAAAAGCCTACCAAATTCATGTCACGAAGTAATTATCTTCTAAGAATACCACCTCTTTTTTTATGCTGTGCATTTGATGATGGCCACCAAAGAGTCATGGCACGAGTCCTGGTTCTCTGGACATAACAAAATTCCTTAACAATCAATATAAGCAACAAAGGGGGGAACTTTGCTCTGCTCATCATTTTGAAATGAGATTTAAAAAAAAATAATACAAACTTGAGAGCAACAATTCTTAATTTCTTCCATCCCAACAGGCACCCAACAATTTAACCAATGTTTGTATCACTGTACACCTCAATTCAATTTCAACAATTCAACACCTTCATTCAATTTCAACTTCCAAAGTGGTCAAGTGGCCAGTGGCCGTGTACACAAGATTCAATCAATATAAATACCCCATCAAAGGAATTCATAATGTTCATCAAATAAATCAACGATAAACATTTATATTGTTTGATAATGAGGTTAGCCAGAATCATTACACAAAGCAATTTGATTCTAAACAAAATCAAGTTTACTTTTGCACTTCGTGCAAAACTGGCTATTAAATTATAGCAGTTAAAAGAAAGTGCTTTGTGTGTAAATCTTGGTTCCGAAAAATTCATGCTGTCACATCTTGTGCAAACTCTACTATCAAATCCAGCAAGTTAAAAGAAAGGGCTTTCAGTGGAAACAGGCAATGTATAACAGATCTCAATATTTTGTTTATGCAGTTCATTTCATGGCAACCATGCAGATTTTGAAAAACAATGCAGACATGATGGCAGCAATTAATAATTTTGTAGATTCCAAAGTGGCAACCAACAATTCAACCAATGGTTCTAAAGATTTCTCCAATGACAAAAACCAGATTTGATAATCAGAGACCGAAAAAATATGTAGTATGAAACATAAAAATATGTACATAAATATGTAATGAAAACAGTATGAATAGTAAAGTAATAAATATATAAAATTGGCAATAATATGTAATATTAAAATTCATTAATTATAAAACATATTCACATAATACAAAATTGAAAATATAAAAAAATTCCTACACAAATTTTAAAAATAATATAAATGTCTTAAAAATCATTTGGAGAGCAGAAGTTGATGCACACTTTGTATCATGCAACTTTTCCATAAGTAATAAAAGCTTCTTCTATTGCTATCCAGGTTGGTAGTTTTGCAGCCTGACTAGACACAATAAATATATTAAGATATTGTACAAACTAGTGATATGTACGACCAGCAAACAATCACTGTAGCATGAAGAACACTCATTGAATGTTAAACGTTGGCGATATCCAATGTTTCTCCAAAATTAAGGTTAAAGGTCACAAACCCTGGCATCAGTGATACTTTTCACATCAAAAGATGAAAATGATCTCAGTCAGTGAAGTGCACTTCCTGCCCCTGAGATAACTGAAACAAGTGACTGTGAGAACACATGGGTCTTCATATACGGTACCTGGAGTTGACAACTCGCAGTAATAATATAGGAAAAAAATACTTTTCACAAAAATGTGTAATAAAATTAAAGAAAAATTGATAGAATAAAAAAATATTTTGTGAAAGTACAAAATATGTAATATATGTAATTTGTAATGAGTGTGTAAAAATGTATGTAATGAAAATACTTCATATTCAGTTAGGACGAGGATGATTTGCCAAGATTACAAATTTGAGATCAGTAAGTTGAAAGACAAAAAATATGTAATTACTAGAGACCGGAAAAATATGTAGTATTAAAAGTCAAAATATGTACATAAATATGTAATGAAAACAGTGAGAATATGTAATAAATATGTAAAATCATGTATAATATGAAATAATAAAATTCTGTAATTAAAAACCATTTACATAGCAAGAAATTAGATTTAGAAAAACTGCTCACTTTACATCATACAACTTTCTTGTCAGTAGTAAAAGTTTAATCTATTGTAATCCAGGACCATAGTTTGGCAGCTGGACTAATCGCAATAGAAGTCATCGCACAAACTGGCAAGATCTACAACCAGGAAACACACACTGTAGCATCTTCATCAAAGTGTTACATGTCAGCGATCACAAATTTTTCTCGGAAATTCCGGTTACAAATCACAAAATGCAGTGTGAATGATATTTTGGACACCTACATTTCCCCAATAACGCAGGAAAAATGTTGATTTAAAAAAATTAATCTTTTTATAAAAAAAAAAATATGGAATTAAATTGAAGAAAATTGATAAAATAAGAAATATATTGTAAAAACAGCAAAATATGTAAAATGTGTAATACAGTACTAAATATGTAAAAACATACAACAAAAAAATTCGATATTGTATTAGGAGGGGGATGATTTGCCAAGATTACAATTTTGAGAACGGTAAGTAGATAGACAAAAAATATTTAATTACATAAAAATCCAGTCTCTAGTAATTACATAACAATCCGGTCTCTACTGATGATACTTCTAAAACTGTGTTCAAGTACATGTGATTCAAATCAATACAATTACTGTATCATCTTATTTTTCAAATACATTAATGACAAAGATATTGTGTGATAGTGTGGTTAGTCATAATTACTCTAAAAAGCAATTTGACTCGGAACAAAATCAAGTTTACTCTCGCACTTCGTGCAAAACTGGCTATTAAAGCATAGCAAGTTAAAAGAAAGTGCATTCTGTGTAAATATTGGTGACAGATTTTAGATCTATTATAATGGGCTTAACATTTCTGCTGTATGATAATATGGTTAGCCACAATCACTATTAAAAGCAATTTGACTGGTAACAAAATCAATATTTCTCTTGCACTTTTGCAAACTCGACTACACAAATATAGCAAGTTAAAAGAAAGTGCTTTCTGGGAAAATATTGGTGACAGATTTTAGATCAACTGTGACATGTTTAACATGTCTGTTGTATGATAATATGGTTGGCCACAATCACAATTAAAATAAATCTGATTGGTATAAATGAACTTTTCTCTTGCAATTGACTAAATGAATATTGCAAGTTAAAAGAAAGTTATGTGGCAATGGGCATTGTTTCCAAGTAACAAATACACACATACTAGCCGAAGCGAAAAAGTGTTGCCAGAATTATCACAATCATTTATCAGACACAAAAAGGAATTAATTTGAGCTATAGTTTAAAACGTACTATTATTTACTCTGCTAACATATCAATTTACCAACAACACTTCTGCTCAGAACCATTCCATGTTGCACTGCTTTAAGTAACACAAATTTTGATATGTAAACAAATTTGAAGTAACATTTTGGATCATAAACTCCCCTATTTAGTTTCTTGGCTAGACAAAATTGGGAGCAATAACTCCAGTGATTCATAAATTTTCATTTATCATGCACACCCACCCAAACATAATACATCCATTTTGATACAATATATTAACCCAAAAGCTGATAAAAAGAACTAAAAGCCTTTTGTGGCAAAAGTGCTACAGACTGATCAGAAATGATGGTAGCTTTAAGCATGTTTTTAATTTATATTTTCAGCGAAAGAAAGCATGGTATGCCTCGTAACTTTCTCAGTAGTTTTGAATGAATAATTTCTTTCAAGTGTGTGTGTGTGTGTAAGTCATATAGGGTATTTTCGGTGACTGTGATGCACACAACTGTCAAGTATAATACAGTATTTGCTAAGAAACAAAATATCATCTAATATATAAACATCAATGTTTGTTTGTTTGTTTGTTCATTCATATTTTTCTTGACACTGTATCATTCATCCAATTGTGATAAAATTTCATCAACTTATTGCTGACACTTGCACAAAGAATATAGGCACAGTACAATGAGAATGTGTGTATGTCTGTCGCACATAGGCACATGTTGATGATTTTATGTGTTTACTAGCATTTGTGTGCGAGAAAACTCTCATGCTATACCCCACCCTCTTCCTAATTTTTCCATCCCCATGTTAAGCCTGTAATATATATTTTTCTTCAACACCCTCTTATCCTCTGTCACTTGTTCAATATGTCAACTTGTAATTGATAACAATATAATACACCCTTGTCAATACAAACCATTTTTATTTAACATTATTATCAAGCAAAGAGGAACACCTGTGTAATTGAATCACAGATTCAATTACAGTAAGCACGTAATTAATCATTTCACTTATAGTTGCAGATTCTACAGGCTCTAAACAGGCACTTTTAAATAAATCCTCGATATCTTTAAAGGCGAAGTGCAATTTGTCATGTCTCCGTGAAATTCTCTTAGTTTAGAGACCACATTTATAAAGATTGGATGTATGTGAAAGCTGCAAAGGGAAGGTATACTACTTAAATAACATAGGAGACAACGCTTACTCTAGTGGCCCTGAACAGAAGCTCTAGACAACCTGCTTATTCTGCCCTTACAATTGTGAAATATTGGCCGGAATTATTACTTGAACATTATCTCAGACATGTAAATCAAATTTCTCCAAGACTGTCAGCGAATGCATGCCCAAACTTTAAGTAAAACATTTAACAGCAGAATACTTGACAACCATGTCCAAAACAGAACACAGAACAAACCCATACGCATGAGAATGTCTCGTCAACTTTTGCAGAGAATAGCATGAAATGTGATTAACAATTACATGACCACTAGCGACCTGTAGCGTGTGATGTGTAATATATTTTAAAAGAGAAGCATTGAGGTGTTCAAAAGAAATAGAATATCATAACTGATAATAGAGTAATCATTATATTGTGATTTGCAGGTTTGCACACAGGCTTAGCCTCAGCGAGATGCGAAGTTTATATACTGTTTATTTTTAATGCATATGTATATTTTGTACCTGTATAAACATCCTGAATAAAGAATGTAATGTAATCATCATTATGGTAAAATGGGAACACAAAGTTATACAACAAGAGAAATTTACCATTTTCTTTACTGATAAGTATAGAGACAGTTAATGTCATTTTCAGATATCAAACATACGAGGAAAAAAAAATTGAATTTGGAAAAAAATAACTCATTCTTTGGCTACAAAAGGATCACTTCAATAAAAATAGTATACAGGATGTTATTTACATAAACATGAAGTAGATACGAAAACATTTGAAGAGCATAGAAAGACAAAAGTATAGTGTTAGACGAGGGTTACCTGAATAATCCTAAACTTAAAATTATATATTCTTATGGTGTCCCAAATCCATCTAGAGCATTTAATCATGTACACTCTCTAACTTCATTTTGTATATTATAGACCCTTCTGTATGTATAAGCAATCCATTTTACCTCACTGTTGCCAATATGCCAATTGGAACACAAGAATCTATTTACATTTCAATACAACTAATTACCATTACAAAAGTTTCTTAAAATGGTACTAAACCTAGCAATACTACAATACCATAATTGACATACACACATGTAATGTAAGTATATGGATACAATTTCAAATGCAAAATACATTATAATAATTAATTACACAATAAGACAATCTGATAACCTAGCAATTGACGCATTAATACTTGCAGATGATATTAATTATCTCTTTCACTACGAGCAAAACCACTGCCTATAAATAATATTAATAAGGTGAAAGAAAGTGTTTCACGAGTAAGTACATGAATAAGACAGAAATGAATTGTAAGTATATGTGTTTAGTTAATATGCTTATAATACTAAACCCTTCTCTGTTGACCATGTCAGCCTTTGATAACACTTCTAAAATCATTGTGGTCAAGAACGTGTGATTCAATCAACACAAATACTCTATCATCTTGTTTTTCAAATAAATTTATGACAAAGATTTCTCCTGTGATTAAGTGGTTAGTCATAATTACTCTAAAAAGCAATTTGACTTGGAACAAAATCAAGTTTACTCTCGCACCTCGTGCAAAACTGGCTATTACAGCATAGCAAGTTAAAAGAAAGTGCATTCTGTGTAAATATTGGTGACAGATTTTAGATCTATTATAACTAAGCTGCAGATTTATTGACAAGAAAAATTGTAGAAATAGGCAGGCAAAATAGGCGTTTAAAAATGTAAAATATGTATTTAAAAAAAGCATTTAAATTGTTAAATAAGTATTTCAAACATCATTATACATTTTTATTACCCATATTTATTTATATACTTGTGTAGAAAGTTTCTGAAGTAAACCTAGTATAGTAAGCTTGATGGAATATTTGCTTTCATTATTGTTCTGACAAACCTCCCAGAAAGCCTGTCTTTCATTATTGGGCAATTCAGACCAAAAAGGCTAATTGCAGTAGGTATCTTTTTGCTTTTCATTAAATGCAAGCTGATACTCTAATGCTGCACAGTATGATATTTTTTTCTCACATTTAAATTGTATGATTGTATTATGCATGGCAATTAAAATTTTTTTTTTTTAACTAGTGGCATTACAACAGCACATATTTTTTTGCATTATATCTGAAAAATATTTCAAAATTTGGAATTTTACCAAAAAATCATGGAATTCAATTAAAATGAGACCAGAGCCATTCATTTAAGCATTCTTTTTGCTATCCGTGGAAAGAAATTTAAGCAAAAATTTGTGATGGGTTTTGAAAACTTGTTAAAAATAATCTGCATTAATTTCAAGCAGAAATTTTGCAAAACAACACTCGTTTAAAAAAAAAATATACATGACCTTTTTTAAGACCTGATTTTTTTGAACAATTTCATTTAAAACAAAAATCTCTGAATTCAATATTGTACTTTTGCAATGTACACTTTCTGTTATTTTCAAAAACACAGTGTTTGCAAAGAATGGAATTTTATACCATCCTTTGAAACACATGGGGAGAAAATTTTAAGAAAAAATTTGGAGTCTTTTTTACAGAAAAACGTTTAAAAATTCAAAATAATAAATAATTTAACTGCACTAGCGGCGGTAGTAAAAAATTTATTGTTAGTTGTTCGATTGCTATGCACTCTGCAGGATAAAAACAAAAAGAAAATACAATTTTTTAAAATTGTTTACTAAGGATAATTGCATTTTGATCAATATATATGAGAATAGGAAATATGTATGCATTTATACATAAAATAGGCATTTAGGCAAAAATCCGCAGCTTAATTATAACATGCTTAACATGTCTGTTGTATGATAATATGGTTAGCCATAATCACTATTAAAAGCAATTTGACTGGTAACAAAATCAATTTTTCTCTTGCACTTTTGCAAACTCAACTATACAAATATAGCAAGTTAAAAGAAAGTGCTTTATGTGTAAACAGGAGATAAAAGTGATTTGGAAACATTGCTAGACAACCATGCTCTTGCAGGTTAGTACTAGGGAGTGGATTTCTATGATTTTGCCATTTTTTCCATTGCTTCAGGGTATAGCTACATGAAATTTCTTGACATTTGGTTAAGAATTGGATGCCATAAGGAATAATATGTTCAGGCATATTTGTGCATATTTGGCCAATTTTTCCTGTTGGTGAATATTCCTGTAATCAATGGAGCATGTTTTGCACATTTGGTTAAAATAAAGACTTACCTGTAAAACTTTTTAAGATTTTCATAGAATATATTTGTGAGTATTCATTGATTAAAAAAGAGTTTGTCACAGTTTGAGCTTTTTTCTTTTCAAGAGATGATAAAATACTCGTTCAAATATGGGCTATTCCTTGATATCATATTTTTTAAACCAGACAGAAAACATGAAATAAGATATACAATGTACTTCACTACAGTGCATATTTACTTTAATTATTTCTCTTGCAAAGTTAATTAGATTATATAATGTTTGCACAAAAATATATCTTTTCATTCCAAGCATGCTTCTCTGGAATTTTATCACAAAGGTTTACACGGGAAATGAAATATTCGTAATTTTAATTGCGTATTAAAGAATTTTTAGGTTATAAATGCATATTTATAAAAGCATATTTCAAGATTTTTCAGGGCAAAAAAATCCTATCCCTAGTTATTACATAATCCATAAAATTCAGTAACTACTATTGTGTACAAAAATGCATGGTAATTGCAACTTCACCTTTACCAGTATTTTTAAATGAGATACTAGCACTATATGTACATTAAGCCTTGATACTACAAACATGAAGAGGAAAGGGTGTTCATTTCAAAAGTGTTGCATAAAGTGTGGCTCTGTAAACGGTTGTTTTCACATGTGCAAATTATCTAAGAGTTTGCCCAGTTTTCAAGCTATCAAGTTACCATTATTCCACTGTTTTACACCAATTTAACAAAACTGAAAATTAAACACAAAAGAATGAATTGCAACTAATGATAATGATCCTCAATTAAGAAAAATCAGACAGTCCTGATACATCGGTGAGGTATCTCCAGCTGCGCAATGTTGACAACTCCCTTCAAATCCCACAAAGGGATACTAAGGATACGGAACTTGAGTTTGGAACAAGTTTACTCTCCATTGTTGGTTTAATCTGAACTTCCACAAGCATATCCAACACAAGATGGATTCATATTGTAATTCAAGCCATGTCCCCACCACTGCACCAACATGTTTAACGTTAAACGTAAAATTTGTTCAAAACTTTTTACCCATTGTTCTTCCAGATAAGAATTCAAATTCCTTCAGAATTATAGCTCTTACCATGAAATTTCCATTTCAATCAAAATTTAACCCACAACTACTAAATCGATTACTGACTTCCCAAGTTTTCCATTCCTGCTGGAAAACATCTTAAAAATGTTACGTTTAACACATGAAGATTTACCATGTTGAGTATTGGAAACACATGACAAACCAATGTTTAACTCATCGATGTTAAAAGTTCAGTCATGAAGTCATGACTTAATGCCAATTATTCTCAACATTTGGTAAGGTAACACATTAGAGAGAACTGAAGAGGCTTAGGTAGGCGTTCTTGAGATGTAGATAATGCTGCATCTATGGTTTATTCTCAAAACATCTGTTTTACAATTTTTCAGGGGGGTGAAAAACACGTCCTAAGGGCAGAATTCAAAATACAGTTCAAAGCATGGAATGAATTTGAATGGAATGAAATGAAACTGAGTTTAATATAGTGAGTTCTTTTAAAATACAATCTTTTGTATTCTCATTTGTAACTGCAATACAAATTCTAAACATTGTTTAAACAGCAAAATCGTTACTCCATAAAAACTTGGTTGAAATATCCAAATTCCTAAACCATTCTAGTGCAATCTTTCCAAGATAAAGGAATAATAAAAATATATGAAGCTTCACAAACAAAATTTGATCCAGCAATACCTGAAATATTGAGTGTCCCACCAACTAGGGACAAGCCCCATAACTTCAAAACGGTTCACGATATTGAAGTGCAGTTTCGCTCAAAAATGTCAAATAATGGGGGCAAGTGTCACAGATATTGTTTGAAATATTTTTAGTTTTTGAGGAATTTAATCTTTGATTTTTTACACAGAAGCATGTACTTTTCTCATCAGCAATGAATAGATCATAAAAAAGAGGAATACTATGATGCATCAAATGTTAGTATTTTGATATTAATTAGAGTTTAAAATTAGATTTTCTGACATGCGATTTGAAATTAAATAGACCATATTTCCTGCGCAGCCCTCGCAACTGTTACCTTCGGAGAAAGTGGCCTTCGTAGTGCCGAGACTCTTACATTTAACTTAAAATCACATGTCAAAAATTCTAATTTTATATTCAAATTACCACCAAAATACTAACATATGATTCATAATTGTATTCCTCTTTTTATTGCTGATAAGAAAAATACAGTTTCATTTAAAAATCAAAGATGATTAAATTTCTTTAAAATGAAAAATATTACAAACAATTCTCTACAGTGCATTATTTGCCCCATGATTCTGCAGTTTTGAGCAAAAACTGCACTTCGATATCACAAACCATTTAAAAGTTATGGGGGTGGCTCATAGTTGGTGGGCCATCCTGTCATAGGATTTCATTCTCACCTTTAAAAAACAAAATAGTCCTCTTGTAAATTAATGAGTTAGCAGAAAATAATTCACTATATTGTCAGTGTCTTGAGCTGCATATCTAAAATGAATGAAATAAAAATTAGTATGAAACCATAAAAAACAACAACTAAAATTAATAACGAATTATGTTAATACACTGATAGAAAAAATACGTTTGTTTTTCTTTAACCACTAATTTACAGGTACCTCAAAAATTCAAATTTTAAGAACATCCATAGCACACCAAGAGTTTAATGAAGACACTGATAAAAATTTTCAAAGGAGTATAAAAAAGGAATCAAAAGTAATTAAATATTTTAATAGGATAAAAGTACATATTTTGGTATATTACTTTACATATTATTGGTATATTACTATACATATTTGGTAACTACATATTTTGGTATATTAGTAAAACAACAGTAATATTAGGAAATAAGAAATGTAGGTGAATGTTCATTGACAATTAGATGAATGGGAGACCTATTTTTTCTTTTCCTTTTGCACCATGTCTGGCCAATTCACTCAGCAAGCAACAAATGCATGAAAGCATATCAGCATGAAATAAATTTAGATTCATTTAAAAACAAATTGTTCTTGCAAGAAAAAATTAACAGAAGGTTTACTTTTCCATTATTAATTTTCTTTTTTGATCATGAACTATTAAAATGATCAGATATATTTAGAAAAAGTTTTTATTAAAACTTTAATTTATTTCCACAGTTTGAAAATTGGAAAGTTTAGTCCACAGACCAAGTTTGAGCCCAATAGAAGGTACAATGATTTCACCAAGTGGTATGGCTTGGATAAGCACTATAGAAACCATTAATATGGGGGTCAGTGCAAAATGGTGAGTCTTAATTTGGCAAAACTAAGGTGATCAATAGGGCACGGATTTTCATGTAACTGCATGTTTTTACAGGAACAAGATACCTGCAATCAGTAATAATTTTTAGAGCTGACAAGACATTCTGAATGAATTATTATCATTTTTATTATACTACATATTTTGGTATATTTACATATTTTTCCTATTACTGTATAGTCTGTTAGTTTATAATCCAGTTATATGTTGAAAAGAAATATTTCAGATGCATGTTTGCAATAAACTATGTGGAATCATCTTTTTTACGAAGCAATATAATGCTAGTTCGCTTCTATGATCACCATGAATTATCAAAAGCACCTATCCACCCTTGCTTCCTGAAAACTGTGTACTTGGAGTCAAGGATGAGCAGATGCTTTGTGAAACAGAAGTAATTTCAATCATATGTGTGCTCTTGTTCCAGTAGCACATTCGAAAATTGATCAAAAACTAAAAAATATTTTATACAGATTATTGTCTTATCACATTGTTTGATTTAGTGAGGAGTATTCCCTTTAACCCTCAATACCAGAACCTCGGGGATTCATCACTGACTTCTTGGTACAACTATTCACTCGAGCACAGTCTTCACAAACAATAAACTACGTACGTGTTTTATATTGCAATTAAATTCTTGTGGATGGTGAAGAACATTGTACAATTTCTTCTGTAGAAGTAAAACTTTTTTTCAGCTAAGATATGATCATGGGATGTTTTATGCTTGGAAAGTTCTCATATAGAACAATTTTTAAAACTCTAATGAATTTTTACATCAATTAAGTTTATTTTTTCTTAAATATTTTGGAAAAAATACATATGATTGTATATAGTTTTGCTTTTTTTATTACAATAAATTCCATTCCTATTGATCACCATGTTGAAATCATTTACATACCTTTTGTTCATTATTGATCATTTGTCATCAGTCAATAAAAGAAACTTTGAGGCTTATAGAAAGAGAAAAAAAAGTAACAGTTTCTCAATCATTAAGCAATGGTAATTACCAAACATCATTAGATCCAAGAATTATCAAAACTATTATTATTTTTCCTAATGTAGTTCTGTTATAAATAAGATTTACAATGGCCATAAGAAATAAGAGCATTTCTTCACTGCAAACCGACATTTTCAATTTCATACATTACACACAGTAAGTGTAGCATTTTCTAACCTTTCCAAGGATACTTACAAAATCTCTTTCCAAAGATTTCCTACTCAGAATAACACTTCTGAAAAGAAAAAAACAATTGGGAATCAATATACAATTACATAACAATTCAAATTGTGTTAAAAAATCAAAATCTGTGCATTTAAAAATAAATTACAGAAATAGTCTCGAACAAGTTCATATTTAAATATTTGTTTGGTAAAGCACTAATTTGATACATTATTGAAATATTTCATTAAAAGTCAATTAGAAAGGGGGCTGAAGTATCGGCTGCTTAAAATTAATAAAAACAGAAAATTGCACACATTAAAGAACAATACTGGCCATTACAACTAATTGTACGCCTAGTTTTAACCTGCACACTCGGACAAATAAGGACACTGCATTGTCTGGAAGTTTTAGTATTTAAATAATAATGAATACATAGCTCAAATCTCACAGCCCATATTAATTGAAGCCTACCTCCGTTATCTTTCATGATAACACGTGAAACTGTTGAGAGACAGGTGGTCAGCAGGTGGCTTTAGCACATGATCACATGAAGAAATCACTCCGAACCAAACTCTCACTGGCGGAACGAACGCAAATGTTAACACGAGAAATCACGAGATGCATGAGACCCGCCAAATTCAAAATTCTTCGTTACAGAAATAACACGTAATTTGTGAGAATAACTGACTCTCCAGTCCAAGGCCCTCTGTAGGTAAAAATACTCTGTGGTTCCTAAAAGTTATACTTCACTTCTGAAAATGATACCAATAGGGATAATAAATCTTCTCTAAAAACGTTTTCGAGTTCAGTGCACTTTTATAACCAACACTTTTTGATTTAATGCGGTCCGCGACGGATCCAATGTGCTGCGTTCGCGTGGGAAAAGAGAAGATGCTAACAAACGTATTAAGGAATGAAATGCATACATAAAGGAAATTTAAAAGTGAGAGTAATTGAGAAGTAATTTTATGAGAGAGTATGAGAGTAATTTTAAAAAAATTACATTGGCGTAATTTTTGAGAAATCAAAAGAGTACATCAAAATGGCATTTATGTCGTGTTTTTCTTTTGTATGTTTTATTTAAGGTCACATTAACTACAAGGTTATTAGCGACTAGTACTGATTTACGTTAGGGATATCTGTATACTGAATGAAGTGATAGGAGATAAAGAGGGGTGAAAGGACGAACACAAATACAACCATGCCCCCCCTTTTTTTAAAATATATTTATTAATACTTGTTCGACAAAATACTTGTCTTTCAAGTGTGCAAACTTCATATAACAACAATATATAAGATTTATAAATAAATAATAAATACTATGGAGTTAACTATGGAGGATGTAATAGATCTTTTGAGTAAGGTGATTTAATTCTGGGAAAAGGATTCGCTGTTTTTCCAAGTTGAAAAGATGTATAAGCAGGAGAAGAAGTAAGGGAAGTATAGAATTTGTCTGAGAGACGAAGGATCCAGGATTTTAGAGGCAGAATACTGAATTCGTGTAATATTTAATCGGTTCTTATGAACTAGGGTGCTTTCAATGCTTTTCTTTGATATTTATTTTGAATAACTTCTAATTTGTGAATATGTGATTTCGCTGCACGACCCCAAATGGGGCATGCGTATGTCAAAGATGGGCGAATTATATATTTAAATACAGATAACGCTGTATTTAAAGAAAGGCGAGAATTTTTGTTCAAAAATGGGTATAATTTTAGAAGCTAGATATTAGTTTTATTTATTATTGATGTAATATGTGGTTTCCAAGTTAATTTAGTATCAAGTTGTAATCCAAGATAGGTAATTGGAGTCTTGTTAGGAATCCAAGGTATTGCTTTATAGTTAATAATATGTGGAAAAGTCGGAGAGATTCGTTTTTAAAGAAAATATTTTTGTTTGAGCTTTTTGACTATTTATTTTGATTTGCCAATTATTGTACTAAGTAACAAAAGTATTTAAATCATCTTGTAAATTATCACGACCATGCCCGAGGCGGGACTCGAACCCGCTATCCTTCGGCCCGAGATCGCCACGGCAGCACTTCTTAGCGATCTCGGTACCACCCGCATCGATTATGTCGTGTTGTTCAGTGCATTTACGTACAAAAAGTTTAAATAAAAAATTTGGAGCCGTTTTTTGAGAAATTTTGAGAATGTCCGAAGGTCTTCATGTGATGAACTCCAAAAATTAAAGAATTATTTTCAAAACCGAAGAGCTTCAAGTCGGACCAGATTGGTCGGGGAATATTGGCAAAAAATTCTACGAATAGTTTTGGCACTATTCACTGACGGACTGGCACAAAACGAGTTTTTCTATCGATAAAACGACACTTTTCGCCACATCGTTACATAATTTTCCGTGTACTACATATATTAATTAGTCCGTACATAGTACGTACACGAGAAAGTAGCTAGTGGTGCTACAGAACGGCAAGACTTTCTCGTACTTGCTTGTTTTGTAGCTTGCTTTAATATGGGCTAGCTTTTCGGTTTTATCCCATCGTCTTCTCAGCTGCAACCTATTGGCACCTTTAAGTCATTTTTTTTTACATTTTCTCAATTTTTCGGATTCCTAATAGTAGAATTAAAACGTAACTTTTAGCACATTATAGAATGGTAAAAACTGGTTCCAAATTTTCCAATGAAAATTTGACACCATTTTTTAAGAAAACGTCTTTTGAGCGTTTCAGATAATGCGCCTTTTGAAGCTTATTTTCGGCCACAACTTTCGAATTTTCGAGAGACGTCTTAAGAAATTATTTTAATAAGTTGTAATCACAAATGTAATAATGTTTGAGAAATGTCAGTAATGTTTCACAAGACATTAAAAAAATACTTTTGTCTAATTTAAAAAAGCAAAAGAAACCTCAAAGTGGCATTTATGTAATGTTATTTCGTCCATTTAGCACTATTGTTGTAAAGAAACAAGTATTGGTACAACAGCACATACTTTCTTACATTATTTCTTACTGCTCTAAATCATGCAAACGTGTTTTCACCTCCCAAAAAATATATTTTCCACACGGAGGCTCGAACTCACTTCCTCCGAGTCAACTTGCCGTCATCCTTACCATTAAAATGTAATTGTTTCAACTCATTTTTTTAAATGCAATTTTTGCAATTTTCGAAAATGTCGAGAGTTCGCAGAAAATGGGACTAGCACCATGTTTTCACCGTCCCTTGATACATATGAGGATAAAATTTAAATAAAAAATTTATGGGATGAGAAAAAATTGTTTAAAAAATTGAAATTGCCTATATATCTTGCAAAATTACACAAATTACTCATATTTTCGAAAAATTGAACATGACCTTATTTGAAGATCTATTTTTAAAGAATATTTTTCATTGAGGAAAAATATCTATCTTCAATATTATATTTGTAGGAAGGCGACCCAAAAAATTGCACTCTTGCAACTTTCGAAAAATCTGTGATTTCAACGAATATGAGACCATTCTCTTAAGCGTCCTTTATGCTTATCGAGGTCAAAGTTTAATTAAAAATTTGGTGCTGTTTTTGAGAAAATGTTTAAAATGTTTTGAGGCTTCATGTAAAGAAGTCTCAAAATCAAAATATCCGGTTAAAATTCCCAAAGCGTTCAATTCGTTCAGATCGATAGGGGATTATCAATTTTGGAAAAAATCGGCTAAACGGTATAGGCGGCAGGGTTGATTGCAGACGGACAGACGGACGGACAGAAAGACAGACAGACAGGCAGGCAGACATTTTGCCGTCAATCGATTTTTCGGTATCAGGGGATCCCAAAACATTTACTTCGGTCGAAATCTCGAAATCGATTTTTCGCAGCATTACATTCTCTATATTACGTATATTTCTCTGTATACGTATACGAGATAGTAAAAAAAGGAAATTAAAGCGTTGTCAGAAGGGTAAATTTTTCATAAACCGTGCGAGTTTACTAAAAATCTTAAAATGTGCACTAAAGTATAAAATAGGCCTTTTTTAAACATCCGATGTTATGTGATGTCAAGTTGTGTTAAGTCTAATGTTGATGTTAGCAATTTAATGGTGCATGTTTGAATGCTGTTTACTCTGGTGGTATAACTAACGAGTTCGTGCCATCTGCAGAAAACATCTTTCTGACCCTTCCTCCCCTCCGGATTCCATTTGTGCCATCTTTTAACGAGGCGGCAGACAGCCCGTGAACCAACGCCATCTGCACGCCCGTAGCTCAATCTTAGCATTGTCTTTTCTATACGACCATTTAATCTACTCTTATCGAGGACAGTTTAATTAAAAATTTGGTGCTGTTTTTGATAAAATTTTTAAAATGTTTTTGAGGTTTCATGTAAAGTATCTTCAAAATCAAAATATCCGGTTTAAATTCTCAAAGCCTTGAATTTGTGTAGATCGATTGGGTATTAGCAATTTTGGAGAAAATCGACTAAACGGTATAGGCACTTGGGTTGATCACAAACGGACCGACGGACGGACGGACAGAAAAATTGACAGACGGACTAACAGACAGACATTTTGAGAATTCAACGACATGTAACCGACATGGATACCACAAAAAGCAGTGTATGAATTTCTACAGGTTCTTCAGAATTGTCGCAGCGTTTGGTAAATATCGATACAACACAAATGCCTAAAATAAGTAATTTAAATTATATGTTGTTAGTTGCACACGATCATTATTCTTTGTCTGTCGCTAAGAGCAAATTGGTTCCTAATATATTCCGCTGGAGGCCAGTAGCGGTGTAGCGGAACTGGTATCCAATAGATTTGTTACAGGTCAGTAGCAATGCGTAAGATAAAAAATGTTTAATCTAATAGAAATGTACTGTAAAAAAATTAGAAAATTGTAATATTTATTAAAATTTGATTCAATTTTATTAAAAAAATAATATTTAGTAAAAATAATAAACACTGTGGTTTATAGAATTAACCTTTTTCTTCTTTTACGAAGATTGGATATGAAGAAATTTAGGACAACGCCGCGTGTTTTACCAGAAATATATAAATTCCTCCTGTACATTTAATCAACGAATGACATTTATTAGGCCCCGCATTCCCCGTGGTTTCCTACTTGAAACACTACTTGTTGACCAATCAAGTTCCGAGAATTTTCAGAATGCACAGAAAGAATTGCATTCTCTTTGCAAATCGTGTTTCTTTTGAACCGTGGTTAACAAGTAAAAAATTTCGCAGTTTTATGTGCACATTGCTCTTAGTACTTAATATATTTCGTACTTTTCATTTACTAGAAAGTTAATATTGAAAACAGCGACACTGAGAATGAAATATGTATGCCACCTGCAATTTCGGAAGTAACAAGTTCAACAACGCTTCGATTATTACCTGAGAAATCGAAGAAGGACCATAGACCATCATAGTCGGCATTTTTAGATTGGAGAAGAATAAGAGCTTAATTTCATTTGTTATTTTTTGATTAAGTAATTTTCATACCAGAATTGTGATCATGTTTCCCTAATTTGTTTTATAAAAGAGAAAGACTAGGCACTTCACTTTATGTTAATCTGTGCTTAATTTTTAAGAATGTAGTTTCGTAACTTTTGTTGAAAAATAGTTTCAAACTAGTAGTGCTACAGAATGGCACAGATTTTCCCGTATTAGTTTCCTATTTCCTTGGGTCTGCGCTAGCTATTCGGAATTGCCACATTCTCTTGCTTGCTGCCATCTGTCATCAAACAAACTACATTTTTTTTGACATTTTCTTAATTTTTCGGTTTCCTAATGGTAGAACGGAAATATTCATTTTAGAATATTAAAGAACACAAAAACCTAGTCCTAAATGACAATTTTCTCTTAAAATGTTGTGCCGTTTTAAAGAAAATGGCGTTTTTGCGCTACTAAAAATGCGAAATTTGAAGCCCTTTTTCAAAGAAAATTTTTGAATTTTCAGTACCAAAAGTTTCAAGAGGAAATTTGGAGCCTTTCCTATTATTAGAGAGTACACCCACTCTATAGCCCGAATTGACAGAAATTTTCAAAGTTGGTTTCCAGTATGAAGCTATTTTCAATTGTTAAAAAAATATTTACAAAGCTGAAATCCACAATTCAAAGTTAAAAGTACCGTGTTGAAAATGACGAAAGCAGTTGAAAGTAGAAGAAATCCAAACTTGAAATCAGAACGTTGGCACAAGTCCAACTAGAACTACTAATTATGTAGAGTTCAATGGGCCAAAATAGTTCAAAATTCACTTCCCACTTAAATGTACGGAAATTAAAACAACAGTGAAGACGTAGGCTTCCCCGACCCGAGTCTGTGACTATTGTGACTATCTGGGTGCCCTCTAAACACTTCTTAGGCCTGCCAACGTTCCGGTCTTCCTGGGACCTTCTTCAGAGCGAACTGCGCAGAAATGGATTGTGCACGGTTTGGCATATGGTGAACAGGCCCTGAACGTCACAGGACCCGATGATGCTATGGAATATACTTTCAGTAATAAATAACTTTATCATAGCGTTGGTGATTGCATAAAAGGCTCAGAAGTGGGTGCGTAAAGAATATCTTTCAGCGCACTGTGAAAACACGTGAAATCTCGGTGTAAACGTAGTTGACAGGGAGGTTCGAGTCAGACGATGGGCGATGTTTGACACCAGCTAGTTAGCCGGGTCGATTTCAACCTCTGTAAAGCATGATTCTAGCGGCCCATTGCTCTTATCGGGAGCGTTGATCAAAACGGAGCTTGAACCCTCGTCCTTGCGGTGGAAGACGAGCGATCTGACCGCTACATCACAGGTCTCCCCAACTATACTGCGATTTTTCCGTAGCTGCCTCTCAAGGCCCGTCTTCACGATGGAATATTTCACGGCATTTCGCGTTTTTCTCGGTCGTGCCGCTAGATGTCACGTGATCGCAACCGTACTGCTTGATCATGCGACATCTAGTGGTACGACCGAGAAGGACGCGAAATGCCGTGATATATTCCATCGTGAAGACGGGCCTTGAGAGGCAGCTATGGAAAAATCGCAGTATAAGCTGCAACTGCGGACTGACAACTATACTTCGGTTAGGAGTCGCTTGATCGCGACTGTATCGAGCAGTGCGGGCCATCATGCGACTCCTAGCTGCACAACGGAGAACGACGCGAAATACCGTGAGATATTCCATTTTGATGACAACCCCGCAGGTGCCAAGAAAGAAAAACCGAAGAATAGATACAGAGGCGCAGCCGCTAATTTACCTGTTAAGTAACACAGAAAAACAGCAACCTCCTCCCAAAAGTAAGCATTTATCAGCATTTTCTCATTCGCGTGATTTTCATTAGTTACCCATTCAAGAAGTCGACGAGGTCGATGACTCTAGCTTGACTTAGTGACGCCCTTCTAACAGCGAAGAGAGTAAAATGGCAGTGATGCAACGATGTTTTCCAGGAGACGTATTTTAAGCACTACTCGCAAGACATGTAGTAAGCCCATTTAAGAGTTTTCAAAAGGAGTCAACGAACTAGAGTAGCCCAATAGATTCAAATGTTCACCAGAGTGGAACCTCTAAAAAAATCCGCCGTCACGAAATGAACGTTAAATTACCGCTGACCCAATCCAACTGATAAACAGACCTCGACAAGAGGCACGGAACGGTTACGCAACGTCCACTCTCGCCGAACTAACGAATCCGGAAGCTGTGGTCCATGCAAAGAGCTGCAGCTGCGAGGTCGTTGACTCGAACTGCTTGTCTGTGTTCGCTAATTTCGCTGCCGCCAGACCCAGTGCTCTCTTGCGACAGAACTTGTTTACTTTTTCGTATGCGTCGTCGAGATGTGTATGTAGATGCACCTCTATCTTCCACATGGTCAAGGGTGGAAACAGCGTCCATTTAGTGTAAATATAGTATTATAATCGGGGTCTGGATTATAACGTAATATGTTTTTGAAACGGGTATCCAATGACGTCAAATTTTGTTGTTGGCCATGCCATCTGTAACGTGAAGTGAACGGAATAAATTTTGTCTCGTTCCAATCCATTTTACATTAAATGGATAATAACCACCACCCTTTGATACATTCCAAATAAATTGCACTAATACCCGTAAACTGTATCATCAGTGAAATAAAATTTTCACCAGGGATTCTCTTTGCATTTTTGTTTCAGTTCAAGTGCACTCTTTATCACTGGTTTCACGATGTGGCTCCCTAGACACAGGAGATTTTGAGAGCACTTTATCGCCCAAGGGAGTTAAAGAAATTGAACTCGTAAAACAATTCAGCAATAATTCCTCGAGTACGTAATGAACTGTCTTTATAATGCTTATCCATAAGTTTAACATGTCAGTGATGAAAGTTAATTGACGCATGAAATTCACCACTTGCATCTCGCGATTGTGATTCTTTGCAATCTACTAGAAAGCCATATTCTTGATTGTCAAGTCTAGTGACTTGCACACCTCTTAATCAATTACATACGTTACTAAAATTACAAAACATCAGTTATAGAAATAAAATATTATATACATAAGTTTTCTTGTACAAATTACTATTAATTCACTCGGAAATAAAGCCAATGTTTATTTTGCTAATCATTAGCAAATGAAGTTTGGATTATATGACTGAAATGAATGAAAGTTACTTACTCGATTTCCACCTGCGATTTCTGAAATTCTTTTCCTCCTCCTCTTCTCGTTCTTCAAACCAGAGCACAAAATAACGCATGTTCTCATGTTCTAGAGAAACCTTTAACATAGTAATAATAATAATAATAATAATAATAATAATAATAATAATAATAATAATAATAATAAATCCCAATTATATTGTCTTTGAATTCAACAACTATTAAAACATTTTAAACACAAAAAAAAACTTTATAACCCCGTTTCATTGTAGTTAAATACGTTTTTTTTACTGTTCAACGTTTCGACGAGTCACCATCTTCAAGAACAACATTATTGTTTTCTATTACTACACAATGTTATTTCATCATTCACTTGTTGATATCCACTAACATTACTTGTTAATCTACATTTAATTAATTAATTACTTTGTTCTCTGTCATAACTTACAATTACACACTAGAAACTTCCTTAGCTCAGATATGGGTGGTTTAAGGATTTTAATTGGGCGGAGAGATGGTAGTACAAAAGTTATTGGTTAATAGCATGGCACCAGCACGCGCAGTTTAATATGAAATCCATCAGTGTAAAACGAGTAATAACGAAATGTCGTCATCAGGCAAGAACCTCTTTTAAGTTCATTATATTTTAAAATTATACAAATTTGATGAATATTTTTACAGTACCAATGTGCTAATGAAATATATATTTATAATAAACAACAATAATGATGTACATAATTATAGTAAACAAAAAATGTACGCGCCAGCGTTGTCGATGACATCCACTTAGAAACAGACCGCAGTCACTTGAGCCATGAGTTTGAAGGGCAGTTACAGCAGGCAACTTTCTTTTGTCCTATAAACATGTCAAAAATAGCTCTAATAATTCAAAACAGAGTCTTTTCAGCTCAATATTTTCTCCAAATCAACATGAGCCGATATCTTTGAAACAGAAAGTTTTATTTTATAAGAGAATGACAACTTTATAGATCAATGAAGAAAATATAATTTAAAGAAGTGTTTACCTAACGCAGTGTAATCCTACTCGTGCTTTGCCATCCTCTGAAAGTGGCTTTACACATTCGTTATTCGGCGAATAGCGAGCAACCGCTCGCCGAATCCTGATTAGTGTGGATGAGTTGCTTGCTATTTGCCGAGTGGCGAACATTCGATGCTCGCCCTACCCACTGCGTGTGGATCTTTTGGACACATCGAAGGGAGCGAACATTCGCCGAACACATCAGCTGGTCGGGATCGGGCGAGCAGTAGCTGCTCGGCTGCTCGGCGGATGCCGAATGTGTGGAGCCACCTTGACTGATATAAGGGCAAATTTCTCTTTGGATGCAAACTATATCAAACTTGATTTGCAATGTTTTGGAGTACGCGACGTGATATATTTAAACTGCAATAGATGCATTTAATCAATGGCTGAATATTTAGGTCAGTATAATTAACCATTACGAAATGAAAGATTTGTTTCGTGTAATGACATTCCAATAAAGTTTAATTGGTTGGGAATATTTTTCATACCTTAATTGCAGCCTATGTCTTGAATTCCAGATTGTTTTGTAGCAGTATCAAAGTGGAAGCGATTTGTTATTGAGACCTCTAAGGAGATTGGAAGGAGGTAATTTTCTGTTTGGCAGTTTGCCCACGAGAAAAAACGTGTCTTTAAATTAAGAATGTACACTGTTTGACTTTGTCTAATTTTTCACCCTAATTTTCACATCAGTTTGCTAATGTGAACAAAACAAGAACATGATTCAGAAATTACACACTGTAATGTCAAGCGTATAAAAAAATGAAGATTTCTTTTTTTATTGAGAACTCCAAAGGAAAGGTATAAGTAAGTAATATCGACTGTTTACTTTCTGCAAAGGGGCACCGTCAGAGGAAATCAGTATTCGGCCAAATTTGTGTTTGAGCAAACATGGTTGATTACGACCAAACACACTCTAGTGTGCAGGCCAAGTCACAATGTCCAAAGTATTCAAAGTCACAAGAGTTCAAAATGCTCTGGTGCATACGGCTCAAGTTCAAAGTCGGCAAAACCGTATGAAATGAACTTGGATTTTTCTGTCCTTCGATTGATTAATTATTGATTTCAGGCGTTAACTAAACGAACGCAGTGACAAATTGAGTGCATGAACATAACCCTCAGTTATGTTGTCAGCAGTAGCCAAGCACTAGCTGTCAAAGCGGTCCCTTCTTATAAAAATCTCTCTATAATAACCCAGGGAATATAACTGTCATCTCTCCACCAATTCACTAAGACCTTGTATTATAAAGCACACTATAAATTATTATATTAAGAAAGATAATTTTAACAAATATGATTAACATATTATCTTATCTATAAAATGATGGTACGTTACAGAAAAAGTCAATTTAATACTAATACATCTTTAACTCATAATTAATTTCTATTAAGATACTTGCACCGTTTATCTTTGCAATAACTTAAAATAATTTAAAAGATAATAAAATTATATCGAAAAAAATTATCTTTAAAATTAACTAATGTAATTTTTAAATAAAACCACTGATTTATAATAGCAATTTTAAATTAAAAGTTTCAGACAGAGTCACACTAAAACGGTGCTTGTCGGAGCAGATTGTCCCTTCCAGTCTCGCCCAAATGCGCTACAGTAAAGAACAAAGAGCTGGCAGATTTATGCACATTACTAAAACGGATACTCCTCTGAGAAAAATTAAATTTTACGAATCATAATCTCTATATTACACAATTTCGTGTTTTACGCACATTTTAGTGACTCTCTAAGACGCACTATCTCATCGTCTCTTATATTATTTCAGTAGTATACCTTTCCTTTGCGGCTCTCACACGCAACCAATTTTTATAAATGAGGTTTATAAAGAAAGAGAATTTCACGTTAACGTAACGAATTGCACTTTGACTTTAAAAATATGAAGGATTTGTTTAAAAAAAGCATCTAAATTTTCTTGTACAATGCAACCCACAACGCACGTCAGGATTTTTGCATCTGTATCGTTAAATAACTCCTAAACAAAGCGTTCTAGGACTTTAAAAACTAAAATTTTGAGGCCAAAGTCCTTAAAGAAACGTTACTCACACCGTAATCTACAGGATGAGATCTTCTTGACCATTCTATTACATTTTTGCTGGTTGGACGCTTCTCGATTCTACTCCACCTGTCCAGAACCTGTAGAATCTGCAACTTTTTTTAAAATTACTAATTACTTGATATTCTAAGCGATTGAATTACTCGGGTGTACTTCTTTACTCGATAATAAAATTAAATAAAAATAGTTTGCACTGACAAGGGTGTTTAATATTGATATCAATTAAAAGGTGCCATACAGAACAAACGACAAAGAATAAGAGGGTCTTGAAGAAAAATATAAATTACAGACTTAATATGAAAATGGAATAATATGGAAGAGGGTGGGGTGCAGCATGCGAGAGTTCTCGCACGGGAACGCTAATTGTCTCTTAAGCAGCTCGTAACCTTCCTGAATTCCACCGGCGCGTATGCAGATTCCACACAGTTGGCGCACGCCGGGGTCAACGCACTCCATTAATTCGTCTTCTGCGACAGCATGTGCGTCTGCGAGGAGACGCGTGCGAGGCGGGGCGGGGCGGGGCGGGGCGGGGCGGGGCGAGGCGGGGCGGGGCGGGGCGGGGCGGGGCGGGGCGGGGCGGAGCGGAGAGGGCGTCTGGGAGCCACTTGGACACTTGGCGTGGCCGAGACGGGGGCAATGACCGGGGCGCGTGTCACATGTTGGGAACAGTCAAGTCAACGTGACGGCTTCCGTCACCAGGTCAACGCGTGGATTGGGAACTGAGACGCCGAGAGCGTTTCCGAGAAGCGGCGCCGCCCGTTGCGACAGGCGAGGGGGAGATGTTGATAGGGTGGACTGGATTCCGCCGGGGAGGTTAAGCCCTGCCGCGCTGTTGACGTCTAGACGCGAGACACGCCGACACGCCGAGGGGCGGATCCAGCCGATCGTCGATCGTTTTGGAGGGGGGCCATCCGAGTTTTTTTTGTTAAATAATCAACATTTGTTATTATATTTACATTATTTTTGTATTGTGTGCATTATATTTTACAATATTTTTTAAACAATTACACAATTCTAACATAAAAATTTAAATAAATAAGGAAACTCTAGGCCTTGGGGGGAGGCATGGCCCCCTGGACCCGTCACCGTTCGGTTCCCAGCGCCAGCGGTGCCTAGAGACCGCCATGGAGGGAGTTGGATATTTTCTCAGGGCGAGGAGGGTTCAAACATTTGAAAGAAAGCGGGTCATAGCTGTCGTGGCGATTCCAGGTTTCCTTTTTTCATTTACTGTAAATGTGATGACTAGGGGGCGGGTTTTGATGACCTAAAAGATCGCCAAAAATGATCAATAAAATTCCCTTAAAATGTTTTAAAATGATCTAAAATCAAAGAAAAATGACGTACAATTGTGATCGAATCCACTTCAGATGAACAACTCAAGCTGTCGGATATGTTACTAATGTAATCGAGGCTTCTTCCTTTTTTCCAAGTGAACTCACCTTGCAAACTTTTGACGTGGACTGTTCTTTAAAATAAAATCTCTACCTTTATCGTGAAATCAACCGAACTGACAATGGCGCCGATAGGCGTAGAACTCACAACGGCTGACATTACAATATATGAGCGAAGAAATCAAACAGGCTATTAAGGAATTCTAGGGTGATCATTTGTTGCATCTCGTAAATATTATTTGAAGCAGGTATAATTAAAATGATCTTAAAATCGATTAGATCAGCAAAAACATGCATTAAAAATTACGTGAAAAGGTAAAAAAAAATAGTAGTCGAAATCGACGGAAAATGCAAAAAATTACTTACAAAAACAGATCATTTCGTTTTGTCGTAACATAAAATGAATTTCTATACGAAACGGCATTGTTCTAAAGTGAAAAGAAAGAAAATGACACTTCCTGAAAATTCGCCCCCAAGTGATGACTAACATACACACGTGTGGTCTCTGGCTGTTTCTACAATAGCCTCTGTTACCTTAAATGTAGTTTAGTTTAGTTTAATGCCTTATTTTACGTGGCAAGACTCAGGCCATCAGGCTCAAAACGTAGGTTCGATGCCCTCTGCAATTACGTAAATTAATATTTCCATATTTATCCATCCACGTTTCCTTTTCTAATTTCCTTGATTTCAACATTTCCAAGTGTGAAAATCCTACAGTTTCATCCTGGTCATTGTGTTCCAGCAAGGAATAAAATGAGTGCTCTTCCAGCAGCAGACATCCAATTTTCCAGGGGAGGGGCGAAGACGTGTAAAAAGAAGTGGAAGGAGTGAAGGGGGTCAGAGTAAACATAAAAAGTGAGATAAAGAGATTTGAAGAAGAAGATGAAGTTAAAGATGTAGAATTAAAGTGAAAATTAGAGAAAGTAGTTGGAAAAGAGAGTGAAAGAGTCACGAGTGAGAAAGTGAAAGGAAAACAGTAAGAGAAAGAGATATGGAAAAGGAATGAGTGAGATACAGAGAAGAAAAGGGGAAGGGAGATGAAAAGTTAATGAGATAGAAAATGACAACGAGAGAGGGTGAGGAAAAATAGTGTGAAAGAGGGAAAAAGAGAATGAGAAAGTATGTAAAGCAAATGGCAGGTGAAACAGAGTGAGGCAAAGAGAATAACAGATTAGAGAGACTGAAATACGAAGAGAACGGTGGGGAAAGGTAAAGAAGGAAACTCTCAACTGCAACTACACAGACTCAGATTGCTTCCATTGCTGCTTGTAAATATCGCCTAAATATATCTGCCGTGACTGTGAAGCCTTTAATCTCAAATGTATGTACAAATTTTTGTTATTTTTAACAGTTTTGTTAATACTTTTTAATCCAATTTTTATCGAATTTCTTGTATAATGATATTGACTATTTCCTTGAATAAATATCATATTTCATCTGAGTCTGCCATTTGTCATTCGACTCACGCAGATAAACTAATGTTTAATGTAATCGACAAGAATGCTCAAACAATGTATTTTGTTTTAATTTTTTTTTACTTCCAACGTCAAACATATTTTTATATTAACTGTATTTGCTTTAAAATTTTTATGTATTATATCTTTAAAATCATTGTTTTGTCATTAATCAATCATAATTTATATTTTATATGTACTTTTCCTCTAAAACTTTTTTAAATATATACTTGGTAACTATATAAGTCATGCATGCCATTGTTCCTAAGTGAAAGACCTCCATCTCAGTTATGTTCCTCCATCGTCCAGTCTCCCAGCAATCCGCACAGCGTTGCTACAATAGTCCTTTGTCTCCTTGCAGCTTAATGCAGATTTACACGAGTCCTAAACGTTTACAGAAATACAGAATAATTATTGTTTATAGATGTGCACTATTATTATTATTACTATTATTATTATTATTGTTACTATTATTATTATTAATGCTTCGAAAAGTAAGAAATGAAATTGGTTACGAAAATATAGCAGCATGAGGTTCACGAACGAGGTCTCCCTGTCTATGACGTTTCATTACAATACCCTTAACTACATAGTGTACGCTAAAGCATCTGTTATAAACCTACTTCATACTCTCCACAAGAACCGCCCGGTGAAACCGGGATTCGAAGCGAGGTGCCAGGAAAAAACGACGGGCTGTGCAACCACTAGGCCACAGGTCGCTCGGCCAAAGGTTATTGCCCTTTGAGATGTACGATTAACACAGTGATCCCAAACATGGGGTCTTGGGTCACAGCAAACATTTGCCGGACTCATCGCGAAGTATAGAAAGGAAAACGGGGCGATGATTGGCATATTGAGACCTTTACTACGTCTTCCCCTTTCCTAATATTAAACTTATTTTAATGTAATAATTTTAAATGTCCCACACCTAGCCTTCTTTCTCTAATAACATTACGAGTGCTTTTTTCTACAAGGAAAGGCGTATTTAATTGTTCTGGGAAAAATTATAACAGTGGGGGGATAGAAGCCTGCTCTGCGGTAACTCAGGATGTGAATAATTTATAAAAGGATATTGCAAAAATAATTATTTTGAATTCTTTTAAAATAATAGCATTTTTTTCTCATGAATTACGTAATTATTCAATTTCCATGTTGACATCATATAACATAGTCCTGTGTTACATGGAATGAGGAAGCTCCTGAGCTTCCTCGTTCTCGAATGTCCTATAACAATCATACACAGCCGATATAAATGTTGTGTGTCCTCTGTGCTAACTACATAAATAATGCAACAAAAATATTTTTTTTAATATTTCTTTGCTAGCTGTTATATTGCATTACAATTTTCCAAGGAGTTGAATATAATACTACGTAACGTAGAGGCAAGATGCCAGTATTTAATTGACAGGTAAATAATTACCTCTAATTTGATAAATATTTATATATTTTTTAATTACATAAATACGAGTTTTAAAACAAAAATATATTTTTATTCACATTCATATTTTGCATCACATTTATTCTCCATTACTTTACTTCCTACGATGCCTTTCTTCTATACTCCTTTCTATTCTTTCTGTAAACTTATTATCTCCGCTAAATTATGTTGTGTATAACTTTATCTTCCTATAATTTAAGAAAATGTTTTCGCACTTCTCTGATATCGCCTGATCTGCCTTTTTGGTCGATGACATGTGATTATTTGCAATACCATATTAAACATCCACGTCGATCAGCATCCTATACCGTCATCAAACACCCTCTCTGTTCCATTTTCAAACTCAGTACTAAAAGGTTTATTATCACTTAAAAAACGTTTCTAATTCCGCGTGGATTTTTGCAACTGATCGATCTAGTTTCGTATACACCACCAACACAAGCTACTTTTCTAAAACTGCCAGTTTTGTGACTCGCACATATAGCTTTGACATGACTGTCATTCACGTACGTTCACGCTCTTGTGCCTTTTACCACAATACTTGTCTTCAACTATCTTCTCTGTGCATGTGATCTCTAAAATTTTTTCAAGTTAATTATCCTACGTAGCTTTATTGACTTGACATCCCATCTTTGAATTTTAATTGCCTAGGTGTACGGCGTCCCCAAATACATTATTTATGTCCAATTATGTATCTTCTTCTACTCTTTTACTTCCTCTAATCTAAAATCCCTTTAAACGTGTTTCAATTCCTATAAAATAGTCTCAGTATTTTATTACTTCCGTATTCTACAACGTTTCTTTCTTTATATTATTTACAAAAACAATTTCATATATTTTGTCTGTGGTTAATTTGCTTCTCATTCTTATCACTTGTAAAACACAAATATTTTACTAAAATTTTCCAACATATTTAACATGGTTTATTTCTCAGTTTTTCGATTCCTTAATATATTAATGAAAATAAGACTACTCACAGAAAAGCAAAATGTTTTTCATATAGAAATTTTCGGAAAACAATTTGGAGTCGCTTTTGAATAAATGACATTTGAAAGTTACTTAATAAACGGCATTGTCAGCCTATTTACACTCGAAAACTTTCGGTTTTCAAAATACTTGGCCAGAGATCAGTTCAATAATTTGTGTCCACTAATGTATTTATGCATGAAATACACTGATAATGGTGTATTTTACCGCTTAAGTAGTAACTGTTAATTACTGGTTATTAATTATTCAAAACTGATGGTTAATTGACGATGATATTTAAAAAAGTACACATGCGTAAGTATAGAAAAGGCATATATTTTTTTAAAAATTACTTCTGGAATATAATTGTCCTCAATCCGTAAAAAATGTTTATTTTAATGGCAACAATTTTTGATACAATGTTGTTTAGGTATTTTTTTGCAAATTACTCAAAATTACCGGATTCGATAGCTCAAAGACATCAGCGTTGCCTCTGCAGCATCATTTACTGAGAGACCCTAGGGTTCGAGTCCGGATTGTAGTAGATTCTTGACCTAAACAGATGGATCAAATTTAGCGGCTCTCTAGCAGCCAGCTGCTCTGATAGATATTTTCCATGGGTTCTCCGAACACTTGTAGGTGAATGCCAAGCAGTACCATAACAAATGGGCAACGCACCGTTTGTGAGCTTTCCTCCCTCATTTTTTGTCCCCTCTTCTCATCGTACTAACACACATACTTACACTTACAGGTACTGCACTACCTCACATAGCGGGAGGTTAAGCATGTTTCAGCTGGGAAACATGCTTTAAGCTCAGCCAACCATGATCACGGTCGTCTGCGGTATGTAGACTGCACGTCACCGCTTGTCCTGTATATCGAAAAGCCAGAACGGAAGGACATGTCCGGGCGTGACAGGTTGGATCCGGATAAGGTATAGCTGAGTGTGGGGACAAGGTTGATCAAGGCAAGACGGACCCTGACGAGACAGGCCAAGTCAGATCTACCACCTTCGATCAGGGCAAGGCCGGGTAGTGCAAGACGAGCCAAGGCGCGATGGGAAGAGGTAAGGCGGGGTAAAAACTGGGCAAGGAGGGTGAACAGGGCGGGTAAGGAAGGGCGGTAAGGACGAACCAAGGCAAATCATGATGTAGTGCGGAGCGAGATTTTGCGAAACAGTGGACTGAAGGATGTTTTAATTGCAGCGCCAGAAGGCGAGAAATTTGCCTTCGATTTGGAATTGTGAGAGGGAAACGAATCAAATTGACCGTACTAAATTGGCAATCTATTTTTCCTAAGATAACTCAAAACAACCAGTATAACATGTATGTGTCGAATCACCGCACATACAACGTGGTGAACCCGATTATACGTTGTATGTTGTCCGCGGTTTCTCCGATCAACACGAGGCGAATGTCAGTGCAGGAACCTGACAAACGAGCCACGGACCGCGCGCGATCTTTTCTTCTTCTTTGACCTGTCGTCATCCCTTACTTACAGACACACTCACATGCACAGCACTATCACACGTGTCGGAAGACCAGTTGAGAGCTTAGTGCTTGTCCCGGCTGGGGCAGTGGAAATATCTGGTTGGGGAAAATCCCCTCGAACCGACGGTAAATCGGCGCCGGATGTCGCCAGCCAGCAAGAGCAGATCACTGCCACCTCCCGCAATAAAACACGCACGTTCTTACGGGACGAATGACCTGACAGTGTACACGCCCAGAATCACTAATCAGTCAACCAACCGAACTCCATTTATCTTACGGACCGATTATTGAGTGTAGGTCATTACAAACTCTATTTTAAACTGCCAACGTTTCGGCTTTTATTAAGCCTTCATCAGGGCTACAAATGTCACAAGGTGGCGTGGTAATATGGCGCGGTGGAAGGAATGCATGTGCAATGAAAGCCATGAAGTGTAAGAAGGAAAATGTGGGGAGAATGAAATGCGAGAATCGTGGTTAAGTCCGAAAGATCCGGAAAATGGTACTAATAATATATATATATATTATATATATATATATATATATATATATATATATATATATCAGTCAAAATTGTGAACTAGGCTAGAAAGTATTAGTTTAAGCAATTTTTGTTCTTAATGTGTACTGAAAAATCCGTTTGTTTGTAGCCCCGACGAAGGCCCAATGAAAGCCGAAGCGTTGGCAGTTTAAAATGGTGTTTTCTAATGACTTACACTCAATAATCGGTCCATAATAATAATCAACAGAGGTCAAGAAATCAAGCACGTGTTCCATTTCTCCATTTGCTGTACCTGTTTGTGCGGAGCGGTGCGGGGCGAGGAGAGGCGAGGCGCGGCGTCGCGACGCTGCAGTGGGCGCCGGTGCGCGCGGCTGCCAAGGACGCGCGGAGGCAACGAACCCGGAACCTCCCCGTGACCGCGCGAGGCAGCCGCAGCGCCGCGCAGCGCCGCGCCGCCCGCGACCGTTGCGTCACCGGGGCAGCCGGTGCGCTGCGCCCGCCTCTCTCGGAGGTGCCATTGCGCGGCTCCCAGGGCGGAAATAGACGCAGTCGCCACAAATTATCTCTGGCCGGGAGGTTCCTACGTTCGAGTCCCGCCGGCGGCAGGATTTTCGACACTAGCTTGTCAGCTAGGTCGGATTCGGTCGCTGTCTGGAGGAGAATTCTAGCGGCCGGCTGCTCTCATCGGTAGTTTTCAGTGGTTTCTCCGATCAACACAAGGCGAATGCCGGAGCAGTACCCTAACAAACGGATCGCGCGCGATCTTTCCTTCCTCTTCCTTGTCCTACCCTCACCCCCTTACACATACACTACACTACCGCACATGCCGGGAGACCGGTCGGGTGCTTAGAGCTTGTCCCGGCTGGGGCGGTACCCCGCTGGTGGGAGATACCTAGTTGAGGGGAAACCCCACTAGTCGACGGTAGGCCGGCGCCGATTCTCGCCATCCAGCGGGTAACACGCACTATACTAACGGGACTAATGACCTCTGTAGTTGACGCGCCCGGAATCACGAATCAATCACAAATTATCCCTTTTATATGGTACCGCTCAAGGACCTTCACGACGGAATATGTCGCAGCATTTCGCGTCTTTCTCGGTCGTGCGGCTAATGTCGTACTGCTTGATGCATGTGACATCTAGCAGCACGACCGAGAAAGACGGGAAATGCCGCGATATATTTTATTGTGAAGACGCGCCTTGAGAGGCAGCTATAGAAAAATCGCACTATAACTACCGTAGTGCGGTTTCTTGTGAGCCCAAGAAATTCGAAATCGTTCTTTGCAAGTCGATGTGTGAAGGATTTTTTGTCACCTTGCTCTATCTTGTAAAGCTGTTTAAAGCTATCCAGCTTGATGCTAGGAAGGCTGCTAAATTTAGGTGAATAAAAATTCATGACCCCAGTAGGGTGTTTTCGAAACTGTTCTATGAAATGCCAGCACAGTTCGTTTAAATTGGTCAAATTCTTACTAAAACTTTGTTCTGCAAATTGGTTTTTCTCTGTTTTTTTTTTCATATTGTTGGAAGCTCATACTCGAATCTCGCAATATATTCACAGTTTCTTATTTTCTGAAAATGGTAGTATTTGAATTGTCGTTTTTTCATGTCGTGACCTACTAGACAGGAAATGAGTTTTGCATGAATATTTCTGATAAGAATCATGTGATTTTTCACAGATCAGTAAGGTGTTTTGTGATTGCTCAACGAGTACGAAATCACGATCATTGTTCTTTTGTTAGTAAAGAAAATACTTTAATCGAGCAGTCACAGTAACCGCGCTGCGGGGTTAATATGACTCAAGTTGAACTTTGGTGGTTAAGGTTTCATTCATAAAGTTCATAGAGTCTCTTGCCACGTGGAAGTAAACACATAGGCTATTAAAACCTAAGTTTGCGGGTGCAATTGCATGACAGAGCTAATTTCCAAAGTGATATCTACACTTCCGTTTGTTTTCTAGTTTTACGTGTCAATAAATTCTTAAAATGCTTCTCCATGATGCTGACATACGTTGGGTTCAAAATGGCGTTTCTCCTATGTTAAACGGTATCCGAAAATGGTCATGTGTGTTGTCAAGTATAATAATTATTTACGTAAGAGAAAAATTGAGGAATTGTTTTTCGTATAACAACACTCACATTTTATGCCTAAATGAATACGTTTTGAATGCTGAAATTAAGAAAAATACATTATTTTATTAATAGCATTCTCAAAAAATACCACTTCTCAGATTATGTTGTGCCAAGAAATATAGCAGCGATGGAATTTTAAAAGAAAAACGTTTAGGCCAATAAATCCCCCAAAATATGTGTGTGACTTCTGGTAGGATATAAGAGGAAAGAAATAAGGAGTATTAAAAAGGTACACACATTACAGGTTTCATTCAGGAGGAACACATTGAAGTGAATTACCTTCAACATTTCATGGTGGTTGACAATGAAAATTTATTGCTTTGAATTTGCCTAATGACCTGTAAACGTCAGCACTGTCTGAATAAACACGCCGAAGGCGGTTACAAAGAAAAACATTTATTTACACAAAATGGATTCACCAAACAAGTGGATATACCCAACAGGTGGCCTGCCGGTGACTCGCGAAGCAGTGATGGAGAGGAAGCAGAGAAAATACGGGGGTAGGGGCAGAGCCGCGAGGAGAAGGACCATGGCTCGACAAGCCGCGTTTATAACGGTAGATGTTACGAAATGGAAATTGAAAATTTGAAACAAAATCTATCAACTCGTAAGAATGAACAGTTGAGTACTGTAGTGCGTTGCTCTGGCCGCGAGGTTTGTTTGGGAGAGGCTGGCTAGAGTTCGTAAGAAATGGACGCATGACGATCAGGTCGTGATATTTAAAGTGAAATACTTGTTTAAATACCCTATTAGTAGCGCCTTCAAGAGATTAGAAGACTGGCCAAGCGAAACCTTGGGGAAGGTATTATATATAATTAATACGTGGTTCAAGAATACAGAACATGATATCCGCGAAAACGGAGCAAATAACAGTTTGCCGATTGATTAGTTAACCAGAGCTTACGAACAATTTATTTTCTTTTCGTTATTAAAAACTATGTATTTTCTTTAAGAATTCTTATTTGAAATTATTTCAAGAACGAGAAGAACGGACAGCGACGTGAGTAAAGTGGAAAGCAGTGGTAGCTGAATTATTTTGGATATACCCACCATCGCAGTCGCATACGGGAGCATACACTGTTGCAGGATGGAAGTACGAGTATATTACGATAAATGTCGACGGATTAAGTGGAATGTGTACATTAAGTATTCGTAATTAAAGACTAAAATACGTACCATAAATTATGGAGTAGATAAAAAATAAATTTGTACAATAAAAAAGGACGACTAGTTTTGTTTAGTGAATAATTATAATACAAAAATATAAATAAAAATATTTTTAGAAAAAAAACTTCTATTTTTTACCTCAATTATTCGTTTCTTTTCTTTAAGCAAGGGAGTGGGTTACCACCTTTACATTTTCCAGTTTCCGGACAAATGAGTATCGCTAAAGGGGTAGCCTATATTTTTCTTAGGAGTTACTTGTCTTTAGTAGCTGGCTCCCATGTTTTTGTTTCTCACTGTTTTCCTCAGATTTTACAACTCCTCATTTCCAAGTTTCAACCGCGTCCGTTGTTTCCTCTATTTCACCTTAACGACCATATTATATATCAAAGGAGAGATTAACATTATTTTTCCCAAGGTGTAATTATACCGAGGGAAAAATAAATTTTCTCCTAAGGCATATATTCTATTTTTTCATGGCCGTAATAGTTTCAGAAATTATATTTAAAATATTGAGCTATGGAATTTAAAAATCGTAATACGTGAATAATGTGTTACCAAGGACACTATCACTAAAAACTACGCGTTTAATGAAGACCAAGGCTGAACCTGGCTCATATATAATCTGGCTTATGAAGCTATTAGAGATTAATGCCCAAAAATCTAAGAAAATATATGATGCAACTTATAGCAAATTTAAAGTGTAAAGATAAAGAAATATTAAATATAAGTGAGAAGGTCATGCCGGAATATTTCGGCGAGTAGGTAAAGAAGTACAAATCACTTGTGTTTCACATTGCATTCAAAAACATAAATGTTTACTCATGCGTGCTGTTTGTTTTAGTTTTAATGTACACTAGGGAGACAATAATATTTAATCCCTAGGGAGTAAATATTATCTTCTTATGGAGCGAATGCTTCAATTTATTGCCTCATTTGTTAACATTAAAATCCACGAAAATGCATTTCGCTCGGTCATAGAAAATAGGTATTTTTGTGCCGAATTGACAACAAAAAACTCTTTGCCATCAGCCGTCCGCTGGCCGCATCGCCGCGTCTGCGCGTCGGCTGGCGTCGTCGGCGTCGCAGGCGGGGCGGGGCGCGCTCTGCGAGAACTGCACCACGACGACGAGGTAGCCCACGATGGATCCGAGGAGCGCCACGAAGAAGCGCAGGTCGAGCGGGAAGAAACCGCCGGCGCAGAAGCGCGCAGACCGCGCGCGCAGCTGCAGCAGCATGAGGCGCGCCCGCCGCTCCACGGCCCGCCGCCCGCGCGCCGCCAGCAGCAGCGCTGCGCACGCAGACACCGCGCGCGGCCCCGACGCCTGCGCACGCCACGCTTCAATTCACTCTCAAACCTTTGGAATAATACTAGCCAAGGCCCGAAGTGTCAACTGTTGTAGTACCTAATTTTAAGATAGTTTATAAGGAAGTTGTTTTTTTAAGATAGGCCCGAATCCCGCTGCACAAACCTAACATCGGCTGCAGCTCAGATTGTACCCGAACATTGAATAAATTCCCGTCCTTCCAGGGTAACTGGAGGGAGGGAAATTGAAAGAAGCGCAGGCAACGCACCATCCACAGGCGGCGGCGGTGGAAAGGTTTTTATTAATTTATTTATTTGGTAAAAAACAGTAAAAACTGTATATGACGCATGCGGAAAGATACTATCTGCGCACATTTTCTTGAGGCTCAGAATAAAAAATAAAAGTAAAAAAGCGAAATTAGCAACTTTTGAAAAACTAGAACAAGAATTTAGAATAACTATTATTTTAGAAAAAGATAGAGAAAAGTTTTGTTCCCGAGTTATATAAAATCAATTTCAATGCTAAATGAACTGCTCACTTGATTTTTCTGCATTGCTAACAAAATAGTAACGAACATCAGTTCTATTCCTATCACTACAAGCAAAAGGAGTGCTCAACAAAACGTGCGCACAGTGAAGTTACATTTACGTCCAGAAGCAAAACAAGGGGCCATCTCAGTATTTGCTCAATGGATCAGGGAAACTGGACAAAAACCTGATCGAGGTTTGGTGTGAAACATCAAATTTCAAACATCGTTCCCTCAGTGGGGTAAGGTCGCTCGTTAAAACCGCGATACAGAGTTGTGTGTAACGAAAACGTGTAACAGTAATATCCGGCTCGGAAGACCATCTGCGCATGCAACGCAAAATACCTTCCATAGGCGGTGACCGTGATAGAAGTTTTGAAGTTTGATTGATCGATTATTTGTATTTCCCAAACACGTAGTGCAAATTATAGTGTTGGAGGTGGCGATGTTCTTTCCCGCTGTAACGCTTGATCCGGCACAGACATTCACATCGGTTTGTGGGGGTATCTCCAAGCAGGTATCTCGCCGGATCTCGCCATCCAGCGGGGAAGGCCACCGACACCTCCCAAAGAAAATACATTCACTATTCTTACAAAGTGTGTGTGATGTTACGAGTTGGCCTCTCACTGCTTGGACGCTAATATGCTTCTAGCTTCTGTTGCGAGATTGGGACAGGCAATGACGCATACGCAGATGGCGATCTCCCTCCCCTCTTCACTTCTGTCCTAGAGATTCCTGAATGATTGACGCTAGCAAAAAGAGGCTTATGAATAAGTTGCAGCACATTTCAGGTTGTCAGTGAAATATCTTTCTTTCTCACTCGAGATTCTCTGCTTGGTCATGGGCACAAACGTAAAAGCAGAAATTGCCTACTAATTCTTACTTAATATCTAAGGAGTTGAATTCTCCCTTAAATATATTAAATATTGTGGTCTGAAATGTATAAATTAACACGTAGTCTCATTGCCATTCGCGCATGAGAATGAAAGATAAGCCATTCCATAATTTGCTTTAAAGAAGTTTCCTGACAAATCTGTTGTAACATTTGTTTTGATAATACAGATTCTAGAGAACATTAAAGATAATGATAGTTATAGTTATAGTTAATGCCTTATTTTACGTGGCGAGACTCGGGCCATCAGGCCCGCTCTTCCGTCTGACCACAATGATGTCTTCAGTTCGCGTTATTATTGAGCATTCCCAAACGCGGGTGTCACGCTACGCTACTGAAATCTAGGGGTCGATTTCATAACTAATACTCTCCCTCTACTCGCATTTCTCCAAGCCATCGGGCAAGAAAGCCCTCGTGATTTAGCTCATTAATCAGTGTGATCGCTTTCCATGACGCGACCCCGGGTTCGATTCTCAGACGGGCAAGATTAAAGGGTGCGCTATCCTTGCAATGTTCTACTATATGTTGCTGTGTGACGATCAGAAAGCTTACTTCTCAGGTTGAGAAGACCAGAATACGACGTAGGGATGTCTATGTGCTAATCAAACGTACCCCGTAACCCATGGCCGCGAGACCCGGACACCGCTGGTAGGTCCAGGCTTCGTCAGAGGCCACTGCGCCAAAGAGCATACATACACACATAATGGTCAAGAAAAGTTGCGCGGTTGTTACCTCCGTGGTGGCGTCCGCCGCCCACGCCACCAGCATCCCCATGCCAACGTTGAGCGCAGCGCACCCGGCAGCGTAGAAGCTCCTCATGGAACGCACGTACGACTGGGTGCTCGACACGATCACGAACAGGTTGCCCACCATCGACACCAGCACGAAGCAGTAGAAGAAGAGCAGCACGCTCCGGAAAAGGTTCGCCACGTTCGTGCACGTCTCCTGCACCAACATGTGGCACTCGCGCAAGTGGTCTACGCGGTCCTCCAGCTGCTGGTCGCTCAGCGGGGCTCTGAAGGCGGTTCGCCCAACACCGTCGCTCGATGCGTCCAAGTCCACGAAGCGCCCGTACAGGCTGAAGATCTTCGCTTCGAACGTGCAGTGCTTTCGACGCTCGCGTCGAATTGTCCTGGCGAGTGCCAGGGTTTCGCTGTTGATCAATTCGAAGTTGTGCTTCATGGTGATGGTCAGCGTGCAGAACGAGAAGCAAACGATGAAAGTGCCGCAGTAAAGCCACGATAAATATGTGGTGATTAGGAGTGAGGACGACCAGAAGAACTGGCTGGCGAAGACCCAAGGAAGGGTGACGATGAGATTTCCGATCAGTGCTGCCACAATCCAAGAGCGCCGGAGAACTCGTGGTGTTGGGTACGAAGCTGCAATTGGACCAAAGGCTATATCTATGGCCACAAGATGGTGGACCAGACTCTTAACCAAATCCAAATGAAAGTTGCTGATGTAAGGGAGAGTAGCACTTAAACTTATAAGCAGACTAGAGATCAACGAAAGACTTATTAATACTTTCATCACAAAGGGAAATTCTCCGATGTTCTCATTCATAAGGATACGGTAGTGCAGATCCGGAGCGTACTGGGTGAACCAATATAGCATGAGAATGATCTGCGAGATGCTCGTAAGGATAGATATGGTGAGACCGATTTTGCAGCGTCTTGGTTGCAGTTCAGCTGTGAAGCCATAAGGGGCCATGCCGAACAAACGGGCTGCAAACAGCACGGGTGATAGAGCCTTCAGGCTTCGAGATAACGGCTTTCCCATAGGCGTTGGAAATGTTGGCATTCCTTCTGGATATAATGTATCTGATGAATTTACAACACTAGCACACCTTGGGAAATTTCTTACTACGTTTCGGTCCATCGATGTTATTATGAATGAACGTTTTGAAACGAGATGTAAATAAGGAATACAGCAAGAACGTCGAAATAGAATAATGACGTCGAAGATTCTAAAAGAAGAATAAATGCTAAATCTTCTTAAAAACTATCTTCACGAACTGTAAATTTATTGTAATCCGTTACTTATTGAATATGAAAAGTATTTTGTTTTCGTCACTTTCAATAACTCCTCAAACACATTAGTATTGTGTGTTTTTAAAACAAAATGTTTTTCGAGAGCGTTTGGTCTACAGCCTGTGCCTATAATCCTCAAGTAAGATCGAGATGAATATCCACTCCTTGTTCAAGGAGAATGTGTTATATATGAGCTTAATTGCTGACACGTTTGCTTTGTGGACATCTGTTAGGACTAATGTAATGACAAGGGCACGGCGAGAAATCGAAGCGCTTTTAAGTGAGGATGTTTGTTTAACGCACGAAGTGCAATTATTTTACTTAATGAAATGTAATGTCAATGTCTCTTATTCATCTTTCAATTGTTTTGAAGTGTTCAAGTGTTTGCTATAAACATCTTTGAGAAATATTTTAAAGTAGTACGTTTCTGTAGAAGTTCAAAAATAAAATTGTACTCGAAAAAATAAAGATTCTAATAGTGCATAAAGTAATCGGGTAACCCTTGTGTGCGTCTGTCTGTCCATCACTGAAAGTTAGACCCTTCCAGTCTCTCTTTTGATACAAGAGAGGTACAATTTGGAGTTTCGCGGACTGGAGGGGAACTGGCATTTTTTTCGTATTCGTCTAATCTAATTAAAAAAATCTCAAATTAATAAATCAACTTTAAACTAGTTTGAAACTGTTTAAAACGTCGGAAACTCCACATTGAGCTAACAATGATAATTACAATTATTGTTCATGTTCATGGTTCATGCAAACACAAGAAAGGCAGAACCGCTGAAATGAGGCATTACTGTGGAGTCATTGATTGCATGTATGCGTAGCCATTAACACAAGTTGGGTACAAGTGATGATGTAGAATTTACGGCTGTGGTGTCTGGTCATATTTAGATACTTTAAAATGTGACAATTGACTGTCGCAAATATTAACGATCGAATCAATTATATAATGTCAATAAATGAGCCGTTGAGAGCAAAAGTTATCAAAAGTCAAAAATTATCCTTTCCGGAAAATGACGTGTAAACGGAAAACGCCGTAAAACTATAATGATTAGAATTAAATTACCTAAAGTGTTATAAACATATTAACGAGATATTATTTTAACTTACTGCCGATATTTCGAACTGAAACATTGCTTATTAATTAAGTAATAGCTATTTTGTTGACTTTTACCACTTTTGCGCACATCGTTTCTAAAAACTATGACTTATATTCAAATAATTGGCGTGCACAATTTTCGTCTGAGACAGTAATTTGATGAAAAAAGGGGCCTTGTCATGATTTTCAACCAAGTGAGAGCAATTTTGAGGTTGCGATTTTGCCCTATGCACATATCACTAAAAGCAATGAAATGTATTTTTTTTCTAGATGCTTCTTCTGTGATGAGTGCAGATAAACAAGAAGCTATTTCTTGGGAGCCCCTGGAAGCTGTTGCTTCGTCCCACCTGTGACTTACACCACAATTGCATGCAGCGGTATGAGCAACTTGTTGGCTACTTTTGCATTGTGCTGGCCTCTAAGAAATACTGAAGTTTGACTCACAGCATTTTAGCCCGTGATGGAACAATGTTCAAACCATCTACCAGTGCATCTAACTCAAATTTTCCAAACTTTGTCTTACATTACTTTTGCTCCCAAAGGCTCAAATGCAAGTAAAATATTAAATATTGAAAAGCTTTCTTTCTGTTTTTATGTCGTAATTGAAAGATTATAATTTTTTTAACGATTCTGCTTCTTCACACGACTTATATTTGAATGTACCTGTACGATAAAAGCCTAAATGACAGATTTTTGCCTACTCTATTGTAACTGACTAAGTTATAATTTCATTTTTTAGAAAAAAATACCTACTTTATATTTACAAAAAATAATATCATGAAAGCACATAAAAGCCAACTTAGTGGAGTTACACAGTGAAGAACAGGAAAGATCCAACTTTATTTCCCATCACAAGAGAATTGCAAAGTGCTTGAATATTAATAATACGTAGAACCAGCGAGTACCCCTTGCGGAAACTCTCGCATGTGAAACTCCACCCTCTTCTCTATCCTTCCATTTTTACATTAAAAGGGAAAGTTACAAATTGTTTATTTGCAATTCCAATACAGCGTCCATACATTTTCACTAAACAAAACATGTTGAAATGAAAGCTCTCTCTGCGCGAAGCGCCTATCTGTACTTGTTTCCAACGCACGATACCCCAGTGCATAGACTCCGCGCTCCCCAGGCGCGACCCGTAGACCTCACTGTGTACTTCATGCTGGCGGAGCGGGGTTGGTCGCCCGACTGTAGAATCTGGACTATGACGGCACTGCTGCCAGGGTGCCGGCTCGCTCCCTTTAAAGGGCTGATGGTAGGCAGTGAGACTCGCACTCGAGCTCGAGCCTGCTGGGCCGTATCCACGGCTTGCAACTGCCGCCGCCGATCGCCGACAGAGCGCGCTGTGTAGCGGCTCGCGCGCCAATTACAAACTCATGCGCGATCTGACTAGCGCGACATGACAGTTATAGCCCGACCAACGGAAGAATGAAGGATGCGATTGCGTGGTGGGAGTAACAGTGTAAACACGGATCTGTACAGTCAGTTTCGCTAACAAAAGTCCCCAGGAGCGTGAAGCGGGTTCAGAGACTGCTACTATGGAATCACTATGGCCTCCTTCATACAGGTTGTGAATCAGCTGATAAAATATAACTTCAGAGACACATTATGCAAGATTTTTACTGACTGTTTTATTTTTATCCCTTTAAGTTGCTTTTTTTACTTTTCACCGTTCTAGAACAAGAATGTAATAAAAAGTTATATTTATATTGAATTTTTAATACTTATTCATTGAATTTAAACATTTTGTATTCTTCTTCATTCAACTTTTTTTTTCTCATAGGCTTTAGGCGGTTTGGTAGGAATGCATAAAGTACCAAAACATTAACTTTACTGTCAGAAGTAACTATAATATTCATTACGCTGGTAGTTACTTCTTACATAAAAATAATTTTATTTGGTATATATTAAGAGAAACTAATTAAGTTCAAATAAACAATTTATATGAATGTTACTACTAATCGAAAGAATTAGTTTCAAAATTTTGAATCGTTTTGCAGAGAAAAGTATACTTTTATTTCCTTCAAAATGAGGAGACGTATCCAAATATAGTTAAAATATTAATTGGAAAAATACTAGATTTACAACGAAATAAATCGCGCGTAATAGTTTGGCATGATCCCATTTTATTTTGAATTGAGTATCCTTATATCTCCGTCTCTGTCGTTTCGGCTGTAAACACAGATAGTGGCGCGCTCCTGTAAACATCATTCTCAACTTGATAAAGATATAAAGAAACATTTGTTTAAAAATATATAAAGGTAACTTACAATTGTGATAGGTATAAATATACATCAGATACTTTCTATAAATTAATAAAAATATGTCCACTGAATAAGATAGGAAGGAAGTGAAAATACAGAAATGAGACATTGAGGACGTTAAACGTCTATAAATAACAATGAAGACGTATTAGCACAAATATATAAAGTATTAGAAGAATAATTTTTAATAATATTTTGTGAATATAAGAAACATTGTTACAATAGACAAGAAAATACCGGTAAACCTAGTTACAGTGGACAAGCTAGCATGGGATTCAGTCAATAACAAAGCAGACCACGTGAACGGGAAAAACAAGTTGAGCCGATGGAAGAGAATTCTGCATCAGAATTAGTCTCGGTCTGATAGGATTCAGACGTACAGCCAGGTCTTGCAGAAAGTTTGTTTGAGAAAATAAATTTAAGTTATATTTCGTGGGATCTGGTCGACGGAAGATGTACATCCGTGAGTTGTATAGAATTTCATGAGTTAAAATATGTCGTGATTATAGCATATTAATTGAAGTAGGACACAGACACTAAATAAAACGTATGCAGATACGGCATAAAAGTGGAATCCTAGAAATGGGAGAAGGACGATGCTACGGGCCGAGTGATTCTTTTCAGCGTCAAGATTGCTACCTTCATCGTCACCAGGAAAGTTTATAATTAAGTATGAAAAATACTTTACAAAAATAATCTGTTCAAGGCCAATAATGTTTAGTTCATTAAGTTAAATTTAAGCAAATTGATTACAATTATAAAAATTAATTTTGTTAAACATGTGGATGGCCATTATAATAGATTGTTAGGGTAATAAGTAGAATTAAAAAACGAAGTTTGTAATAAATTAAATTTAAAAAGGTAAAGGAATAAAACTTGGTATCAATTAAATTAATAGCAGAGGACTCCTCATGTTGCTGAGTAATAATTCAGGAAACATTGTGTTATTACTTCTAAATTAGCAGATCCAGTAAATCAAGCGTAAATTTTGTTGTAGGGAAAGCCTGGAGATCTCTTCACTTTGTAATGCGCATCCTAAAAAAGAGTGCGGCAAACGCGAGGGAAATTGCTTATTTATCTCTTGTTCATCCAATAATGGAATATGGAACAATTTGTTGGGATCCGCACAAGATTATGCAGTGTAAACACTTGGAAAGGATTCAGCATAGGGCAGCTAAATTTACTTTCAGGGACAAGAAAACGGCAGAATGGGATTCACTCAAAAACAGGCGATCAGTAGCAAGACTCTGCGCTTTGTATAAAGCTTATAATGGTCATCCAGCTTGGAAAGAAATTAATCGGCGGCTATGTATTCCTACATACATCAGTAGAGTGGATCACAGGCACAAAATAAATTTAAGACAGTAGAGAACGGATGTCGGGAAATTTTCTTTTACAAATCGAACGATTACGGAATGGAATAGATTGCCTGCAAAAACCTTTGAACCCTTTCCTCAAAGTGTTCAACAGTTTAGGAAATTAATTTAGGGTATTATTAAGTAAATGAGGGAGAATAGTGGGTTATATAGCGATGCATAAGTGTTCTATTGTGAAGTGAGGTGTAGTGCAGTGTATAGCAGAGAAATAAAGAAGGAAATGTTTTCAGGCCTTAGTGAAGTGAAGTGCAGTGTGATATGCAGTGTGTGTGTGTGTGTGTGTGTGTGTGTTCTCTCTTAATGTAATTTAATGTTTTATGAATCAGTCAGTTTTTATATTATTATCATTATTTTACCATTATTACTACAATTAGTATATAATTTGCTTCTTCTTCTTCTTCTTCTTATTATTATTGTTATTATTATTATTATTATTATTATTATTATTATTAGTGGTTTTAGAGTTCTATATTACAGAAAGGCTGTGTCTATTTATGTTTTTGTAATTAGCTGCCACCGGGTTATGCCCAATTGCAGTTTAAATAAATCTAATCTAAGCCGATCATAAAGTAAATAGAAACATATCGCCAACCGAATTCTCGTAAGTGCGGTATTTTCAGCCCAGAAGAGAGAAAGAGACGGTCACTGAGATTGTAAGTATGAATTGGGATGGAACAAAATCCTGCCGATAAATAGCATATATCGAATTTTTCCTAAGAGTATCGTGAAAATAAACATGTGATCGGTTTCGATCGTAGTTCCTCCTTCATTTGGGTACACAGCTCTTGCAAAAATGGGAAGTGAACGGTTGCACTACACGTATTACAAAAACAATATCTTCTGTACCAAGAAACTATTAGTACTTCTAGCAGCAACGAGAACGAATCTTAAATTAATGATGATGAAAATAAACAAGTCAGCGCAAACCACGGTATTGGTAGAAAGCATAAATACTCGTATAACACTGTATAGATTTTTAAAATGTGTCTTAGTGTTGCGGGTTGCATTTGAATGAATATTTAGATATTTTTCAACATTTTTTTTCATATTTTTAAAGTCAAAGTACAATTCGTCTCCGTAAAATTATCTTTCTTTAGAGACCTCATTTATAAAGATTTCTTGGGTGTGAGAGCCGCAAAAAGTGTGTATACTATTGAAATAATATAGGAGACGATAACAAAACATGATGTTTGAATGCATGTTTATTTATTTTATTTAACGCAGAAAAACAGTTAAAAACTGTATGTACCGTACTATGGACAGAGGCATATTCTGCACAAATTTTCTTAAATTCTAAGATCTCTACACCAGCATACAAATTGAATCATGATTTCAAGCATTTTTGGCAAAAATTGAAAAGAAAATATTTACTTCCGTGTAATAAAAACAATTCGCAAACGCAAAATGCTACAAATTTTGGCTATTATCCCTCATCGCGCCCTTCATGAAGGAAACGACTTACTAGCGCGAGAACAAGGAGAACGTTGATTTAAACAACTAGATTACTCACTGGACTCCGGAAAATGTAAACAGATAGTGAAGTTACATTTACATCCAGAATGAAAACACGGGGCCATCCCAGCATTCTTTACAAAGGATTATGAAAAATGGGCAGAAAACTTGATAGAGTCGGGGTAATTGACCCAGAATATGATGTTATGAACATATACTTATTACATCCATATTTAGTTTTCTTTAATTATACAGGACAAAAAGGCAACTTATGAATTGAATATCAGTATGAAAATCAATATTACTTTTTTTAATGATTGGTGTACTCTCTGATTGTACAGAAAGATTTGCAGCAGAAAATATTTTACTTGGCTTTTAACTTTTATATTGATTTTAAGAATTTAAAGTCGCCTGACAATGTATTGTAGAATAATGTATATGTATTGTATGTGGTTTTTTGTAATAAGCTGTTGATACTGGCATCTGATGAATATGATTACTAGGTTGAGTATTATAGTTATAGATATCTCTATTCTTTGAAAATATATTCCCACCCTTGAGTAAGTCATTTTTAACAAAAACAAGTGGTGCTACAACAACACATACTTCCCGTATTATTGGAAACAGCTACATAGGATTGAAATATTGCACTTTCTGTTCTACTAACATCTTAGCTGTTATTTGAAAACGTCCATTTCAACCAAGAAGCGAACAACTTACTGTTTCCATCGCAGAGTTGTCAAAACTATGTGAATTCTATAACTGCATAAAAATATAACACAAAACTTTTGTAAACTTGTATTGGAAAAAAGATACAGCTACATCAAGTCACAACAATGAACGTAATTCAAAAAAATTTGCGACAGCGGAACGTAATTCAATTGTTACATTCCCTGTATTGTCGATACTCCCTTAAAGAGCTAGCAACTTTTATTTCAAATATTTGAAAAACATAAATTCTTTAAAAATTAATGTGTAAATATATAACAAAATTAATACATTTAATTTTGTTTCAATTCATTTAAACTTTTATTTTTGTTTAAATTATTACGAAACCGGTTTTAAACATCTGTTATTGCACTATTTACTGTTTCTTTATTGCAAAGAACTTTCGTATGAACCGCGAAGAAAGCTGCACACCGTTGAGGGTACTACCTATGATTTAAATGTTTTATAACATTGCCTAATGGATAATTCTGGATAGCAAAAAGACAGCAGCCTGACGCTAGAATATTCTTCCTAACAGTGGTTGAATGCAACAAGGATGAGTAAGCAGTGTTTCTAACCCTAGGACCTGGCGGTCTACCTCAGGCAATGAGTGAGACGAATGCGTGGAAGGTGCAATGAATAATCTTAGCACTCGAGGCTTCGCGGCGCAGCCTCAGCCGGATCACGGCCGCACATTCAGAATGAACCCGTCTCCGAAGAAGAACCGTACGAGGTCAAGAGGGAACCAAAGGACCTGCAGTTGACCCTCGTACCGCTAGGCACAATGCACATCGCTGCGAGCTCCGTCATTCGGGAACCGGAAAGCGAACTCCGTTGGGTCCCGTTAGGCGACCCGATCGACTACACGACTCTGCACCCTCGCCCCCTGTCAACGGGACCACTGCGCCGTCAATTCATCAGTTTCGCCGGGCAACATTTCCTCAAGATGTTGGCTCTCCGTCACCGTCTTTAGTTGACAATTGCCCAGGGCTACATGTTTATTGATTGAACCGATTAAATTATCAATAATATCATACAGTTATTAAATAAATTATGATTTAATCGCAGTTTATAATTTAAGGCAGAAGCAGTTCACTCCAAAAGTAAAGATGGGTTTAATAGTTATACATGAATAATTATATAATTATACATGTTTTTTTCTAAAACCTTATTGAATACACTAATATGAACACATAATTTTCTCTATCTTTTGTTGTGATATAAAACCACTCAAAGATTGATTAATTATAATTAAAACTAGGACATTCGTATCATATCATAAAATAATTAGTGGTCCTACAGAATAGCACAGACTTTCCCGTATTACTTTTCTGTTTCCTTTGGTCTCGGCTAGCTATTCGGACTTGACACATACTCTTGCCAGCTGGCATCTATCGCCACCCAAACTATATTTTTTGACATTTTCTTAATATTTCAGTTTCCTAATCGTAGAACGGAAATATTATTTTAAGGATATTAAAGAACAGTAAAACCTCGTCCGAAATGGCAATTTTCTTTGAAAAATAAGGAGACGTTTTCAAGACAATGGTGTTTAAGTGCTACTATAAATGCGAAAATTGAGGCTCCTTTTCACAGAAAATATTTGAGTTTTCAAAACACTTTATTTGTAGTCATTTGAAGCACATTAACTCACAAACACAATAGTGTTTGCAAATTGCTGAAAATGTGCATATTAATGGTGTGAGAGACCTTTCAATTTTATTACATTTGTGTAATATTTGAAAAAAACGAAAACATACCTCAAAATGAGTTTTACGTCATATTAAAGAGTGCAATTAGCACTATGCGTTCGAAAAATTTTAAGAAATATTTGGAACCATTTGTGAGAAAATGGTGTTTGAGCGTTTCTGAAAATGCAGAATTTTGAGTTAGTTTTCGCAGAAAACAGTACTTATAAATACAAACATACAAATAATATTAACAAAACGCCGTTAATGTAAATATTAACGACGAGAGAGACAAATAAAAAAGTCATTTTTGTCATTTTTGAAAAACAACAACAAAAGAATAGGGTAATGTGTTGTTTTTCACATCTTATAGAGTACATTAGGTACTATCCTTATCAAAATCTGAAAGAAAAAATTTGGATCCGTTTTTGAAAAAATCTTGTTTATATAATTCTTTAAAATTGCATATATTTGCACACAACATTGCCCGAACATTTCTATAATTCTTAAAAAATGTTTAAGACCATAATGAAAGAACCCGCAAGGGACAACAAATTTTATTTTAAAGAAAAATTTCCATCTTTAATTTTGTAGTTGAAGGAAGAGGCCAAAAAAATTTAACTTTTGCAATTTTCGAAAATTAAGAGTTAACCGTGAAAGTAAGACCTATGCCACCTTTATAAGTGTATTTTACCTTATTCTTACAAGATAATTAAAGAAAAAATTTGGAGCCGTTTTGGAGCAAATTTCCGGGCACGTCAACTGCTATGGTCATAAGTAGAAACCTGATTTTTATGTAATTACATATTGTTTGTCTTTGTTTGCACAGAACAATTTCAAATTAAACTATTTGAAGACTGCCCTTTTTTAAATGTGATTTTAAATTTCTTCGAAGGTCCATTAACTTTTTACGCAGACACACAATACAACAACATTTATTAAACAATTTTCACATTATTTGACCAACGTTTCGAAGGTCCTTGGCCTTTTTCATCAGGGTCTAGTAAAATAAATACATCAATCTTATGTAACCATTGTACAGTTTTAATTGTATAAACATTTTAAATTAATATTATTATTCTTTTTCATTAAATAATGATATTTATGACACACCTTTTATAATTTTGATATTTTGTTTATGTTGTTATTCATTACTTCACAATATTTCTTTTTATCAAAATGTACTTTTTTGTCTTTGTACTTACCGTTCTTAAAATTGTAATCTTGGCGAATCGTAGACCTCCTAACACAATATCGAATTTTTTCGTTACATATTTTTACATATTTAGTACTATATTACACATTTTACATATTTTGCTGTCTTCACAATATATTTTCTTATTTTACCAATTTTCTTCAATTTAATTCCATATTTTTTTGTGAAAAGATGTTGTTTTTTTTAAATCAGCATTTCCCTACATCATTGGGGAAATCTAGGAGTCCAAAACATCACTGACACTGTGTTTTGTGACTTAATTTCCGAGAAAAATTTGCGATCGCCGATGTGTAACACTTCGATGAAGATGCTACAAGGTATGTTTCCTGGTCGTAAATCTCGCCAGTTTGTGCAATGACTTCTATTGCGATTAGTCCTGCTGTTAAACTACAGTCCTGGATAACAATAGATTAATCTTTTACTACTAACGAAAAAGTTGTATGATGTAAAGTGAGCAGTTTTTCTAAATGTAATTTCTTGATAAGTAGAGACAGGATTTCCATGCAAATGCATGTTTTTATTTAAGCTTCATAGAGATTTCAAACTTTGTAAATATATGTTTCATGAAAAACTAGTTTAAAAAATGCATACTTTTTCCGTGCATATTTTCATTTTTTCGTAGTTTTTTGGACAGATTCAGGCATAATGCATATTTAAACGTTTTTTAATTAATACTGCATATTTACTACACATTTAGCCTTCTATCTATCATATTTAAGTACTTTCTTATTATTTCTCTGCATAATTTGTGAATATTACAACTGACGCATATTTTGTATCAATAGTAAATTGATCTTAGATTCTGATAGCACACAGTTCTCTTTGGTGCTTATTGTTATTCTTCACATTTTAACTTTCCTGTACATTTCTTGGATTTGCGACACAATTACACATGCGGTGAGCAACGATCGCGAAACGAATTATCAACGCCATATCATTCGTCGCAAAGGATACGGAAGATTCTCGGAGCCAAAACTCAATATCCTTTTTTAACTGACAATGGGAGACGAAAATAGTCAAGGGCACGCTCTCAGTCTGCTTGCGTGCAACAGAGGATTTACACAAGTATCTTAATTGAAAAGTTAAGTTTAAAATAGTTTCTTCTAAGGTTTCGTGTGTAACACTTGTCAAACAAAGAAATGGGAACAACGATTTTCTGGAGGACGGATGGAAATATAATTTATTTCAATTGTAATAAACAAGTAAGTTGACAATACTGTAAAAATTGATCAATAAAAAAATAGATCTACTGGTGTTGTTCCCCTAGTCGAAATGTTTACTGCTCAAGTCTAATGTTGCTGCAAAATTATATAATTTCAACTACTGAAACTCAGAAAAGGATAAATCAATGTCAATGAAATAGATATGAAACGAAACAAATCTTTAATTTTTATTGAAGTGAAAATTATTATTATTATTATTATTATTATTATTATTATTATTATTGAGATACTACTAATTTTTTTGCAACTTTGAGATTTTTCTGTGGTTCAAGAAATTGTTTTGTAGAAACTGCTTGGGGAATGGTTTTAAATAATGATTGTGTTTACTAGTATGCATATTCTTTCCAAACATTTTTCTCGAGTTTCAGAATTTTATCTCCATTACTTTTAATGTTATTGAAAAAAAATGGAGTATTTTTTCTTTTAATTTCGTTTGAAGTACGAGTAGCACCGCTGTGTCTGTAAAAAGAATAACTTTATCAACAAGAGAAAGCAGTACGGCAAAACAAGTTCGTACTAAACATAATTTCTACGGGCATATCTCAAATTCGAGCCTGTGTAGTTTCTGCTCAGATCGTTTGAACTTGAACTTTTAGCTAAATACATTTTAGTAAAGTGCGCTTGTCTTAAATTAAATGTGACATTAATTTGCGTCAAAATTTGAGTAACATTTGTTTCAGAACATGATAATTTGTAGCAAAATTCTAATATTCTTCTGAAGAAATATCGAGCTCCATATAATTTGAATTTATTTATGCAGATTAAATGTTCCAAAAAGTTTCAAATGACCCAGAACTTTGGACTTACTTCTCGTAGTGTCAAAGCTAGAGAAAGGAAAGAAACTATGTCACACTTAGTGCAAACTGAGACAACATTGAAGCCTGCAACAAATCCATTTTTAATGGAAATGTGTGATTCTTTATTAGAGGCAGATACACCAAATATACAAGACAGGGCATTCCGGACTCATAGACATGAAGAAAAAATTCTTTCTTATCTTCAGAAATTAGAATCTGTAGGTCTGCCTCTGGTGGAGTCATTAAAAATTGCTGAAGACATTAAAGCGTCTGGAATTAATGTTTGGAGATATTGGTGAGACTGCTACGGAGAAATTACATAATGTGTCAAATTTAAATAGTGACTTGAAATTTCTCCAAAATGTAAAAAAAAATTATTTGTGGTGAAAAATCAGGAAATTCAGGATTTGACCTTTCATTTGCTTGAATTTCGTCTTTGAAGTATGTTCCAATTACGTCTTTTGTCATAAAAAGGTCATTTTATGCATTCAAGAACAATATCTTTCCGAACAAAATAATGAACCTGGAATAGAACAGTTTAGAAAAATTGTTAATTTTTCACTTTTACAAAAGTCAATTTATCTAAAAATTTAAATAAAATAGAATTTTATTGTGCATGTTTTGTTCATTTTTATCCTGCATCGTGCATATTTGGCTATTTGATAGTGCACGTTTGCCTTCATATTTTAGCATTTGATAGTGCATGGAAATCCTGTCTCTATTGATAAGTAAATGGTTTTTAATTAGAGAATTTTAATATTACATATTATATCGGATTTTACACAGTTCTTACATATTCTTACTGTTTTCATTGCATATTTATGTACATATTTTGACGTTTAATACTACATATTTTCCGGTCAGTAGTCATAAGTCCCGTTAGTGTAGTGATTGTTTTTACGCGAGGAGGTGGCGGTGTTCCTCTGTTTTGGAAGGAGAGATTCGGCGCCGTCGTACAAGGCTTGCGGAGGATTTCCCCCTCTCTTCCACCCCATCGGGCCACCAATCGAAGCTCCCAACTGGTCCCTCGTCACGTGTGCTATTGTAGGACGTGTAAGTGTGAATGGGTAAGGCGAAAGGATAAGACAAGGGTAAGGAAGGAAAGATCGCGCCCGGTCCGTGGTTGTTAGAATGCTGCTCTGGCATACTGCACCATTAATAAGCCGTACAAAACTACCCATAAGAAAAACTGGTCGCTAGAAGTCTCTTTCAGACAGCGGCTAAATTCGACCTAGCTGTAACATGAAAGCGGCCAGCGTAGAAGGCAGGGTACAGTAGAAGCGTAGAGCCAGCGAACAGCGAAAGCAGCCAGAGTAGAAAACACTACTACCGTCGGCACTAGAACCTCCCTGAGAGGATCGCTTCCGCGCAGGCGTCAATGCTGACTCGGAGATAATTCAGCCTTCAGTGTCTCTCTTCCGAAGCACAACTGCCGTCGTGTATAATAATCCATGCCATCATAATCATATTAGATGAAAGTCCGCAAATTATTGTCGTTTGTCAGTTGTTAATTAGACAAATCTCTTGACTTGTTTGCGTTACACGCTGTCGTGTTACAGCAGTCCCTGCAATCGTTGTGTTGCATTAATACGAGAAGGAGAATAAAAAGGAGAAGAGGGGAAGAAGAAGATCTTTTGACTTAGCCCAACGTCGTGTGTTCTAGCATTCACTTGAATCAGCGTTATTGTTGGTTAAGTTTTTTGTTGTTTCTCGCTCATGCAGCGCCGGGGTCAGTGGGCTTCCGACTGCTCGTTGACAAATAAGTTCGGAACTGTTGTGGAGTGCGAGAACCGGAAGCCAGCCCAACGCTGCTGCTCCGCGGCCGTCGTGGCTGCGTGCGCCAGAGCGCGTCCCACTGTCGCCACCGCCTCCCGCGCCGACCCGACTCCGGGCCACCTTACAGGGACGACCGGGAACCCGTTTCACAGCCGCTCCCCAGACCCCGCTCCTGCCGAGATTCGTCAGCCCGGCCCCACTCGGACAGCGGTCAAACCACCGACTCCCCTCCGCCTTCCTCTCTCTTCATCTCTCTCCTCTTTCCATCTCACTCTTTACTGGCAAAGGTTGCTCGGCGCGTCAATTGATGACTCTGATGTGCCTCTGACCGGGAGGTCCTAGGGTTCGAGTCTCGACGGTGAAAGGATTTTCGGCGCTAGCCACATAGCGAATTCAGTCGCTGGCTGGAGAATCATTCACACACCTTTGATTTTGAGGTTTACTTATGTTTACACAAGTGTTTCTTACTCCACAACTTATCTATTGGTAGAAAATCGAGTTTAGCAAAGTATTTACCTCTATCACAAATTCCATCATCAATATCTTTCATAGTACAGAACATTCCCATGTCTTCTTTTTAGAAATTGTCTAAGTTTCTGATACAGTGTAGCAAATTTGTTAATTGTTTGTTAAGCAAGATACCGGTGTCCCTCATTACTTACGTGGTTATTAAAAATTTTCTTTTTGATATAATTTCCTTCAAAATTAATTATTCTCTTCCAAATATTTGTTCAATTTAGTCAGGAATTCCTGAATTTCGAATCTTTAAATACTTATCAATTTCTTTTACTTTTTCACATTTATTGCCTGATATTCTCCCTTTAACATTTTTACTTCATCTCTGTATGTAAATGACACTGCCTTATTCTCATTTCATTAAATTTTTAAAATCGCTTGAAACATTGTACAATATGCCATACAAATATACACATTGGGTACACACTTTTGGACAAATCCTAGTAAAAGTCAACCGAAAATTTTACCCTCTGTCAATCCTCTAATTCACTTCGACATATTATTAATAAAGTTACTATTCATAGACTTGCCATCAATCGTCAAGTAAAGTAGTTAGAATTATATTTATAAGATACACCTCCTTGGAAATCTCAGATGCAGATCTCATTGATAAAACATCACAAAATTTTCAAATTATTTCCATAAATTAATGAAAAAAAATTATTAATTTATTGTGGTATTTTTACATAAATCTATAATAAACTTATTGTTTCAAAAGTCTGTAATTTTTTGGTGCAATTCATCCACCATTAATTTTAATAAATTAGAAATTAATAAAGATAAATTTCTTCGGAAAATATTAAATGCACAACTGTTCATTTGAATTAAATAAACATACAGATAACTTCAAAACTATTCTTTTCTATCTGGTTTTATTCACCTCATTAAATACTTTTTAATTTCTTATCTATTTTACCTGTAACTAAAAATTTTACTTTACGATGAAATTGTTTTCCAAATCTTGTAATTCCCCTCAGTTTATTTTCCATTATTTCTTATTTAAATATATATTTTCTTTACAGTCAATTTTCCTTAACTTTTATTTTATTTATTCACATATATTGAACACATTATTTGAATCTATGGTAATATTATTACTACTTATTTAAATGCTGGCGTATTGCATGTATAGTAATTCTTGTAATTTAATTTACTCTACTTGAAAATTGTATAAAATTGAATGGGCAATCAAAAATTAATAAAATTACAATTTAAAATGCATGCTTGGCATCGCCAGGAAATGCGCAACGCATATTTCCTCACACTTCCATCGCGGTTAACTAGCGATTCCACGCCCCAAAACGTCAATTGTGTGGGACTCAAAGGCCTTGAACATATTTCCAACTAGGTTAGGCAAGCCGTGAATAGTGACTGCAACGTGATTAATAAAAATTGAAATGTTTTTTACCTGTTTTTCCAACAGTAGAATCGACTTTCCTTTCAAAAAAATATTTTCTTGTTTGTTGTTCTCTGAAACATTCGTTCCGCATCATTTTACCTTGGTTTTGTAATTCAGTGAGAAATTGTAGATATATAATAGCTTGCACTTCCTTCCAATTGAATTTGCTTATTTGATAAACAATTCTGGCTTACGCAACTTCATGACAGTTTCATTTACTATAATCGATAAATTAATAAATCTAAGATCGTACAAATTTTGCCATAATTTGATAATACAATATGAAATTTTATGACTTAAAACTAGTATTTTATCCCTCAAGCGAGCGCGCTTTATTTGGTCACGGCGATTTTTCGATTTTACGTGCATATGGAGGAAATATCTAATTATATAACTGTTGTATGAAATTATTTAAATTATTTAGAATAACTGTAACTTATAACACTAAGAATTTTCTTTATTGCTATGAGTAATATTTTTTTAAAAGTCATGATCGTAAATACAAATTGTAAACTCTTCTGACATGAGAATATACTCTATACTAATTAGAACATGTGGTGACACAGTGATAAACTCATTTTACGTGCTGTTTACAAAAGAATTGTCCACACATTTGACACCTGAGTGTTGTATTCTTCATCCGGCCGCACTTCACGCACTTTATACGTTTTCTGTTCGATTCTTTCTCTGCTTCGATGTAATTTTTGCTATACCGACTCAGAAACGTACGCAAATCCGAAGGAGGGAATTTTTGTTCTTCTAACCTTATGAGTTTCATAATTGAATTTCTGAATTGTACCGAATTTTTTCTGCGGCTTCTTACGTAGTCTTTTGTGATGTCTTCTGAGAGAACGTGTGTGTTCACACTTGTAATATCCAGTAATATGAAGAAATGAAACTTTGGCTACCCTCTGATAACACGGACTATCAAATGCACATTTGATTCACAGTTATCTAATAACCGTTTTGACAAATAAAAGCTCGGATAGAAACTGTCTGTTGTCATTTTCTGTTAGTCTTTTGTAAATGTAAATCTAATATCACAAAAATATCATCCGGAGAATTTGACACCCAATCAGGGCTGCCATATTTCTGTTTTCCGCAGACACCACGCGTGAGTTTTAGGGTCTCGGTGACTCACTGGAGCGAGCGTGCGTGGTACAGAGTGCAACGGACAGCAGAGGATGTGACAAAAAGCGCCAGGAAACTGCTATCGCTATGTTGACAGAGATAATTCCAACACTATTCGATGACTGACAATGTCCTTTTGGAATACTCCCCGGGTTCAGCTCCGAACTTTTCCGTGAAAATACGCGAGAAGCAAAAATTAATGCATCTTGCACCCCGTGCCAAAGCGCTCGCTGGAGCGACAACATTTGAAATTTTGTTTCTAAATACTATCCGCAAATGCGTAGATCTTCATTTACGGATATTGCGACATCAGTCGCTTGCGCCTTGCGATATGCAACCCTTCATGCATCTGAGTATAACGGGAAGAATATAGAATACTAACTGAAAGATGACACTTTCCGTAAAAATATCCGATTTCATCCTGTTCATATTTCACACAGTAAATTCACGTCATGTTTTGGTCTTGGGAGTTAGATGTTTTTATCAACAATGCTGTCTTTTAACAAATTCAATTTAATGAAAAACCATTTGAAATATCGTGTTTAGGGTTAAAGATCAAATTTTATTACCGAGGAATATGTTTTTTAGTAATCTAGTAGTACATTATGAAACGATGATGTAATGATGGATATTATCACACGAGTATGATATTACGATACGAGCGAGGAACGAGCGAGTATTGCAAACTCCACACGAGTGTATTAATACTCATTTTATCGAGATTCATACGGCTATTTTCAACGACTTTTGGAAACTTTTATAAGTTACACTTTTACACTGAATCGTTTCGGGGAAGTTGACATGCTGGATTCAGCCAAGGTCACTTAGCGGACAACTCCATACCATACCCCCTACTCTGCCTAAGGTAGCTTTGGTTTACCAGTCCATCTGCGAAAGAGTACACAAATTGAAGCAATAATTCCGATTTCACCATTTTCGCTTTTTCTCTTATGAAGTTTGGTGAATCAGAGGTGTCAACTACACTTTTGATTCACTAAACATTTTAAACTAAAGAATTGGCCAGTTTCCAAGGACACCCACACGACAGCAACATATAACAAAAAAAAGACTAGCATTCTGATCTTAACGTTAGTCAAATATTCCACCCTACGGTAGTCAAATACGATTAAAGTGAAATTAGTATTCAATTTATTTTAAATAATAATACATTTTATTATACGTATAAAATTACTATTAATAAAAGAAATTAAAACTGACCAGCATAATATAATATTAAATGCAATTTCAATGTACACAATCGAACGAAACATTTCCTAGAACGATTCTCAATGATTAATTGTCAAAACTTAGTTTGTAAACTTCTCTGTGATTGATCAAGAAACTGTAACTGTATTGCGCAACGAGTTGCAGCCATCAAATGACAGAATTATACAATGGAAGTAGAAAAATTAAATTTCGAAGTGATTTAGAGTAACATTCACAGCACAATTTTGTTTAAAAAAAAAACGGTGTCACGGCACACACGTAACCTACACGCACGACTCTTAATCGGCATGCACGCTGACATTTAGATGAATACAAAAAAGAACAATATCTGCTCAGTAATCGTATTTGCGTGTAACGTGCCCTCCAACACTATCTCACTTCCTTTCCAAAAAGTTAATTTGGCGTTCGTTGTTCGGGCGAGATAACTTTGCAATGACCGATCAGTCGCCTACATTTGGTTCGCGGAAGGCAGAACAATGGAGCTGGCCACGCTGCAGCGTGCAAACTGCGTCCCAGGGCGCCGACCTCGCCTTCGCGCTTTCCCCTGCTCCCATTCCCACCGCAGGGCACTCAACGACGGCAGGGGCCGTTGCCCGCGGGGGAATAGTATTTATAAACTCAGTGGTTACCGCAGAAACCTCGTGGAAATCCGTATGGATTGATAAAAGAAGTAATCAATATTAGATGTAGGCTCCCCATCGTAACAGTTTATTGTGGCATAAAGCTTTTTCGGCCGCATTGCGGCCATCTTCAGTGCTATCAGAGGCGGCTGTGGGCCTCAGTCCAGACAGGCTGTCTTGTCTGGACTGAGGCCCATAGCCGCCTCTGATAGCACTGAAGATGGCCGCAATGCGGCCGAAAAAGCTTTATGCCACAATAAACTGTTACGATGGGGAGCCTACATCTAATATTGATTTCGATGATAGCATCGTAAATGCCACACTATTTCCTACTAAAAGAAGTAATATTCCATAATAACAAAAATGTATTTGGAGACCAAGGGGCGATAACAAGCTTTGCCACAATACGTAAATTCTGAACAAAAGGAGAGTAAAAATTTAGACATCGCATTATACACATTGGAATAAAGAACATTAATTTATGAATTAGACTGCTACCTTGTGGCGAATCTCTGAAATAAAAACCCAACATCTAGATGCATCTATGGGCCATCGAAAAACACTAATATCTCAATTTTCAGTTTCAGCAGAAATGTGGCATTATTGTCCCAAAGTCTTCATTTACACTAAGTACAGATAAAGAATAAGTTTCTAAGCGTTTGTGTTCCCTATCAGTTATTTTTACGTAATTCTTCTGTACATATACTTTTTTATTATATATATATATATATATATATATATATATATACATATTGAGACGAAAATGGACGAAATCCATTCGTCCCATAATAAATCTACAACCAGCCCGAACACCATAAGGCGCAGGCAGCTTTGAAAGCCGCGCGCCGTCGACGTCAGCGGATGACGAAGGCGTCGAATAATTTCGAAGCCTACAACCGGAACCGATGGTCGCCAATGAGGAGAGAGCCGAAAATCCCACGATAGCCATTGGTCGGCGTAGGTCACGCGAGGAGAGTAGGACAGAGGCAGCCTGGTAACCGATGTAGAATTTTGTCTTCTAGAAAGAGTTTCCGACGAGGCAAGACGGGTCTTCTAGAAAAAGTTGTCGACGAGGTGAGACGTGTAGGACGTTTCTTCTAGGAAAAGTTGTCGACGAGGCGAGACGTGTAGAATGTTTCTTCTAGAACAAGTTTTCGACGACGTGAAACGTTGCTTTTAGAAAAAAGTTAACGACGAGATGCAATATCCGCTAGGAGCAGTTTTGTTCTAAAACAGAATTCATGACCAAGTATAACGTGAGTCGGTGCGTAATTCACAACTTCCAACGCCACCAGAACTTTCAAAGGGCACGGGAGCAAAGTGAAACGAGCCCGATGTTCAAATCAAGAATTATTTAATGAACTGGTGTCCGGAATGAGTTTGTGAGGAAGAAAATTAAAGACGTCTGAACTTTCTGAACTGACGTGTAATTCGCATTGAAGGAAAACGAAGAAAGAAGAAGGGAGAAGATAGAAGAAGAAGGTACAGCCGAGAAGTTGGTACGTGACGTGGAATACAGCGAGTACGAGAGGCGCCGCGGTGCAATTCACCGTTGCATCCCGAGGTCGCCATCGGGCCCGCCGCTACTCCACAGGCTCGCCGAGGGTTCCATTTGTTCGAGCGGCCGTGAAGACAGCGAGGTCATCGCTACGCCCTTCCCGGCTGCTAGTGGGCGAACGGGAGGTCTCCGGAACGCGCGCGAGAGGGGGAGGTGTAACGGTATTTCACCGCCATGCAGCAAACGAGAGTGAGTACCTGTAAACTTTGACACAGTGCTGTAAAAATACAAGGTATTAGCAGAAATAGGAGAGGCTAATGAGGACAATTCTAGATTTGGATTTGGTCTTTCTTTCATGTTCAAAGGGTCGTTCTAAACAGAATTTAAAATAGAATACGATGCTTACATGCATCTAAACCAGAACAATAAGTAACTTTGTTAAAATCAGTCTTTTTCTTTATCGAAAGAGTCAGTGTACATGTGCTTTTATGTGAAAGGCAATAAGTAATGCCACACTAATTTAAGTAGTAATGAAAATCTTAAGAGAATGTTTAGGTAAATCCAGCTGGAAATAGGATTATCGAAATCTCTCTTAGGTGTAATGTGTACAGGCAGTGTAGGGCAAAGCAGTGGTTTGCTCGCTGCATGTTGTAATGTTATGTAATCAATTTTGGTTAATGAATGAGATATAAAGCATTTGTGGATTGTGATTTTCCCTGGTCACTAAACCATGTAGGATTTCCTAGGGAGGGAGCATCCTATAAAAGAAAATATTTTGATAAACAACCGGCAGGGCCTGGCGACGGGGCGGTGACTGGAGCGCCGTGACGTCCTGGTGACACCCACGCCAGAAGCATTTGATTCTCGTGGGGTATATCCGCCCTAGCCATCAAAGGTTGGTTAGTGCCGGCATGTCGAGAGATGGCATGTTCCGTTGCATTAAATGGCGCCCGAACAGGGGACTTGAAAGTTAAATTAGCATTAACTAATGATAGCAGGAGAGAGGAAATTAATATTTGCATCATTAATAAGGCTAAAATTTAGGGTTTCCAAAGTCCCATATAAGATTGTGTAGTGACTTGTCAAATCAAAGAGGGAACACACACAATGCTATGAATAAAATTAAAGTTAAAAGGAAATATTGAAAGGAGAACGATACTTGTGAATGATGTACGGTGTTCATAGTTGTTACAGTGTTACAATTTATTGCAGTGTACATGTCATGTTTTGTGTTTTATTTTCAGCAGTGTGATAAGTTCTATTTCTATGTGATTTTGTTGTGGAGTGTATAAATTATTCAGTGTGTTGTGAGGGAGGTAATTTCGTTTCCAACAAATATCTTTTGTGTAAAGAATTGCTGTAAACGGGTACTCAACCTCGTATCATGGCGGATAGATTCATGCAAAGTAGAGGCTTAGTGGGGGCAGAGGCCGCTAACAGTGACGAGGAGGAGGGGCAGCGCGAAGTGGAGGCAAGGCCGACCGTAGAACGAACGCCGACCGAATCTGCTCGCGGAACAGAGCCATTAGAATCGTCACCGGAAATGTTAGAAGGGGAATCACCACCCGTTAGTCCGGATGACCCCATGCTAAACCTAATGAGGGCATTGTTAGGTAATTTCCATACAACCCTTACCAATAAGATAGAGAATATGCAACAACAAAACCACGCAATAGCTGCAGAAATACAACGCGACATTCAACATGTACAAGAGAATGTTCAACGCGACATGCAAACAGGTACAAGAAAACATCCAACATGTACAAGAGAGTGTTCAACGCGAGATTCAACAACAAAACCAGGTGTTAGCTACGGAGTTGAAAGAACAGCAAAATGCTTTAGCTACGGAGTTGACAACCAAAATAAGTGCTGTTAACGACAAGGTCGAAGCAATTCAGCGAGCACAGGAAACGGGGGCAGCCGAATTGAAGAATGAAGTTGACAAGAAGTTAGAGGCACAAGCAAGAAAAGTAGAGGAACAATCTGAGAAGATTGAAACTGTACAAAATAAATGTGAAGAAATGAACACGCGAATTGATTCAATAACTGAATTCGTCGAAATTCGTACGAAACGACATGAAGACAAAATCGCACAAGAACTGAAAGGGATTTCAAATCAGGTAGAAGTGGGCACACAAGAACGTTTGAAGGTGCTAACAAAACTAAACAACTTGCAAGCAACGGTAGATACCATGCCGGCAGCTGGAGGTTCGACGCACCCGTTAAACTTAAATGTGCCACCTACGTTGAAATTTTCGGGATCGCCCGAAGAACATCCATATTCGTTCTTAAAGGCACTAGATAGTTTTATGGCTCTTAGTCGCTTGCCAGAGCAATATAAAACGCATTTATTGTACCAGATTTTACAAAAAAATGCAAGAACATGGTTAGAAACGCTTGAACCGTTTCCTCAAACAATTCAAGAATTTAAAATAAAATTTTTAAATAGATATTGGAGCGAGGAAATTCAACTCAACCACAAGATGACAGTTATGAATACGTACTACAAGCCGACGCTAGGAAGCATGCGCGATTATGCGGCGGGGAAGATTGCTGCACTCAAGTTATGTTCGCCACCTATGGAAGACAAAGAAATTATTTGTTTATTAACAAGACATTTCCCATACAGCATACAGAACTTGATAAGAAGCATAGCTCCGCGTGACATTGAGGCATTCCAAAGCTTGCTAGGTAATTATGATATTACAGCAGATAATGTCATGAAGGGAGGCAAGACTAGTACGACGATTAATGCCATCAGCACGAGTGTGGGAGGTCAAGAGGCAAAATCATCGAAACAGAGCGATCAACCAAACAATAAAAAGAATGATCGAAATACGGAAGAAAATAACTTTCGAATGAAACGAAAGACCGAACTTCAAAACCAGGAGGGGAGAAGACTAATAAAACATACCCTCAAAACAAGCGCAAGACTAAAGAAGAAGAGAATAATGAAGAATTAGGGGACAAACATCAATGTCAGCCATCAACATCGGGAAACTGCCACAGTTCGATGTGAGCGGGAACCCCATGTCGAACAACGTTCAAGCTGAATACAACGTGGTTCCTGTAATCTCTGTAGGTGATCCACCGACGGGTGTCATATGGAATATGGTCACAACGAACGAGTATCCATATCGTTGTCCGGTGATTGAAGTATGCTGCGGCGACGTGGTGATGAAGGCGTTAGTGGACACTGGCTCCATGGCAACCATAATGGATGAAGACGCCTACAATGCGTTAAGGGAATCGAAGATTGAACTACCTCAATTGCCAATTAAAAGTACGCGAATTACAACTGCGATTGGAAACAAGTCGAGCCCGATCAAAAAACAAATTTATGCACCATTAGAAATAGGAGGCAAGGTCTATGACACGCCATGTCTCGTAGTAAAAGGACTCACGTACGCAGTAATTTTAGGCATTGATTTTCTCGTGGAGAATGATGTAATTGTAGATACCAGAGCCGCGAAAATTCTGATAGGTCGTGGAAACGCGAGAATTAACACAGTGATGAAATTTGATGAAGAAAAGTTAATTGAAAATGAGGATGAAATAGATTTATGTTCGTCCGCGACAAATGACTTGATTGAATCAATTGAAGAGAAAGTTAATTCCGCTGATCTCCTCGACAAAGAACAGAAGGCCAAGTTATCGAAGTTACTCATCAGCGCCAAAAGGGTGTTCGAGAAAAATCGCGAGCCAGTGAAAAATTACGTGTTTCGTATCCAACTCACAGACGAGACGCCGTTCAAAGGACGCAGCTATCCTATACCAGTGGCGTACCAAGAAGCAATTTCAAAACAATTGAAGAAATGTTAGAAGAAGGCATAATCAAAAGGGCGACTACGGCGTATGTCAATCCAATTGTAATAGTGAAAAAGCAGAACGGCACATTGCGCTTATGCTTAGACGCGCGTTACTTGAATTCGCTGACAATACCGTATAGGGATGTACCGCCCAAAATTGATGAAATATTGTTACGATTCGCCAATAAGGGGTACTTCTCATCAACGGACTTCAGCAAGGCATATTATCAAATGAGGTTGCATCCGAAGGATCAGAAATACACAGGGTTCGTCTACAAGGGGCGAAGCTATGTATTTCAACGTGTCCCATTTGGATTGCGTAACAGTGGAGCTGCGCTGGTTCAATGTTTGGACGAGATTATGAACAATGCTGGGTTACAAGACACCACTCTTTACGTTGATGATATCTTAGTTCATTCGACAGATTTTGAACGTCACCTTGAAGCATTGGGAAAGTTATTACCATTGTTGATTCAAAATAACTTGGTATTAAATCTGAAAAATCCCATTTTTGTGTACCACAAATCAAATTTCTGGGATATGAAATCACGAAGAATGGAATTCAAATGGGATTGGATAGAATTAAAGAAATCGAAGCCATACCCCGACCAAAGAATAATAGGCAACTAAAGAGAATTTAGGAGTCTGCAATTATTTTAGCAGGTTTTGCTATAATTATGCTCTAACGATAGCTCCATTATATCGATTATTGCGAAAAGATCAGAAATGGGAATGGACGGAACTTCAACAGAAGGCGTCGACGATCTTAAGCATATGTTTGTACAAACATGCACGATTTCACATCCAGATTTCACGCAGCCTATGTATCTACAAACAGATAGTAGTGATTTGGGTGTGGGAGCGATGTTTGTACCAAGTCATTGATGGGGAGACAAAAATCATCAATTGGTCAGCACTGCTTTAAAAGGGCCGCAGATCCGTTTTACGACATCGGAGAAAGAAGCCTATGCCGTTGTTTGGGCCCTAACTAAATTAAAGAATTACTTAATGGGGAGGAGTTTTGTCATCAAACCGATCACAAAGCCCTAATCTTTTTAAATCGTTGCAATTGGCAAAACGATAGGCTGATGAGGTGGTCACTGTGGCTACAACAATTTGACTTTCGAATCGAGTATGTCGAGGGGCAGAAAAATGTATTACCTGACTTACTCAGTCGTCAGTTCCCAGCTCCAGAGACGAATATCACCCATAAAGGCGTCGAACAAGTCAATGCAATCGATCTAAAAATTCCTCAAAGTTTTCTATGGGATTGGTCCACATTGGCAGACCTTCAAAATCACGACGACGAAATTAGTAAAGTCAAGCGTGTGCTTGAGGGAAGAGGGCAAACAGAAGACGAAGAAGTCGTGACGAAATTGCAGAGAGATCCCGAGAGGTGGAGATTGACCAATGACATGGTGCTGATTCGATTGGACACCGCTCCAATTACCTACAAAATTTGGATCCCAAAAGCGCACGCGGAGGAACTAATTAACTATGTCCACGCTCAAGCCGCACATTACGGGTCCACAAAAATTAAAAGCATTATAAGCGAACTATGTTATTGGAAAAACATGGATAGGGATGTGAAACGAGTAATCAAGTCGTGCGAGACATGCATGAGGACAAAGTTCCGAATCGATCGTATGCGGGTACAGTGACACCGATCATTCCCGAAGGGAAAAATGATATCATTGCAGTCGATTGTACGGGCCATTACCAAAATCGAGGCGCGGGAATAAGTATATCATGGTCATCATCGACTTGTTTACAAAGTTTACACAAGTGTACCCCATTAATAAGATCACCACTAACCAGTGTTTACGACAGCTGGAGAAATATTTAGCAATAGCAGGACAGTATCGTAGAGTCTTGAGTGACCATGGAACTCAATTCACTAGCCAACTGTGGAAAACAGCATTACAAGAGAAAAATTTAACTCCAATTTACTCGTCCATTCGCCACCCGCAATCAAATCCAAGCGAACGGGTGATGAAAGAAATGTCGAGACTGTTCCGAACTTATTGCAGCCAGAAACATGACGATTGGACCGAGTTAGTGCCCCATGTGAATCGATGGTTGAACCACGTGCCGCATGAAAGCATCGGGATGAGTCCATACGAGGCCATTTCGCCCGCAAACCACCACATGTGTTGGGATATCTAGACCGTGAAGATGTGACCGGACCGGAACCCTACCACACGGAACAACAAATTCTGGATAGGCTCCGCAAGGCTGCCGAAGAACGGAAAAAGAAAGTAAAAAAGCCGACCATATGTGTTTAGGGTGAATCAAAAAGTCATGCTACGAACTCCAAAGGTATCAGTACCAAGGCTAAAATTATTTGCTAAATTCTTTCACCTGTACGAGGGACCGTACACAGTGACAAGATTGGTAGCTCCAAATGCAGCCGAATTAATAGATGAAGACGGAAGAGTAATAGGAACATATAACTTCTTCAACTTGAAACCTTACTAAATAACGGGTTGCTGATTCGAATGATCAGGTAACAGAAAGATGAAAAGTCGATGGGAAAAATAAAAGAATTCTTGAATAGTTCTCGTTGAAGATTCTTCTCCATCATTTTAAATGACCGTCGAAGAATCTTACCGTTATGGGGGCAATGAGACGAAAATGGACGAAATCCATTCGTCCCATAATAAATCTACAACCAGCCCGAACACCATAAGGCGCAGGCAGCTTTGAAAGCCGCGCGCCGTCGACGTCAGCGGATGACGAAGGCGTCGAATAATTTCGAAGCCTACAACCGGAACCGATGGTCGCCAATGAGGAGAGAGCCGAAAATCCCACGATAGCCATTGGTCGGCGTAGGTCACGCGAGGAGAGTAGGACAGAGGCAGCCTGGTAACCGATGTAGAATTTTGTCTTCTAGAAAGAGTTTCCGACGAGGCAAGACGGGTCTTCTAGAAAAAGTTGTCGACGAGGTGAGACGTGTAGGACGTTTCTTCTAGGAAAAGTTGTCGACGAGGCGAGACGTGTAGAATGTTTCTTCTAGAACAAGTTTTCGACGACGTGAAACGTTGCTTTTAGAAAAAAGTTAACGACGAGATGCAATATCCGCTAGGAGCAGTTTTGTTCTAAAACAGAATTCATGACCAAGTATAACGTGAGTCGGTGCGTAATTCACAACTTCCAACGCCACCAGAACTTTCAAAGGGCACGGGAGCAAAGTGAAACGAGCCCGATGTTCAAATCAAGAATTATTTAATGAACTGGTGTCCGGAATGAGTTTGTGAGGAAGAAAATTAAAGACGTCTGAACTTTCTGAACTGACGTGTAATTCGCATTGAAGGAAAACGAAGAAAGAAGAAGGGAGAAGATAGAAGAAGAAGGTACAGCCGAGAAGTTGGTACGTGACGTGGAATACAGCGAGTACGAGAGGCGCCGCGGTGCAATTCACCGTTGCATCCCGAGGTCGCCATCGGGCCCGCCGCTACTCCACAGGCTCGCCGAGGGTTCCATTTGTTCGAGCGGCCGTGAAGACAGCGAGGTCATCGCTACGCCCTTCCCGGCTGCTAGTGGGCGAACGGGAGGTCTCCGGAACGCGCGCGAGAGGGGGAGGTGTAACGGTATTTCACCGCCATGCAGCAAACGAGAGTGAGTACCTGTAAACTTTGACACAGTGCTGTAAAAATACAAGGTATTAGCAGAAATAGGAGAGGCTAATGAGGACAATTCTAGATTTGGATTTGGTCTTTCTTTCATGTTCAAAGGGTCGTTCTAACAGAATTTAAAATAGAATACGATGCTTACATGCATCTAAACCAGAACAATAAGTAACTTTGTTAAAATCAGTCTTTTTCTTTATCGAAAGAGTCAGTGTACATGTGCTTTTATGTGAAAGGCAATAAGTAATGCCACACTAATTTAAGTAGTAATGAAAATCTTAAGAGAATGTTTAGGTAAATCCAGCTGGAAATAGGATTATCGAAATCTCTCTTAGGTGTAATGTGTACAGGCAGTGTAGGGCAAAGCAGTGGTTTGCCCGCTGCATGTTGTAATGTTATGTAATCAATTTTGGTTAATGAATGAGATATAAAGCATTTGTGGATTGTGATTTTCCCTGGTCACTAAACCATGTAGGATTTCCTAGGGAGGGAGCATCCTATAAAAGAAAATATTTTGATAAACAACCGGCAGGGCCTGGCGACGGGGCGGTGACTGGAGCGCCGTGACGTCCTGGTGACACCCACGCCAGAAGCATTTGATTCTCGTGGGGTATATCCGCCCTAGCCCATCAAAGGTTGGTTAGTGCCGGCATGTCGAGAGATGGCATGTTCCGTTGCAATATATATATATATGCATTATTGTTGTTTTATCACTGTGAAATATAATTATTTTACATGGTCCTCTCATTGGCTTTCAAAACCGCATGTTTACTTTGGAACATTCACACTGAAATGAAGTCATTTGAATTTAGGTATTTACAGTACAATACAAATTTACAAATATTTTGTCCCGTCCACAAACGATGAAACATACAACTTATCTAGAAAATATGTTGATGTGTTATGTGACAAGTTGTGTAACAAGATAGAATATGCTACTGAAAGAAAATTGTAAATGCCGGCTGTTCTGATCGGTAGTTTTACGCGGTTCCTCTAATCACTACCAGGCAAATGCCGGAGCAGTATTCTAACAAGCTTAGTGACGGACAGTAGCGCGGTAACCGCAGCCAGGGACGTCAACACGATGTCGAGGGTCGGCAGCGCATTTCTGGAGTAGTTACAATAAAATCGCTCAATTCTAAACCAAAGTCGACAGTTGTAATGCGGATATCGTGAGAGGTACGCAGTCATGGTTGAACGTGGAAATATGAAATGCTGAAACCTTCAGGCACAATTACTCAACATTCAGACCCACTAGAGAAGACACCGTTGGTGTAGGTGTTTTCGTAGTGCATAAAGACAACTTTCAAGCAGTTGAGGTGCAGGTTGATGACAAATTCGAAATCATAGGTGTTGACATTCGAGATGGAAGTTCATAAAACCAGTGGGAGGTTACACGTGTGTATAAATAACAAGATAGCCACAAACCGCTGCAAAGGATTGCAGCCAAAACCCGAATGATCAGGAAAAGTTAAAGAAATGTCGTTATCGGAGGAGACTTAAATTTAGCCTATGCTGAATGGAAGGGAGACGCGTGGGTTGAAGGCGCCGCCTAACGCCTCTTAAACGAGTCGGTTTGGGACAACGGCTTAACTCAGGTAGCGACTGAACCGCCCCGCGCTAAAGCCTTCCTGGATGTTTTCCTTTTTAGACTGCTGGAAAACTAATTGCATGCGAAGTAATACCTGGAATTAGAGTTCAAAAAGTCCTTCGGAGAATGGGTAAGGTGTGTAAGGGAAATGATCTTGTGAAAGAAATACAAATATTTCATTATAATAGAACAGAGGTCGAGGTCACAAATCTGCAGAAGTATTTGAGAAATTTCCGACTTGGTCTTCTAGGGGGTGTGCAGTAGAAGTAATTTGAACAAATTTTAAAAACATTTCGGAATGCTTGACAAAATTTGAGTCTTCCAAAAATATTCGATGTAATTCAGATCCTGAGTTCTACAACAAAGAAGTGAGGCGACTGAACAGGTGGGTTAGAAAAGCGTACTGTAGACGTGAGTAATCTGGTGATCTGGAGAGTAGACGGTTCGTTAACTACAGATGGTAGTGAAGAGCCGACTTCTTTACGTAGATACTATGCATCTGTTTTTAAACCAAATGACCTAAACTCAGTAACGTTAACAGCACCCGTAAATGAAAGTTTCCGGGTCGATACAGGAATTATTAGAAGAATCGCTAAAATTAAGAGAATTAAATCTGCTTTACCTGATGGTTAAATACTAACATTAGGATAGGAAGCCACGATTTCATACCTTGCGCGATTAGTGTTATTATTTTAGCGTGCTAGCGACTATTATTTTGATTATTGTTATTATTAATAGTAATTATAATAATATTTCACAAAATTGGAAAGAGTTATTCGTTGTACCAATTCTTAAGGGGAAGGCAGGACAATTGTTAACAATCACAGGCCTATAAATTTAAAGTCAATCGTCTGCGAGCATATGGAACACATAATTGTAAAGTGTATTACATGATGCTGAAATAACTCTGGCCCGATAGGCTACTTGGAAATCAACGCGGTTTTCGTCCGAGGAATACATGCTACAGTCAGACTATGCAAGAGCATAACAGATTCATTAGACAAAGGTAGTAGGATCGACGCAATGCTATTCGATTTTTCTAAGATATTTAATCTTGTTTCACATGGAATTCAATTATCAATGTGGCCGAAACTGAAGTAGACCATAGAATAATCTTGTGGATTAAAAATTTCTTACGAGACTTACTCAGCTGGATTAATCGGAGTTTGTATTAAATACTCATGTAAAGCCGATGTGACCTCTGGAGTCCCACAGAGAAGTCGGTTAAGGCCACTGCTGTTCTTATCTCATTAACGATATTGCTACAGCAATCTAATCTAAAATTGGACTTTTCGATCCGATGATTGCGTAGGAGTATTGGCACCTCTGAGAATGAACATGTTCTACAGGATGTTCTAAACTGTTCATGGAACTACGCCTGCACAAATAAGATGAAATTAAATACAGAAAAGCAAATATCGACGCAATAATTAACTGCATCTTGTAAGTTCACGCCTTCAAGAATTCACAGCCAGTTGGTATAAATTTATATTGTTGGACTGTTTCAATTGCTATAAGACCATAATTTCTAGTTTAGAGAAAAGAAATCTTGGAAGTTTGTAAAGGTGCAGTTACTTATGGAGTGACGAAGTTCACTTTCTGGGGAAAAGCATGATCCGCCGTATACGGACCTTCAGTCTATTAGGGGAAGGTCGGGTGGTATCGGCCACCTTAACTTTAAATATGATTTCTCAAGGAAGGTTGGTTAACATTATTTGTAATATACAGAATATGAAACGTCAATCTCTTACTCACACACTCTATCAAAGCCGTGTGGTTTGAAAGTAAAATTAGATGATCATTTGGGGATAGTAAAAATCAATCAAGTTGACAATTTACACGTCTAAAACGTGGAGGGTGGTATCGGACAATTAAGTAAATAATGGTAATATAATTTTAATGGAGTTTTTTACAGCAATTCATCGAAGATACGCTCACTATTGAGACAAATATTTCATTGCTTAATACAAAGAAAAAATGAGAATTTGGTTACATGGAAAAAAACATTCTTGAATTAAAAACAAAAACTCTACTATAATGTTCAATTTATAGCTTCACAACTATAATTTTTGAAGGGTTTTTCTTTTGAACTGACCTTCATAATGACTATCTTCCTATTATTTCTTTCCATTTCCCTCAAATTTTATCTATAGTTTTCTGAAACACGGACAAAATCTGCATTAGTATTCGAATATTACCTCCTGACAATATACACACAAGAAATACGGAAAAGTGTAGAGAAGGCGAAGAAGTAACTGTCCGGTACCACCCGATTCTACTTGGTCCGATACCAAATGAACGACCCTCATCCTTCAGAAGAATCACAACACAGATATAAATTGTACAAACACACTTGTACTGCTGTAAGTTAACAAATACACCTAAGTAAGGATAATAGTCACAGTACAATGTATTTAAACCTATTATAAGAAAAGTTTCAAAGCTCCAAAGTTATCTTCGTTCACTGGTCAGCATAAAAAAAACGCAATGCGTGTCGCAATAACCAAACTGATTGATATACTCAACTCATACGGCGTATGCAAAGCTGATTCGTGTCCAGGAACCCACTGGCAGTGTGGCACGCGCTACTACCATTGCCCAGTTCCCTAAACTACTTTTGTCCGATACAACCCGTTGTCCGATATCACCCGACCTTCCCCTATACACTAGATAGACATAAACGAAAGGTTTTCGAAGACCATAACTCAGACATGACCATCAGTACAATGTTTGCCCAGTAGACGTCCTGGAAGTTAGCAGGTCCATTTCATCCAATCCCAAAACTGCATAGCTCATAATTTGCCGCTTTTTTGCCGTTTTTGAGATGCGAAAACCAAAAATTTGCCGCGAGCCATTTTCCCCCAAAAATCAGTGGTCCTGCTAACTACCAATGGAAGTTAGCAGGTCCATTTCATCCAATCACAAAACTGCATAGCCCATAATGTTCAGCTATTTTGCCGTTTTTAAGATGTGAAAACCAAAAATTGATATCTCCATTATTTCAAAAAATATTAAGAATTAAAAAAAACAATAAAGATACCTTCAATATAAGAGCGCAATCAAAGAAGTAAAAGGACGTCCCCCGTACAAAATCACACATAACAACTCATAATCGACGCCAAAATTTCCCAAAAACTAGTGAAAAACAAAATCTGTAATAAAAAATTTGCCGCCAACCAGTTAGACACAATTACCCGGGTTCGAATCCCAGATATGCACCTCTTAAATTAGCCCCATTCAATAAATAGACGCATTCTCTAGTAAACCATTAGCTTTAACAATTCATACTGTGCGCCGAAATTAGCACCAACCAAATGGCAAACATAATCATTAATAAAATAATTTGCCGCGGATCGGCTAGTTTAAATTACCCGGGTTCGAATCCCCAAAACTTATATTTTGAAAGATCCTTTCAAGGAAACGCGCGGTGTCTCCAAAACCATTAGCCATAACAATTCAGTATGAGCGCCGAAATTAGCTGCATGAAAGTGTAAAATATTATTTGTAATCAAAAAATTTGCCGCGAACCGGTTAGTGAATGTTTCTTGAGTTTTTATTTCCAAACATTTATCACTTCGATCGGCGCTTTTCTAGAAAAGTGCGCCGTATCTCCTCAAACATTAACCTTAACGATTCACGTTCTGCGCCGAAATATGCTGTAAGTATGTGCCAACAATAATCTGTAATCAAAAAATTTGCCGCGAACCGGTTAGTGACTGTTTCTGGGGTTTCAAATTCAAAAAATATCCCTCATCGAACGGCCTCTTTCTAGAATAGTGCGCCGTATCTCCTAAACCATTAACCTTAACGATTCACGTTCTGCGTCGAAATCTACTGTGAGCATGTGCCAACCATAATCTGTAATCAAAAAATTTGCCGCGAACCGGTTAGTGACTGTTTCTTGAGTTTTTATTTCCAAAATGTGTATCACTTCGATCGGCGCCTTTCTAAAAAAGTGTGCCGTATCTCCTAAACCATTAACCTTAACGATTCACGTTCTGCGCCGAAATCTGCTGTGAGCATGTGCCAACAATAATCTGTAATCAAAAAATTTGCCGCAAACCGGTTAGTGACTGTTTCTTGAGTTTTTATTTCCAAAAAGTGTATCACTTCGATCGGCGCCTTTCTAAAAAAGTGAGCCGTATCTCCTAAACCATTAACCTTAACGATTCACGTTCTGCGCCGAAATCTGCTGTGAGCATGTGCCAACAATAATCTGTAATCAAAAAATTTGCCGTGAACCGGTTGGTGACTTTTTCCTGAGTTTTTATTTCCAAAAAATGTATCACTTCGATCGGCGTCTTTCTAAAAAAGTGTGCCGTATCTCCTAAACTATTAACCTTAACGATTCACGTTTTGCGCCGAAATCTGCTGTGAGCATGTGCCAACAATAATCTGTAATCAAAAAATTTGCCGCGAACCGGTTGGTGACTTTTTCCTGAGTTTTTATTTCCAAAAAATGTATCACTTCGATCGGCGTCTTTCTAAAAAAGTGTGCCGTATCTCCTAAACTATTAACCTTAACGATTCACGTTCTGCGCCGAAATCTGCTGTGAGCATGTGCCAACAATAATATGTAATCAAAAAATTTGCCGTGAACCGGTTAGTGACTGTTTCTTGAGTTTTTATTTCCAAAAAATGTATCACTTCGATCGGCGTCTTTCTAAAAAAGTGAGCCGTATCTCCTGAACCATTGACCTTAACGATTCACGTTCTGTGCCAAAATCTGCTGTGAGCGTGTGCCAACAATAATCTGTAATCAAAAAATTTGCCGCGAACCGGTTAGTGTTTCTTTCTTGGGTTTCAAATTCCAAAAATATCCCTCTTCGAACGGCCTCTTTCTAGAATAGTGCGCCATATCTCCTAAACCATTAACCTTAACGATTCACGTTCTGCGCCGAAATCTGCTGTGAGCATGTGCCAACAATAATCTGTAATCAAAAAATTTGCCGTGAACCGGTTGGTGACTTTTTCCTGAGTTTTTATTTCCAAAAAATGTATCACTTCGATCGGCGTCTTTCTAAAAAAGTGTGCCGTATCTCCTAAACTATTAACCTTAACGATTCACGTTTTGCGCCGAAATCTGCTGTGAGCATGTGCCAACAATAATCTGTAATCAAAAAATTTGCCGCGAACCGGTTGGTGACTTTTTCCTGAGTTTTTATTTCCAAAAAATGTATCACTTCGATCGGCGTCTTTCTAAAAAGTGTGCCGTATCTCCTAAACTATTAACCTTAACGATTCACGTTCTGCGCCGAAATCTGCTGTGAGCATGTGCCAACAATAATATGTAATCAAAAAATTTGCCGTGAACCGGTTAGTGACTGTTTCTTGAGTTTTTATTTCCAAAAAATGTATCACTTCGATCGGCGTCTTTCTAAAAAAGTGAGCCGTATCTCCTGAACCATTGACCTTAACGATTCACGTTCTGTGCCAAAATCTGCTGTGAGCGTGTGCCAACAATAATCTGTAATCAAAAAATTTGCCGCGAACCGGTTAGTGTTTCTTTCTTGGGTTTCAAATTCCAAAAATATCCCTCTTCGAACGGCCTCTTTCTAGAATAGTGCGCCATATCTCCTAAACCATTAACCTTAACGATTCACGTTCTGCGCCGAAATCTGCTGTGAGCATGTGCCAACAATAATCTGTAATCAAAAAAAATGCCGCGAACCGGTTAGTGACTGTTTCTTGGGTTTCAAATTCCAAAAATATCATTCTTCGAACGGCCTCGTTCTAGAATAGTGCGCCGTATCTCCTAAAGCATTGACCTTAACAATTCCCGCTCTTCTCCGAATGATGCTGTCAGTAAGTGCCAACTACAATATGTACTCAAATAATTTCCCGCGAACCACTTAGTTACTGTTTCCCGGGTTCAAAATATCAAAAATGTACCTTTTCGAACGGCCTCTTTCGAGAAAAGCGTGCCGTGTCACGTAAACAATTGACCTTAACAATTCTCGCTCTGCACCGAATGATGCGGTCAGTAAGTGCCAACTACAATCTGGAAGCAAATAATTTGCCATGAACCGGTTAGTTACAGTTTCCTGGGTTCAAAATATCAAAAATGTACCTTTTCGAACGGCCTCTTTCAAGAAAAGTGCGCCGTATCTCCTAAATCATTGACCTTAACAATTCCCGCCTTGCGCCAAAATTACCTGTGGGCAAGTCATAACTATCATCTGTAATCAAAGAATTTGCCGCGACCCGATTAGTTTCTGGTTTTTGGGTTCAAATTTCCAAAAATGTACCTCTACTAACGGCCTCTTTCCAGAAAAGCGCGCTGTGTCTCCTAAACTATTGACCTCAACAACTCGCATTCTGCTCTGAAATCAGGTGTGAACAAGTGATATATATAATCTGTAATCAAAAAATTTGCCGCGGACCGTTTTGTTACAGTATCCCGGGTTCAAAATTTAAATACGTATCTCTTGGAATGGTCTCTTCAATGGAAACGCTTCGTGTCTCCTAAACCAATAACCTAAACAATTCATCCTCTTCGTCTAGTGGCAATAATTATCTGTATGCCGCGGGTATGTTAGTTACAGTAACCGGGGTTCGGATTCCCGAAATTTACATCTTCCCATTTGAGGAAAAGACGCTCTGTCTCCTAAAACATTGCCCTTAACATTTTATACTGTTCGTTGAAATAAGGTTTAACTTAGTGTTAAATATAATCTGTTATAAAAAATATTGCCGCAGGCCTATTAGTTACATTAATGAAATTTTATTGAAAAAAAAATGTCTATCTTAAAATTTATCCTAGCGGTAAGACGCCGAAAATATTTTGAATTTCTGGAGTTTTTGAAAAAACAAATTTTTGAACGAAACTGTGACCTGCAGCGTTCTCTAAAACGTTCATTGTAATATCCAACAATAAAATGTAATAAAAAATGTTAGATTTATGTTTCCCAGGTGCTTCATGTAATGTACCTCCAAAATTATAATATCAGTTTCCAATTCAATGGGCCGAGAGATCAGTTAGATCGATTAGGGACTTATATATTTCGGAGAATATCGGCCGAACGTTTACTCGGATTTAGGCCGGCCGGCCGGAGAGGCATACGTTTCGCCGTCATTTATTTATTTATTTGCCAAAAAACAGTAAAAACTGTATATGACGTTTGGGGAAGAGATGTATCGGCGCACATTTTCTTGAGGGACAGAATTAAAAGAAAAAAACGAAAATAAAAAACGAAAAAAAAAATTAAATTAGAAAGTAATTATTTTAGAAAAATGAAAATGTTTGAAAAATGTTTGTTCCCGAGTTATAGAAAATCAATTTCAACGTTCAAGAAAATGTGCGCCGATAAAACTCGAAGATTATATTTAACACTAAGTTAAAGCTTATTCCAACGAACAGTATAAAATGTTAAGGGATTTTTTTTGGGAGACAGAGCGTCTTTTCCTCAAATGGTAAGATGTAAATTTCGGGAATCTGAACCCCGGTTACTGTAACTAATATACTCGCCACATACAGATGATTATTGCCACTAGGCGAAGAGGATGAATTGTTTAGGTTATTGGTTTAGGAGACACGAAGCGTTTCCAATGAAGAGACCATTCCAAGAGATACGTATTTAAATTTTGAACCCGGGATACTGTACAAAACGGTCCGCGGCAAATTGTTTGATTACAGATTATATATATCACTTGTTCACACCTGATTTCAGAGCAGAATGCGAGTTGTTGAGGTCAATAGTTTAGGAGACACAGCGCGCTTTTCTGGAAAGAGGCCGTTAGTAGAGGTACATTTTTGGAAATTTGAACCCAAAAACCAGAAACTAACCGGGTCGCGGCAAATTCTTTGATTACAGATGATAGTTGTGACTTGCCCACAGGTAATTTTGGCGCAAGGCGAGAATTGTTAAGGTCAATGATTTAGGAGATACGGCGCACTTTTCTCGAAAGAGGCCGTTCGAAAAGGTACATTTTTGATATTTTGAACCCAGGAAACTGTAACTAACCGGTTCATGGCAAATTATTTGCTTCCAGATTGTAGTTGGCACTTACTGACCGCATCATTCGGTGCAGAGCGAGAATTGTTAAGGTCAATTGTTTACGTGACACGGCACGCTTTTCTCGAAAGAGGCCGTTCGAAAAGGTACATTCTTGATAATTTGAACCCGGGAAACAGTAACTAAGTGGTTCGCGGGAAATTATTTGAGTACATATTGTAGTTGGCACTTACTGACAGCATCATTCGGTGCAGAGCGGGAATTGTTAAGGTCAATGGTTTAGGAAATACGGCGCACTATTCTAGAAAGAGGCCGTTCGAAGAGGGATATTTTTGGATTTGAAACCCAAGAAACAGTCACTAACCGGTTCGCGGCAAATTTTTTGATTACAGATTATTGTTGGCACATGCTCACAGCAGATTTCGGCGCAGAACGTGAATCGTTAAGGTTAATGGTTTAGGAGATACAACGCACTATTCTAGAAAGAGGCCGTTCGATGAGGGATATTTTGGAATTTGAAACCCAAGAAAGAAACACTAACCGGTTCGCGGCAAATTTTTTGATTACAGATTATTGTTGGCACATGCTCACAGTAGATTTCGGCGCAGAACGTGAATCGTTAAGGACAATGGTTTAGGAGATACGGCGCACTATTCTAGAAAGAGGCCGTTCAAAGAGGGATATTTTTTGGAATTTGAAACCCAAGAAACAGTCACTAACCGGTTCGCGGCAAATTTTTTGATTACAGATTATTGTTGGCACATGCTCACAGTAGATTTCGGCGCAGAACATGAATCGTTAAGGACAATGGTTTAGGAGATACGGCGCACTATTCTAGAAAGAGGCCGTTCGATGAGGGATATTTTTGGAATTTGAAACCCCAGAAACAGTCACTAACCGGTTCGCGGCAAATTTTTTGATTACAGATTATTGTTGGCACATGCTCACAGCAGATTTCGGCGCAGAACGTGAATCGTTAAGGTTAATGGTTTAGGAGATACGGCGCACTATTCTAGAAAGGCGCCGATCGAAGTGATACACTTTTGGAAATAAAAACTCAAGAAACAGTCACTAACCGGTTCGCGGCAAATTGTTTGATTACAGATTATTGTTGGCACATGCTCACAGCAGATTTCGGCGGAGAACGTGAATCGTTAAGAATAAAGGTTTAGGAGATACGGCGCGCTTTTCTAGAAAGGCGCCGATCGAAGGGATACATTTTTGGAAATAAAAACTCAAGAAACAGTCACTAACCGGTTAGCGGCAAATTTTTTGATTACAGATAATATTTTACACTTTCATGCAGCTAATTTCGGCGTTCGTACTGAATTGTTATGGCTAATGGTTTTGGAGACACCGCGCGTTTCCTTGAAAGGATCTTTCAAAATATAAGTTTTGGGGATTCGAACCCGCGTAATTTAAACTAGCCGATCCGCAGCAAATTATTTTATTAATGATTATGTTTGCCACTTGGTTGGTGCTAATTTCGGCGCACAGTATGAATTGTTAAAGCTAATGATTTACTAGAGAATGCGTCTATTTATTGAATGGGGCTAATTTAAGAGGTGCATATCTGGGATTCGAACCCGGGTAATTGTGTCTAACTGGTTGGCGGCAAATTTTTTATTACAGATTTTGTTTTTCACTAGTTTTTGGGAAATTTTGGCGTCGATTATGAGTTGTTATGTGTGATTTTGTACGGGGGACGTCCTTTTACTTCTTTGATTGCGCTCTTATATTGAAGGTATCTTTATTGTTTTTTTTAATTCTTAATATTTTTTGAAATAATGGAGATATCAATTTTGGTTTTCACATCTTAAAAACGGCAAAATAGCTGAACATTATGGGCTATGCAGTTTTGTGATTGGATGAAATGGACCTGCTAACTTCCATTGGTAGTTAGCAGGACCACTGATTTTTGGGGGAAAATGGCTCGCGGCAAATTTTTGGTTTTCGCATCTCAAAAACGGCGAAAAAGCGGCAAATTTTGAGCTATGCAGTTTTGTGATTGGATGAAATGGACCTGCTAACTTCCAGGACGTGCCCAGTAGATCACCGCCATGTCAGCCTTTACTTATCTTTAAAAATCATTTAACAAATTTTCGTATTTGAAAACTTTCGGAAATTGTTCACAAATTTCACTTAAGACATACTGAACATATTTCATGATACATGGAAATCTTGATCATAAACGTCGTTTTAGGAAATATGGCGACCAGTGTAGCCAACTTATCGCTTCGGAATTCCGGGGTTTATATCCCCTCGAATTTATTATAAACAAAGTATATTTGCGGTATAATTTATCATAGTTTTCTAATTTCCATTACCTTCCTTTTCATATTTACTCAATCATTTAACCAATCAATCGTTTTATATTATAATCACAAGTCAATTAAATCAATGATCACCCGCCTGGAGTGACCTCGCCAAAAGGACACAAATATAATTGAACGGTCTTAGACAACTTCGGTTAATGGATTTTCATATTAATTTATTTTATTTTTATTTATTTTACGTCAAAAACAGTTAAAAACGTGCCTGCTACGGGAAGACGTGAATTCTGTGCATGTTTTCTTAATTCTCAGATCCCTTCCCTAAACCATATCAAGTTAAAATATGAATACAATGAGTGATGAGCTAATGAGCGTTTTTGGGGAGAATATATATTCGAAGAAAATATTTGCTCTGATGTAATAAAATCTATTTTCAAGGACAAATCAGCTCTAGATTTGGGTTCTTATATCCAATCATGTCCTTCCTGAAGGAATATACTTCTGCCGCGACAACATGGAGAACGACAATTGAATAACTTTATTTCCCACTGAACTCTAGAAGGTGTGCACAGATAATGAAGATACATTTATCTCCAGAAGGAAAACAAAGGGTCATCTCAGCATTTGCTCAAAGGTTAAGGGAAAACCTGATCTAGACGGGGATCATTGCCGCAGAAGCTGAGGTTCAATACTTATTATAGTTTGTTTAGAATTAGACAGTCCATATAGTAAATAATACATTAAATATCATTGTTAAATTAACATTAATTTGATTTTTGATGCTCGGTATACTTTACTGTTACATCGGCATAACACCACCAAACTCAATGATGAAAAGCCACTCATAACGGCCTGCGTACTTTATGGATTTTAACGACTTCCATAAGTTAAGAACGATAAAATACAATGGCTTATGAAAACTCCTATTCTAAGGAAAATTATTTCTTATTACATTATTCATTCCTATCAGAATAAGGTATTACAAAAAGTTTCGGTCTGTTTAACAACACATGTGTGATAGCCCAAATAACGGACTTAGCTGGTTTTATAGCTCTCCTAAAGCCTCGGTTTACAAACTTGAACCGCTCGTTGATTTGCTCTAAATCGGCCTAATGACGTTTACAACTATTACGTAGCATTCGCGTTTTTCGTTTCTTAATTGCCGACTCGGTGGCTGCACAACGAGAGCAGGCGCCGTCGCCCGCGGGCGGGCCATCGGCCGCGGGGTGTTGCTCCGTTGCGACAGCGCCACCGCCACAGACACTCAATCGCTGGTGGGGGCGGGCGGGGAAAGCGCCATTCAGGCGGTGCACAGCATTGTCGCTTCACCCTCCCCTCCCTACTCCGCCCCCCTCCCCACCCCCTCCACGCCCCACCCCGCTCAACCCCCGCACCTCGCCCCGCCCCATCCCTCCCCGCATCGCACCGCTGCGCCCAACAGCACCCGGTCCCGCCCTAGCCCGCCCCGCCCCCGCACTCCCCCGCTCCCTCCCGCTCCGCCCCGCCCCACCGCACCCCGCACCCTCCCCACTCCACCCTGCCCTGCCCCGCCCCACCCCGCCCCGCCCCGCCCCGCTCCGCCCCGCTCCGCCCCGCCCCGGGGCCGCGCCGGGTCAGTTCCCGCTTTGCCACGGCCGCCGCGCCGATTCGCCGTGCCATTGCGTGCTGCACGTTCTGCTGCGCATCGGGAGCGGGGCGCGGACGCGTTAGACACGCCCCTGACGGCGACCGCGGGAACATTGCTCGCCTGGGCCGAACGCTTACCTCAAACACATGTGTCACTCAACCACAGGCCCACCTCAAGTGAATGCTTGCCTAGGTCGAACGCTTATCTGAAACACGTTTCACTCAACCACGGGCCCACGTCAAGTGAATGCTTGCCTAGGTCGAACGCTTATCTGAAACACGTTTGAAACACGTTTCACTCAACCACGGGCCCACCTCAAACGAAGGTTCGTCTAGGTCGAGCTCTTACCTCCATCACAGTCACCACAGTCTTGTGCTTACTTCAAACACATGTTTCACACAACCACGGGCCCACCTCAAACGAATTATTGCCTAGACAGAACGCTTTCTTCCACCACAGCCTGGTGCTTACCTCAAACACAAGTTTCACTTAATCACGGGGCCATCTCAAATGAATGCTCGCCAGGGCCGAATGCTTACCTCAATCACATGTTTCATTCAACCACGGGGCCATCTCAAAAGAATGTTTGCCTGGGCCGAACACTTACCTCCACCACAGTCTGATGCTTACCTCAAACACATGTTTCATTCACCCACAGGCCCACCTCTATCGTAGGGTGTGTTGCAACACAATGTACCACCACATATCTCTTACATCCACATGCCCTTCAAACGAATGCTTGCCTAGATCGAATGCTTAACTTCAGGACAATCAAATGCTTACCCCAAACAGGTGTTTCATTCAACCACAACTCATCTATGTCGATTGCACCACGTGTCTCTAATCGACATTCCCTTCAAACGAAAGATTGTCTCGGCGGAATGCTTACTTCGCTCACACGTCTCTCTCAATCATATGTCCTCGTAATATACAGAATATGAAAAAGAAATATATAATTTATATACTCAATTTTTTCAATGATACGCCGTTGAACAGTGACATGAAAATTTGTCACAAATGTGCAATATTTCCCTACATTGCTTTTAATTTATTTTCATTAATCATACAGGGTTCATTACGCACAGATCTTCCAATAAACCATTGTTTTCATTGTCAGTCTTTAGCAATGAGAAAAACTGCATATCAGTGAGAAAATCACATATCAGTGGACGTGTTCATCACACAAAATACATTACACCTGTTGAGTTAATTAACTAATAAGTCACTGTTATGTAGTCAATTGAGATACCCGTTACATTCTATGTACAATGGGCCATGAAAATGGAGAGAAACCGGAAAAAACGGCGGAATCAAGAGGATTCCTAACATCCTCTAACCCTAAGCAGGATCGTCTTCCAGCACTGAAAGTGCGAAGAGTAAATAAAAGAAGTCACTGAAAGTACTACTAATAAATGGATTGGGGCGGGCTGGCGAGCAGGCGCCGTGGCGGGCGGGCGACAGGGCGGACAGTTGTTCGCCGGGGCGGGTGCAGCCGGCAGGGGAGTGGGCGGGGCGTAGCTGGTAGAGGCGGGTGCGAGGCGGGGGCGAGGCGGGGGCGAGGCGGGGGCGAGGGGGTGCGAGGGGGGTGCGAGGCGGGGGCGAGGCGGTGGCGAGGGGGGGAGAGGCGGGGGCGAGGCGGGGGAGAGGCGGGTGCGAGGCGGGGGCGAGGCGGGGGCGAGGCGGGGGCGAGGGGGTGCGAGGGGGGTGCGAGGCGGGGGCGAGGCGGTGGCGAGGGGGGGAGAGGCGGGGGCGAGGCGGGGGAGAGGCGGGTGCGAGGCGGGGGCGAGGCGGGGGCGAGGCGGGGGCGAGGGGGTGCGAGGGGGGTGCGAGGCGGGGGCGAGGCGGTGGCGAGGGGGGGAGAGGCGGGGGCGAGGCGGGGGAGAGGCGGGTGCGAGGCGGGGGCGAGGCGGGGGCGAGGCGGGGGAGAGACGGGGGAGAGACGGGGGCGAGGCGGGGGCGAGGCGGGGGCGAGGCGGGGGAGAGGCGGGGGCGAGGCGGGGGAGAGACGGGGGCGAGGCGGGGGCGAGGCGGGGGCGAGGCGGGTGCGAGGCTGGTGCGAGGCTGGTGCGAGGCGGGTGCGAGGCGGGGGCGAGGCGGGTGCGAGGCTGGTGCGAGGCTGGTGCGAGGCGGGGGCGAGGCGGGGGCGAGGGGGGTGCGAGGCGGGGGCGAGGCGGGGGCGAGGCGGGGGCGAGGGGGGTGCGAGGGGGGTGCGAGGCGGGGGCGAGGCGGGGGCGAGGCGGGGGAGAGACGGGGGCGAGGGGGGTGCGAGGGGGGTGCGAGGCGGGGGCGAGGCGGGGACGAGGGGGGGAGAGGCGGGGGCGAGGCGGGGGCGAGGGGGGGAGAGGCGGGGGCGAGGCGGGGGCGAGGGGGGAGAGGCGAGGGCGAGGCGGGGGAGAGGCGGGGGCGAGGGGGGTGCGAGGGGGGTGCGAGGGGGGGTGCGAGGCGGGGGCGAGGCGGGGGCGAGGGGGGGAGAGGCGGGGGCGAGGCGGGGGAGAGGCGGGGGCGAGGCGGGGGCGAGGCGGGGGCGAGGGGGGGAGAGGCGGGGGCGAGGCGGGGGCGAGGCGGGGGCGAGGGGGGTGCGAGGGGGGTGCGAGGCGGGGGCGAGGCGGGGGCGAGGGGGGAGAGGCGGGGGCGAGGCGGGGGCGAGGCGGGGGGCGAGGGGGTGCGAGGGGGGTGCGAGGCGGGGGCGAGGCGGTGGCGAGGGGGGGAGAGGCGGGGGCGAGGCGGGGGAGAGGCGGGTGCGAGGCGGGGGCGAGGCGGGGGCGAGGCGGGGGCGAGGGGGTGCGAGGGGGGTGCGAGGCGGGGGCGAGGCGGTGGCGAGGGGGGGAGAGGCGGGGGCGAGGCGGGGGAGAGGCGGGTGCGAGGCGGGGGCGAGGCGGGGGCGAGGCGGGGGAGAGACGGGGGCGAGGCGGGGGCGAGGCGGGTGCGAGGCGGGGGTGAGGCGGGGGCGAGGCGGGGGCGAGGCGGGGGCGAGGCGGGGGCGAGGCGGGTGCGAGGCGGGGGGTGAGGCGGGGGCGAGGCGGAGGCGAGGCGGGTGCGAGGCGGGTGCGAGGCGGGTGCGAGGCGGGTGCGAGGCGGGTGCGAGGCGGGTGCGAGGCGGGTGCGAGGCGGGTGCGAGGCGGGTGCGAGGCGGGTGCGAGGCGGGTGCGAGGCGGGTGCGAGGCGGGGGCGAGGCGGGTGCGAGGCGGGTGCGAGGCGGGGGTGAGGCGGGGGCGAGGCGGGGGCGAGGCTGGGGCGAGGCGGGGGCGAGGCGGGTGCGAGGCGGGGGCGAGGCGGGGGCCAGGCGGGGGCGAGGCGGGGGCGAAGCGGGTGCGAGGCGGGGGCGTGGCGCGGCGAGGCGGGGGAGGCGGGGGCGAGGCGGGGGCGAGGGGGGGGGCGAGGCGGGGAAGGCGGGGGCGTGGCGGGGGCGGGCAGGTGCTTGTCAGAGGCAGGTGGGCGGGCGCCGGGAGGGGGGCGTGGCGGGCAGTGGCGCGGGGCGAGGGGTGTGAGAGCGGGCGCTGTGGCTGGCGCCGGGTCGGTGGGGACGGCGTGGGAGCGGTGGAGCGGGCGCCGGGGCGAGTGCTGGGAGGGACAACGGTGGAGCGACGAGCGCGGAGGGGTGAGCGCGCAGCAGGCCACGTGGGCGGGGCGCAGGGCCCTGTGCAGAGGCTGTGGAGGTTCCGCCTGGCGACCCGGCCGTGGGCGCTGCGCCGGTGACATAATTCGCGGCTGGCAACGCCCTCCCGCGGCGCCACCAGGCAACTCCCATCTGGCAGCGCCCGCTCGCCCCCGGCGCATGACCCAGGAAGGCGACGCGCAGATGCACGTGCAGATACGTCACTTTGCATTCCAGCCTGCGGGATCTTTCTTTGCTCAACCGTCATTGCTTTCTCCCCTGAAACTCACTTGAGCTTAACCTGAAAAGGTTACTTCCTTATAAATTAACAGACAATGTGCAATTGGGTGTCACAAAATTTGAAAAAGAAAAGTCGTATAGAATTTGTGTTTCTCAGAGTTCATTTAATGTTGGTGATTACCCGTTGTGTTGTGGAGGAGTTATGATAATCTCAAATAACGTATTCATTAAAAAGTGTTTAATTCCATTTTTGAATTGAAATTGCTTATCCTTTGATTACATTAATACGGTCATGTAGTATGTTCCAAGATATTTATTTAGGCTACGGAAATTTGGTTTAGAGTATTTTTTGTTGTTTCTTGGGCTGATAGGTATGACACTATTGTTTAGACACGTTTGAGAAAAATGTTTTGCTGATGAGAAAGTGGCTTACTGTTTAGAAAAAGTCAATATAATATTGCCTGCACGAGGTGTGCAGTAAAATATGCAGTTTATGTCTAGATCTGTTTATTACAGTAACTAATATTTGCGTGTAACATTATTGTATATTGTCATTATTTGCGTGTATATTGCGTCATATTGCGTGTAACATTAATATTATTGTCATTATTTTTATTATGCCAATATTATTAGTTTATTTATAACAGTAATATGTAGCAAATATCACGTGTAAGTTTTCGATTCTCGTCAATTGACGAGCATGACTATCATAGGCAACATGAGAAAAGCAAACAAAATAAAACATATATTGTAGCGGTACGCTATTTTTAATACTTTTTAAATTTCACAAATAACTGTCGATGTGAACCGTCCACCTCCCGCAGCCGCCAGCCGGGTCGGCGCGCCCCCTCCGCTAATGGAAGGGATGACAGCACGCGCTCCTCTAAAGTTTATGGCCATCGTCCGCGAGTCGACCCTCATCCCGTCACGCACCCGGGCGCCGAAGAAGAGATTAGAGACGTGTGCTGATCCCGCCGTTCCGGGTATCATGCGCACTAAGTACCCAGGCCGTCCTTCGCAGTTTTCTCCAGGGGTCCCAACGGACATTCCGCGTACCCTTTACTGACCTACTTCCGAAGTCAGACGGAGAGCGTTTTCCAGACAGAGATAGGGCTACGGAAAATTCCTAGAATCACCGGACCTGATTGGCCGAGGACAAAATTACGGCGTAGTAGCACTTAGCCAATCAGGGGCAAAATTCCGTGGGGTGGGAGCGATTTTGGGGCACTTTTGAATTTTCGGGGTGGCGGAACGAGGAGACCTCCACGCTAGCGGCGTAGGGGAGAGCATCACTTCTTCTTGTTCGATTGAGCTGGGGGGGGCGAGCGCCGCGGAGCGAGTAACAGCTCCGGCGCCGCGTTCGAGGGCTACGTGTACTCGACTTGTCTTGGGTGGCGAGCGCCGCGGAGTAAGCGATAGCTCCGGCGCCGCGTTCGAGGGAGAATTATTATTTTGGGACTTAGTTCGTGGACACTGAGCTCTGCCGTGGGCAGTGACCGGTGACTAGTTTTCTCCGAGATTCGTGATCGTGAAAACTCCAGAGAACTTTCCGTAAGAACTGCTAATTTTTGTGAACGGAATTCGCGATCATTCACGATCCGGGCCAGCTGACCGTCGCCGCCGCCGCCGTCACCGCCGCAGCCGCTGTCGCCGCCGCCGCTCCTTTGGTAGCTACTGTGGAAGGACGTTTCTCGGCCTGGCAGGGCCATCTCAGCCGCCGACCCAGACGGAGAGAAGCCGCGACCCCCGCCGCCGACGCCGAGGGCCGCCTACACGCCGCCCCATTCAGGCATAAACTTCGGTCAACGACCGCCAAAGAACTATTGTGCATTGCTGTGCCGCGCTTAGGCACTTGTTTCCTCATTATTGTCAGCCAGAAGGCGAATGGCCTAGAGTTTGTTGGGGCCTGTAAAGGAATTTAATTGTAATTCTCGTTCTTTCTCTTTTTTTTTTTAGATTTAAGTTTTATCTCATTTTTTTTTCGTTTCTAACTGAGCTCATCAGGTAGGGCCTTTCTTAACTCTTTGAATCACTGTAACTTCCCCGGCCTATTATTAGGCGGGAATAAACCTTTTTATTTGCTTTACCAACCACTGAATTGTTTCTGTAGTTAGCAAACGCCTTACGACTCCTTCCATCCGAGTTAGATTCTAAGCAGGTGACAAAGTTGGCCGACTGAGCTAGGCCCGGGCCGCCCTCGTTGACTTCGGCGCACACCCACGCCGCCGGAGCTCGACGCTGTGGTTGACAATCGACGCCACCGTGTGGCTCGATAACGAACCTTGGGTGTGACAATATGAAGCATTGTTTTTTAAAGTGAACTGGAAATGAAAAGACATCCTGGTGTTCACTTTCTTGTTAATAGATGTAGAAATAAGTAGATGTAAATAATTTGTTGGAAAACGTAACTACCAAACCGTCATGAAAAATCGTACTTTACTGCGCGCTTGCTTTTAACAAAGCACGCGACATTCAAATTCGATTTTTTGAAATACAATACAATATTTTATTTTCAGATTTGTTCAGCCATTTCACAAATATAATTTTGATCAATTAAGTCATTTAAAACTTCTTAGTTTTAAAACTATTAAGTTAGTTAATATTCAATGAAACATAATAATTAATTTTACATTAACCCTCAACTGGTGTGTTTTTGTTAATACTGGTGAGTTTTCGTTACGTAACTCGCGTCGTGGTTTTGACCCTACGCCTTTTTTTCATTTCTTTATGAAATTTGTAATGCAATTTGAACTATCTATGTTTAGTTACATTTATATAGGATTTTCAAAATAATTTAGATGAAATAATTCATATTTAATATCTGTTTTACTGAACTTAATAATAATTAACTTTTTTGTGACATTACTGAAAATACTCATAAATAAAACCATATTTTTCCTGTAAATTTTAATGCCTTATTTATTTCGTATTATCAATCTTTGATACACATATTTAACAATAAAATATCAACATTATTGTAAAAATGTCATTCTTTTCAAATATTAGCCTGACATTCGTGACGCATTGAGCGGCAACATGTATAACAATTTTCTTTTTCGGTCATTTTTTCCGCCCTATATTGCGTACCGCTTCGTTTTCCTGGTTTATTCTGGAACATTTAGCATAGGAATAGATTTCTTCGATATTCTTGAGATGGTTACACAAAGTTCTCTAGGTAGTTGCACATTCAAGAGTCTGACGTTCATATGAGGTTCGACAAGATGACGTGCTTCAAGAATCTTCAAGAATTCTTCCCTTCACAGACTTTCCCGTTTTGTATGTCTTCAATGTCATTATAATCATTCTCCACTTCTAACCATTTAGAGATTACGATATCATGGTCCGCGTCAGCCCCAAATACTATCTTCAATGAAGACGCCATTTCAAACATAGTTGCGTAACTGGCGTGGTGGTGCCGCTGTGACCCCAACAAATATTTTCACTCACGCCACTGCAAAGCAACTGCACTTCAACAATACTTCTCAAATCAAACGATAAGGGTTATTTGAAGGTAAACAGCATAACAATATTCTTATTTTTTTAAATTAATTTATTACTTCCTGTTCGACAATTTGTCTTTCAGGGCATTGAAATTTACAATAATGGACAGTCGTTTTGGACACTAACAGTAACCTCTGTAAGAGGATTTATGAAGGTAAATTTTTAAGAATTAGACAAATATGTAAGACTAAGGAACATGGAAGAGAAGAGAAAATAAATGAAATTACGGAGGATGAAATTTATCTTTAGGGAATTTGGAATTAATTCTACTAGAAAAGGGATAAGTTTTACCTAGATTAAAAATTGTGCATGATGTAATGAAAGAAGAGTATTAAAAAATTTGAGACTACAATTTTTAATCAAATCATGGATTGTAGGGAGATTTCGTTCATTGTGAATTTGTGTATTGGGAATAAACCAAGGTGCATGTAGGATATTTCTAAAGAATTTGTTTTGAATGATTTGAAGTTTTTGCATATTTGATTTTGCTGCATTTGACCATATTGGACAAGCATAGGTTAAAGTAGGTCTAATTATTGAAGTGTACATTAATTTAGCTGTTTTAATACGGAGAGTTGAGTTATTATTTATGAGAGAATTAAGTTTTTGTATTTTAATGGTAGTTTTTTGTATAACATTTTTTATGTAAATTTTTCAGTTCAGTTTTGTGTCCAGATAGAGACCTAAATATTTAATAGATGAAGAGGAAGAAAGACAAGGAATAGGAGTGTTATGAATTAGAAGGGGAGGAGGGGTTATTGGCTTACATAACGTAAATATTTTGGCTTGGCATTTATCCATATTGATTTTGATTCTCCAATTGTTGGCCCACACCAAATAACTATTAAGTTTGAAGTTTATTTCTGGCAAGAAGAATATTAGTGTGTGAGTTAATAAGTGTTGTATCATCTGTAAAAAGGACTAATTTAGAAGAAGCGAATTTTGGAATGTCGGATAGATAGATATTGAATAGCAGAGGAGAAAGACAAGAACCTTGATGGACCCCGGCAGAGATGTTAAATTTTTGAGAGAAGGAATTATTATATTTAACTATGAAAGTTCTGTTAGATAGGAAATTTTGAATGATAGTTATAAGATAAATAGGAATACTTACAAGTTTATATATTAAACCATCGTGCCAAATTTTGTCGAATGCCTTTTCTATATCTAAAAAGATTGCAAGTGAGTGTTGTTTTAAATGAAAATAATTTTCTATGTGTTCAGTAATACGTAATACTTGATGAAGAGTAGAATGTTTGTGCATAAATCCAATATAATATAAATAAATAACAACATTCTCATTTGAAAAATAGGAAGAATATCCAACTTCGAAATTCGAGTGGGGTAAAAATGACACCACGACGCCAGTTGAGAGTTAAGATAATTATTATTAGTTAGTATTAGTTATTATTTTAAGTTTTTAACAATTGAAATTGGAATGTTGAATATCAAGACGTTGATGCCATATTATCACTGTAGCAGAATTCTTCACACTTCCTTTTACTGCGATTTAGTGGTTTCTAAAATGAATTTCATATTTCGGCGCTTCATGCTAAACCGAAAGCGAGTACATTCACATATCGAGTTCAGTCACCGTTCGTCACTCAACAAACAAAACTACCCCCTGTAATGTATAATCAAATCAATACCAACATTGTGAATAAATAATAACGAAAGATATACGTCTATTCATATTGCAATCATATATTTTTTATTAAAATGGGCATTTTTCAAAACTTCCCTTTGTTACGATGATCATTTAAACACTCGTTCTTCTCATTAAATACAAAAATTTAATTTCAAACTAGACTTTTGCGTTTAATTTGGCGAAACATCTTTTAAAATTTTTACCACACAATCGACAAATTTTAGGTTACGGAATTAAAATGTGTGGGTGTGATACTTATGCACTATTTCCTTTTTCAATGTAGTGAAATCATTATCATCTTCCTTAGAAGAGTAGATTGGATGGTCACTGGTAGAACTACTGGTAGAATTACTGGAAATGAGATTTCTGAGGGCAGTAAAGCGCAGTAATGAAGACGGTCGATATCACAAATAATGGTTGTTGACGATTTTTTCTCCTTGCTTTCTGCTATCACTTTGTTTCTTAATTTCAACTCTGCCATTTACTTGATCTGCTTCAAATTTAGTGTACACATTCTTAATGTTGTTTGAAACCAGTGATGTGCCATAGATCGAATGGCGTCACTCAAGCCTCAGTCTTTCAATTCTCTGTGTAGGCAGCTGTTTCAACGCATTGCTGCATATACGCCTGCAGATTCTTCTGACGCAACCCGCCGGACTCGAGGATTGCATTAGCTATCAGAACATGTGGTATAGAAAGATAACTACAAGTAGGAACCGATTTGACAATTACTTCTTGGCCTCCTCTGGCAATATAACTGCAAGTTACGACCATTCACCGATTTTGTCAGTGTGTTTATTTACAGTCTGCTCATTTATAAATGTCTTCATCACTATCTCTTGAGAAGTCATCCAGTGCATCACCCTTAATGTCACTGCAGTCCCTCTGACCGGGAAGTCCTAGGTTCGCGTCCCGACAGCGACAGGATTTTCGACACTAGCTTGTCAGCTAGGTCGAGTTCGGTCGCTGTCTGGAGGAGAATTTTAGCGGCCGGTTGCTCTAATCGGTAGTTTTTCGAGGTTTCTCCGATCAACACCATTCGAACGCCGGAGTAGTACCCTAAGAAACGGGCCACGGGCGTGAGATCTTTCCTTCCTCTTCCTTGTCCTCTCCTCATACACACACACTTACACTAACATGCAGTACACTACCATACAGGAGACCGGTCGGGAGCTTACAGCGTGTCCCGGCTGGGGCGGTGCCCCGCTGGTGGGAGATGCCTGGTTGAGGGGAAAACACCGCTAGTCAACGGTAAGTCGGCGCCAGATCTCGCCATCCAGCGGGGAAAAGATCTTCGCCACCTCCCGAGGAAAAAACACACACTACACTTACGGGACTAATGGCCTAAGTAGTTGACGCGCGCGGAAACACGAATCAATCAGTCAATCTATCAAGCGAAGTCATCGCCCTCTACAACGTTCATTTGTTTTCAGACCTGTCAAAATGGTTCCTCCTTAGAGGCCCTCTTGTATGTCTTTACAATCTTATAGCTATACTCAGAGTGATGATTTTGATTAGTTCGTGATTATGATGTTCTAATGTGAATGATGATGGGGCAATGGTGGAATGAGGTGCAAGAGAGATGGGAGAACCCCAAGTAAACCTGATTTATCCCTTTTCATCGACCACAAATTCCATATGAATCGACCGGATTTGAACCCTTGTGCTCAGAGGTGGAAGCCATTCAAGCTTAGCACTATACCCCACAAGTGTGTGGAAGGGTGGAATACTTCAGATCGCTGACGGCGTCGGTGAAGAATGAATGATTTTTCCTCTTCACTAGTCTCACGCCTACGTATTGCGTGCAGTGCGTCTCAGTATTGCGCGCAAACTATGCAGATTACTGGTAGGACATTCGAATTAACCACACTCTCCAATTCTGGAGAAACCTAGTAATACGATATAAGAAAACAGCATCAAATATCAACTCTCCAAAACATTTTATAATTATTTCTTAAAATGTCTTGCAATTTCTTAAGCTTCATGTCACGATACAGTTAAGTACCGTTAATCACGCGATTTATTTTCAATAATTCATTTATTAAATTCGTTTTCCGTTTCAATAAGGTTTTTGAATTTTCAAATATTCAGCTCTTTTTTCGAATATTCGAACGTTTAATATATAAATATAATAATTGATTGAAGTGCGGCTTTAATCACGCTTTTTTCTATGTTGAAATGTGTCTTCAATCCTCCTAGGTTTAAAATGGTACTTTAATCCCTCCGGAATTTAAGTACCCACGGAGTAGGCTTAAAGTGAACCTCTGGAATTAAAGTAACCACATTTACAAGCAAATACCATTATTATTATTACGACGCGATTTGTTGGGATCCATACAGAATTTTGCAGCAAAGGAATCTAGAAAAGGTCCAGCATAGAGCATCAAAATTTACTTTCAGGGGTACAAAGAATAAAGGAATATGGGAGTCATTCGAAAGAAGGAGAATAATGTCGCGTGTCTGTGCTATGTATAAAGCATACAACGGTTTTCCAGCGTGGAAAGAAATTCAAAGTCGATTAGAGATATCAACGTATTTCGGCAGAGTGAATCACATGCACAAAATACAGTCAAGAACTCAGAAAACGGACGTTGAGAAATATTAATTCGCGAATCGAAATATTAGAGACTGGAACGGTTTGCCTGTGACAATCTTTGATCCCTTTCCTCCAAGCCTGTGTAAATTTAAAAATAAATTAGTTTTCTAAAAGTTGATATGTGTATTACAAATATGTTTAATATTATTAATTTACTAGTCTGTTATATAAATAAGTTGTATCATTGTCATTATTATTATTATTATTATTATTATTATTATTATTATTGTTATTTATGCGCAGTGACGTGCAGTGAAGTGGAGTGGACTGCAGTGTAGTGGCGTTGTGAAGTAGAGGAAAAAGAATAAGGAAGAAAGACATTATAGCTCAGTGATCAACAGTGCGGTGAAGTGAAGTGTGGTGAAGTGGAGTGCTACGAAAGTTCGCACCGTGAAATGTTCACGTTAATTCATAAAGTTTGTAAATTTTGTAAAATTGTTAAGTTATGTAATGTTAAATTAGTGTATTCTGCCACCAAGTCCTCAAACTTAATTGCAGAATTCGTAATAAATCTAATCTAATCTAATTACAATTTGAGAAAGAAAGAGAGTTTGGATATATTATAAGTCTAAGAGAATTCATATACATAAGTTAAAAACTAACTTTCAACAATAAATACTTATTTTCACAAGCTTCTTTAAAAATCTGTAAATCTCAAGCTTTGTAAAAGTTTTCTTTATAGTATATATTTCATCATTTTTGTAAGTGGTTGGCCTTTTGGCCAGTTAAACTGAAATAAACCAGCGTATAATAAAAGTCCGACAAGTACGATTAGAGTGTGACTCGACCAGAGACCAAAACAGACACTAGACTTCCCGAACTCTACCGGGTGATCGGATCCGATTCGACAAGGATACGACCCGAAGTGAACAGATCCGACACCTACCCTACCCGATTGATTGATTGATTCGTGTTTGCGGGCGCGTCAACAACTTAGGTCGTTAGTCCCGTTAGTGTAGTGCGTGATTTTTTCTTGGGAGGGGGCGATGATGTTTTCCCCGCTGGGTGGCGAGAACCGGCGCCGTCCTACCGTCGACTAGCGAGGTTTTCTCCTCAACTACCAGCGGGGTACCGCCCCAGCCGGAAGAAGCTGTAAACTCCCGACCAGTCTCCCGGCCTGTGTGGTAGTGTAGTGCTTATTAGTGTGTGTGCGTAAGAGGAGAGGATAGGACAAGAAAGAGGAAAGAAAGATCGCGCGCGGTCCGTGGCCCGTTTGTTAGGGTACTGCTCCTGCATTCTCCTGATGTTGATCGGAGAATCCACGGAAAACTACCGATCAGACCAGCCGGCCGCAAGAATTCTCCTCCAGACAGCGACTGAATTCGACCTACCTGACAAGCTAGTGTCGAAAATCCTGCCGCCGTCGGGACTCCAACCTAGGACCTCTCGGTCAGAGGGACTGCAGTGCCATCAGGTTGATGCACTGAGCCATCTCTCCCTGTACCCTTCCCGAGAAATATCGGAGGCCTACACGACCCTAAGTCGATCTGACCTGAAAACTTTATACGAACTGGCACAGACCCGAGTACATCATGCCTCGTCCCGAGACCAACACGACAAGACCCGAGACCGACCGGTTCCGAACCGAGATTGACTCGAGTTCACACCTGAGACCGACCTGCTCCGACCTGAGATAGAACCGTTCCAACTCGTGACAGGCCTGTGGCGATCCGAGACCAACACGACCCGAAACCGACACTATCCGAGACGGACGAGATCCACTTCGACCCGAAATCGATTTCGACGCGAGACGGACTCAGTCCGCACGTTAACCACCTTCGCGATTACGCACGCGCTCGCAATTTCGCCATCCCCGCCAGCCGCGCGCGCGCGTGGCCTTGGCGCGGCCGGGCTCCTTTGCGGAAGCGCTCGCCGCGCCGTCACGCGGCCACGCCACGCTGTAATTGGGCTCTTTAAGGCGCCGCCGCCGCTTTCGGCAGCCGCCCCCTGGCCCCCGCCCCCGGCCCACGCGCCGCCCCACGATGGCACGGAAACGAAAGGACGCGGGCCAACTACTCTAACGGTCAAGGGGAATAATAATTAAAATAACAATAATAATAATAATAAACACAGTAAAATAATAATAATAATAAATATAATAATAATAACAATAAAAATAAAAACAGTAATTGAGTTGACTGATATCAACTCAATTATTGTTTAATAAAGCGCGTAAAGCCAGTGAGTGCGGTGTGGACATGTATACGGAAATGTTGATAGTGGTACGATAGTAGACACTTTATATAATGTGTTATCTCTTTAATATATTTAAATTTAACCTGTCTTGTGTTCTTTATGTATGTATATTTAATTTGACTTGTGTTCCTAAATGTATTTTAATTTAATTTGACATTTTTTCCTAAATGTTTTTAAATTTGATTTGACTTATTTTCTTATATGTATCTACTTGTGTTTCTATATTATTCAAATTTAAGTGGATCTGTGCTCTTATATTCCTCTTATATGTAAATCTGATTTCATTTGTGTTCTGACTGTTATACAATACGTCTTGAATCCTAATTCCGATGTATTATGTCATGTCCAACATTGTTGAGAAAGCTAATAAATAATAATAATAATAATAATAATAAACAGAGGAAAGGAAGTAATACAAAAAAGAAGTATTCAGATTAAAAGGGGAATTTTCCAAAGAGATTCGCAAACCCCTCTGCTGTTTTGCATTAGTTTAATCCCATTATCTAGACAGTTGTCGCACACTGATTTTGGCTTCCAGCTCCATGGTGATAAAAGACCAGTATCATATTTGTTTCACATGAATGATCTTAAAGTGCTTGCAAGGAATGAAGCGATTCTCTCCCAAATGCTGGCCGTCATAAATGATTTTAGCAATGGCATCTGCATGAAGGTTGGTCTTGACAAGTGTGCAAAAATCAACTTAAAGAGAGGAAAAATGACGTCAGAGAACTTTGAAGTTCATATGCACACTGTGATTGAAGATCTTGAGCCAGGTAAAACTTACAAATATCTGGACATTGAAGAATATGAGATCATCTCGAACGACACAACGAAAGAGATAATTTGCAGGGAGTATTACAGAAGAGTGAGACTTGTCCTGCAGTCTACTCTAAACTCCAGGAATAAAATATCTGCAATTGGTAGTATGGCGGTGCCTGTAGTCGAATACAGTTTCGGACTAATGGACTGGACAGAGCAAAAATTCGAATCATGAATCGAAAAATCAGAAAACTGCTAACAATGTATCATGTCTCCCACCCTCGAGCTGATGTACATAGACTTTATGTGTCACGTAAGGAAGGAGGAAGAGGCCTCAGACAAATTGAGGCCTGGCACAATGCAATAGTTGGAATGGAAAAGTAGGTAGTCAGTCATCAAGAAGTCCCTCTAATGAGACAGGTCATGAAATCTGACCACAGAATGGGAAACAGAGGCATTGTAAGTGTAAGAAGAAGCATTGCAAACAAGACTACGCAAAACATGCAGAATGACAGGGACACTAAACTTCTAAAGCTACCTAACATGAAATATGAGACACAAAAAAAGTTAAAGAAACCGTGGAGAGATAAACCACTCCACGGACAAACAGCACTTGTAATAGCTGCCCAAGATCAGGCCTTGAGAAAACATTGTGATAAAGCGATTCTCAGAATTTCCCAAAATGATAAATGCCGCATTTGCCAGGAACACGTAGAAACCATTGATCATATTTTGTCAACTTGTTCTAACCTAGCAAAGATTGAATACACGACAAGACACGACAGACTGTGTAATTACCTCCACTGGCAGATCTGTACCGCCCTCGAAGTTCCCAACACATACCCCAAATGGTACGAACAATCACCAAAACCTGTGACGTCTGTTGGATTGTGTACAATATTGTATGACCAACAAATCCAAAGTGTTTACACGATAGCGGCAAACAAACCGGATATAGTTATCTGGGATTTGGAGAAAAAATTGTGTCTACTTGTCGATGTTGCTGTACCTTGCGATCAAAACGTCGTTAACAAGGAGGCAGAGAAACATCTTAAATACAAGAGTTTGGAAATCGAGATCAGCCGAAAATTAGGCGTAAAAGCACAGGTCGAACTGATAGTATCGGAGCTCTGGGATTTGTTCCGCAAAATTTGTGGAAGAACTTCGTTACACTTCTAGGTTATTCAAAAACAGCCCACATTTTGCGAAAGGAATTGTAGAGGCACTGACAGTCACCGGATCTGCTCCTTAGGTAGCTGGTTGCAACCTGGAGTAGACTTTATTTTGAGCCGACTCACAGCATCAGATGGGTGGGATAGAACAAGGAAAAGGAAGGAAAGATCGCGCGCGGTCCGCGACCCGTTTGTTAGTGTACTACTCCAATATTCGCCTGATATTTATAGGAGAAACCACGGAATATTACCGATCAGAGCAGCACACCGCTAGAATTCTCCTTCAGACAGTGGCTGAATTAGACCAGGCTCTGTAGCTAGACTCAAAAATTCTGCCACCGTCGGAACTTGAACCCTAGGACACCTCTGTCAGAGGCATTCCAGTGACATCAGTTAATGCCCACTTTCGGAGTGTCATTGACTTCCCGAAGATGACTTCTTTGGGAAAAAAGATGTATTTCTCGATAAAAAATTCAAACTTTCTCTCTTACAGGTTAAGTTACAATTGCTCAACAATTTCGAATTTATTACTGCTAAAGTATCTAGCATGCCATGCATACATTTGCATAAATCCCCAATTTCGAGGAGCTGAGAATCTTTTAAAATAGTCTCCCCGACCTTGCAAAGCATTCTGCTTTTTTATTTAGGATCTTCTATCAGAATAGTACGTTGCCTGGAGAAGACATCCGAGAACGGTAACCGGCTACGTTACAAGCCCCACCGCCTTTAACGCGTGGCCTCGTGAGTAACTGGGAGAATTGTTGTGGCGTTGCGGTTTATCGCCCAAATATCTTTCGAAGCTTCTTCCGTTGTTCTTTCTTTGAGGCCCACTGTTCGCCGCACGTCAAGTCGGTGCACGGCCCAGTTGCTGCCAATCAGACGATCGCGCGCGGCCGACAGGGCGAGACGGATGAGGTCTTGGACCTGAGCGCCGGCGTCATCGGCAAAAAATGACATCTGCGTTTCTCTTTCATCGTCTCTGAAATGCAGCTCCAAGCCAAACCCTCGACCTGCGAAGCCTCAGACGTCACACGTCATTGAGTGATTGTTCGTGATTCCGGGCGCGTCAACTACTTAGGTCATTAGTCCCGTAAGCGTAGTGCGTGTTATTTCTGGCCGTGATCTTTTCCCCGACGGTTGCCGAGATCCGGCGCCGACCTACCGTCGACTAGCGGGGTTTTTGGTAGCAGAGAGCGCGGTTTGATATTAACTGGACAATGGCCGAAGCAAGTAATATGTCCTTTGGGAAAATCGAAATCCTCAACAACACGAATTATACGTTGTGGAGCATGCGAATGAAAACCCTGATAACATCGCGTCACTTATATACCGAAATAATCGAAGAGGAAGAACCGAAGAAAATTCCCGGAGACAAGGTAAGCGAAGCACGATGGAAAGAATGGGAATTTAAAAATGATGAAGTGATGGGCCTGTTAGTCATGACGTTGTCGAACGAACAACTTCTCGCTTGCCGGGGAATAACAAAAGCTAGAGATTTGTGGAATGCTTTGCAGAGAAGACACGAGGGACAGGGGGAATATAAAATAACCACTCTGAAAGCTAAATTGGCAAAATTGGAAAAGGGAGACAACGAACTTATTGGGGATTACTTAATTCGAGCAATGGGCATCGCTTGTGAAATTAATGAATTAAGTGTCAATGTAGAAGACAGTGAACTGGTTTATCACTTGCTAAACGGATTACCTAAGTCGTATTGCGAAATTACGACGGTTTTATTGACAAATACTGAAACCAGTTTTGAAACGATGCGGGAACATTTGATAAATTAGAAGAAAAAATATTTAAAATCTTCAACGATCAAAGATACGATTGCGTACAGAGTTACAGAAACGCGCAAGATGACTTGTTTTGTATGCGGGAAGATGGGACACGACGCGAAAGATTGCTGGGACAAGAAAGGTGGAGCAACTTGTATTCAAGACAGTGAGCGAGGGAATAACTACAAAACGAAGAATGCGAATAAAGAATATTCAGGAAGCACGAATCTGTTAAATAACAAAGGAAGATGTTATATTTTGATTATGGTGGGAAATATTCCAATTCTAACAACAGAAGAGAGTTTGCGATGATTGCGAAGAAAGATCACGTGAAAGAGTATGCGGAAGACGAAAAGGAGATTTCGTGGTTGCTAGATTCGGGATGTAGTGTCCACATGACTTCTCATATTGAAATATTGAGAGATCAAAAACCAGCGACCGTCGAAATAACTACTGCCGAGTCAGGAAGAAAACTCATTTCTGAAATGGAAGGGCGTGTTAATGGCTCCTGCATTACTAACGCAGAGACTGTCACTAAAGTAAATATGGAACGCGTCCTATTTGTTCCAAACTTGGAAACCAATCTACTTTCTGTTCCGAACATCATTAGTAAAGGAAAGAAGATAGTTTTGGACAACACCGAAGCGAAAATCTATGACACAAAGCGTGGTATGTTAATCGCGAATGGATCGTTCGATGGAGAAAATTTCATTTTTAATATGCAAATCGACAATAATATCAAATCTGGAAAATGTGAGGAAAAGAGAAAAAGTGATGATAAAGAAGAAACAAGAACGAGTGTTATCGAAACCTGTTTTAAATCGAAAGCAAGTGTGGAAAATCTATGGCATAGGTGGCTGTGTCATATCAATTATAATTATATAGCTGTGATGAAAAACAAAGGATTGGTTCGCGGACTGGAGAACGCTGTGATTCAAGATAATTCTTGTGATCAGTGCTTACGCGGTAAGTTTACGCGGTTGCCTTTTATGAACATATCGCAGAGAACTTCGAATGATGTATTGTCAAGGTTATTTGTCGACTTATGTGGACCTATTGTGTCACCATCCTTAGGAGGGAGTAGATATATGTTGACCATAGTTGACAACTACAGTCGTAGATATTTTGTAGAATTTTTAAAAAAGAAGGAGGAATGTTATAGTAAAATTATAGAATTCATCAATCGCAGGGAAAATGAAACGAACCGAAAAGTTAAATACATTCGCAGTGACAATGGAAGCGAGTTCGTGAATTCCGTTTTGACAGATTTTTACAAAACCAAAGGAATCAAAAGTGAACTTACCACGTTGTGCACGCCGCAAAGCAACGGAGTAGCCGAACGCGCGAATAGAACCATTATTGATACAGCGAGAACTATGCTCTTGGAGTCTGGGTTGCTTATGACATTCTGGCGGAAGCCGCTAGAACCGCGGTATATGCCTATAATGTAAGTCCTACCTCGAGCGATAAGAAAAAGGTTCCACTAGAATACTGGACGGGATTTAAACCAAATGTGGCACATTTCAGTGTTTTCGGGGCAAAAGTGTTTTTTGCTAACATGCGAAAAAATAAGCAGAAATTTAGTCCACGAGCAGAACAAGGCGTATTTGTAGGCTATTCACGTAGTAGAAAAGCTTACAGAATATACAGCCTGAATCAACGAACAATTCTGGAATCACGAGACGTGATTTTTAAGGAGGAAGAAAGAGGATACGCAGATTCTTCGAACATTCAGGAAGTATTGGAATGGAGTTATAGCACAACTCAAGATCTTGAGAAGAATAACATAACGTCATTGCAAGAGAAAACGTCAGAAGAAGGAGTATATATACCTGTATTGATCAACAATAATTATCTGAAGAAGAAGAGTCTAACGAATGTGGATACTCTCGAAGATGCTGAACAACGAACTTCGTTTAGAGAAGCGAAAGAATCTGGGACGAAAGAGGAAGCGTCATGCGAAAATGACATGATAGATGATCGTTCTTCCATACGAAACGTAGAAGAGATTACGCCGAGAAGATCGACAAGAATGAAAATTCCTACTAAGAGGTACCAAGCGGTAATTGCGTGTGAAAGGAATTCGCATAACGAAGAAACACCGAAGACTTATGCTGAAGCGGTGACCTCGAAAGAAGGGGAAATTGGAAAAAAGCCATTTCACGTGAGTTAGCTGTTTACAGAGATACGAAACGTGGCAGGTTGAAGACATTTCAGCTTTAGGTGAACACAAACTTCTTGGAAACAAGTGGGTATTCAAAAGAAACACGTAAATGGTAAGACTAAGTATAAAGCGAGGTTTGTCGTGGATGGATCTCGACAGACCTGTGGGATGGATTACATCTCCGCGTACAGTCCAGTAATAAAAAATGAATACGTTCAGAACGATTTTATCGATTGTGGCATTAACAAATATGTAATACGATACATTGACGTAGAAAAGGCGTATCTAAATAGTGAAATGGAACGTGATGTGTACATGAAAATACCGGACAGAATAAACATTCATGAAAACAAGATCTTGAAGCTGAAGAAGAGTTTATATGGTCTTCCAGAAGCTGGTAGGTGCTGGTATAAAAAATTGTGTAGTATCTTGACAGAGTGCGGTCTTACTGCTTGCGAGAGTGATCCCTGCGTATTCACGAATCGGGATCCTAACAGATTTGTTGGAATAAGCTTCTACGTTGATGACTGCTTAATAATTGGACAAGATCACGATGTGATTAAAGATTTAATCTGCAAACTGAAGAAGAAACTCACTATCAAGGAAATGGACGGCACAAATAATGAAAGTTTTTTAGGTATTAGAGTTACGAAAAGTTCGGAGGGATATGTCTTAGATCAAACCGAGTACATAAATCAGATACTGAATAAGTTCAATATGGAAGCATGTAATCCTGTGAGTACTCCAGGAGTAGTGGGATGTAACTATGACGACTACAAAGGTTCGGAAAATGTAAACGTAAAATTGTATCAAGAACTTCTCGGTTGTTTAAACTAGGCTGGTAACAGCTACTCGTCCAGACATAGCTTATTCATACAGATCCTTATCACAATACTCGTAAAACCCAAGGAATTTGCACTGGCAAAGTCTAAAAGGAGTCTTAAGATATTTAAAAGAACAGCAGATTTGAAATTAAAGATCAGCGGCTCATCTGATGATGTGTTGCGATTGAGTTCAGACGCAAGCTGGAACACGACCAGAGACAGCAAGGCCTTCGCGGGATATGTTGTCAAATTTGGTGGGTATTTAATAGGATGGAAATGTAAAAAACAAAGGATAGTGGCGATGTTGACCATGGAGGTAGAGCTGGTAGCTATCGAGGATGCTATATGCGAACAAAGATGGGTTACGACCTTATTAGAAGATTTGGGGATTAAGAGTCTAGCACGACGTCCTATTATGATATATACTGATAGTAAAGCAGTATTTGATTGGTCTAAAGATTTCAAGATAACGAATAGAAATAAGCACATGGTTCGAAGACTTAGCTTCGTGAAAGAAAGTTTATTAAACAACGAAGTAATGCTAGAACATGTGAAGTCACAAGATATGGAGGGTGATATCCTTACTAAGCACCTTGATAAAAACACACTATCCAAACACATAAAATCTCTTAATTTGGTATGATGGAGAAACAATCTTCAAGAATGATTCGTTCGTAAATTAAGATAAACGATCTACGAACGAAAAGGGGGGAATGATAGATGAAATTATCTCACGATTTGTTTATTACATTGCAGATCGTAGCAACGAGGACAGCATCTCCAGGTATTGTTGTGTTCCTGCTGAAAATAAAATGATAACGCTGGTTGCTATGTATTATATTATATTGAAACATGCGTTCGTGTATTCGAACGAAATAAAGTCTGTTTATCTACAGAAAGTTTAACAGTCAATATTCTTAACAGTTTTCCCCTCAACTAGGTGTCTCTCACCAGCGGGGCACCGCCCCTGCCGGAACAAGCTCTAAGCTCCCGACTGGTCTCCCGGCATGTGTGGTAGTGTACTGCATGTTAGTGTTAGTGTGTGTGTAAGGGGAGAGGATAGGATAAGGAAGAGGAAGGAAAAATCGCGCGCGGTCCGTGGCCCGTTTGTTAGGGTACTGCTCCGGCGTTCGCCTGGTGTTAATCGGAGAAACCTCGGAAAACTACCGATCAGAGCAGCCGGCCGCTAAAATTCTCCTCCAGACAGCGACCGAATTCGACCTAGCTGACAAGCTAGTGTCGAAAATCCTGTCGCCGTCGGGACTCGAACCTAGGACCTCCCGGTCAGAAGACTGCAGTAACATCAGTTGAGCCATTTCTCTCGGTGATTGATTAGCGATTCCGGACGCGTCAACGGACGAGATCATTCGTCCTTTTACTAAGTGCAGAGGATACATTTTCCTCGAGAGCCTGGACAAGCTCTAAGCTCCCGACTGGTCTCCCAGCATGTGTGGTAGTGTAGTGTAAATGTGTATGAATAAGGGATGATGATAGGGCAAGAAGGAAGGAAAGGTCGCACGCGGTCCGTGGCCTTTTTGTTCGGATAACTGCTCGGACATTCCCCTGGTATTGATCGGAAAAAAACATGGTAAACTACCGATCAAAACTACCGGCCGCTAGAATGCTCCTGCAGACACCTATTTATCTCCTAGTTATCAACCTAGTTATCTAGCTAGCCTCGAAAATCCTGCCACCGTCAGGACTCGAACCTACGACATCTCGGTTAGATTCGCTTTAGTGGCATCAGTTGATGCCCTGGGTCACCTGTCCAACTACGTCACACGAGAAACTCTGAGGTTATTCCGTCTTAACAATGTAATTAGAATATTCTATAGAAATGTTTAAATATAATTAATTGTTATTTCAAAATTGATTAAATAGGGCTTTATTGATGATGAGTGAGGAAGGCGGAGACATAATTTTCCGGAGTGAACTAAGTAATGTGAAGTTCAGCGACGTACTTTTATTTTTAAATTGGCTTTTTTACGTTTTTACTTCTTCGTGTATTATTTACATACGTAGTACAAAGAAAGTATTTTAATCCTACCGCGAAAATAACATTTTTTTAGACGAGAAATCCTTTCCTGTTGCCTTTTAACGAAAATATGATTTTTTCTTACTCCTAAATGTAGTAAATGAGATTCTCTAATATTTAATGTAGTCATAAACTACGTACTTAATACAGAAAACAAACATTTTTGGCGATATTTCTGCCCGTCTGTTAATGAAGACAGCCTAAACCGTTCGTAGGATTTTCACAAAAAATAATATTCTCTAATCAACCTGGCTGACGTCACTTTATCTCGAATTTGATACAAATATTTTAATTTTGCAAGGTGCTTTAAGCAAAGCCTTCACAATAACAATTCTTCGACACCACACAGTTCTCTCACTAAATCATCAAAATACTTAACTGTTCACTTGTCTTTAAACGGTCTTTCCAGGTATAGCTGGACCAAGTTGAGAATGATGTTTACAGGAGCGCGCCACCGTCTGTGTTTACAACCGAAACGACAGAGACAGAGATATAAGGTTACTCAATTCAAATTTAAAATGGGACCGTGCCAAACTATTGCAAAAGAAAGCACGATTAATTTTGTTGCAAATCCAGTATTTTGCCAATTAATATTTGAACCATATTTGGACATGTCTGCACCTCATATTGGAAGAAATAAAAGTATACATTTCGCTGCAAAACTATTCAAAATTTTGAAACTAATTCTTTCGATGAACAGTAACTTTTATGTAAATCGTTTATTTTAACTTAAGTAGTTTCTCAGAATATATACCAAATAAAATTCTTTTTTATGTAAGACGTAACTACCACCATAATGAAGAATATTATAGATACTTATGACAGTAAAGTTAATGTTTTGGTACTTTATTGCATTCCTAAGAAACCGTCTAAAGCATATGGAAAAAAAGATGAATGAAGGAGAATACAAAATGTTTTAATTCAATGAATAAGTATTACAAATTCAATATAATTTAAACTTTTATTATAGACTTGTACTAGAACGGTGAAAAGTAAACAACGCAATTTAAAGGGACAAAAATAAATCAGTCAATGCAAACCTTGCATCATGTGTCTCTGAAGTTATATTTTAACAGCTGATTCACAACCTCTATGAAGGAGGCCATTCCGTAGGAGCAGTCTCTGAACTCGCTTCCCGCTCCTGGCGACTTTTGTTAGCTAAACTGACTGTACAGACCCGTGTTTGCACTGTTAGTTCCACGACGCCAATCGCAGTCTTCATTCTTCGCTTGGTCGAGTTATACACATTAGAGGTCCGAATACCCGCAGACCCGTCAATCCGCCCGCACCCTCTTTTCAGAAAATTGCAGCTACCCTTATTGAAACGGGTACCCTTTATATATAATCTATTTCCGTTTTGTATTATAATGTAGAGGTTTCTGCGTGATAATTCTGGGTATTTGTCTATTACGATTCGGCAGCTCTGTTTCAAACATTCTCATGCTGGTAAGCCTATTTATAGTTACGAGAATATGCTAGATTGTTTTTTTGGCAACATTATTCTTTATTTAGCACGATGTGGGAAATAAGCCAAATAAGTATCAATTTCTCAATTAATAATCCCAAATAACATTCGTGCATCAAATTTTTGTAAACTGTTGTGTAAAACCTTCGGGATCGAAAAAGACCCCAAACAGAATCGACGTAAGTATTAGAGAAACATAATCGAAGGGATAATAATAATAATAATAATAATAATAATAATAATAATAATAATAATAAACCCCGTGTGGTGACCGGGGGTTTTAGTAGAATAGCACCACGGAATCTCCCCCTGTCGTAAGAGGCGACTAACCGGAGCAGCTGTCCGCTGTCCCTTACCTGTGAAAGTTATCCGTCTCTCATTATCTCTCCTGCCCCTATCCTAAATTGTCCTCTCAAGTCGTTTCCTTTCCTCATACATCCCCCCCAAGACCTCCCCCTATTCCCCATAATACTCCCTTTTCCCCTCCCCCTCTTTCTGCAAGTCTTCTTAAGTCCAACCCTACGTGTTAGCAAGAACAACTGTGCCACGTGGAAGATGAGCAATTGTCACCGACTCCAAAGGTGCTAGGGGCAGTGGCAATCACCCATTCTGAAATGGAGAGACGTTTAAGAAGTCGTAAGGCCTCGGAAAAAGAGCCGCTGCCCGGGGAGCGCCGGGGCACGTCTGGAGCCGGTGCCGGCCGTGACAGCATGCGAGCCACCGGTGGTAGGACGCTGAACAGGCGGGCGCCTACCGGGTCACCCGAACAAACTACAGCCGAATCCCAAAGAAGCAACCCGCAATCTGTGGCTTCACCTGCCGACAGTGTTTTGCTCGAGCAGCTGCTCGCAACCACCAAAGCAGGGAAAGTGAGGCAACGTATGAAGTGGACGAGTAACTTAAATGAGTATACAATGCGCGTCTACTACAGAGCCACACGTTTAGAAACAGAAATGACTGATACAGACAATCTCTGCATGCTGAATTTAGAGAGAAGTTTCCCCATATTGTCGTCACAGAACAAAGGCTTGTAGATCAGAAAAGAGCTATACTTACAAACAATCTAATCCCAAAAGTAAGGTTGGAACAAATTAAACAGGAAGTAGCAGAAGAAATTTCTTCCTCCAACAATGGGTGTCCCTTGACACAAACTATCGCAGATTCACACGTAGTTCCAAATTCAACCCAATTAGATGAAGCAGATCAGGATCCATCAACAGCAGGTGCCAAGGAAGATAACCTGTCAGACATAATTGATATATACCAGGAACTTTTTCTCAAGTACTCAGGATTAGATCCAACACTTCGCCCCAGAATTCCTAAACTCAACATCAATAGAAAGGACAGGCTCACCCAAATTATCCAATATATAAATGAACATGTCTTGCCCTTCCAGATCAAAGAAGAAGACACTTTAACAGACATACATGCTATAGTTTACTGTGCAGCTGCTACCGTAGCTGTAAAAGCTGGTTTCAAATTAAAGGATCAGTCAGAAAGTCAGAAAAGGCCTTCAAACAAGAATTATACTAAACCGCCATGGCAGCAAAGACTCGAAAATCAAATCCAGTATCTTAGACGAGAAATAGGCAGAGTAACGCAATATTTGAATCAACCAAACAACAAGAAATTAGCCAAGAAAATTAAGAAAACACTTGCAAAGATCAGAAAACACGGTAATCAGGAGCATGAATTAAGAAAACACAAGGACCAGGGTGATAAAATTGTTGATCCAAACTTAATAGCTGAACATTTAGATGAACTAAAACAGAAGCTTGCAGCTAAATCACGAAGACTTAGACGATACAAAGAAACAACAGAACGTAAACTACAAAATTCAATGTTTCGTCAGAATGAAAAAGTGTTCTATCAACAACTCAGACCAAATTGCAATTTCCAACGAGAGAACAACGGAGCACCAGATCAACAAAATTTGGAACAGTACTGGTCAGACATTTGGTCAGAAACTCATCATCACAATAGTGAGGCACATTGGATTAAGGAAGAAATAAATAATGTTCAAACTCTAGAGCCAATGTTATATCAGGAGATCACAGTAAAAGACGTCAGCACTGCAATTGCAAAAACCCACAACTGGAAAGCCCCTGGCCCAGAACACGTTCAAAATTTCTGGTACAAGCAGTTTACATCGCTTCACCATAAGTTGGCCCAGTGCTTCACACAAGTCATTAACAGCCCTGAAGACATGCCTTTATTCTTAACGAAAGGTATTACGTACATGAAACCCAAAAGTAGAGACACACAGAACCCTTCTCAATACCGTCCAATCACCTGCCTCCCCACAATGTACAAAATCTTGACGTCATGCATTACAAGTAAAATCCAAGATTATATTGAGGACAGAGAAATAATGACAGAACAACAGAAAGGTTGCAGACGACTACATAAAGGATGTAAAGAACAACTCCTAACAGATATGGTCATTCTCCAGCAAGCACATAAAAACCATAGAAACTTGCACATGGCTTACATTGACTACAAGAAAGCATTCGATAGCGTTCCTCACAGTTGGCTTATTGAAGTTCTCCGCATATACAAAATTAATGAAACCATCATTAACTTTCTGGAGCAGATCATGACTCATTGGAGAACAACATTGTCCTTAAGGCAGCAAGACTTCACAATCACAACAAAGACATCAGAATTAAGCGAGGCATCTTCCAAGGGGACTCCTTAAGCCCATTGTTGTTCTGTCTGGCTCTAAACCCCCTGTCAACACAACTTAATAGTACTCACTATGGATTCAAAATTCGTAAAAATAAGAAAACCATCCATACCATATCACATCTAATGTACATGGATGACATCAAACTTTACAGTTCGACAGACAGACAGCTTCAATATCTCCTTGAAATAACTCGAACATTTTCGGAAGACATCCATATGAGTTTTGGCATTGACAAATGTAAGACACTTCACGTAGATAAAACAGGAAAGTTACAGAAGATAGACAATAGCCTCAGTGATCAAATGACGATACAGGCAATGAATGATGAAGAAATGTACAAGTATTTAGGATTCGATCAGGCAGCAATCACAGACACAAGGCAATCAAACAATCACTGAAAAAACTGTACAAATCAAGAATCACGGCACTCCTGAAAACCAAATTAACAGGCAAGAACATGATAAAAGCAATTAACACATTTGCAGTACCAGTGTATACATACTCATTTGGAATAATACCGTGGAGCGACACAGATCTCGAAGATATCCAGAGACTGACTCGCACAATTCTAACAAAATTCAGACATCACCATCCAAATAGCGCAATAGAACGAGTAACACTTCCACGAAATGAGGGAGGACGAGGCCTAATAGATCTAAAGAATCTGTGCTATAAACAGATCAATTCATTAAGGAACTTCTATTATGAGAAACAGGCAACTTCAGAACTACACGCTGCAATAGTTCAAGCAGATACCAAATTAACCCCTCTTGATCTTAACAACAAACAGCTGGACATTTCTTCACAGTTTGCAGATAATAACCACAAAATAGACATGTGGTCAAGAAAGGAACTCCATGGACGCCATGCAAATGATCTCAAGCAACCTCATGTAGACAAAAAAGCCTCAAACGCTTGGCTAAAATATGGTGATCTATTTGGCGAAACAGAAGGGTTCATGGTTGCCATACAGGATCAAGTGATCAACACTAAAAGTTACAGAAAACATATCCTCAAACAAGCGATAGATGACAAATGTAGAAAATGTCATACAACGGTTGAGAGCATACAGCACATCACATCAGGATGTAAATTAATGGCCCATACGGATTACACCTATAGGCACAATCAAGTTGCAAATATTATCCACCAGAAACTGGCGGCGAAATCCAAACTACAAGAAACAACCTGTCCATATTACAAATATGTTCCCGATTCTGTACTTGAAAGTTCAAACTATAAGTTGTACTATGACAGAGAAATTATTACAGATAAAACCATTCATCACAACAGACCTGACATAACCTTCGTAGACAAACGGCAAAAGATTGGCTACCTGATTGACATCACTATTCCACAAACAGCAAATCTTCAAACAGCACACGCAGAAAAAATAACGAAGTACACAGAACTAGCAGCAGAAGTCAAGGCACTATGGCATCTTCAAAAAGTCCATATCATTCCTCTGGTCATTTCATGCACAGGAGTTGTACCAAATAACATCCATAAAAATCTGGAACTTATTCAAATACCAAAATATACTTTCAAAATGATGCAAAAGTCAATAATCTTAAACACATGTAGGATTGTGCGAAAATTCCTAAATTACGATGAAACATGAATTGGCCTGTGTCTTGGTTACTAACCCGACACAAAGTCAAATATATATCCGGCGAATACCGAGAAAAACAATGTTGTATAATAATAATAATAATAATAATAATAATGTCCTTTAGTAATTCCCACGTAGTAACCTTTCAAGAGGAGGAGGGCCAGCTGTACATTTACATCTGGGAGAGCAAAACTACGGACTTTCCCGACATACGCCTTAAGCGATTGGGTAAACACAGAATACTTCTATGAGGATGGCAGCGTGAGGCCAGAGTTAAGGCGGCTGGGTGGGGCCTTCGAGCCGTGGTGGTGCCTGCGACCTTTGCTGCCCTCTGTGCGCCCATCGCCGCCCCCGCCCCCGTCCCCGCCCCCGCCTGCCGGCGCCCCGACGCGTGGAGGACGTGCGCCGGGCCACGCCTCCGCCCTCGCCCTCGCCCCCGTCCCCGCCTCCGTCGCCGTCCTCGCGCCTGCTGCGCCGTCCCTCCGGCCCATAAATAGCGACGGCCGTCGCGGCGCAGGGCGCGAGGCATGGGGACGCCACGGGGTTTATCTCAATGGTGTTTTTGTTACGACACTTTCACTGGGAAGGAGGGGGAGGAATTCCAGGCCAAGTAATACGTTACTTTTTCTCGTGCCTCATTCTTTCTCTCTGTCTCTACATCTTTTTTCTGATCCCCTTTCTTTTTCTTCACTTACTGCTCTCTTTCTCTCTCTCTTGCTGTCTCTCTTGTTCTCTCTTGCTCTCTCTTGCTCTCAATCTTGCTCTCACTCTTGATCTCATACTTGATCTCACTCTTGCTCTCTCTTTCTCAATCTCTTTCTCTCTCCCCTTCTCTTTCTCCTTCTGTCTCTTTCTATCTCTCTTTGTCTCTCTATTTCTCTCTCTTTCTATTTTTCTCTCTCTCTTTCTCTCTCACTTACTCTCAGTCTTTATTTCTCTCTCTCTCTCTCTCTTCCATCTCTTCTTTCACTTCTTCCTCATCTTTCTTGTTACTTGTGATTTGCTGGTATTATTTTCATCATTATTTTACTATAACATTCATTTCTTATAATCCACCCTGTATCTCGTCGAAAAAGATTGAATATTCATACATACCATTTAACCAGCCGCGCCACGGGACAGTCATGCGGACTACCTACATATATTTTAGTCAAAACGTAATTGTATCAGTTCTATCATTAGGAAGCCGGTAATTGTCAACATGCGAAAAACATATCTTTCAAACATGACCAAGAAAGGCAGCGGGTGAACGGCTTACTCCAAATAATTTATCCGTTAATCGGCATTTGAAAAATAACTTCTGCGAGAAAGTATGTGCCATTCATAGCAGCACTGGTTTATTTATATATTTACCATACCTTATTACAAACGTGCAGAAAATTTAAAGAAAAAATTAGGAGCGGTTTTTGAGAATTTTTTTTTTGTAAATTTCAATCGCAATTTACGCAAAAACTACAAGTTTTTCCAAAAAATGGTACATGACCTTATTTGAAGTGCTAGACTTGTACAACCGACTTTGTCAGAGGCAAAAATCTCTATCTTCAATTTTGAAGTTTTTAAACAGTTTTTAGCAATTTTCGAAGAATTGGGCCTATCAACGAAAATGATACCTACGTCATTCCGTTAAACGTTCTTCGCACTATTCAAAAATAAAATATAATGAAAAAATTTGGAGCGATTTTCTTTTAACTTAGAAAATCTCAAATGGGCTTCATGTAAAGTACCCTCAAATACTAAAATATCGGTTTCAAATTCCAGAGGCCTTGAAACGAGTAAAAACGATCGGGGAATTTCAATTTTGAAGAAAATCTGCTGAACGGTTTAGGCGCTAGCGTTGACCACAGACGGACAGACGGATGTTTTGCCGTCAATCGATTTTGCAATATCAAGAAAACAACAAATCATGCATTTTTACTACACCACGAGATAGAGGATTTTTTTTCTAAATTTAGCAACAGGTTTTATCCACTTTTTCGTTACCAGACCCCTGCTATAAGAGTTTTTCTGGAGAAAATTTCCCGTTTTCCAGCGCACATATTATTACTTTCTTACGAAGTATTCGTAAGGCGAGAAAGTAATAATATGCAATATATAGTTTATTGCATATTTATGCATGAAACTGGAAGTTGCAATATCAGGACCGCGCGTGATACACGGCTGTCGTAATGTTCATCCCAATTCTTACAACTCAACAATTTTCGATTTTCTGCGTCGCTATTTGAAAAAAGAGTGGATTTTTCTTCAGCAGAACTATCGTGAGAGCATCAACTCATTATAAGCACAACCTTCTTGGCCTTACAGAAGAAAAGAAATGACAAGAAAGACTCTCCAGAAAGTGTCTTTCACATCCAAATAGCATTCTAAACATTTGTTCATCTACTTGAAGGGAAAACGGCGGTAATGTTTTTTCCAGCTGATATGACTCGATCTCTACATTTTATAATCTAAAGCTATTACTGATGCAGACGTTAAATCTCAAGACACAGAAGCGTCTACTGTGAACTCGACAAATTAGATGTACACAGTTAATACATGTTTCATTCTTTTACTAAGTAAATGTTTTAAAAGATTAGTATGGCCTGAATATACTATTTGTCAACTTTTATTTCATTTCTTGCGCTTAAAAATTATCTATTTAATTACAAATATTATTGATTATTATACATCTTCTGAATTTATCTTCTAACATGACAAAGTTTTCTGTTAACACAAAAAAGATGTTAATAATTGTGTTTGTGTTAATTGTTCGGGAAAAGAACTATCATTATTGAACAATATCAAGAACTTCAAGTATTGACCTTGAGCATATCCATAGCTGAAATACTGCCATACAAGTTGGCATTGATTTTTCACAGGAATGTGTGGTCTCATCAATACTTACAGTGGGTTTACACGTATTTCATATTCGATCATTGGCTTTTCAAGTCATGCTGATCGTACGGTTCCGGTTCTATATTTAGAATGACGAACGAAAGCAGCACGAACTGTCTTTTGTTCTTGGTGAAATTCCAATGACTGTAATAAATGCAACGTCTGTCATGTCACAATCTTCAGCAAGATGTCACTCAAGGACTTTCAAGTCACGCGACCTGTGGTTTGTGCAAGAGCGTACGAATTTGATGCTCCCCTTGTTATTGTTTTAATTTATTAGTTTTGGAATTTATCTCTAGGTGAATGTGTGCTTTTCTTTTCAGTGAAATTGATGTAATTGATTAGTATTAATTTTCAAATACTTTTATGGCGTGACAGATCCCAAGAAGAGCTTCTAAACATTTAACAACACCCTACTCTGACACAACATACCAGTCTTTCTTCCTCCACCAACATACCAATCTGCGCCACCTATTAGAGGAAAGTCGATGCTCTGGGTACTTACACTACGACGCTGCAGAAAAATTCACAATCACTTGAGCAATCCTTACAAATGAAACATTGATCGTTTCCGTTTTTGTTAAATCCAGTGGAGGCCCAAACGTAATGGTGAAAGCAGCGAGAAATACAGAAAAGTGACATACACACGAAATAATCAATCTTCCCCAAAGCACCTTTAGAACGCATTTTTATATTCCTTATATTTGCCTTGTGGCTACAGTTTACCGCATTCACTGCATGGTCGCTGAAGGCAAGCCTGTGATTCCCTGTAACGCTGTCTTCACTGTGAATCAAATGCACTCTTTTGTTTTAAATTTATTGTTACTGATAATTACATAGTTCAGTATCACATTCATACTTTATCATATTTTGTGATGGCTTACATTATACCTTATACTTTTTAACTGCATTACACAAAGTGTAGGTCACTACAAGAGCACCCAGTGTTAACAATTGCTGGAGGAGATGTTCAAGAATGCTTGAAATGCAGAAGTTATTGTTGGAAAGTCATTTAATGAGGCCAGGTTGTAGTAAACTGAATTTAGGTTGGAATAAAAATTATTAGAGAGGAGGTAAAAACCATTCTATTACTGTGAACTGTAGATTTGAGATGTAGATAACCGCTGGAAGAATTTATATTATGAAGGTCTTTTTTGAGAGGTGGGAATTCATAACTCACGCTGATTTAAACGTTTTTTCACAATTCGCCGTTGTAAAGTAGTTATTTACAAATAAATATGTTTAACATGAAAACATATGGTTATTACAATGCTAAACTATAACTGCGAGAGCTGTTATCAGAGTTGCAAAACCCAAGAACTCTACTATATTCGCCATGAACGTTATTGACCGGGAGAAATGGCTCTGGGCATCACAGGGCAACTGATGTCACTGCAGTCTGTCTGACCGGGAGGTCCTAGGTTCGAGTTCCAACGATGGCAGTGTTTTCGACACTAACTAGTCAGCTAGGTCAAATTCAGTCGCTGTCTGGAGGAGAATTCTAGCGGCCTGCTGCTCTTCTTGGAAGTTTTCCGTGTTTTCTTCTATCAACACGAGGCAGTACCCTATCAATCAGGCCACGGACCGTGATCTTTCCTACCTCTTCCCTGTCCTATCGTCTCGCCTTCCGCATACTTACACTACAGTACCACGCATACCGGTGAACCGATCCGGAGCTTAGAACTTGTCCGGCTGGGGCGGTTCCCCGCTAGGGGAAATACCTGGTTGGAGAAAAACCCGCTAGCCATCGGTAGGTCGACGCTGGATCTCGCCATACAGCGGGGGGAAAACCATCGCCACACCCCGAATAAAGGTATGTATCACACTTACGTGACTAATGTGTTTGACGCGCCCTGAATCACAACCAATCATGAACAATATTTGCCATCTAATTTCCATTCTTGAAGGGGAATGACCCGCCCACAGCAAAATTCTCCGAAATTTTGCTCATGACGGTTTCAGGGCAATGGATCAATTTCCAAGTGCCCTGGGATTACAAACAAACAAAAATTGACATTTATTTTCCGTGCAATTAATAGTACGGGTCTAACATAAAACCTTTTTTTTGTTAATTGCTTAGCAAAAGACCGGATAGACCTTGAATACCCTTACGGATTACACTCGTGATCTAGAAAAACCATCGGCAGTATATTGAATGAATAAAAAGAAGAATGATGATGTTATTTATGAATGATCAATTATGTGGGTTGGAAAACACAAGGCCGGTAAGAAACTAGATGGTGTGACTACTTCAAGAAGGAAGTAGCTGTAGAGTGGACTAGAGTGGCAAAGGACTGTGAACATTGGAAAACATTAAGAACATTTTCTTGTTAGCTTAATAGTTGTTGTACGGGTAATGGCAAAAGTGGTAAACTGTGCATGCTCAAAACTAAAATGTTCCGTATGAATTGGAGCGAAGAACCGTTACACTATCGTTGTCGCCATCGGTTTTGAACAATCGGAACAAATACATTGTACCAATTTTTGCGTACTAGTATTCCTTTTCAGAATAAAGGTCTTTGATGATTTTTTTCTACATGATGACGGTATATCGATAAGTTAGTATTCAACATCACATGGCCGTTAACACAAATAATGGTCTCGGATTGTTGTAATTCTGGGCTATCGCCGTAGTTTACCCACTTAAACCGCATCTGTTATTAACTCTATTTCCATCTACGTTGATAACCATAACGGACGCCGTTCATTAAGAAGGCTTTTTATTTCTTTTCGGTTGTGTTATAACTGCTCAGTATTACGAAAAGTATTAAACTGCAGTATTTTTAGAACACAAAGTTCTGTTAACCAGAACGTTTTGCTAGTATGTTAATGCCAGTTTACAGAAGAGTCGTTCATTATCATACCGTTTCTTGGTATAACTTTAATATAATTGGAATAACATACGACTAGTCGCCTTATGGCTCCCGGAGGACAGAACTGCTGGCGGCCTAGGCGGTGCCGGTGGCGGTAGTGGTAGTGATGATGTAGATGATGAGAATAAGAAAGAAGATAAGGGTAAGTCATACCCATTTGTTCCGTTATCATACGAACATTTAAAGCAAATCGAAATGACCTTGAGATTGAGAGGGGTTGCCACTAACTGGTAGCGAACAAAGTAAATAAATTATTTTAGAATTTTGTTCAGACTTGAGTATTTTGTTTGAATCTAATTTTTCATTGCAATCAGCACAGTTCTAACCACCCTAGTTTTTGTGTTCAACTAATCAAGTCAGAGGAGCTGAACCTCCAAAAATGTAACAGGAGGTCCAAAACGGTTGCTTTTTACAGATTGCAGCCCAAGGCGCCAAACTCGGCTTTCTGGGCGTCAAAACCAGTATTTGAAGGCCTGAAACACACCGTTTGTGAGTTATTTATGATGCTAACGTGTTATAGTGTAATGGACGCCTGCCGAATTCATTGTTCTGTATGAATGTTGTGTATGATGTGAACGCGGCAGGTTCTACATCGCGACGAACCAATCGCGGGCGAAAACACCATGTGGCCATTTTAGGTGACTTAGAGCATATGATCGGCTGGTTCTAGGGTTCCAGATTCAAAGGTAGCAGGATTATCGACACTAGCTACTCAGCTTGGTTGAATCCGACTGCTGTCTGGAGGAGAATATTAGCGGCTGGGTGCTCTGATAGGTTGTTTCTCCGACCAACATAAGGGCGAATACCGGAGAAGTACCCTAACAAACGGCCATGCACCATGCGCGATCTTTCCTTCTCATTCCTTGTCCTATTGCTACCCCTTATACACACACTCACATGCATTACACTACCACATATGCTGATAGGCCAGTCGGAGGCCTAGAGGTTGTGCCGCCTGGGGTGGTGCCCCGCTGGAGGAAGATTTCTCATTGGGAAAAACCCCGCTAGCTGACTTGCTGCTAGGCGTTTGATCTTACCCTCCAGTAGGGGAAGATAACCGCCACTTCCCGCAATAAAAACTTTCACCACGTTTCCGAGACTAATGACCCTAGCCATTGACGCTCCCGAAATCACGAATCAATCAATCAACTTCGTGTGAGCGAATTGGACGGGAGGGTTTCAAGGCCTCGCGCTGCACCAAGACTTGCTTTCCAGACTTGTTGGGTTACCGGTTTGTAATGGATTGCTTCAAGCTCATGCTGGAAGTGTCTGTAACACGTACACAAAATACAAATCTTCGAGAAAGTGACAAAAAAGTAGCTATTCTCCGCAAAAATGGCCTCTGCCTAGGAGCACCCAAAACATATTATAATTATATATGATGAAGTAAGCTTCAATGTGACAATCGAAATGTTAGTAATTGTGCCTAAGAAGTGTCTTTCAAGAGTCCAGAATCCAAACAAGAATTGTTCTTGCATCTGCAGTTAGGTGAATAAAATTTACATTTTTTAGTGTGAATGTCACCCTTTCTATTCTATGAATCTACCGACTTCCGCTTCTATATTTGCATTTCTATTGCGACAAAATCTTGGCACGCAGGAAAGGGCCGAAGAAAAGCATAATGTACAAATTTCTTCTTTCTTATTAATGTGTATTTTGTACCCCTTGTGGGCCATTTTACACCCAACACTTACCTTTTTTGGAGTTTTGGGTTGATTGTGTTTTATAAATGGCACTTAGTGCTATAATTCCCTAACGTACTATTATAGATGATTTTTGATATTACAATCGAATGACACAATTTAGCCTTGAAGAAGTTTTGAAATCATACGCAATAATTTGCATTTCTACATCATTGTATATAAAAATAAAGGAAAACAAAGATTACCACAAAAATCTCGGAAAATCTTTCTCTTGTCGTACATCCAACGGATGGATCTAAACGGATAGTGGTTCCTTTGAAATCACGAATTCCTGGTTGGTAGTTCCGCTGTCAAACCACTTAACACAGGAATCTTTCGCGTCCTTCTTACGTAAGAGCGTGGGAACGTGGATTCAACGCCTCCCCAAGTTGAGTACAACAAAATCCAATTGGCTGCTTTTTCCCGAGGCGATTAATTAAAACCAACATGAGACTTCCATGACGTAACTCGCTCGATGCTCCAAGTAATCGGACGACAATCCGGGTCGAGGGGCTCCGAAATAGCCCCAAGGATCATTACATTACGGAGTTCGTTAAGAAATAACTGCAAGACTTTTTTTTACGTGTGCCAAGGTCAGCGCCGATTTACGTTAGGCCCTCGCCCTCAATTGACGCTCGTTGGGGAGATTGTAATATCAATACATTTCGCATTGACCCCACGTCAGAAAATCCTTGGGTCACCAAACGCACCACGGCGGAAGAGAGGCAGGCAGGGGTGACAAACGTTGCCACGCCATCCCCGAATGTCCACACTCGCGCCCCGGCTTCGGTGGCTCAGGGCGTCTGTTGATCTCGTTGCAGTGCGTCTGATTGGGAGGTCCTAGGTTCGGATCTCGGCGGTGGCAGGATTTTCGACCTTAGCTACATTGCTATGTCGAACTTGGCCGCTGTTTTGGAGGAGAATTCTAGCGGCTGACTGTTCTTATCGGTAGTTTTCCGTGGTTCCTCCGATCAACACTAGACGAATGCTGGAGCAGTACCCTAACAAACGGGCCACGGGCCGCCTACGATATTTCCTTCCCATTTCTTGTTCTTTCTCTCCTCTCATTTACACACACTCACACTTACATGAACTACACCAATGGAAACTAGGAAAGATGCCAGGAAACGAGCGTCATGCCAGGAAACCAGCCCGGAGCTAAAGCTTGTCCCAACGGAGACGGCAAGCTTAACCTCTTCTCAGTGAAAGCATCTTACTGCGTTCATAATGTCAATTTTCTTCGAGAATCATATGCTCCTTTACGTCAAAGATTAGAAAAGACCACGTAAAGCCCCTGCCCCTAAAAGATCGGGGGCCATTGGTTGACAGAAGAAACAGAAAAAATGCCTCTGTAAGCTTTTTCTTGAAATTGCTTAGCCTAATATGTAAAGAAGCACTGTTGAGAATACAAAGTGAAGCACCTTTAAAAAAATCTGAAAAGAATATCCATTTACCCATCTCTGCTGGCCGTTCGTTGTATACTGTTCGGGAAGTTCATATGTATCTTTTTTTTATTCTACACTTTAAACGTTTTTAAATGCACGTGAACGTTTTGCTTTTCATGCACGACTGAGCTTTAGCTTATCATTTTTGTTACATTCTGCATACCAAGGTCGTAATAGCTAAAATAAATTTTAATGTGAATTGTGTTCTGTTTAGTATAAAGTTTTTTCGCACTTTCGTAGCTCCGGGCAAATTTTTGATTCCGTGATGCAATAGTTTTCCAAAGAAAAATTTAGAAAATTTACATATTTCTCGTGGCAATGATAAATCTTTTCATTGATAGAACTATTCTCCGATCAGTTTAAAAACTTATTAGTCGAAATTATGAGGTATTTTCCATGTAAAAAGCCATTCCTCTACGAACAGAAAAACATTGCGTTGCGCTTCTTCTACTTGTTGGTTCTAGAGCTAGCAGTTCTAGGTTCACCTTCCTGATATTCTTGATAAGGTTTCCTACTTTTTTCTACACAATAATCCATATTATAAACTTCAACTTTTATTTTGTTTGATACACCACAGATACGACTTATAATTCACCACGTAATCACCATTTTTATTCCGATCGTTCATTCTGCATCCTCATCATCAGTGACGTTTCGTCTGCATAAGAAAATTTCGTTTTGCGCATGAAGGACTGCCCGTTACTTTTCGGGTGATATACCACAACTTCTAGACACCAATATACCACGACAAATACCACGACTATAAGGCAGAAAAGTAAGTGTTTAAAGAACGAATGGAGATTCCCTTAGATGATGTTAACTTGCTTAAGCTCAAAATATATTGATTCAAAATAACTTGAATGCTCTTGATTTAATTATCTTAATTTATTCGCGAATTGATAATTTCATTAGATCGTGATACCATTTAATGATCACATCTTAAACGTAGACTTGCCAGATGTTCACTATTTGACTGAACTGTTCACTATCTCAATTTCTGGTTCACTAATTAAAATATGAAAATAGTGAACTTGTAAACATATCTTACAAATTATCTTGTAAACATATCTTATAAATATATAAGCTTACTGTATGAGTAAACAAGTGTTAGTAGAGCTTTTAGTGTTTATTATGGCACGCTTCTAATCTCGATTGGAGCTGATTTTACTCTGGTGCCAATCCTGGTGAGCATATCCATGCAGTTGTTGTCGTATATTCCTAATGCACATGTCTTTGTTCTAGTGCACAGCACTGCGAACATAAGCTAAGAGTGTTTCATGAATGCCTTTCATTCATATACAACTTTACAATTTACAATACAACTTTAACAAATTCCTGATGAGTGCTGGCCCTAATGGACATTGAGAATTGTATTTGAATTAATGTATAAAATATTTATTCTATTTCATGCAAAAGCAATGCTCAACTTCAGGCCTAGCTGTTTTTAAATAATAAAGAGAATGTATCATTAATACTCAAAGATCACCTCCTCCCCCCCGCCCGGTTCACTATTTCCTAAAACAATTTCTGGCAACCCTATATAAACGATTCATCCCCTTCATCTTCACCTAGCGACACTATTGAATGGATTCCCCCTCTGAGATTGACCCTGCCTACGTCCATTTCACTTTGACATTTACATGACAATGTGATGTGAATGAGAATCGATCTATAAGCAGTCACTAAGAGCCGACGAGTAGAGATGAATCATCTGCAAGGCCTGAGGAGAATCTCCAAATTATAAGTACAAGAATAGTCCAGTTTAATACATTTCTATGATAATTACTAATCAGTACCTCTGATGTATTTTAATATCATGTAATTGCTCCCCAATGATTTTATTTCTCAATTACCTTGGTGTGCACAGACAATAAAATAACGTTTTTACTGTCTGTGCTTTTTGATATATCTAGCAAAACCCGACAGAAGTCCTATTCTCTTCTCTCTCTCGCTCCTTTGCGCTCTCTCTCCTTTCCCCCTCCCTCGTTTCCCCTCTCTCCTCTCCCCCTCCCTCCTTTCCTTCTCTCTCCTTTCCCCCTCTCTCCTTTCCCCCTCTCTCCTTTCCCCCTCTCTCCTTTCCCCTCTCTCCTTTCCCCTCTCTCCTTCCCCCCTCTCTCCTTTCCTCTCTCTCGTTTCCCCCCTCTCTCCTTTCCCCCTCTCTTTTCTTTCCTCTCCTTTCCTTTTCCCCTTCTCTCCTTTTCCTTCCCTCCCTCTTTTCCCATCTCTCTCCTTTCCCCCCTCTCGTTTCCTTCTCTCTCTCCTTTTCCCTCTCTTTCCTTTCCCCTTCTCCCTTATTTCCTCTCTCTCTCTCTCTCCTTTTCTTCCTCTCTCTCCATTCCCCCTCTCTCGTATATAATTCTTGTCGATTTTAATTTCTTTTATTATTAGTAATTTTTACGTGCAATATTATTTAAAATAAATTGAATCTTAATTTTACTTTGATCCTGTTTCACTAGAGCAGTGGTACTTATTGGAAGGAACATTTGGCTGACGTTAAGATCTGAACACAAGTCTTTTGGTTTATATGTTGCTGCCGTGTGGTTGTCCTTAAAATACGACCAATTCTTTAGTTTAAAATGTTTACTGAATCAAAGGTGGAGTTGAAATCTTCAGAAATAAGAGAAAAAGCGAAAATGGTGACATCGGCATTATTGTCACAACTTTCCTACTTCCTCGCAGGTGGTCTGGTAAGTCAAAACCACCTATGGTGATTAGGGTAGGACACTAGCTGAATTCTGCTTATGAACTGCCACGAAACGATTCAATATAAAAGTTAAACTTATAAATGAGGAAGAAGAAAAAGTACCGTTCATCGTTCGTATCGTAATACAAATGTATTTAGCATCGTATAACTCACTCGTTCCTCGCTCGTATCGTAATATCACATTCTTGTATTAATCATTACATCATCGTTTAATAATGTACTATTGAGTTTGCATGTCTTGTAACCATTTCCCTACGGCGCACAGTGTGTAATTTTGACGATCTAGGAGGAAAAAAATAATAACTCTCTTTGAAATGAATTTCTCCTAGTTTTTGGAGGTTTGTTGTGTAAATAATGTCCAAATAAACAAATGTGCTCATAAAACTTAAATTTTTACGAAATATTTTGTAAAATATTTAGGAAATTTCAATACTTTAATTAGCCCTCATGACAGTATACGTTTTTCAAACGCTGAATTTGTTTAACTCTATTGAACATAATATTTGAATTTTACAAAACTCACTATGCAAGAAAAATAAAATGAAAGTATCCAAAAATAAAAAGCCGAAAATGAAAATATAAAGCAAAAATTAAGTGAGAGGAATGTACAACAAATATTAACAAATTATTTTGAAACACTACCCGCGTATTCTTCTGATGGTGATTCTTCTAAATATGCCGTCTCTTTTTTGCCTTATTCCTTCATTCTAATAACACGAAAAGTTCATGTTTCACATATTTGGGTGCAGTTATAGTTTTGGCGCTTATGCTCGACTTGAATGGATCTGAGCTAATAAGCAGCCGGTGGAGCAAATTCATATTTGCGTTTGCTCTTGACGTTTTTCTAGTTCTTTTTCGCTTTATTTTCTTCTACTCTTACTTGCCATGTTCGTATTTCTGAACGATAAGAAATGTGCAAAATGCACTCAAAATCAGTTTTTTGTTGGCGTATGTGTACTTACTGGCGGGTTGAAATATTGATATCCATCATCAAAGCAAGTGATAATGATGCAGGCTTTTGGAGAATGGAACTTCGAGCTTTGTTAATTGTAATTCTCCTATTGGAAGAGGCTTCACAGAGCTCCTTATCTATAGCTGCCACATATCTTTTTGTCATACTTCCTTAGTTTGATTTCAATAGCTATGGATAACGTTTCTGAGCTAGTAGTGTCTACAAATGGTTTCAATTGTATGGTTTTGGCTTTAATCTCACAGTACCTGAAAGACTCATAAGGTCTTCTAGCTCTATTAATTTTTACATTTATTTGTGATGGACCTGGGACTGACTTTAACATTTAATCAGGAAGGGTAAGTAGTTTCTTGTAGCCAGGACGAATTATATTTCAAGAACGACTCTTTACTTCTTACGGAGTTTTGCAATCCGGTTTCAACTTTTTGACAAATACATCTAACGTAAGACTTAATTTTGTTCAAAAATGCTTTGTGAGGTTCTATAATTCCTAATTCACGTAAGAAAACATTTAATACAGCTTCAGATCTCTTATCAATTGAATTTGTTACTCATATATCAAATAACAACCTGCGGGTAACTTGAAGACCCTTTCTCTAAAAATGTGTATATTATTCAGATAAGCAGGTATAAGCAGCTAGTCTTTTCACGATTAAGAACCCAAAAGTACTAGTTTTAAAATGTATATGGCGCGAAAGGTGTATAATGGTGTATAATACACTAAAAGTCTAATTGAATTTAGAGAACATGTAATACCTTCAATATAAATCGCTCACCTTTTCCATTAACGTTTTTAGGCCCATCAAAAATAAATACTTAAATTTTATTCACATAAAAATAATCGTAAAAGCATGTAGATTGCTAATAGTAAACCCACAAATCACAGAATGAGACGAGTAGTGTATTCCTACCAAGAGAACTTTACGGACTGAAAAGGGCCATTCGGAGCTGAGTGCTGGCGGAGCGGCGATGGACGTCTTTGGACATACACCATGGGGTCCTTGTGACCTTCAAGAGAAAACTAACAACGTTTCCACATAGTTCAGACATACTACTACACAGAAATATAACAATTTTGCTATTTCAACTCAGTCGAAAATTGAATTTTTTCCAGCTAGTTGGCCAAAATTACACACTGTCCACTAATGTTCAATTCTCGCCCAGGGACGCTGAAATTCGTGCATGTGATGTATCTCGTGCGTAATGGAAGAAGTTTCTCTTTTTTAGGTTTAAAAACTGTGCCAAGTTCCGGCTTAGGCGTACACACATTTAAGGATCGGACAACCACAGAGAGAATGTTATGAAGAGTCGTGTGGCCAAGCCAAAAGGCTGCTGTCGCTGGGGTAGTAGTTTTGAAGTGAGTGCGGTGCATGAGATCGCAGGTTCCAGGCCTCCGTAGGCCTGGGCGTTTTCGCCCTACCGTTTTGCGATGGATAGCATTCATTGATTGATTCATTAGTATCGTAAGTGCAGCGAGAGTTTTTGCTCGAGAGGTGGTGATGGTCTTCCACCATTGGATGGCAAGATCCGGCGCCGACCTACCGTCGGCTAGCTCTAAACGACCTACCGTCGGCCGGTTGATTTCCTCAACCAGGTATCTCCTACAGCGGGGCACCGCACCAGCCAGGGCAAGCTCTAAACTCCCAGCCGGTGTCCCGGCATGCGAGGTAATGTAGTGCATGTTAGGGTATATGCGTGTGTAACGGGAGAGGCTAGGACAAGGGAGAGGTTGGAAAGATCGCACGCGGTCCGTGGCCCGTTTGTTAGGGTACTGCTCCGTCATTCACCTGGTGTTGGAAAGAAGACGTGCAAAACTACCGATCAGAGCAGCTGGCCGCTAGAATTCTCCTCCAAGCTGCGACTATATTCGACCTAGCTGACAAGCTAGTGTAAAAAATCCTGCCGCTATCGGGTCTCGAATCTAGGACCTCCCGGTCAGAGAGACTGCTGTGACATTAGTTGATTCCCTGAGCCATCTCTTCTGGTGTGTGATGTATAGGCTTTCCACCACTTTTTCTATCGTCATCTGTCATTCATGGTCGTTCGGGTGGTGAAGAAGCTTGCACTTGTTGCAAGTGCGCATTACATCGTAGATGGCCGGTCACCTTGACCTCATCCTTCCTCTAAAGTGTGTGATGTGGCATGGTGGTTAGACCCAACAACCACGTATCACCTTAATTAACCTAATCCTTCCCGAAAACCCTGCCTTTACCCTCACGTGATGCGCGTCGGTGAATGTAAGGAGCTGGTGCGCAGACGGGGAACCATAATGCAGTGCTATCAATGTGTCACCGTACCTCCTTCGCTTCAATCACTCAAACCATCAATGCTTTCGCAAATTACCTTTGAATCTGAAATACATTTCCTATATGGGCTTGCGAGGCACGTCGATGCAACGGAATCTGGACCTGGAAAGGCAGTAATGGCCTCATAAGGGCAAGCTTAAAAGCAGTTGAGACAAGGCTGGGTATCCTGGTATAGATAACGAACGTAAAACAATAGTAGACGGATTTCGTGAGACTTGTAGCCATCAAAGGTTGGCCCCTATGCCTGTTGGTTTAACCTGCTTGAAACAGATGCCCATGTTTCCCTGGAAAGGAAAAATTAGCCCAATTAAAACTTTGTCATGAGTTCTGAACGTGTGCAATACATATGCCGCTCAATATAAGTGCATTGAATCTAAACGAAGTAAAGTAGAGCACGTGGACTCCATCATTTCAAACAGTTTTTTTTATATTTAGCGATAAAGTCCCATTCGAGATTATAATCTGAATAATTCATGAGAACAAGCTGATAAGAACATAAACAACACTGCATATTGCCCTTTTAAAACACAACTAATATATGCACACGTTTTCTTGAGCTGTGAGTGAGCCCTTACTCATCTTCTTATCAACACTATTGAATTGTAAATACAAGATTGCAATGAGCGTCGTTGACTACATGTGATAAAAACACATTTTCGTTCTATTTATTTATTTAACTGTCTGCTTTGATAAACGAGCTAGAGATTTGATTTCATAGAACTGGTGTTGAAATATCCAAATCCTCCATTCTTCTGATCTCTAGTGGAATAGCTTAGAAACGTGCACGTAACAATCTTCATCTAAGATAATATCTAAAATTGAGCAATACTGAAACATGTATACGTTATTTTTATTTGCAAGTAAAATGTTTGATTTGTAATTTTTTGAGGTATTAATACTCTTACTGAATAATCTATACTATTATTGTTAATATTATGAATTGAGGAGCTTATTTACAAAGTCACTTATCTCCAAAAAGCACAATTATTCAGAAAGGGAAAATATTCAGTCTCAACTTTATGGTGTAAGATGGATTCCAACGGTCGTCAAATATTGTTTAACATAAGAGAAACGAATTTTTTGAACATTGTTTTTGTCAGCATGATGGAAAATACAAGAGATGGAGAATTAAGAATTTATGTTGGTAAGTAAAAGTAGAAAACAAACGGAAATGGAAACATGTCACTTACGGAAATAAGTTCAGAAGGAGACGAGTTTCATATTGGCAAGATAATATATAACCTCACTTTTTTCAGAAATGTGATGGTCATGAGTAGGGCCCGGATAATTATGTAATTACATATTTCCGTATGTTAACTCTATCAAGTCAAAACCACAATATATTTACGTTTCAGGTCGATTAGGGCCTAAAACCGATGACTTTTTAGTACATATATTTACATATTTTACCCGAAAGTACATATATTTACATATTTTTCACAAAAGTACATATTTTTAAATATTTCTTAATATTTTCGTTTTTCTGCATTCTTTTTGTATAATTCTTAATTTATCCTATATGTTTTTGATAAGGAATAACCAAGACAAACAATTCAGCATTGTTAAACAATTTTTCGGCAGCCTCCTCTCCAAATTGGCGCTATTGCAATGCATAAAAATGTTGATATTGCAGCACGCAGAATCCTACAAAAGGGAAAGGTGTTGCACTCCAAAGCTTCCAGTGTGTAGATTTCAGCGCGAGTAAAGCAGAGAACAAAATACTACCCAGAAATAAATTTTGTGTATGAAAATGGTACGACTAGCAAGCGATAACTCGCGCCCACAACGTATTTTTTCAGAGGTCTCTCTTGACCTTAATGCCCTTCGCCAAAAATTACACGCACCAACGCAGCTCAGAAAGCGCCATTGACAGTTTTCTTTCCCCATTTGTTGCACTGGAGCCTAAACCCTTGTTTGTAAAGTATCGCTGTGAGGTGAAAATCTAAAGTAAAATCATGATGCGGTACTACAGCTTTTGGATCAGAAAAGGACAGAAAATAATTCACGGTGATTGGCTTAAACCTTGTGGTAACGCAGACTGGGAATTTGCCATAGGCAAAGTTTGGTTTATCTTTTCAGAGAAGTCAAGCAATAGTGTCGTGGGTAAGAACATTATTAAAGAAAGCTGAATTTGTACTAAGAGTCAATTGATTAAATATCAACCAGCATTGTTTTTATTCTCTAATCCGTGAATAACATTGAACAGTGACATGTTGGGACAAAGTTTGAATATACACCAGTAAGTTCATGCAATGTGGAACACTTGGTCGGTACAAGGTCTTCGGACAGATAATAGGAAACATTTCATCCCTATAGAGTATTTGAGTAAACTCCTCGTGTGCATGCTTGCGGATGAGCCGTTCCGTCTCTCACGGGTAGACTACTTCCCGTGCACTAGTGGAGACAAACGAGGTGTCATTCGACGCATCTCGGCTTCCTAATGGGGAACTGATAATTTGTTTCCAGAAATGGCTATAAAATTCTAAGAAATTTCCAAAAAAGTGTTTTGGCGCTGTGATCTTGGTAAGTGTGCCGGGAACTAAATCTACGCCACCTAACTAGATGTAGGCGGTGTTGATTAAACTCCAGTACAATACCGACGAAGAGAAAGACTGAGAAACGAGGACAACGAAGAAGAAGAAAACGACGAAGACGAAGAAAACGACGACGAAGAAGTAGACGACGTAGAAGGAGGAGACGACGAAGAAGGAGGAGACGAAGAAGAAGAAGAAGAAGGAGACGAAGAAGAAGAAGAAGGAGGAGACGACGAAGAAGGAGACGAAGAAGGAGGAGACGACGACGAAAAAGGAGGAGGAGGAGGAGACGACGACGAAGAAGGAGGAGGAGGAGGAGACGACGACGAAGAAGGAGGAGGAGACGACGATGAAGAAGGAGGAGGAGGAGACGACGAAGAAGAAGACGACAAAGAAGATGAAGAGGAAGACGAAGAAAAAAGAACAAGTCACACAACCGAAAGTAATTTAAAGCGTCGTTGACATCACATTCAGCTATTTTCTAAGTATTTGAAACAAATATTTGTTTCTCATTTTTTACGGAGACCATTGTAAATAACAGAAGTGTGAGTAGAATTATGTTTTAATTTTGTTCTTTATGAGTATATTAAGTCTACACATATCAACATTTAAGCAAAAGTATTTTATTAAAACGGAATTATATAATAATTAAAGTGTTACATATTTCTTACTTTTTAGAACATATTTCTATACATTTTAATACATATATATGTACATATTTTCGTAATTTTTAGTACATAATTTTCCGGGCCCTAGTCATGAGTGTTTAAAAGCTGTATTACATCCATCCATCACAGACCCTCCACATATGTGTGGACAATGGACGCGATTGACGATGTTTTTTTTGCGGGGTACAACGTAAGTCGTGTATGTTTCCTGAAAAAGATTCTAAATTAAAGAATTGAAACGCCATACAATGTAGAACAATGATTGTTAAATAAACAATACATTTTTGCGTGTGTCTGTATTAATTGATCTCTAAACCATTAAGTTTGGAAACAAGCTCTTCAATTTCTACGACCCACAATCAGGTCCGTGTTAACGCCCCCAATGTTCAAGGGCCCCCGATAGTTCTTAAAAAATATTTGATAATGAATTTTTCAAAAAACTAAAAAAAAAAGTATGAAAATGATGTATTATTAATCTGTACGCAAAAATTGGTATAACGAGTGATGTGTCGCACTTTATTGGATAATATTTATTTAATATGGAATGTTGCTGGTTGATGAACGTCACTCGGTATGAGAAGTTTAGTTCTTTTAACAGACTTGTCATTAAATTGGATGGGGGATCGATGCAAGTAAGAAAATAGGGTGTCCCTAAAATAGCATAGACCGAAGGGCTCCCGTAGCTGTTAAACGGCCCTGCCCTTGCACAGTGAGCAAGCGAATTGGGCTTGGAGTCGGAGCTGCCCGGCGGCGCGCAGGCGCGGGCCTAGGCAGTTTGGGGAGCCCTGTCCTAATTGCAGGCCGCGGGTCACGTGACGTGCGCTGTCGCGCGCGCCATCGGCGGCGGGGCGCAGAGGTGAAGGGCAGCTGCACCCGCAGGAGGAGAGGTCGCGCGGCGCGGGCGAGGGGCGCTCCGGTCGATGGATTAATTGTTGTTTTTTTTGGTCTACTTCCATTGTAGAATGCTGTCATTTGATGGCTGCGACAAGTTGCATAATGGTACTCATTTTGATACAGTTTTCATTATGATACAGGTTCTTCACCAATCACAGCGAAGCCTACAAATCAAGTATTGCCTCTTAATTAATCATTCAGAATCATTATAGTAAATGGTTCGTTAGGTTGCGTACATTAACATTGCATTTAATATCATATTATGATTCTCAGTTTTAATTTCTTTTATTAGTAATTTTTAACGTGAAATATTATTTCAAATAAAGTGGATCATAATTTCTCTTTGATTCTATTTGACTAGCGCAGTACTCCCTAGCAGGCGGGCAGGTAACCACAGCCACCTGCGGCAGCATGCGAGGGTAGAAGCTGTCCGCTAGGTGCCCTTGGCTGAATCAACTGACACGAAACGTACAAGTTTCACAGTGTAAAAGCTTAACTATAAACTTTGTAAGAAAACATTGTAAAAGTTTAACTATAAAAGTTTGCATAAATTGTAGAAAAAGCACCGTATGAAACTCGATGTAATGGGTATTAATACCATCATTACATCACCGTTTCATAATGAACTATTTTTTACTCATTCGTTATAGCTTGTTATTGCCGTGGACACGGAGCTTGATACAATCTGCGTAACTTAGGGGCCATCTATAAATTACGTGAGGTCTTCAGAGGAAGAGAGGGTTGAGAGAATCTCTCCTAATTTTACATGCGGAGAGAGGGGGTCGCGGCAAACATCGCGTATTTTTTTCGCTAAAGGACAGTGCTAAACAGTCTACTTTTCATCCATCACAAGAGCTGCAGAGCACCGAAGTGCGGTCCACTGTACACCAACTGCACAGCACGCAAGTGTGACCCTCATGGATCGTAACATGTGATAATGAGCTTCTCTGCACAAGCGACAACGGTTTAGAGTGGTTGAATAACAGCGACGTTGAAGGATTGATTGATTGTTCGTGATTCCGGGCGCGTCAACTACTGAGGTCATTAGTCACGTAAGTGTAGTGCGTTTTTTCATCGGGAGGTGGCGGTGATCTTTCTCCGCTGGATGGCGAGATCCGACGGTGACCTATCGTCGACTAGCGGGGTTTTCCCTCAACCAGGTATCTCTCACCAGCGGGGCACCGCCCCAGCCGGAACAAGCGCTAGGCTCCCGACCGGTCTCCCGGCATGCGTGGTGGTGTAGTGCATGTTAGTATGTGTGTGTGTGTGTGTGTCTGTGTGTGCAAGGTGGTGTGCCATCAGTTGAGCCATTTCTCCCGGCCACGGAGGTTGAAGGAGCAGATGAATTTACAGAAAATTATACGGACATATTGGTTCCAATTCCACTCCTGATACCAAACGTGAGTCCCCGTGGACTGAATTACAATGAATTATTGTATTGTTTTTAGAAGTGCAATAATATTCATTGTAATTAAATCACTATATTTTCTAAATACTAGTCATATCTAGTCTTAAATAAATGTTGACATACAAAACATGGCGGGTTAGATAGTTGACAGCGAACGTCAAGAAATAGATGTAGAGATTGAACATATGTGGTTGTTAGGGCGTTACTATGGTGCGCGCTCAGCTTGTGAATAACAATTGAGCGAACACTGGGTGCCGAAAATGCCAGATCGTGTGGCGAGAATTAATTTTTAATTTATTAGACAATCATTACGCGAGAGGCATTAATTTGTTCATTTCAGTAAAAATATTAAATTGAATCGTGCCAGTAATTAATTGCGGGGATGTTGAATAGTAGTTCTTGCAGTCATATTTCAGAATAGGGAATTTAGGGAAAGACTTTGAACAATTTTTATAACATGGACATGTTTCAGCACATTAACTTTATTTGTGCGCTTGTGCAGTGTATCGTTTACAAACTTTAATTGCGTGAAGGACGCTGAATTTCAGCGAAGAGAGAATTGTTTTAATAATTTTAAATCAAGGAGAGGTTAGTTTAGACTTAGTATAGCAGAACATTTTTTGTTGTTGTTCCAATTCAATTCATTTCTTGGCTAGGTGATGAGATGCAGTGAGGGCCCAGTACCTAGGGAGCACGGTAATTGTCGGCGGTAGTTCAGGGTTTAGGGGTTAGGAGGGAACGAACTAATCGAAAGAAGAGCGAAGCAGGTGACCCCGAGGATCGGCGAAAGAAGCTCGGAAGACTTCGTGGAAGCCTGGATTTGGTTCTACGAGGCGTCATCCCACTACAACCAAGAGAGCTCCGGTATGGTAGCTATGAACTGAGTAAAGGTCATGACCGAATATTACGCTCAATTTTTAGAGGGTTAGTTTTGAATAGAAAGTTATTAAAAGATTGTTGTCAAAAAGTGACAAGGGAAATAGAAAGGATCTCGAATAAATCTGTTATTCTGTTTACATGAAATCCAATGAATTATTATTGTGCAATCTAGCACGTTAGTTGTGCAAATAGATAAAGAAATACTCTCAGATTTCGCGCTTCTCCGTACGGAGAGCGGATCCAGTGGCAATTTGGCGGATCGCAGGAAAGCGAATTGTTACTGAGCAGGAACCCACAAATAATCTGAGCTAGCACAGTAACGAGCTAATCAAGATATGATATTTGTTCCGTTACTTACTTGGAATTGTTTCCTGGCGCCCAATTTTCATGTCAGTTTGTTACTAAAATGTTTCAATGTAATTAAGCAAATTAAGTATTTTAAATAAATTCCAATGCAATCAAACACAAATTAACGTATTTACATTAAGAATACGCATTTTGAAAAACCTCACGTGAGATTAGAAGGACGGGGGTTGAGCCAAATCTCACGACATCTCTCCAAGGGGAGGAGGGGGAGTCGAAAAATGGCCAAAATCGCCTCACATAATTTATGGACTGCCCCTTACCTAGCTCGGGAGGATCGTGGTTTCGAGAGAAACATGAAAACAATCGAATGATGGTACTTATTCTCCTATGGAGAAAACTATGAAAGGAAGTTTAGGAGTGAATATTTTGTCAACAAAACTTGAAAAAAACCGCTCTTTTCTGTATTCAATATTCGACTAGAATATGGTTTAGGATAGAGATCACAGAATTATGAAAACGTGCACATAATTCACTTCTCCCCATAGCTCGTCACACACAGTTTTTAACTGTTTTTGAAGTAAGTAAATAAATAAAAAATAAAGTTATGGGAGGGAAATATAAAAGAAAAACTGAATCAATTTAACATGTTAATAAGTAAATCAATCGGTCTGAATCATTAAAATTAGGTAAAAATTAAAATCTTGAATGTACCACGTCCGTTAACTAGCTCTAATGGTCTCGGGCGACAGAAAGGTCCTCGGGCTTCTGGTCTTCGCTCGATCATTAGCACCCTTAGAACGCCCTCGGTGCTCAAGGAACTATTAGAACTCGACAACTTGCAATGGTCATTCGACCCGCAAGTGTAGTGCACTTCGTATCCTGGGATGTTCCTTCTACGCTGGAACATAAGACCCAGCGTCCTTCAGAGCCCCAGCAGCCAACATAAGACGCAGCGACCCAGCTGGAACATAAGGCCTTCTCGTCTGCTTGCGGGGTTTCCACTTCCAGAAAACTCCGCCATCTTCCCCTATTCCTAGTTTTTTTTTTAGATTTAGTTCGCTGTGCTTCGTCATTTTCATTGTGAACGTTTCAGATCTTTTAAGATTTCCTCTCTGAGAGTGGTTCACATGTGGTTTTTGGCTTAGGTGGCCAAGGTCATCAGTTGATGTCACTGCAGTGCTTCTGACCAGGAGGTTTTGAGTCCCGAACGCAGCAGCATTTTTGCCACCAGCTAGGTCAAATTCAGCCTCTGCAGCTACCCTAACAAAGGGGCCACGGACCGCGCGCGATATTTCTTTCCTCTTCTTTGTCCTATCTTCACACCTTACTTACACTTTAATGCACTACGCTACCACACTTGCTGGGAAACCAGTGTGGAGTTTAAAGCTTCTCCCGTCTGGGGCGATGCCTCGTTGGTAGGAAATACCTTGTTTGTGGAAAACCTCGCAAACGGATGGGTAGGTCGACGCCGGATCTTGCTATCCATCGGGTATAGGTCACCGCCATCTTCCCCGATAAAAACCGGCACTACACTTGCGGGTGATAACTTTAGTGACCACATTACCTTGGTGATTGACGCACCCGGAATCACTAATCAAACAATCAATCAATCATTTCGTGCTTTTCTCTAACAATTCTCCGCAAACTGTACATGTACTTTTTTCGAAAATATTTGAGCGTATTCACGCAGGGTACTCCTTGCGGTAAAAATAAACACGAACTTCTCCCTGTGTGAACCAACGCTTTAAGGTATTCTCCTTCGCATAGCAAAGAACTTGGAAAGCGGAGCTGCAGGGAGGCAGTGCCAACTGCCCTGTCTTCCGCCTTCGCTCTTCCCGTTGCAAGCGCGCCGTACACAGAAAGCAGACCACGTCGATTGCGTCGCCGTTAGGTTGGCAGACGATTCTTCCTTATCCCTTTACTTCCTGGCCGCAGGACGTAGCTCAATGCAAATAAAGACGTGTTTGCAACTGAACGTTTCTTTAATCTGTGCTCGAGTCATCAAAAGCGTAACATTTATTGGGAGCTAACTGATCCTTGAGGAACACCATTGTCAATGTATACTGTTTTTAATAGTTTTTATCTGCTGACTAAATTATAGTGGACTGAATATTTTTCGCATACTGAAACGATTTCTCTTTCGAGCGCTACTATCTCATTTACTACTGAAAACTATGTAAATTCTATATCTTAGTCGTTGGTTCTGTTCAGTTGCAATAACCAATGAATCTTATTATTATGGGCGCCAGGAAAAGAATTTCAAGTATCAAGAATGTGTCTTGTATTTAAATTACACCACTACCTTGCTAGTTCAGTCGTTGGGTTCTCGATTCGATGACAATTCGCTTACCTGTATCTGCAAAATTGCCACCGGAGCTGTACCGGATCTCTGTACAGAGAAGCACGAAATATGAAAGTTTTATCTTATTCTGGAATTCTTGCACCAATGACGTGCTATGTTGCACAATAATAATCTTTTTAAATTCGTTTAAAAACAGAACACAATTTATTTCAATGCAAAAATAACATTATCATTTGGTCGTGAACTTTGAATTAAATTTCTAACCATCGCTAGCATAAAATACCCCGAGCCCTCTGGTTAGTCGCCGGATGGCGCCCGAAGAACCAACCTGGAACTTCCACGACGACTTCCGATCTTCGTTCGGCTGGACCGGACCCGATGACGTTTACTTCATTCTTCAGCGTTGCTTATAGTATCTGTCCTTGTCTAGCCTATGCAGCTAACCTAGCATCTAGAGTTACTTTTCGCTAAAATGCGCAACAGTTGTGCGCCTACCCGCAAACTCAACAAAAAACGAAAAAAAAGTCTCTGCTGATATTCTTAGCCAAGTCTATTCGCAAACTCATTTGCTCCGCCACGGCACTGCGGACATATTTTATAGTCTCTATCCTGGTAATATTCGATTAAAGTTCTCCACTTAATTACAAGCTGTTGTCACCGAATCAATTTATAAGAACTGCAATGTCGTATCGTCTGTACAACGTGGCGAACCAGCTTATTTTGCAAATAAAGTTTTTCTCAATAAATGATAAATAATAGCAACCGAATTAATTCAATTAATTAACTTCACGAATCAATCTCCTGACTAATATTCCGAATCGGTATTACGGCACAGCGTTACTATGAAACAAAGTCGAAATTAGATTCCGCGTTCTTATCAGACGATCCGTCCGCCTCCGTGTCTGGATAAAGAGAGAGCACTTTTCACTACACTGCATATGAGTGTGACATATCGTTTGTTTTTTCTCCCACTACTCAAAATCAAGAACTCCTTGGCAACGCATATGCGCTATGTACAGCAAGCTCCGGCGTTCACCGTCGAATGTTTGAACCGCCATTTTGTATTCTAACGTTTCTCCCATATGCAATAATATCACACAATGGGTGATTCCCAGAATGAATGCTCGCAAGCGAGCTTTCAATTACCTCAGAGCAGTGGGATCTTTTTTGGTGATAATGACTATCCAATCACACACAGATAAATGGAATGAAACAAAACACAGGAATTTTAATGGTCTGAAATCAGCACTGTACAAATTTCTGTGGACTCACAAAAACAATGAACAAAATATATGACGTTTCTCGGTTTTACTAGCATGCATCCGATTTACGAATTATGTAATTGATTTAAATATGCTGGTCCTACACTTTTACTTTAGGTAAATACTCGTACTTGTGCACAGTCGTACCAATTCTTCTGACTACTGAACTTTTCTTTTTACAACAAATTATATGAATATTTCTCCTTTGTAAAACTCTTAATATTTACCACAGTATGTACTGCTATTAAACACTCATTCACAAATTCCCCTTTCCTTTCCTCCTTTTTGCACACACATTAAACATTCACTACAATGACATCATTATTACTTTTCAAGACATTAGTAAAAAATGTTATTTTATTGACTTGAATGGCAAGTAAAATTCTTTCCCTTATCCACGTTCAACTAAACCATTAAATACCGCACGGCACAATACCATAATGCACGGCGGCGCGGCGTCATGAATGCGCTGCACAAACGCTGATCTATCCCAACGCGTCTCCTCCTGCTTCGGCACCGTTAGTTACCTGACCTCGCAATGGATTTCGACACGCAGCTGCGGAGCAGCGGCGGCGGTGGCAGTAGCGGCCTTGCGGGCGGTCGTCAGCGAGGTAGCCCGGGGCGGCCGAACCGAGCTGCAAAGGCGGTTCCTGCGCCTCCTCCCTTCTCCTTTGGCGTGTTTAGGTCGGCGCCTCGCTTAGCCCCGGGTACTCGGTGGTAGAGATAACGGCGGCGGCGGCGTTGGCGGTGACTGCGTTGTTCTTGCGGTTCTTCCTCTTCTTTCCCCTCGACGGCGCTTCGCTGTTCTCTACTTCTCTCTTCTTGTCCTCGTACCGACGATACGCCTTTGTGAATTTACAAATCACAACCCAATTATGTGTTTTAAAAGTCTATGGGCGTATGGTGCAGCGCTCTTAAGCAACGTTAGAGCAATAAGTCCTTCTGCTGCGCTAATTATTCAACTCTCGTGGCAATTGTCAAACACTGTCAACTAATTAAATGTTTTAAGTAGCTTTCCTAACTTTTGATCTCTCATACAAAGTTCAAAAGGCACTTTTTCGTAGACTAGGTTGCTTCACGACACTATTGAATGAAACTTTCGCCGGTATTCGCGTGGGCTGTCAATCACTTGCGGCCCAGCGCTAGTCACACCCAACTGACGGTCTAGTGCTACTAGTTAATATGCTGGCGATCACGAGGCGGACAATCAAGAAGGCCCGCATTCCGTTTTCCGCGGTATTTATGCGTATTTTCTCCTCCGCGTCGGGGCGGTTCTCCTTCCTCCCTCTCCGACGGGCTTGGCGCGCGTCACAACCCCCTTCCTTACTTGGTAGCAATGTGCCGCAATCTGACGCCAGGATCGCTTTTGTGATTGCTGTAGCGCTCGCTCCCGCGGAATTTGAGGCGTGCGCTTCGCAGACACGTTGCGTGGGCGTGCATGCGACGAGATAACTGAGAATCGTCACAGTATATCACAATACTTAATAAATAATTATTTCTGAATATTCCGCTTTTTCTTACCCCTGGTGTATATAACTCAATTAAATGAAAGACCAACGCATTATATCATTCAAATGGTGAATCAGGAATGAATTACTGAAGTGTTTCGAATATGTTCCTACAATTATTTTTCAATATTTTATTTCATCTAAGAGAAATTTGCAAGAAAAATTAGATTTACTGTAAATAAGACTGGTAAAAACAGTAGCAATGGCGGCGACATCCTGGAAAACATCTCTAATAAATTTCTTGCCCGTTATTTCGATTGGAAAATACAAAAGCTATTATTGTCTGCGCGAGACGTTTTGAGACCATAGATAGGTCTCTATTGCTTTGAGCACGTTTTGAGTTAATTTGCAGAAAGCCAGCGCAATAAACGTTGACATGCTGAGATGAGTGACAGAATACCGTATCCATGTGATGTTGGCACCGCCAAACAGTGAACGCCACTAATCCATTACCATTCATTTGTAGTACCTCGTTTGTACCCATTAGTTCCACATGAACATTTGTTTGTTCCAAAATCATTCACAAGTTAGAGCGCTTTCAATTCAGATGGTGCCAATTCTACAATGGCATCGGCACCATTGTAAGAAAATTTGGAACTATTCAAAACCGTTTGTACCGAACTGTTGCACCAGAATTTTAGTTTATACCAAAGAAATTAATGAAGATACGGTCATTATAATGTGGCGGTGCTAACTTCACGCTGGCACTGCCACTACCTTAAAAAATTGGAACCATCCTAAATTGTTTGTACCGGGTTGTTCCATCAGAATTTTCGTTTGCACCAAACAGTAATTAAGCTATAGCCAATTGCCATTTTAAAGTGAGGGTGGGAGTCTTACGCGAATCCTAACACTAGCCCCGTCCCGTCAAAAAATTAGAGCCATTCTGAATCGATTGTGCCCCGTTTATACCGAAATGTTCCATCAGAATTTTGTTTTTACTGAAAAAGTAATTGATATCGTACATTATTTCAAGAAAACAAATAAACATTTGAAAGTAATTTTTACGTGAAACCTATTTTTTTAAGATATGAAAACTTGACGTGCTCAATGATATCCTTTTTTCCCACTGTTCCACTTAAAGGACAGCAAAAATTTCTAATTGGTTGAAGTAAATATGTTCAGAAGTTCATGAATTTTATCAGAAAAGTCTATTTTATGGCAATGCAATAAAAATAACCATTTTAGTGTTTTAGAAACAAATTGATAAAAAATGGGTAAATGTTGTATGATTAAATTTTGTCGTAATGTATTTTTAGTTTTAATTTCTGAGGTTGCCTTGTGCTCGAAACTGATAACTGAAGTTTTTATCAAATGCATTATTGGCAAATTGCACTGCTAGGATATAGGCAATTTTTTGTGCATGTTACAAGTTAATTGTTGGGCATTAATCTCATAATATTAGTAGATACCATTTAGTTTGTAAGTGCCATTCACTGACTTAATTTCTTTTTTAATTTTCAGATACGGTATATAAATGATTCATGGAGAAATAAATCAAATTAATTTGTTCATTTTGTAAATAACATTGAGAGAAATTTGTTGCTCAATAAAGTTATATTAATTTTTACTATTACAGTATCAATTTCCTTTTTCAAAATATGCTTTATAAACTTTTCATCTAGAAGTGTAATTAATATTGTCAGTTGTTTAAGCACTTATTTTCCGAGTAATATGATTGAGAAACGATAACTGCCAAATAAGATACCTGAAGTTGTCCAGTTCCAGCAATGGACAATTGTTGAGCTATGGACAGATCAATATCACGAAGTACGTATTATTAAGGCCAACAGAAAGATTATTATTAAGTATTACTAAGTTTTGATCATCTAAAAGTATCAAAAGTTTTTTTTCTCTTTTGTCTTCTTTATTTGATCTCCATATCTAACTTCGACTATTGAAGTTGCATAAAAGAAGAAAAGGACTTGGAAGTTGCTTGATTAATTGAAGCAATTCCTGAGCATTGATGTCGCAGCTATTATGTAAATAAATACGGATGCCTGGAAAATTTTGACTGCAATTCTGCCACTAAAAAAACTACTAGAAAATTACTAACACAAAGCAAATCGCGATTACGAATTCGGCGTGTAGTCAACGAGCGCGTACCATACAATCTAGGCGCCAAGCAGGCGAGCATCCCATCGTGACGTCATGCGCAGAAGAGAACGAAATTTCGTTCGGGATTCGTCTCACCTTTAATCTTACACCATGGTGTAGCCAGAATCCATGTTTTGTGGGTCCTTGACACCGAAAACTCAATTGACGGAAAATTCTAAATTTAGCAACTGGATTCATCCAGTTTTTGGTTTTCAGGGCTCTGCAGTAAGAGTATTTTTATATAAAAAACTCCGTTTTTTCACACAACATTACATAACTTTCTCTCCACTGCATAGCAAGAAAGTAAAAAATCCTCCGCGTCTTTTTTGGGCTCATTGATATGGTATTGCTGAGGCATTCGCTTCGTATTGATTGGAGGAACAATGGAAAACTACTGATCACAGCAGCCGGCTGCTAAAATTCTCCTGCAGACAGTGATTGAATTTGACCTAGTTTTGTATGGTCGTGCCAGAAAGGGATAGAAGTTTTGATGGGTACGTGATTAGGAAGATATAAGAACGGTGGTGGAGTAATGGTGGAACGAGAAGCAGGGGAAATGGGACACTCCGAGAAATTCCCAATGGGATGACCGGCTTTTGAAACTCGGTTTCACTGTGGGTACTAAGTGGAGTTAAAAATCCGTATTTCTCAGCACTGGAATCCTTCAGCCTGCCGATCAACAACGCTGCGGAGGCAACGTAATGCTGCTACCGAGTCATCACAGCCGGCGGAAAGTTTAGAGATCGAAGCAACAGCAATATCACCGCAAATGATCCACTCTTCCAATATTCTTGAAAGTATGGAAGTATAGTCTGAGAACGTCCTAGTAGCGTCATGAACATTATAAATTACTGTTGTTCTGCACAGTGATACTGTCAAAAAGTTTCTGTCATAAAAGAGTTCTTTAAAGCGCCTTGGGGTTGAGATCTTCAGTAAGGAAGATGCCGAGTTCGATCTCCAGATGGGGATTTTAATTTGATGAGTGATGTTGCAGGAAAAAACATTGAAGAATGTAGATACTTAATTGAAAATCATTTGAAGTACTTTTACGAATAGAATCAATGCAGATAAATAGACAGGACTTGTCTGTGTTTTCCCTAACCGCACCTTTTAAACAATGCTTCAACTCTGTTATACGATTTCTGAAGCGTGTGAAATGTCAAACCAACCGTTGTCTAGTATATATCTGTATGAACCAATTGAAGTAAAATTATGATGAAATATTGAAAAAAAATCGCATTACGAATACTTCGTAAGAAGAGATCGTTATGTAATCGTGCGCCGGAAATCGGGGAATTTTCGCCAGAAAAAACTCTTATAGCATGGTTCTGGTAACGAAAAAGCGGATAAAATCTGTTGCAAAAGTTTAAAAAAAATACTGGTGCTATAGAATGTCAGAGACTTTAACAGAGATCTTAGTTTTTTAATCTCCTATTTAATTTTGTTTTTCTGTTATGATTGATATTCCCAGATACCTTCCCTGAGCGCGTAAAGGAGATTTTTTACATACTCTCGTTTTCTAATGCGAGAAATCTTAAACCACCATACTCTATTACTATTTTTTAAGTCTATCCATTGTGGTCGCAGATGTTCATCTGCGAGGATTGGTACAAGCTTCGGCGTTTCGTGTCCTGGTCGCGGAATATTATTTGTCAGAATCCTCTGTTGTCATAGGAAACAATAGAGATTTCTGTAAACTTTATTTAAAACCATGCGAAATTATTTAAATAACAAATATTGTTAATTACGATAACTCTATTGGAAGTGTCTGTATATATATGTTTAAATTTTTAGCTTTTTACAATTTTTTTACGTCTCTTCTTGGATTTGTAGAGCGTATATACCATCGTATCTATTGTTCTTTTATCATGCATTTACCATTTTATAGGTCGGTTCGATTCTTTAATGGCTCTGTTCGACCCATGCGGTTATAGTGTGGCGTAGTAGTATAAGTGCAGGTTCGTTAATTTTGAGTATCGGATTTCGTCTCTCGGTACGGAAAACCTTTGCTGGTAGAATACACTTCTGCTGGTTTTATAAAGTAGTGGAATAGCATTAAGGACCATATAGAAGCAGAGCGAGAAAGTATGTGCGTTGGAAGCACCACTAGTTTTTAATTATAATTGCACTAGTTTGTAGTAATATTCGAAAGGCTGAAAATGAAAAGCAGATGAGAATCTGAATGTAAATGTTTCAGTGGAGGCGAGAGCCAATATATAACATTCTGTGAAGTAAAAAATCTATCAAACGAACATCGCATAACTAATATTAAGTATGTATTATTAATTATAGTGTTATCATACCAACCGGTTGCTATCCCCACCTTCGACAGTGTGTCATTGAAAACATATTTATATAAAAATGGTTTTTACTTGATTTTCACTCTAAGCCCTTCAACGGGAGACCAAAGCTGAAATAAAGATCCGTTAGTGATAAAATACTATTAATTAAAATAGAACTGTTATTTAAGTCATTAAGCTGATGAGTAGAAAAAATTCAAGTCAGTAATTTGTGTTATTGGCCGTGTGCTGTTCATTACTTTTTCATAAAAAATCATTAAACCTCTCACTTTCTCCCCTTTGTGAATGATTTGCCAACAATTTTAGTAATAAATGCTGATGACTGTATAAATTATTTGGAAAAGGAAGATATTTTTCAGCAGAATTACATTACATTCCTGGGCGGAAATGGGGTAGTAAGGTCTCAGTTACAAAAAAAAAACTGCGTACAAATGTTGTACCTGTTTAATCTTGAGTCACGTGTTCCAGATCCTTGGGGACTATACACAGCTGGTCAGTAAATTGGAAAATTCAAGTAAATTCCTTTGTGAGGAAAGACCGGTAGATTGAATAGTAATTCCGGGTCAACTCTCGGTCAACTGCTAAGGTTAATAGTCTCGTAAGAGCAGTGCGTGTCTCTTCCTCGAGTCTTCTCCGGTGATCTTCCCTTATTGAATGTCGAGATCCGGGACCAGGAGAGATGGCTCAGTGCATCAACCTGATGTCACTGCAGTCCCTCTGACCGGGAGGGACTAGGTTGGAGTCCCGACGGCGGCAGGATTTTCGACACTAGCTTGTCAGCTAGGGAGGAGAATTCTAGAGGCCGGCTGCTCTGATCGGTTGTTTTCCGTGGTTTCTCCGATCAACACCAGGCGAATGCCAGAGCAGTACCCTAACAAACGGGCCACGGACCGCGCGCGATCTTTCCTTCCTTTTCCTTGTCCTATCCTCTCCTCTTACACACACACACACACTTACACTAACATGCACTACACTACCACACATGTCGGGAGGCCGGTCGGGAGCATACAGCTTGTCCCGGCTGGGGCGGTGCCCCGCTGGTGGCAGATACCTGGTTGAGGGGAAACCTCGCTAGTCGACGGTAGGTCGACGCCAGATCTCGCCATCCAGCAGGGAAAAGATTATCGCCACCTCCCGAGAAAAAAAAACACGCATTACATTTACGGGACTAATGACCAAAGTAGTTGACGCGCCCGGAAACATCAATCAATCAATCGAGATCCGGAGCTGTCCTACCGTCGGTTAACGGAGTTTCTCCTACCAGGTATCTCCCACCAGTAAGGTACCGCTCCAGCGGAAACTAGCTCCCTGCTTCCTACCAGTCTCCCGGCATGTATGATTGTATAGTGCATGTGTGTGTGTGTGTGTGTGCAAGGGGTGAGGTCAGACCAGGGAAGAGGAAGAAAATATCGCGCGCGGTCTGTGGCCCGTTTGTTAGGGTACTGCTCCGAAATTCGCCTGGTGTTGATCGGAGAAACCACGCAATATTACGAATCAGAGCGACCGGCCGCTAGATTTCTCCTCCAGTCCGCATATGAATTCTACCTAGCTGTCTAGTTAGTGTCGAAAATTCTGGTCCCGTCGGGACTCGAACATAAGACCTGCCGGTCAGAGACACTGCAGTGACATCTGTTGATACCCTGAGCCACCTCTCTCAGTAGGGACAAACGATAGGAGAAAGCGTGGATACGTTTACATATCCTTAAGCGGATTTTAAAGAGAACCACCGTGAAAGGTACGGAATAACACTCAGAGCTTGAAGGGCATGTGTGACATGCCAGCCATGAATGCACTCTACGGTCGAGGTTTCTGAGCGCTGTGAGGTCCTACAACTAATAAGGCATGTCGAAGATAATGAAAAATGGTGGCACAGTTCGAAGTCAATACTCGACATCACATTATTGTGCTCGTTCTCACATTATTGCGTCAACATTGTTTAAAAATAGAACAGTAGCTCAAATATATTCAATAGTGAAAACTATTTTACACACCAGGAAAATACGTGGGCATCTATGACATGCCCTACGAGTTAATGAAGGATTTTGGTGTGGCATCATAGACATATCTTACGAGTTGTAGAACATGTCACATTACATACTGATACGAGCTAGTAGCCATTATTCTCGTGGCATCTGCGACACGCCTTACGAGCTGTAGGACGTGTATTATGGTCGTTGTTTACGAGTGCAAAGGCATATATTACAAGTGAGATCCTTAATAGAACACAGCGCATATGTTGGAATACGCACAGAGTTTTCCATCAAGATAATCTAGAAAAGGTCTAGCGCAGAGCGTCAAAATTTACTTTAATTGTAATTAATAATAAAGGAATTTGAGGCACTTGAAAAGATGGGGAAAAACTCGACTTTATTCTACATAGTCCAACCTGCTGCAAATGAAATTAAAAGTTGATTACGAAAACCCACATTAGAATATGTGTCTACATTACGTATTACGGCAGAACGGAAAACAGGCACAAACTTCAAACAAGAATACAGAACATGCAACAATTTTTATTCGCAATTGAAACTATCAGAAACTGTAACAACCTGCTAGCAACCATAACCTCGAACAAGAGGGGAAAACTCCATTAGTGGCCTCTTTTTCAATGAACTTTTTTATTTACACGAGATATTTTAGAAGTAAATAAAAAATACGTGAAAGAGAATGAAATAATAATTTAATGTATTTATTTATTTATTTATCATTTTGAGTCGACTGTTCGACTTCGCCAGCCAACTAACGGTGTCCCCTATTCCTGTGTCTAATTAATTCCTAAGCTTGGAGGGTAAGAGAGGCATGTGGCGAAAATGTATTCCCTTCATCATATCTAGCAAACTCATCCAGCCTGAGCTTTTCTTCATCACACAGCTACAGAAAGTGGGAATATTTTAAACGAAAGCTACAACTCTATTTTTGCCTCGACCGGGAATCTAACTCGGCATCACGTCACGTAAAGTTAGTACGCTGCCCTGCCCACGGGCCATCCTAGAGGCATTAATAACTAAAATGATACAATTAATCATTTATTTTATGTTGAACCATTTACAGATTGCTAGATATTTTACAGTACCTCTTCCCCGAATGGTAGCAATTTGTGTATTAATTTCCCAAATCGTCAGTTAAAAAGGAATAATCAGGAAATGATAATAGTTTCGGAATTAACATTTGATTGCAAAGTGAGTGCTACGGGGCCCTAACAATGCCTCTGTTTCCCATTCATCGGTCATATTTCATGACCTGCCTCATTAGAGGATCATCTTGATGACTGACTACATACTTTCCCATTCCAACTATTGCATTGTGCCACGAGGCCTCAATTTGTCTGAGGCATCCTTCTCCTTCCTTCCGTGACACATAGTCTATGTACATTAGCCCGAGGGTGGGAAACATGATGCATTGTTAGCAGTTTTCTGGTTTTTCGATCCATGATGTGAATTTCTTGTTCAGTCCAGTCCACTAGTCCGAAACTGAATTCGGTTACAGACACTGACAAACTACCTATTGCTGGTATTTTATAATAATAATAATGATAATAATAATAATTATTATTATTATTATTTATATGCAGGGTTGTATTGTGAAGTGAAGTGAAATATATGTGTAAGAAAGACAGTTCAGAGTAGTGCAGTGAGGTAAGTTGGATTGCTGTGAAGGCTTGCGCGGTGAAATTATTAATAACTTATTTTATAAAGTATTTTTTGTTTATCTACAGCTTAATGAATGTAAAGTTAAGATATTCTGACGCTATGTTTCGACTCTTAATTGCAGAATAAATAATAAATCTAAAAAAATTCATTCTCCTTGATACCATGCATTACAATAAATGTACTCATATGCCATCTTTAACTAAAACTGATTTGTTTGGATTGTTCTTAACATATGGTGGGCTGTTAAATCCTTAAAAAATGCCGGCCGTTAAGAATGACTTTTTGTTCCTCTTCATTAAGACGCCATAAAGAACAGTATTTACATCTTTGTTACAAGTTAACATCTTGCACCAAAAAGAAAATAAGATAAAACTAGTGGTACTAAACCAGCAAGTACTTTCTCACCGGTAGTTTTTACGAAACATTCCATTAAGGGAAAAATCTCAATTTTTAATATTTTAGTTGTAGGAAGACGTCGAAAAAAATTTGAACTTTAGCAGTTTTCGAAAAATCAGGATTTTTAATAAACATTAGACCTGCACTGTTATCTTAAACGTCCTTTACATTATCCAACAAAAGAATAATCAAAAAGTTGGAGCTACTTTTTTGAAAATTTGGAAATTTGTTCGAGGGGCTTCATGTAAAGTACCCTCTGTGTGCGCACCGCGTGTCCGTGCCCTGTGAGCGCGTGCCGATGCGGTACTCACCTGGTACCCACCTCTCACACGGCGCCACGCACGATGATGAGCCAACAGCAGGACTAGACTGCTGGCTATGTCGACACACAGCACACACACATATCGGCCTCCGGTAGCTCAGGTGACTGTAGCCAGAGGGCTACTAAAAGAGAAGGGGAACGGAGGACCACCTCGAAAGAGGAAATGAAGGGTCGGCCGAGAGATAGACAAAACGCGAACTGTATAATTGAATATGAATTTAATAAACTAAATTGAAATTAGAGTTTGATGCCTCTTGGATGAGATAAGACTTATGAACTAAGAAAGAAGGGAAAAACAAACAATTTCAAACTATTATACTATATACAATGCATGCCGGGCCCGAGCAGTGAAATATTAATAAAAATACTAATTCTAAGTCTTAAAATTAATGAATACAGAAGGTGCAAACTGAATAGAAAAGAAAAGAATACAATAAATGAATAATGCTAAACGTTAAGGCAATTACTGGAGTGTTCAAATGTCTTTGAATAGCTCGGCACCGCTGGAGTCAAGAACAGGTACCTGATATGCGGATGTTCACGTTTGCCGGGCTCGTACCGCTCGTACCGCTCGTAGTCACCGCTGGAGCTCGATGTGCCTGCGGCGATGCCTCTGCGATGACAAACAGCACCAAACGGATCCGATGTGCGGCGTCCCCGGACTCGATGAAGCGGCGTGTATGCCGCCGTGGTCTGAAGCCGTGCCGCCGCTCACTAACGCGCCACAATGTGCGAGTGATGTCGGTCAAAATGAATGCCAGTGTGGCGCACCTTGATGGGCAGCCTGTAGCCCTGATTGAGTTGGGCAGCCTGTAGCCCTAAATCCAGCCTGCAGCCGTTGTGGCGTTAAGATGCTTCACTGCATGGCATGGCGCGTGTGTCGACTCGACAGCGTAAGGCATGACTGCCGCGGAAAGTGACTCTGCTCATGGCAGCGGCCCTGAATGCAACATGACGCTCTGTCCTCTGAGCGATGTCTGGCAAGCGAAAAAATCTCTCTGCGCGCGATGGCTCCCGAAAATAATAGACAACCGCCCCCGAAGGCGTGGAGGAGGGGGAAATGGCGTGAGTTGGGTGGATGCAGGACTTGGGCCCCGAGACAAGAGGCGGGGCGCTGAGGTGCGGCAGCTTAGAAGGGCAGCAACGGGCCGCGCATGCCGAAGGGACTCTGAAACGCCCACCCCCGCCGCAGGGGGGGGTCCGGCGGCACTGGGCACAGAGGCGAAGTACCCCCGGCGGCCGAAACTTTACTGCCCCGCTGAGTGGGGGGGGGGGAGGCGCATCCGGGCGGCCACGGTGGCGCGGCGTGCGACAAAATGCGGCCGTTGGCGACCGCCGGCGGCGGCGGCGCCCGTTTGAAGACAATGGGCGCCTTTGCCGGCTACCGCAAAGAGTGAACCTGCGCCTTCGCTAGGGGGCGTCAACCCGACAGAGGCGCGGGCGATCTCCTGCCGCTAGCGTGCGTAAACACCCTCCAAAATTAAAATAACGGTTTCAAATTCAAGGGACTGCAACATCAGCCAGATCTATTGGAGAATATCAGTTTTGGAGAAAATTGGCTGAACAGTTTGTCCGCTAGCTTTGTTCATAGACGGACGGACAGATGGACAGACGGACGGACAGGCAGACGTTTTGCCTTCATTCAATTTTTCGATATCAAGGACCCACAATACGTGGATTATAGCTACATCACGTGTTAGACAATATTTTTCTAAATTTAGCAACAAGATTTATTTACTATTTTGTTTTCATGATCCTTTAATAAGAGTTTTTCGGCCGAAATATCACCTTTTTTCGCGCATTACATAACTTTTCTATACTCCGTAGCGAGAAAATAAAACAATTGGAGAATACGTGAAAAGAAGTAAATCATAGATAAAAATGCAATAATGCAATACACGAGATTTTGTTTTAATAGTTAAATAAGAGGTGAACGAAATTTTTTAATGTGTTCAAATATTGAGGGTTCCAGTTGTCCTTGCAGATATCGTTTGCACAGGATTATTATAAATGATTCATTAAATGTTAAAAATTTAGCTCTCAAAAACTATTACACATAACATAATAGCGTAATATGAACTATTACACATACATGATAGAATTGCAGTCTCCAAGTTTTCGCGATATCATGCTGACTTCATTGTGATTCATCAGAGAGCAGCACAAAGCCAGTGTTCAAAATGTCAAGTAAGCAACAGAAAGCATATTGCGTTTTGGAGAATGAAATTCATGGCTATTGCCTCAACTTAAAGTCAATTGAGAAAATTCCATACTCCAACAAGACGGTGCTCCTCTCCACTGGCATACAGATGTGCACCGTTTCCTTAATGAGAAACTTTCACATCGGAGGATCGAGCGATGTGGTGATGACGTCTTGGCACTGTTCGCATGGGTTCCTGGGTCTCCCCACCTTTCAGTTCCTGATTTTCTTCTTTGGGGGCACGTCAAAGACATTTTTTACGTGCCTCCATTGCCAGCAACAGGAGATAAACTGAAAAATTGCATTGCGGATGCTGTGATGACCGTTTCTGAAGAAGTGCTGCGTCTTGTTTCCGCGGAATGACACTATCGCATAAATGTGTTTCGTATGACTAAAAGAGTTCAGGTTGAACATTATAGGACAAAAAACGTCGAGTAATTGGAGTTCTATCAATGTATTACTCATTATGCTATGTTTAATAGTTTCTGAATTATAATATTTTTAAATCCGATGAACCATTTGTAATAACCCTATATTTTGAATGCATTTAACCCACTGCCGTTTGTTTTTTTGGCATGGTCTACATTCATCGTTTGTAAATGGTGACGGCGTTAAATTTAGTACAGGTAGCCTTGCTCAGGCATCCAGGGAGGAGGCCTAAATTGCCAGGAAAACCTTGCGACATTTCATGCCGCCATCTTTTTCTTCGCTCTCTTTTTCTCTTTGAAGCCTCTGAAGCAGGTTCCTTCGGCCTTGCAGTGGAACGCGACGAGTTCAAAGAGTCAGTGAGTCACAGAGACAGATGCACCGCGCTGCTGCTCATTCTTGACACTCTTTGGCTTTTCCTTTTTGCACAGTGAGCTGAGTTGCAATAACAAGGGTCAAAATTACGAACGCTTTCCGTTCGCTACAGGGTGCTAAAAACAAAGCAATTTTTGGAGGCAAGGTTGTTTTGTGTTAGCAGGATGAGAAAAGCCACATTCTGGCAATTTTAAATGCTTGAGCAAAATTCTCATGATCTATTAATGCTACTTATGAATGTTTATACGCAACATATTATGATTAACTGATATAACGATTTTGAAAAATGTTTAATATTTTTGTACATATATTGTAACAAATCTCTTTTTACTGAAAGTCTAATCTTAAAATTTGATTGCCAATATCTACCATTTGCTTACCATTTACTGCCTGGGCAACGCGATCCGCCCGCCGAACGGGGGACGAGAAACACATGAAAGATTTTTTTCTATTTGACTATTGATTGCTAGCTACTAATTATGCAGAATCGCATAATAATCATTAAATCTTGTGTTCGTTCAAACATTAACAAATTGGTTTATTCAATTGAACCTTTTTTTAAAATCAACAGTGATTGCAATTCCTCATGCAAATGCAACTATTGCCATTTTGATAAATGTTCAGTTCGGTCATGACCCTTTAGAAAATGTCTGATCAATTTTTTACAATACCAGAGCTCTTTTCTCAGACGGCGTCACGAAGATCTGCGGACGACGAATTCCAGGGCGTCGAGATGTCCACTCCTCTCTCTTCTTCTGAGATCTTCGTTACCTATCGCCGATACTCTCCCAACCTGTCGCGAACACTGCTATCTCGTGCATCAGGTGTGCACCTAGCCGCGAACCTACTGATTCGAACTCCGCTAATCTATCTACGATTTATTCCCTGCTTAATTTTACAGTTTCTGACGAAAATCCTATTATCACAGCCCTATTACTGTTCCGTCCTTGACTCATGAAAATTTAACACTCCTTATTAAGCCTTATTAAATTACAACATCGATCGTACCAGCTATAATCATCCACAGTCCTATTATTCTTTCACGAACAAAAGTTAAAGTTCAAACTCCTTAGAAATTTCCGACCTCACACGCAATAATCTCTAGCACTGAACTGTTCGGTTTGCTGTCTCGTAACAGAATGCCCGAGTCAAAACTTTCTACTTCCCAAGTAACAGACTTCAATTCTTTTTCTAAATCCCCTCTCATATCCGGTCATTTTTAATTATAATGGACTAACGGTCCCGGCATGTACACCTCCACCGGTTACAACGCCCGTGTGATTGTAAGATGAACCTCGCTCATGTTTATCGGCTCCCTAGCAACCACATACGATCGTCTACTCTTTGCCTGTAAAAACCTAACATGCCATCATGCCATCTTTTTCGTAATTATTTCTTGCATAAATAATTGGTATATCACTATATATATATATATATATATATATATATATATATATATATATATATATATATATATATTTCTTAATGCAATTTTTTACCATGTTTTCTAGTAAATAAAGTTCTACATATCACTAAATAAATCAGAATTAATTCAGTAAATGCAAAAGGGTATTATGAATTGCTTAAAATTACAGTTACTTATTACAGAAGTATGCTGAAAAAAGGTACATTTTGTATAAATAATAGCAACTTTTCGGAAATGGGCTCCACAGATGCAACCCTCAGAATATGCCAGCTCAATCACTAGCTTTATCAAAATATCCATTTTACCATAACAACTTACTTTTAACACTTTTTTTATATTGATTAGCTTGGCAACAAAGTTTGCAACTTATTTTCTGCATTTTTAAATCCTTAAAAATGCACTGCATTAAGTAATAGTATCTAACAGTATTGAAGCCAATACCGAAGCCCATTGAAGGAGAACGTTTCATATAAATATTAAAATAAAATGTTTGTAAGAGTGGTATCAACATAATGCAAACGGCATTTTCAAAGAAAATTGTGGAGATTTAAGAAAAATTAAATGCCAAAAAATCTATTTTGGATTGCAAAATCTTCCCGAATGGTGAAGGCAGGAAGCCAGAGCTCCTCCGTTGGAAATGTGCAAGGGAATTGTCGTTTATTGGCCTGGTCTAATTGGCGAAATTTTTGCTAAGATAACTTAACCAACAACATTAAGCCGCACAACCGTTTGAAACACCAGCTACCATGCAACGCGAGCAACACGTGTTCCAATAACCTTATGGTTGAGATGTTTGCCACTGCATTTTCGTATTCCGAACTCGACTCGAAAATTTGCTTGTGATCATTGCTTTGTTAGTTCGTGGTCTCCTGAGTTCATAAGGTGCGTCAAGCTGGAACAGCCATATCAGCACACCGGAATGAAACATGTCAAACGATTTATTGCTAATTCATTGCCACAATTTGGAATTATTTGCCACGTATTTTCGGGGCGAAAACGGGTGTGAGCTGGCTTGACGCGACGCCAGCACACACGTTAAAATCAGATCGTAGCTTGACGGAAACCATCAGATATTTATTGCCAACTAACTACCACACTTGGTAATTAATTGCCACGTACCTTCGGGGCGAAAATGGGCGTGAACCCTGGATCGTGCGCCTTTCCCTCTTCCTATCTCATCCTCTCCCTCGGATATAGCAATGGACTGATACTCCATCTTCACATGACTCCTTTCCCATTCGTCTGAAAATATTCTCGACAAGTCCCTCTCCAGATCCAGTCGAGTCAAAACTCCCAACATAAACAAACACACACACACACATACTCTTCCTCTATCTCTCTCCCTCTCTCTCCTTCTTTCTCCTCCTCTCTCCCCCTCTTTCTATCTCTTTCCCTCTCTTCCACTCTTTCCCTCTTTCCACTCTTTCCCTGTCTCCCTCTCTTTCCCTGTCACCCTCTCTTTCCCTGTCTCCCTCTCTTTCCCTGTCTCCCTCTCTTTCCCTGTCTCCCTCTCTTTCCCGGTCTCCCTCTCTTTCCCTGTCTCCCTCTCTTTCCCTGTCTCCCTCCCTTTCCCTCTCTCCCTCTCTTTCTCTCTCTCCCTCTATTTTCCTCTCTCCCTCTATTTTCCTCTCTCCCTCTATTTTCCTCTCTCCCTCTATTTTCCTCTCTCCCTCTATTTTCCTCTCTCCCTCTATTTTCCTCTCTCCCTCTATTTTCCTCTCTCCCTCTATTTTCCTCTCTCCCTCTATTTTCCTCTCTCCCTCTATTTTCCTCTCTCCCTCTATTTTCCTCTCTCCCTCTATTTTCCTCTCTCCCTCTATTTTCCTCTCTCCCTCTATTTTCCTCTCTCCCTCTATTTTCCTCTCTCCCTCTATTTTCCTCTCTCCCTCTATTTTCCTCTCTCCCTCTATTTTCCTCTCTCCCTCTATTTTCCTCTCTCCCTCTATTTTCCTCTCTCCCTCTATTTTCCTCTCTCCCTCTATTTTCCTCTCTCCCTCTATTTTCCTCTCTCCCTCTATTTTCCTCTCTCCCTCTATTTTCCTCTCTCCCTCTATTTTCCTCTCTCCCTCTATTTTCCTCTCTCCCTCTATTTTCCTCTCTCCCTCTATTTTCCTCTCTCCCTCTATTTTCCTCTCTCCCTCTATTTTCCTCTCTCCCTCTATTTTCCTCTCTCCCTCTATTTTCCTCTCTCCCTCTATTTTCCTCTCTCCCTCTATTTTCCTCTCTCCCTCTATTTCCTCTCTCCCTCTATTTTCCTCTCTCCCTCTATTTTCCTCTCTCCCTCTATTTTCCTCTCTCCCTCTATTTTCCTCTCTCCCTCTATTTTCCTCTCTCCCTCTATTTTCCTCTCTCCCTCTCTTTCCCGCTCTCCCTCTATTTTCCTCTCTCCCTCTATTTTCCTCTCTCCCTCTCTTTCCCGCTCTCCCTCTCTTTCCCGCTCTCCCTCTCTTTCCCGCTCTCCCTCTCTTTCCCGCTCGAGTTGTCGAGGCAACATCGAATCCATGTCCGTCAGATTGATAAATTCTTAATTATTCGGACATTTTTTTGGTGCTGGGTTGAGCAGTTGATAAACGTGAACATTTGTGAGGCGGTACTGTTTTCTTTCAAAGAAGAAAGAAGAAGTATATTTTCTCTGGGATTTTTCGACGGAAACGTTTTAACAATTTTATTAAAAAAAAAAATTCCGGAGGAGTTTATTTTGAGGAAGACCGGCCCGTGCAAGACATCGACGTGCAAGACGGCGGTGCACGCGAGTGGACGCGTGCAAATCAACCGAACTGGCAACGGCGCTGCTCTTCACAACAAACAGGAAAGTGGCGCATCTGCGAACACTCGCGACGCTACTAGTTGAACCAAATCTGATTTCGCGACACCCAGAAACGATATAAACATTAATGGAAACTAGAGAATTTGCGAATTCAAAGTAAAGTTAATACAAAATAAGAACCATTCAGCCAGTATTGTATAAAGTTAATAAATTTTCATTTTTGCATTGTTGTAAGAATAAATACGTACGTGCGGAAATTTTTAGAATAATATTAAATTCATTTGACATAAAAAGAATTCCTCTTTGGTATTTGATTTACGATCAGCTGATTGAGGTTAATTATGTTTGGTATTACAACTAATTGTGAGTTATTAAAAAAAAATGGAAACATAACAATTATGCCAAGCTTTAGCTGATGTTACTAGTTACATTGTTGCCGCAGCTAGAAAGAAGAACCGAATTAAAGTTCTTGTTTCATGTTGTGAAAAGAAAACCCAGTGTTCTTATTTCAGTATTTTGTTTCCCTGTGCATGCTGTTGTATTAAATGTTGTTTTCAGCTAGGTCCGTACGGAGGCATCCACAGCCCACGACCCAATAAATTTATGCAACGCCGGGGTTTATAATAATGTTTTTGGTATTAAAAGTAAGTGAGTAAGTAAAGAATCCGTTGCATTGGCAACCCAATTTTGGGGAATAAACAGGGAAGATAGGAAATCCCGTTGCATTTAGGAAATCCCGTTGCAATATGTATGAATGACAATGAACTGATCATTCAAGACAGCGTATGGCTAATTGACAAATTAGCCAAAGGTTACTTACTGGCTAAAGTAAGGTAATCGCGCGAGTGTGAGGCGTTTTGAGTGATCGCGAAATATTTTCACACGAAAATGCTTTGGAATTTATATGGTGCACAGAGTCACGATGTTTAATACAAATAGCTGTCGTTTTCTGTAAATGCAAAAGACCGAAATAGGCTTCGGTGCCGTTTCCACTTCGAGCTTTATACACTCTTTTTGAGTGACATAAACTTTATCCTACTTTAACCTCGTACTAATTCGCGAAGAGTAATGTTTGTAAGTTCTGACATGTAAACGGTATTGTCGTAGCACAGGATATATCGTACGCACCTCAAAACTGGCATCCCTTGATCGATCTGGCGGAACAAAAGGCTCTCGGAATTTGAAAGGGGATCTTTTAATTTTTGGGGTTGTTTTACATGAAGGAATGTGCGAAATTTTGGCACGTGTTCAATTACTATCCTAATATTACTTTTACCCTTACAAATAGTACGAGAGAATATGTGCCGTTGTAAGCTAATACACAAGTTAATACATTTTACAATTTATGCAGTTGTCTTTCGTGTATCAATGGATTATATTGTTACTGAATTCTGATGATTGAATCGGCTGACGCATAGCATCGGTTAACCGCAATGTTGAAAATAGTAAAACTAGTGTTATTTTGTACTTATTTATTATTCTCATGTACTATAACATTTGTACGCATATGTATGTATTATTTGTATATGTATGTATTAATCGTATGTATTTGTACATATGTATTATTCGCACATATATTACTTGTTTATGTATTATTTACTGGCACAAAATTTTCCTGCGGTTCCTCCCTTCTGTGCAGTGCGTAGAAGACCCGCGGTCGCAGCTCTCTCTCTCTCTCTCTCTCTCTGTCTCTGTCTTTCTCTCTCTCTGTCTTTCTCTCTCTCTGTCTTTCTCTCTCTCTGTCTTTCTCTCTCTCTGTCTTTCTCTCTCTGTCTTTCTCTCTCTCTGTCTTTCTCTCTCTCTGTCTTTCTCTCTCTGTCTTTCTCTCTCTCTTTCTCTCTCTCTGTCTTTCTTTCTCTCTCTGTCTTTCTCTCTCTCTGTCTTTCTCTCTCTCTGTCTTTCTCTCTCTGTGTTTCTCTCTCTGTCTTTCTCTCTCTCTCTCTTTCTCTCTCTCTCTCTTTCTCTCTCTCTGTCTTTCTCTCTCTCTGTCTTTCTCTCTCTCTCTCTTTCTCTCTCTCTGTCTTTCTCTCTCTCTGTCTTTCTCTCTCTGTCTTTCTCTCTCTCTGTCTTTCTCTCTCTCTGTCTTTCTCTCTCTCTGTCTTTCTCTCTCTCTGTCTTTCTCTTTCTCTGTCTTTCTCTCTCTGTCTTTCTCTCTCTCTGTCTTTCTCTCTCTCTGTCTTTCTCTCTCTCTGTCTTCTCTCTCTCTCTCTTTCTCTCTCTCTGTCTTTCTCTCTCTCTCTCTCTCTTTCTCTCTCTCTGTCTTTCTCTCTCTCTGTCTTTCTCTCTCTCTGTCTTTCTCTCTCTGTCTTTCTCTCTGTCTTTCTCTCTCTCTTTCTCTCTCTCTCTTTCTCTCTCTCTGTCTTTCTCTCTCTCTGTCTTTCTCTCTCTCTGTCTTTCTCTCTCTCTGTCTTTCTCTCTCTCTGTCTTTCTCTCTCTCTGTCTTTCTCTCTCTCTGTCTTTCTCTCTCTCTGTCTTTCTCTCTCTCTGTCTTTCTCTCTCTCTGTCTTTCTCTCTCTCTGTCTTTCTCTCTCTGTCTTTCTCTCTCTCTGTCTTTCTCTCTCTCTGTCTTTCTCTCTCTCTGTCTTTCTCTCTCTGTGTCTTTCTCTCTCTGGTGTCTTTCTCTCTCTGTCTCTCACTTTTCTCTCTCTGTCTCTCTCTCCCTCCTTCCCCCTCCGCCCAAAGGATTCCGAGGCTCGCGCTCGCTTGTGCGTGTGCGTGTGCGAGGCGGCCTTGGGCGTCGCGACGCCGCCGCCGCCGTCGGCTGGGGAACGGAGGCCGAGGATGCGCGACCTACGCCAACGCCTGGCGCCCCACCCCCCACCCCGCCCCCGCCCCCGCCACTGCGACACGGTGGCGCACGTCGCACGTCTCCCGGGGCGAAAGACGCCGCATTCAGAATGCTCCTCGCGTCAGCTTCTCTGGTGAAAACTAGCATTTTTACATTCTTCGGCGTGAAAATGTCTTCAAGCCGCGAGAGATTGCGCATGCACCCGACGCCAGTACCAAGGAAGGGATGTGCATCATGAAAGTATTTGCGGGAGAGGTGGCTCTGAGCGTCGCCTGATGTCGCTGCAGTACCTCTCACCGGGAGGTTCTAGGTTCGAGTCCCGACGAAGGGCGGGGATTTTCGACAGTACAGTCGGCGACAGGATTTTCGACACTAGCATATCAGCTAGGTCGAATTCAGTCACTGTCTGCAGGAGAATTCTAGCGGCTGTCTATTCTGATCAGTAGTTTTCCGTAGTTTCTCTGATTAACAGCGGGCGAATGCGGGAGTAGTACCCTAACAAAGGGCCACGCGCGATATTTCCTTCCCCATCCTTGTCCTATCATATGAATTACACTACCACACATGCCAGGAGACCGGTCGGGAGCTTAAAGCTTGTCCCGGGTGGGGCGGTGCCCCACTGGTGGGAGATACCTGGTTGAGGAAAACTCTACTGGTCGACGGTAGGTATGCGCCGTATCGCGCTATCCAGCGCGAAAAGGTCATAGTCACCTCCGGATGAAGAAACATACTCTACATTTACGGGATTGGTGACCCCTGTAGTTGGCGCGCCCGGAATGACTAACAATCAATCAATTTAACCCGCGAGAGGAGGTGCATGGATACTTTGGACCCGACGCCAAAACTAAGTATGTGATGTGTATTATAAAAGAATTTGTTATGTTTTCATTCTCCTTACTCCCTTGATATCAATCGAATGTTATCCATTGAGATACATACCATGTGTAAAAGCACAGAAAAAATTAAGGCTGTTATTCTATTCCTTCTCTCAGAAATTATTCTCTGAAAATCGAATTTCGTTCCATCGATTTGGTTGCAAATATTTCCCAAATGAATCGGTGCTTCCAGAAAGGCCATGAGCTACTAAAGCAGAATTTTTCAGCAGAGACTAAAAACATTTTTGTTCGATAGAAGAGATCTTTCAACATTAGAAAAAAATACTACAGTAATGCCCTAATTTAGATAAATATCCCTATATAGTATTTGAGTAAACTCATATACCGTGCGTGTGTGAACATCTCCATGCCTCACGGTTAGACCACTTCCCATTCACCAATCGAGACATACGAGGTTTAATTGAACGCGTCTCGGTCCCCTGTTGGGGAAATGATAATTTGTGTTTCGATCCGGCCATAAGATTCCAAGAAATTGTCAAAAATCTTTTTTTTTCCTTTTTGGATCTACTTTGTGAGTATGACGGGAATTAAACCAACGCCACCTAAATAGATCTATGCTGGTGGCGTTGATTAAACCACATTATTCCGTTGTTATTTTCAGTCCGCGACATCAAATTTTCTTCCATGAGGATGGCAACACTGATTTTTGACAAACGAGAAAAAACTAAATGAATATCGCCCGGCAGAATGTGTTGTAAATTTTGAAGTATTTTAGTTGTAGTGAAGTGTGAAGTAGAATTTGCAACTTACCTTGGAACAGATTTGAAGAACATGCAGTGAATACGAAGGAAACAAAAACTATAAATTCTAACCAATTCATTTCTTAAGCGTGCAAAGATCGATTTTCAATTTAATGAGACTTTCAACTTACACACATATAAACATACAAAATACTAACTTTTTAATACTTATATATATATATATATATATATATATATATATATATATATATTCGCCTTCAGAATAAAAATCAGGCCGGGTTTTTGGAGTTTTAAAATCTTAAAATAGGGGACAAAAATTTCGAAGTGTTAAGCAACTCAGGCGAATCAAATGTAGTTGTAGAAGGTTTTGCGTCAAAATTTTCCGAACTAATGGAGAATGATATATTAGCGTTAGAGAATAACGCAGAACAACAGATTACAGGTGATCATTTATGTCCATATTAGAAAACAAAATGTTAAAAATATAGCTGTGCTGTCGCATCATTCATATACCTGTAAGTATTTTTTAGAGCGATTATAATTTTGAAATTGCAATGTGACCAGTTCATTTCCCGTTTGGAGTTAATATACAAGGCCATTGAATGTTGGGAATTTTTGAACTGGAGTATAACATTAACAGATACTACGATTCATTAGTAAGTACAATGCCAGATACTCTAAGAACATACTTGAACAAAGCTATGCATGAAAGAAATTTTCAACACATGAATATACTTTTAAAATAATTTACAGCATCGGCGACGCCACATTCAACTAGTTAAAAATATGTCAATTACTACTTATGTCAATACCCTCAAAATAAATAATATTCTTTTATGGCTTGTGACCTTTATGCAATCAACTGATTTGCTCTACATCCTTAAATGTGGAAATCATTTACTGAACTGCAAACAAACGTACTTTTTTTCAATACATCAAATTTAACACATGCTAACATGTACAGTATGTTCTTTAAACAGCTTCATCCCAGTTTTCAGAAAAATATTCTGACTGTTGACTCTTTCCTCACGGGTTGACCATTCTATTAGTTCATTATAAAAATACATGTGTTCTGTTGGTATGTACTGAAGGGTTTTCTTGATGTCATTATTTTTTTCCACTAGGAGGTATCTTTCCTTCATAGTCTCTTGCAGGATCTGGTAAAAATACTGAACTTCAGCGCTCTCTTGCAAGTACAAAGGAATGTTCAGATATCCCGTCAATAAATTCCATTGTTTTAACTTGTTCATTTGAGTTCACAAATATTGTTAACAATAATTATCGAAAGCTCTTGAAATGGTTGAAAGTTAGATACGATGGTTGAATGTTTTTGATCACGTGGAATCTTTTTCCTTAAACTTTCTCTGGAGGGAGTTTTTATTAAATAAGTAGGCCACCAGGTTCTGAAATTAAGAATTTCTTGGGTTTATGGATGTTTTATGTTGAAACGATTCCCTGCCTGTTGCATAACAGAAATTTTTTTTGTGGAGTATGTAATATGTCACGCTTCCATAACGTTCTTTTCATTACTTCAAAATCCCGATCACAGGGTAGGAATGTGTTTCCCCACATTTGAAAAACGTGAACAATTTTCTCAAATTTATTATTCACAATAAGATTGAATAACACACGAATAACCGTACGATATTTGTTTTGGCCTGGACAGTCGTCACTGAACAAGTAAAGTTGTTTTATTTTCTGGAATGTTTGAGAAGTAGCCCCTCAGGAATGAACAAACCTCATTGGGGTATTTTCTAGCCAGTCCTTCATGATACTGATACAGGTTTGCATTATTAGTGGCCAAATTGTGAATGCCGAAATTAACATCTAATTGTAGTAAAAAAATTCCCTTCACAAAGATACAAGGTAAATAAAATACCTGCATGTAATCAAAGGCAATCCCTAATATATAATCATTATCCTTGCACATTTTTTGACCTCTTCTATTTTGACATCTTCCGTAGTCTGTAGACGTACATACTAGTCTGTACATTAACAATTTTTACTTACACACGTAACTAAACACAATATTAAATCTACATAATAAACACGTACTCATAGCCTCTACCACAAAAAGAGCCAATGGTTCATATTGTGTACCGAATAAAAGGATGTTTTCTATTAATTCGAGAAGCTACAAACAGTTGAGGGCAGAATGGACATGAGTCAGCAACTCATGCTCGTTTAACAGTCAACAAGAATTTGACATGTCTGTAACTCACACTGGATTAATGGTAATCATGTCCGTTTTACACCCAACAATGTATCGACCTTAAAGATAATAAATAATGTTCAAAATTCAATTTGTGAAAAAAAGGTGACTCATGCCCTTTATGAAATCACCGATTAAATAAAAACATAGACGATAGGTAAATAAAATTTCGATTTGCAGGCTAGAGTATAATGAATCAATGATTTTTATTCTAGAATGCTAGAGCAAGTTAGAGTTGAGTAATTGAGGAAAGAGTGAATGTTTGCAAACGCGAAAAATGGCACACGGCGCGAAACAAAAATGGACGCCATTTGTAAACAAGGTACAATAAAAATGTTAAAGATATTTTTTGAACATCCAAAACATAAATTGTATGTACAAAATATGATTCTTTTCGAGATGGTACAAAGACCAATTTATGAAATTCTGGACCACTTAAAATGAATTGATGCGAAGGCAAAGGCATGTTTACGTTACGCAGCGGGGGAAAGTTTTGATTGATTTCAGCTGGTGGTGGCTTCCCTTAAGGTTGCCTACTCAGTGGAGGTATCGGAAGTTTGAGCATTGTAATGGTCGTGCCACTGCTTTCGCCCACTTGCTGCCTCTTTATACTTTTTGCATCAACGATAATTACCTGTGTGGTTTCCCCCACAGTTACAACAAATACGTTGTTCTCTTTTTCATCTATTACATTGTGAATAATGATGTGATCTATCACAACGAACACGTCTTGGATTTTGTTTACAGCTAGCTTGGGTTTGTTTGAATCTCTGGCATCGCTTACGTTGTATGACCGTGTTTGAAGCGCTTTGCATCCGCACTTTAATTACAGAATAAAATAATTAAGTTTCATTAAATATTGATTTAGCATTTTCAGTATTCATTAAATCTATTGCACAGGTTCTCTATTTTTATTACATAGCCTTGTTACATTGGTTACTGGATACGCAAGCCTTGCTAATTCATAAAATATTTCTTTCTGAGAGTAGACTTAAGGTATACCATAAATTATGGCCTAGAGCTTAGAATGATAGGGACCTGTGAAGGAATGATATTGTATATGATTTCCATCACAAAAGTTTCTATAACCTCTGTAGTCTTCAATTCCTACAAAGTTTAGTTGACAAAAATATTTTTGTGGTTTAACAGTAAACTCATTTTTGGCTACTTTTTGAAGATCATTAACTAGAAGTAGATATCCGTAGTTTTTAACATTATGAATGAATATTGATGGAATTCTTACAGTTTTATCACTTACAAAATTATCACGATTGCCTAAATTTCGAAACAATTCATAGCGTAAACTTACTGGTACGTTGTCCCTAAATTCTCATCTGATCTATGACCAAAGCCAAACCTTTTTCTCTTGTTTGAATCGTAGCACAAGTTTCCGCTTAAACTCACGTTCTGTGATGAGTTTTCCTGATGTTCACCCACTGTTTGTGGCAGTGGCGGTGGTGGTGGTGTAAAGGCGCCCAATCATGATGATGATGATGATGGGAACGCCTGTCCGTAGAATTCACCACCGTTTTGATTTTGATTGGTCACTTCGTCATTAACCCTGAGGTTTCAAGTAGCCCCCCAGAGAGGGCACTATCCACACTAATTTTGACGGATAAATCATTGCACTATTTGTTGGTTGTTTTACTTATAGAACAATACAGAATATCACAAAATATCACTGCTGAAATACACAGTTAAATCACATCGCACAGTCACCTCGATCACCGCAGTTGTAACTGAACCACGACTACTGAGCGGATCGTGATTTGCACCGTGCCACGGTTGGCAGAAGAGTGAATAATACGTGTCTAGATATCGATAGTACGTTTTAGTACGTCTGTATATTTTCATTATATATTCATTTGTTATCGACCTTATTCATTAGACCTTATACAAAAATACAAAACTATATAATTAAATGATTTGCGTAATTACACACCACATTATTTACATAATTACTCACTACAGCACAATGCACTGTTCTTAATGGCACCCCAGTTCACGTTGAAATAGATTTTATACACTTTTGAACTATACCCACTGGCATTCTGACACTTATTTCGCATCAATTTGGAGTTTTTTAACACTATGCAAAACTACGAACTTCAAATGTTTGTGCACAACTGACGTTTTATTCCTTCTCACTTTAGTTTGTGTACGACGCTCTGTCTTAATAAAGACCAGATCTACGGACCAAAATACAATTATTTTATCAGAGAATTAGAAAACTTGTGTATGTATTAATGAAATTTTAATTGTCGACAATCAACTGTAAATATATAAATCATTTCGCAGTTCTATATAAGGTCTGCTGAATAAAATGGTCGATATCAATTATATGTACACAGTGCAGGCAATAGGCATGGGTCGACCGGGCGATCGCCCGGGGCGATCCCCCGAAGGGATCTGTTGGAAAAAAATAGTAAAAAATTGATAAAAGAAATTAGAATTCGAGGAAATCGTTATCTTAATTTTATAAGTCGCGGTACAGTAGTTTGATATTTCATACGATTTTGAATTAACTATTTTTACCTTAAATAGTAAATACTATTTACGGTTATATAGTAAAAAGTAAATATTATTTACTAATTACTTATAAATTACTTTATAAATCGTTACTTATAAAATAGAACTTATTCCAATTTATGTATGTTTTAGATAATGAGAGTTACATTTTTCTGATGAATGTATCTATGAAACGGAAAAATATGTATGATCAAATGACGGTAACATTGAAATAGTTTCTATTAAAATTCATATTTAGTTTTCATGTTTATAATAACAAATTTTTATTAAACACTAAATAATCGCCATTTTCAGCGTTTTCAGCTTACCAAGTAAATTGTATTATTTGATCTCTGAATACTTTTACTGAAGAGCATCAACACTTTAATTATTGGAAGTGTCAACCCACAAGAGTCACGTTTCTGGGAGTAAGCTTTTCCGGAAAAGGCGAAATGGAGCGTTCCTCGGGTGGCCCGCCCAAGCAGCTGAGCCATCAATCGAAGCGGGGGGCGGCCACGGCAGCGCTCCGTGGCAGGCGATGTGGGGGAGGGGGGAGGGGCGGGGGAAGGGGAGGGGGCTGTCGACGCAGCGCCACGCCTGCTGTGTGCCGTGCTGCGCTGTCTCCGCAGGCGCGGAGGCCAACCTCGGATCCACCCCCGCTCGAACCACGTTCGCCGCTTCGACCTTTCCTGCTCCTGGCGGACGTCCGAGTCAGGCAGTAATCGTTCCGAAACTCGCCCGGAATCCCTGGGGCGAATTACGGTTCAAAATCAGCAAACACCGCCGGACACAGTGCGGCCGTTTTTCACCGACGACGGACGGACAGAACCAAACGAAATAGATCATTGTCCAATCATTGTTTACTGACGCCGTCGAAGAAGTCGTTCGGATTCACTGTGGCCATTTCCATTTACCAGCACGTGTTTGAACGAATCCGGCATATCGGTCAGAAATGTCTCGTATCAACCGGCCGAAATTTTGGACAAAATCGGCCCACCTTTTCGGGAAGATCTTTTGCGGCAAATGAGATTTCAGTCAACGCGACTCAGTATGCTGGTTGGGAACAGGCTATTTTTCGGAAACTTCTAATTTAATTCCAAATTAATAAGTACACAAATATGTTGAAAACTATTTAGAGTGGCCTCACTAGGGTAGTTGAAAATATGTTAAAGAATAGTGGTAGTGAGAGAATATGTGTGTGTGTGTGTGTGTGTGTGTGTGTGTGTGTAATAGAGAGGTCATTATTTTTTTATTTCAGTTCCCGCACCGAACCATTGTTTGCCTTTTATTCCTAGCAATGCTTCAAGACATCATTTGTTAAAATCAGATGTAATCCGTGTCTCATCGCCGCACAAGTGGAAAGAACCGTTGGTGCATGCAGTAACCTTTTTATATACATATTTATTTATCTATTTAGAGATAAACAGTTCCATTTAAATTTTAGCCATTCCATTTTTATAACTGTTGTAACATTTCGGCTGTACATTAATAGCCCCCTTCAGAGATCTTTTCTTTTCAAAAAATGGGTGGAATTAATTTGTTAAATCTACATTATTTACATTACATTTTACATTAAATTTTAATACCATTATTTTATTTATTTATAATACTTTCATTAAATAATGCACTTTGCTTTTATAAGGAAGACATTTTTTCTTTTACTTTCTCGCCTTACGAATACTTCGTAAGAAGAGAAAGTTATGTAATCGTGCGGCGGAAAACGGGGAATTTTTGCCAGAAAAACTTTTATAGCAGGGGTCTGGTGACAAAAAAGTGGATAAAACCTGTTGCTAAATTTAGGGGGAAAAATCCTCTATCTCGTGGTGTAGTCAAAATCCATGATTTGTTGTTTCTTCATACTGCAAAATCGATTGACGGCAAAACGTCCGTCTGTCCGTCTGACCGTCTGACCGTCTGTCCGTCTTTCCGTCTGTCCGTCTGTGGTCAACGCTAGCGCCTAAACCGTTCGGCCGATTTTCTTCAAAATTGATATTACTCGATCGTTTTTACTCGTTTCAAGGCCTCTTGAATTTGAAACCGATATTTTAGTATTTGAGGGTACTTTACATGAAGCCCATTTTGAGATTTTCTAAGTTAAAAGAAAATGGCTCCAAATTTTTTGATTATATTTTGTTGTTGAATAGTGTGAAGAACGTTTAAGGAAATGACGTAGGTATCATTTTCGTTGATAGGCCCAATTTTTTGGAAAATTGCAAAAAACTGTTTAAAAACTGCAAAATTGAAGATAGAGATTTTCGCCTCAAACAAAGTCGGTTGTACAAAATTAGCACTTCAAATATGGTCATGTACCTTTTTTTGGAAAAACGAGTAGTTTTTGCCGAAACTGCGATTCAAATTTACAAAAAAAAATTTTCTCAAAAACTGCCCCAAGTTTTTTCTTTAAATTTTCTGCACGTGTGTAATAAGGGACGGTAAATGTATAAATAAACAAGTGGTGCTATAGAATGGCACATACTTTCTCGCAGTAGTTATTTTCCAAATGCCGATCATCGGATAAATTATGGGGAGTAAGCCGTTCACCGCTGCCTTTCTTGGTCATGTTTTTTGAAAGACATGATTTTCGCATGTTGACAATTACCGGCTTCCTAATGATTGAACTGATACAATTACGTTTTGACTAAAATATAAGCGGATGGTCCGCGTGTGTGTCCCGTAGCGCGGTTGGTTAATGCACCCTCGGGTGCAGATCTTCAATAAGGAAGGTGCCGAGTTCGATCCCCCGAGGGGGGATTTTAATTTGATGAATGTGATGATGCAGGAAAAAACATTGAAGAGTGTAGATACTTTATTTAAAATCATTTGAAGTACTTCTACTCACGAATAGAATCAATGCAGATAAATAGACAGGACTTGTCTGTATTTTCCCTAACTGCATCTTTTAAACAATTTATTAACTGTTATTCGATTTCTGAAGCGTATGACATGCCAAATCAACCGTTGTCTGGTATACATCTGTATGAACCAATTTAAGTAAAATATGAGTATTTTAACGTTAAATTGTAATACATTATATCCAGAACGCATGCGATAAACTTAAATCCCTAACGGTTCCAAAAATTATTATTACTTTCTAGCCTTACGAACACTTCGTAAAGCGGTTCACCGCTGCCTTTCTTTGTCATGTTTGAAAGACAGGTTTTTTGCATGTTGAAAATTACCGGGTCCTAATGATTAATTCGATACAATTACGTTTTGACTAAAACATATGTAATTGCGATAAATGTACTGGAAATGTCTATATATATTTGTTCAAATATTTAACTTTTAACAATTTTTTACTTCTCTTCTTGTATTTGTAAAGCGTATGTACCATCGTATCAATTGTTTCTTAATCATGCATTTACCATTTTATAGGTCTGTTCTATTCTTTCATGGCTCTGTTTGACACAGGCGGTGTTGGTGTTGCGTAGTGGTAGAAGTGCCGGTTCGTTGACTTTGAGTATCGGATGTCGGGTCTCGGTACGGAAAACGTTTGCTGGTATAATACACTTTTGCTGGTTTATGAAGTAGTGGAATAGCAATAAGGACCGTATAGAAGCAGAGTGAGAAAGTATGTGCGTTGGAAGCACCACTAGTTTTTAAAAATAATTTCCTGATCAATTTTCGGAATTAAGTCATTAATAATTTACTTACGACATTCAACAACGACTTCATTATTTTTTTTTGTTTTCAAAAATAAGCAACAGAAGATTTAATTTCTCAGAAAAGATTAAAGTAATTGAATGTCAGCCAAGATATCTGGGATACGGTTGATGCTTATTTAAAATAAGAAATATTCCGGGATATCAGCTTTGCTAATTATGTGTGTGTGTGTCTGTGTCTGTGTGTGTGTGTGTGTGTGCGTGCACGCGCGCGCGTATTACAAGAAGTGTAAAAATCTCTGAAATGCATAAATGTCCATAAGGAAAAATAAAATAAATCCTTACTAAAATATTTATCCTTTATCAAAAGCTTTCAAAAAGTCCAAGATCTTATTCTAATATAAAAAAATTAAAAAATACAGGCATGTCCATTCGGGATAACAATGTAAACGGTATGAAATATTTTAATTAACTCCAACTATGACATATCGTTTATACCATTACTGTATTAGATTAGTTTTATTAGATTTAAGTTAGGATTAAATTTTGTGCTTTTTTAGGATATTTCCTGCGTTATATTGGTCATTTATTTCCGGCAAAGCAGATTCAAATATTACCGTTCGTTTAATTTCCAATACAATTTGACAGAATCAATACGAAAACTTTTCACAATATGTTATTCGTTTATACTTGTTTATACGTGAATATTTTAATCAATATTAAAATTAAATTAATCATTCAAACACTGACACAGTTTTATCTTTTGCTGCTCAAAGCAAAACTCGCTAAAGAAACGGCGAACGTTCGTATTCACTCCTCGTAAAAGATGAGTCGACAAGATTTTCATCTTGCGCTCCTCCCAAGAGTAATCCGACGCGACCTGCGGCATTTAATGAAGATCGCCCGCCCAGAAGTGCAGGCTGTGCACCGGCGCTAAACTGTTCAGCGCGTCACAGTTTCCGGCGCTGACTACGCTCTCGCCGCACAAGTTCGCTCGGGGACAGCGGGCGCGAACTCCCCTCCCGCCCTCAAACTAGCGGCGCTACAACAGCACATTCTTCCTCACATTATTTCTAAATTGGCCAGTTTCGAAAATTAGAGATTTCAAAGAAAACGATCTCGGCGTCATTCTTTTTAGCGTCCCTTTTTCTATCCGTGGAAAAAATGAAAGAAAAATTTGGAGCGCTTTTTAAATTTTGTTGGAAATTGCATTAATTTAAAGCGAAAATTTCTCGTGTTTTCATAAAGTGTACATAATGTTTTTAAAGAGCTGATTTTGAGGAAAATACTGTAAGGCAAAAATCTCTCTATTAAATGTTGTCGTTTTAAAATGTTCCTTTTTATCAATTTTTGAAAATTGCTGGAGATTTCACTGAAAATGGGACTAACACTATATTTTTTACCGTCTCTTGATACACACGAGGAGAAATTTTAAAGGAAAAGTTTGGTGCGGATCTAAAGAAAAAATGTTTCAAAAAATTTTAAAATTGCTTATATTTCGCGCAAGATTACATGAAAAATACTCATACTACTTTCGAAAAATAGTTCATGACCTTATTTGAAGATCTGTCTTGATTGTACAGGATTCATTAAGAAAAAATCTCTATCTTCAATATTATAGTTGTAGGAAGCTGCCCAAAAAATTTGCACTTTTGTAATTTTCAGAAAATGTGGGATTTCAACAATAGGAGATCTTCATTATTTTCTTTAGCGTACTTTATTCTATCCGAGGACAAACTTTAATAAAAAAATTGGAGCCATTTTTGGTAAAAGTTCTTTGAGACTCCATATAAACTATTCTAAAAAATCAAAATATCCGTTTAAAACTCTCAAAGCCTTGAATTCGTTTAATGGATCAGAAAAATAGTACAAAGTAAATACAATAGCATGAAAAAAGCTCTGTACAAAGCTTGTGATTAATTAAACATTATTTTTGAAATGTGATGGTTTTAAATTAACTGCAATAAGTGTAGGCAAAATCAACATAAATTGTTTCAAAACCCGATGTCAAATGAAAACAAATTTTAGAAATGTAAGTTACATTATGAAAAGATCTTCAGTGTCTATGCAAAGAGTTGAATATTAAAGAAGTGAAGAAAAGACCAAGATGTAAAAGGAGTATAGATGCAAATAGATTGTTTTTACTTTCTTGTAAAAAGAGAAAGTTTTGTAATCGTGCGCCACATAACGCCGATTTTTTGACAGAAAATCTCTTATTGCAAACACTTTTTAAACCATTATTTTTTCAAAAACTGCTCCATATTTGTGTCCAAATTTTCTTCTCGTATGTGTCAAAGGACTAAAACATTGGTTCGGTCTCATTTCGGGCAAAGTCTTCGTAATTTCTAAAATGAAAACAGAAATGATGGGAGAAAGTATGTGTTTTGTATCATCACTAGTTTATGATAGGGAGTAATGCACACTTGTATTATGAGATACGTGCGTAGTACATTGATGAATACCAGTTTATAATCTCATAAAATTATTTCTTGAATAAGTAAGGCGAATGCAAAACTTATTTGTTTTGAGTAAGTTACTGCCATTAATGTTTTCAGATTATTTTTGCGGAGATCGTCCAAATCGAAAATCTCGTTTTTTCAATATTAGCAAAGAACACGATTAGAAAATACTATTCGTTTAAAATGATTAAACGTAAATCATTAATCCACTATTTCATTAATCCACAATGATAGTTTGAAACGCAGTTAAACACAAGCGGAAATAAATTCGGTTACTGGAAAATAAGGTATTGAAGAAAATATTGAATTGCGGAACAATATTCCCCGCCCGGTTTATCTACGGTTTGAAACGAAAGTATACAGTAAAAGAAATAGAAGTTGCTAGATTATTAAAGTGGATGAAGAAAAAAATAAGAAAAGAAAATCGTATTTATTTAATTTTTAAAATGACAAATTAATAGTATGCCTGTAACTAGTGCTCATTAATTCACGATAGTAAACTGTAATTCACTGATGATAAAGTTAATAAATGAAGTTAAATGATCACAGGTGATGTCATTGCCAACAATGCTACTTTATAGTCGTTATAGTTGTATTATAGTGTTATAGTCGTTTTGTGGCTTCCAGACAGCAGAAACAGATGATTATGGCTAAGCTATCGAACGCTGCTCTCGAAATAAATAGCATTGTTGGCAATGACAACACCTGTGATCATTTAATTTTAAATGCCAACATTTCACCACAAAACCAATAATAAATGAAGACTATTTGCATTCACTTTACAAAGCAGTACTTCGCCACCTCCCGGATATGCCGGTCCTCATGATCCAAGGCGAAAGCAAATGTTCACGTGCCCACTCAAATCATACAATGCATCATTCATTGATGATGAAATGCACGGCAATCCACAATTAGAGTTGTTCACGTATTTGGTGGCTCACAATCACAATAAAACGATGCTGTAAGAAGATACAAAATCTTGCGCATGTATTATGGTTGGCGCAGTGCCAAATTCATCGCGGAAACTCAACTGAATAGAGGAATACCGTTCTATTTCTTACTGGCAGTCCAATATTTTAAAATTCAATGAAAGGATAAACTACTATTATTTAATAAAAAACACAAAACTTTCACACTCATAATAAAACTTACAAAAGTTATTATCATTAACACGGGAGTGCTCGCAATAGATCTGTGAGATCCAAGCCACGGTAATTTTGTTTCTGATTTATTGCGAAGCATTTTTGCGATATATTTCATGTATTCCTTCATTGTATTTTTCTGAGAACGCCTGGACCATTTTTATTTTTTCGATGGGTCATTTCCCGTGAGCATGATGAAACTTGATCACTGCGCTGCGCGATATCTGTCAGATATGTTGGGTACACTGGCGCCAGTGCATTGTGAGTTCCTGGCGTAAACGGTATGTATCGTGACATTATTTTCAGGCGTGTCTAAGACAAGTGTACGATTTATTAACTATTGCATTGAGAGATATGTACAAACCAAATAAAATAAGTATTTCAGTTAATAAAGATTCAGATCATTCCATTCACGTAAGGTTTCAGCTATATCTGAGGGATACATTGCGGGCACTGGCATGAGTCTACCTATTGCGGGCACTCCCGGCTGAAGAAAAGCAACTATTTTGCACCTGCTAAGAGAGAAAGGCACTTATCATACACGCTAACACAGAAATCAACGCAAGAAAAAATCATTTATGTGGCATTAATTTTGCCGAGTAGTTTCTCATTTTTTAATTAAACATCACTGAACGTGTTTTCAGCTATGCATTATGTTGTAATAATGCTTTTCCTTTCTAACCGGTGTTAAGTGACCAAAGTTTGAATTCTGTGTTCGAGAGCCATTACAAGTTTTTTCCGACTCCAACTTAAACCCTGGAGAGGTGGCGGTTGCCGGAGTTACGTTAGAGGTGGCGCGGGGTCCTTTCTGACCCATTTAAGTTATTTCTTTATAATATTATATTTAGCAACAAATAAGTATGAAGTTACTTATTTTAATAATGATCAATCATTTAGAAGATAGTATTAACATAATGCACTATTATAAGCAAACATGCAAATGAGGAATTGAAAAAATAAAAGGACAAAATTGTCATTCATCTTTAATTTTATGTAGTGACCCCATTTCCATTTTCCTGACAAAGGTATAAGAAAATGCAATAAGTTCCATTTTCTAACATTGTGTCACACAAAAATAAGTAAACAATTAATTAATTGAAAATGGTTCTAAGTCAAACAACACAACTTAGAAAAAGTATGAAATTTAAGATGTTTGTATTGGTGTCACAAACATTTATAAGTGAATTATTGCATCTAAAATTTGGAAAGGAGCATGTTGCATGTCAACAATTTATTACTCTTCTCACTGAACTACATTGTTTATAGAAAACATCGTGATGATCTTTACAAACTTGTTTTCTGCATTTAGCACAAAAAGTTAAGTTTTCCTCAAATTATTCATAATGTCAAATAAATAAACAATATACTTCACGCTGACATTTTATCATTGTACCGGCACGACTGAAGCACTGCTGCAAGCTCTTCGCTCTGCCGACGGAAGTAATGGCGCGGGGTCAGATCATTTTGCACGACAGCTCGACTGTTATCGCTCTACCAGGAACCCCTCGCGCTGTCGCGAAGTGCTTATATCTTTCAAACAAAAACTAAATAATATGGTGAAAGGTATATGAAATGTAAAGCTTCTGACTCGCAAAATTAGGCAGTGGCAGCTAAGCAAAGATACGTGGGGTCACAGGGACCCCGCCACCTCTCTCGGGTTAATGATTGGTTCACTTTTATCACTGTCAGAATGAGAATTTTAGCGGCGGAATGCTATGACAAGTCTTTTCCGTAAGTTTCTTTCACCAATAATGCGCGGATGCCGAGATATAAATTTAAACAACGGATAAGGTGACCGTTCCTGCCTCATCTTTGTGCTCTCTCTTTTTAATGGGGGGAATGGGATGATCGCCTATCTTCCAAAAGCCACAAAACCCTAAGAGGTATTACTCGTTCACTTTACATTTGCAGACGGCAGAATTAGGAACTAATGTTGTTTTGAAAGTGAAGGCCCGAACACACAATCGAAGAAACACGAGTGGTCCCGATGTCAATCAGCATCTGACCAATCAGCTGTCTCCGAAGGCAGCACAAGCGCTACGGACACAGCTGACGAATTATGCCTTCCTGACAGTGAGCTGGATTCGCTATCTTAAATGATTTAAGATAATATACAATAAAATAGATCACACCACACAGTATTCACTACATTCACGTACAATATTTTTATTTCTTCTTTGCACTTATCTACCGCTTAATGGTTATGTTCTTGCCCCACCGGGGTTCTGTGTGCTGCTCACCGCCATCTATATCATATTAAACGGTCAGTATATACTCCAGACGCGCGTTTCTCATTCAGTCGGCGGTGACCTCATGTAAACAGATCGCAGCGCTCCGTCTGCAAATGTAAAGTAAACGAGTAATAAAACTGTCGATTTTGAAGGGCAGGCATTATCGAAGAAGACATTATCGAAATGACATCAAGGAATATGTGTTGGATGGATGGATTGATTAGTGATTCCTGGCATGTTAACTGCTGAGGTTATTATTCCCGTAAGTGTGGTGTATCACGAGAGGTGGCGGTAGCTATCCCCTGCTAGATGGTAAGATCCCGCGCTATATGCACGTCAGTTTCCGGGATTTTCTCCAACAAAGTATCTTCCACCAGCGGGGCACCGTCCCAGCCGGCACAAGCTCTACTCTCCCGATTGTTCTCTCGGTGTAGTGTAGAGCATGTAAGTGTGTGTGTAAGTAAGAAGTGAGAATAGAACAAAGAAAAGGAAGGAAAGATCGCGTAGTCCGTGGCTCATTTATTATGGTACTCTTCCGTCATTCGCCTTCGTTTAATCGGCTAAACCACGAAAAACTACGATTCAGAGCTGCCGTCCTCTAGAAGTCTCCTCCACACCGCGGCTGAATTCGACCTACCTCTGTAGCTAATGCCGAAAATCTTGCCCCCGTCGGGCCTCCTCAAACCCTAGTTGTCGCAGTCAAGAGGCATTGCTGTGACATCAATTGATGTCACTGTGCAAGGGGGAAGGAAAGGACAAGAAAGAGGAAGGAAAGATCGCGCGCGGTCCCTGGCCAGTTTGTTAGGGTACTGCTCCGGTATTCGCCTGGTGATGATCGCAGATACCACGGAAAACTACCGATCAGAGAAGCCGGCAGCTGGAATTCTCCTCCAGACAGCGACTGAATTCGACGTTGCTGACAAGGTGGTGTCTAAAATTCCGCTGCTGTGGGTACTCGAACCTAGGACCTCCCGGTCGGAGGCACTGTAGTGACATCAGTTGATGCACTGACCCACCTCTCCCGGTACGAAGAAAGACGAGGAAGGGCTAGGCCAACAGCTACGCAGTTAGATAGCTATCGTTGGAGAGCTCAGCGGGGACAATGAGCAGTTGCCGCCTCCCGGATGCGTGGAGCGTGGGTTTCCCGGCGACGGGCCTCGAGATCGGAGCCGGGCTCGTGTCTACGGCGTTGGCGCATCTCTATTTTGGCGGGGGAGGGGAGGGGAGGGGAGAGGGGAGAAAAATGGGGAGGGATTGACGCCGCGCGCCTGCGCACAAGGTCTGCCTTCGTCGTCGTGCGTCCGCTCTGCCAAGGCTCTGAACCCTCGCCTTTCGCCGAGCTGCTCTCGGTGCACAGCAGTTTTGATGCCTTCTTTAATAGTAATGTCTTTATTTCTGGCGAGGCTCAGACCGTAAAATCTGCTCTTCCGCCTAACCATTACAATATTTACATTTACATAATTACAATTGAGGAGTTCGGGTGGAAACAATGGTAGCTGACATTTCACGTTACTTACGAAAGTGCAATGATCGTATTAGCTAACGGAAATGTGCTGCTCACAACTAATGAAACATAAAGTATGAATTTATTTTCATTCATACTTAATGTTATCATTTAAGTATGAATGTATATTCGTAAAGTATCAAAGTATTTCTTTATTCGGGAAGTCACCGGAGAGCCAGTGGCGCGCTGCCACGTGAGCCCTCTCTGCAAGCCACAGCTACACCGGCTTTTCGGTAAAATCAATACGGCGGATCTGTCAAATTGGCGAGTTTTTCAGGTAGAACGAACAGAAACAATATATTTATTAAGGTATAGATTGTCATTCAAATTGATTTAGTTACTGAACTTGAGGGTAAGGTCCAAACATTTTTTTAACAACCACCTTATTTTAAACATATGGCTACATTACATTACATGACGTTTCGGAGCCTGGTTTTCTCCTTCTTCAGAACCGAAATTACACGTATGAAAATTAAGATATTATACACACAATTGTTACAAATTACATTACCAACGCTTATTTTAACACACATACATACTTTATACATTTGTAATTTATAAAATTTAACGTATGTACATGTATGTTAAAGTAAGCGTTGGTAATGTTTTTCGTAACCATTGTGTGTATGATATCTTAATTTTCATACGTGTAATTTCGGTTCTGAAGAAGAAGAAAACCAAGCTCCAAAACGTCATGCAATGTAATGAAGCATAAGTTTAGAATAAGGTGATTGTCAATAGAGAGTTTGGGCCTTACCCTCAAGTTCAATGTCTAAAACAAACAAGCATTTTCGTTGCATATCTTAACTTGAATCCCGAGTGTGAGTTTTGCAAAAACTAAATTAAAATGTGTAATTTACTGATTATGTTAAGAAGTAAACGCGTTATGGTAAGAAAGAAGCACGTTTTCAGGCAAGACATTTTGCCAATATCCAAATAATCAAATTTGTCCCGAGACCATATGGTCTCATTATAGTGTTACAATTTGCAAAAAGTTCCCTTGAGACCACATGGAGTCGTGCATTTTTATAAATAAATTTAATTATATAAAATATTAGAAAAATATTGGTACAAGTTTTAATATTCTAGCATGTATAGAAGGCAATTATCGTTGGCACGGAGACGTAGTACGCATAGAACCACTACGGTACAGACGAGTAGTACAGCGAGAATGCGCTTGGCAGTCAACGTGTTAATGGAATTAAGTAATTATAATATATTTATTAAAGAAATTGGTTACACGCCTGGAAATATACAGTAAATTATGATAATATATTTATTCACCCTATATCTCAACACATGACGAAGAACTCTAATATTATATATGACACTAAACTCTGGTTAATTCGACCTTCAATAGTCCGACCTTCAATAGCCCGGTCTCTAGTCGCTCAAGCAGAAATGACCTTCACAACTATGAATTATCTTGTGCAACAATGTGATGTTAATTTAAAATTTTAAACAATGCTATAAATATTTGAAATTGTGACTTTCTTAGAACACAGTGGAGTACAATGGCTTCTAAAAGGAAACACGTCACACTATCCTCAAGCAGAAACTCGAAATTGTAGATAAGTTGAACCCAGGTTCTTCGCATAAAGCCATTGCTGATGAGAACAATGTTGAAGGAGCAACAAATTCTTTGTGTTAATGAATGTTCAGGATCTTCTAATGTAATAAATTGTATATCCCCTAAGTGTTCAACTAATTTAAAAACCATTCAAGATTCCAGCACTTCCGATAATTCGGAACCTATATGTGCAAGGAATGGCCGAGATAGCGGGAGTCTAGTATATTTACCAAATATCTACATAAAAAATAATGACATTAAAGTCAAATAACATGAATATTATTTATTGAAAATACAATGTGATTTATTAACTAAATGTGTTTAAGGTTATGTTATTCTTTCCAACATTAGCAAATAAATTGAAACATTATTCCGAATTCGAGATATGTAAAATTTTAAAAAAGTATTTATACATTTATATCTTTACTGCTTCCTGTTTCATTCAAAGCCATTATCACTTCAGGCACGAATATATTCATAATAAATATCCTACAGAATTTTTTCCAAAGCATGAAACTGTGTGGTGGCTTCCTATAGAAGAGCATCTCCGAGGAGCCTTCTCGTGACCAATTGCCGAACTATTAATATAGAGAGCTTCACCTCATAAGACCACCACCCTACAAACCTTCACATAGAGGAGAGTAAAGAAACAGTAATAATTGTCACATACTTAGGGAATGGGAGGGCATTAAGGTGTAAACCTGCTCACTTGCATGTGCTGAGACTTGAGAAATGGCCCATATTGTCAACCCTCTCAATAATCTATTGAAGTGCTCCTGGTCACGTCAAGTCAATAAGTGGCGTGGAAATGTTATATCAGTATCACCGCATACAAGAAATGGTTGCCATTATTTCTTTGTTACACTTTAGCCCCGAAGAAGGTTGCAATATGACGTTGGCAACCTTGCCTGATTTTCTGAATAACCAAGTCTGCACTGACTCCAACTGCGCAAGATTTCGCATTGATTAATGAGTGATATGTTTTGATTTCTCTGAAAATTCTGAAGGAAACGTTTCTACTGTTCTCGAGATATGTTCATTGGCAATGTCAAAGCATCAGTTGAGAAGAAATTTAAAAAAATATCCAGAGTGAGTCACGTAACTTTAGCTCCCCTTGTAACTTTTGAACGTGTCTTTTTACGCTCGTCATGATAGACCGAAAAAATATGTTTAGTTCCATTTGAAAAAACAAAGTTACCTCAAATATCTCGTAAAATACAAGTGATAAAACAGAAATGAATTCACGTAGCAATTAGCCCCATTCCTTCATGCACTTCTGTGAATACTGCATTGCAATAATTTCAACCGTTCAAAAGTTACAAGAGGTGCTAAAGTTATGTGACTCACCCTCTATAATAGATTGTGTGTTCCATTATCACAAGTTTCTTCGTCTCTAATTCACAACCTTCAGTATTCAACATAACACAGAGAACTGATATTTGGCTTTCGTGAGCACTTCATAAATGGTGAATTATTACGTAGTTAATGATATTTTATGTGGTAATGACGGACGCAGCACCAGGTCTTCTGACTTCCACGTCCACAGACTCAGACTTAAAAACAACCTCTTACTACAAAAGTCAGGTGAAGTTGGATATAGTCTTAACCGATTTGTAAAGTAATGCTCAACAGGAATAGTATATACGCCAGGTTCTATTAACATTATCAATATATCCAACGAGTAAACAGTGTGTACTTTATCTCCCCTAACATTACGCTACTGGTTACAACCTACTTGTACGATTGAGCAGCCACAACAATTCCAATTTCTCCTTGTTTGGGCAGCAATATCAGCTGAACGGTAGGTCACCGACTATTTCGCCAACCGCCCGCACCAACACATCCGTCCAACTCAAACACGGCCTCCTACTGCCCTTCTTGCCTCCACCCGCGCCGCCAGTCAGCTCTACAGCCTCTGCCGCCAAGTGAAATACCGATAACAACGACGACGACAATGGTGACGCTATATTACGACATATTACCATATTACGACAACAGTGGCTTGGCTTGCCAGGTGAAATACCAATAACAACAACGACGACGATGAAGATGATGACGACGATGACGTTTCATCGTGGAAACTATTAGATTAGTATAATGGCCAGTTGCCAGGTGAAATACCGATGACAAGTATGACGATGATCACACTGACGGAGTTTCGGCATGGATATTACCAGATTACGTTAACTGCGGCTTGCCAGGTGAAATACTGATAAAGACGACGATGACGTTTTGGCATGGAAGCTACCAGATTATGGTACGGTGATTGGCCAAGTGAAATACCAATGACAACAGTGACGTTGATGACGCTGACGAAGTTTCGGCGTTGAATGACAACAGCGACGTGTCAGGCGAAATACTGACGGCAACGACGAAGATGACGATGACGTTTCAGCGTGGGAACAACTAGATTACAAAACGGCGGCCTGTCAGACGAAATGCCGATGACAACGACAACGATGACGAAGATGGCGACGTTTCGATGTAGAAACTGCTAGATTACGATAACGGCTGCATGCCAGGTGAAATGTCGCCGCAGCAACCTGCCATCTTCAGCTCATCTCAACCACTTCAAGTTCTTCGGCCACCACCGCCTCCCCCGCCTCAACTTTGAAGCCGTCTTCGCCTCAAACTCCGCCTCACCCTCCGCCACCTCGGAATTCTCTGTCTCAACCTCCGTCATTCAGTTCATCTCCTCTCACATCATCTTCCCCTCCATCGCCATCTCCTCATCCCCCTCCATTTTCACGCCCGCATCCACCACAGCCTCCTTCACCTCTTTGGCCTTTGCCCCCTACTCATCCTTCTCACCCCGCCGCCTTCGTCCCCTCCGCTTTCATCTGCTCTAAGCCCACCTGCGCTGCCACCACCACCGCATCGGCTAAGCTGGCTCATCAACTGATGTCACTGCAGCGTCTCTGATCAAGAGGTCCTAAGCTTCGAGTCCCGACGGTGGCAGAATTTTCGATACTAGCTGTAAAGGTGGGTCGTATTCTGTAGTGTCTGGAGGAGAATTCTATGGCTGCTCTGATTGGTAGTTTTCCGTGGTTTCTCGTATCAACACCAGGAGAATGCCGGAGCAGTATCCTGAAAAACGGGTTACGGACAGCGCGCGATCTTTCCTTTCTCTTCTTTGTCCTATCCTCATCCTTTACTTATACACGCTTACATGCCGGGAGACCAGTCGGGAGCTTAGAGCTTGTCAAAGACATGGCGATTCCCTGCTGGATGGAGATACAGGTTGAGGAAAACCCGCCAAGCGGGCAGGTTGTTCGGCGTCGGATTTCGCCACCCAGTGGGCAAAGATCACCACCACCTCCCAAGGAAAAAAACATGGTTTACACTTATGAGACCAATAATCACAGCGGTTGACACGCCCGAAATCACTAATTAATCAATCTGCCGTTGCCGCCTTCGCCGCCGCTGCGTGTCTGGAGCAAAGTTTCCGCTAGCGCGTCGGTGGCGCTGATCCGCGACGCGATAGCTTCTCTGTGTTCCAGCCCCGCGCCTCCTCGGCCCCGCCCCGCCCCGCCTCCGCCCTCGCCGCCGGCGAAAGGCGGTTACTGGCGCACGCACAGACAGACGGACAGACGGCGGCCCGAGCGGAGGCCGTCGACCCCCCGGCGGCAGCAGGCGAGCCTCGTGCTACACACGCCCTCCCTCCGCACGCCCCCCCCCCTCGCACAGGGAGAAGCGTCTCAGAAGAAATTCACTCACGTTTCCTCTCGGCTGTGCGTAGTATTCAGGGGGAAAAATTGGAATTGCTACAAAAATTCGAGGCCAAGATTTGCAAGTTGAATATTTTGCATATTTGTTGTTACGTTAACTGCCCACTGGGGTCTCACAGCCTCCAAAGATTATTAATGTTACAAAAGATTTAAAAAATTATGAATGATTCAAAAGTGTCTCATTGTATTTTACTTTCATTGAGAAACGTGGGAAAATAAAAAAACATCATGAGAATGGTATTTAAAAAGTAAAATTTATCATAATTTAACGTACAATTTTTGTTCAGATTTTACCAGAATGATTGCAAGTAACCGTTGAAATCACGCCGCACAACAATGCAGATGAAACAAACATTTTATGAATTGCAACTGTGACGTCGGATCATCGTTACAGGAACTATTTCTATTTTATTATTTGTGTGCAGAACTACTCCGTACATTCAACACACAGAGACCGACACCTGCTGCATCACTGACGAATTCGCTTCTGTTCTTGACGAAGTACTCACACCAACTTAGACTATAAGTAGCGCAAAGACAAGCTAACCGTTTAATTCAAACTTGCGCGATATGCGGCTGTCGTCATAAATTTCCAGTCGGTGCGAATTCGAAAAGTTGCAGGGGGTTCAGTAGACCCAAGTGTGGAGTTCTAGGGAAGTCTTCATTTACGAACCATTTACCGCAGCATACTGCGTACCGCGAAATCTCAAAGGCGGCTCCACACATTCGACATTCGACATTTGGCGAGTAGGGAGCAACTGCTCGACGAATCCCGAGTAGTGTGGGTGCCACATTTCGTCGAACGACGGTGTTCACACTACCCATCGTGTGTCGGTCTTTTGGACACATGAAAAGAAGCGAACATTCATCGAGGATATCAGCTGCTGAAACTGGGCGAGCAGCAGCTCGCTACTTGGCGCGTTTTGAATGCGTAAGGCCTTCTTAATGGGTAGGAGTGGCGTAGCTTCAGTTGGTGTCACCTGGGGAGAAGCTAATGGTGCCTCCCATAAATGAAGTATGAAAGTATCTATTGCTGCATTGATTGTACTTTATTTTATTAAAAATACAAACATATTTGCACTTGATAGTTATTTATAATATATTAAAAAATTCTATGTAATTAAGAATAATTGCAATTAAATAATAATCTATGCTTGTGTTTTAAATGTATACTTAATAAACTAATAAAAATCATTTTTAAGAAAAACCATAAAAATTATATAATTCCAACAATAAAATTTTCAAACTACTAAAACGAAGAAAACTGTTGATATATAAAATTTTTAAGTAAATTATTTAAATTATATAATTCCAACCATAAAATAATTTAATTGGTGGCACCCCTAGAATGGTGTCACCCAGGGCGCGCCGCCCCTCTTGCCCCCCCCAGCTTCACCAGAGATGGGTAAAGAAAGCTTTTCATGAGTTTCGCGAGAACACAAAAAATAGTTCAAACTCTATATTGAAATGAAATTTTCGCAACCATCTGAAGAGTTATATTACACATAATAATGAATGTCACCAATAAGGTGGTAATTGGCTTCAAGATTTCGACACCGTAATGAGGAAAAACATCCTGGAAGGCAATTTAATATAACAGTGACATTTATGTATCGTTTTCTTATAAACACATGTAATTTTATTTCGGAATATCGGTCAATTGTCGACAAAAAAATTCAAGAACTGGAAACGTTTCTTGTTTTCAAACAACTCTTGAAAACATTTAGGGAGTACTTTGTCATCTATTCAAATGTTCCATTTTTAATGTTTGGATCAGCAAAGAGTTGACTTACGTGCAATATGGTCATTTACTTGCATTACAAATATGAGTAAATAATTATGTCTGACATTTGGAGTGACATCTAAATTGTTGTTTTTTATGAAGTAGAGCTCCTTCTCTCCGGAGACGCCAACAACGGACAACAAATAGTAACGATAATTCATTTGTACGTTGTAAAATGTACAGCTCATTTCGCGCGAACAGTGGTATTCTCATTGAATTTTCTTGTGGAGAGTAAAATATTTACCAACATCTCATAAGAATATCCGGTACTGGGGTCAAAGTCTCCTCCTGGTGGCAGTGGCACGCCTCGCGGCATCGTGTCATGCCACGAGCTTATCTACGCCACTAGCGTCGGGAGAGGAAACTATTAGTAACCCCGCCGTTTTACAATGGTGATGTGGTTGTCTGTTGCGGTGGGGTTACAAACTGCTTGGAGAGGAGATTTCGTCGTGGCACTCGTGCCACGGACTCCTGCTCGTAGCATCAACCTTGACAGTACTGATATACGGTGTTAATTTTAAGTAAATTTACTTTAAAACTAGCGTATTTAACAGTTGCAACAGTTTGGAGGTCAATGATCCCAATCGCTATCAACCTCTTACTTCCTCCATTGGTAGAGCATGTGTTGAAATGGCCTCTTGTCTGAATCTGGCAAACGGAAAATTTTACAAAATCAACGTCGTTTCCTCCTTCTTGAATACTAAGTAAATTGTATTTCGATGAATTTAGTTTTAAGTACATTAAAACTATATTGGCACTCTGTTAAGAAATAAAAATACTCAAAATATATTTTATTTACCAAGAATTGCTTACGTTTCATTGGCACATTCATGCGGATGGTTTAGAAAATGTCTATGCTATATTACATTAAACTATTTTGTAATAGTATATCCCTTGTTTAGTGACCTTCAAACTCTTTGATCAGCATTTCACACATTCTAGATTACAACTCGGTTGATGATCAAAATAAATTTACGTGCCTACAACCGAGTTGTAATTTAGAATGTATGAAATGCTGATCAAAATAAGTTTACGTTATGGATGCCCACAACCGAGTTGTAGTCTAGAATGTGTGATATGCTGATCAAAGAGTTAGATGCCCTTGTTTAGTGACCTTCAAACTCTTTCATCAGCATTTCACACATTCTAGATTACAACTCGTTTGTGGGCATCTATAACGTAAATAAATATGATTATAATCATACATGCAGCAAGTAAAGACTAATTGCAAATCATAAATTTTAAAATATATTTCAGTGTTCAAGCATGTAAATCCTTACTTGCGTTTATTGTTTATTGATTGGAAAATTGGGCTTTGAGGTAGGCGTTTTGGTTATTTTATATTTATTTATAAATTACATGAAAATAGAGGGATATATTTCAATATTAAATGAATGACACATCACAGATATCTTTTACAGACATTCAGAATATTAAACAATATTATTATTATTCTTTTTCGTATTTATCGCAAGATTGCAAAATCCAGCCACTCCACAATAATAGTCGAAATAATTTCTATATCTAACATGCTGGGAACTTTATCCTTCCCTTTTCATTCTCTAATTCTTTGGGTTCTTTTGCCGATACGTTGGGATCATGCGACGGAAAAACAATAAAAAATCCAAAGGGGAGTGATTCATCTCAAAAAAACTTGGCAAGACTAGTCACACATGGCTTAAGGTAAGAGGACCAGTTTTTCTCTACGGTCATTATATGACTCATAAAAATATTTCTGAGAAGCATTACTTAAGGTCAATATACTAATCGAAACTAATTTGCGTAATAATATTATGAAGTATATGTAACTTATTTAAGTAGAAGTACAAAAGGAATATGGAGTGTAAATATAAAAATTAAAGATCGTTTCATTGAAATTTATTTTACAATATCTTCACAACCATGTATTGTAGGAAAAAAGGCTTTTATATTTGACAAACAAGGCCACTTAGTCTGAAATAAATTCAGAGTTGAAAGCATGTAATAGACGATAAATATACTAACAAATGTGTTTATTTAAAACCCAATGGTGGCAATATTGTTTTAAACAAACTTTAAAACTTCCGCAAAACTTTGCCCTGGGAAGTATTTCAATCTTATAATTATAAATAGCTACCTTAAATTACGTGAGGTTTTGCCCCCTAAACTAATATCCCCAACAATTTTTCCCCTTAAACTAATTTTCACAAAAATTATAAAAATTTTATACTTAAATGGGAAACTTGTTACGTTTTCAGTAGTCATACTGCCCGGTTACACCAACAAAACTGTAACGCTTATTAAAAACAATCAAATCTAAGGACTTGCATCTAAAGACGGCGTGTGACTACTCTTATTCAAAGAAAATTATCTCAGTGTTATGAAATGATCTTGGTGTTTTGTGGTTGGAAAGTGCTATTAAGAAAAGTATTAAACGACACACGGCCGTTATCACACTGGGCTGGTTATCAATCACGGCTGTCATCTCAATTTCTGTCATCTCGACAACTGGGTTCGTTATTTCCTCTATAACGGACAAACGAAGTTAATAGTTTTGATAAGTCATTAATTATGTTTGAATGAACCTCTTTCCTTCTGGCGTACATTGGCAGTGTCCAAGTTTAGGTGATGCATAGAAAGTAAGATCACGCGAGGTGCGTGACCCTTATAAGGTGCTACACCGGAAATTCGCCTGAAATTATTAGAAAAGCACCGATGAGGAAGATCTCCAAATAGTTGGATGCTGGGGACAATGTACGGGCCTCAGACTCATTGTCTCACACGTGAAATAAAAATTTCAATCACCGATCAGGATAGAACCCATGAACTTCCACTTACCTCTACTTGGTGGTCACGTTTTCAGGTCAAGATTTGTGAATTTATAATTTATTAATTAAATTTAGTGGATTTTCTCAGAATTAAAATAATCCACTTTAACTACCCCAGATCAATAAATGTATCAAGAGCTCAACTTCTCACATATGGTTCACATTTTGAAACCCCTAGACCAACTACAGATGTGGGTTCATTATAAAGTGAGGTTGAGGGCTCATTATAAAGTGTGGGAAGCGTGTCAATTATTTTGGGTCCCGCCTTCCCCCTCCTACGACCTGCCGGCGGCAGGAGTTAAACACTGGTACTTGACTCGCCGTCGGATGCTAAAGCACATACTCTGTAATCTCAATAAATTGTGTGCTTTGTTTTATTTCTTCACAGATAATATAAATATGAAAAAAATGGAGAAAGTCAAGTCATACTTAAAGGATAATTTCAGATTCTCCTACAACATTTTCTCCTTCTATTTGTATTTTTCCTGCAGAACGTAAAGCAATTATTAAACCAATAGAACGTATATTTAATGTAGGTTACAGGAAGTATGTCGTTTTCTTCTGATATACCAGCCAAGATGGTTTTGATCTCCATTTTATATTTTAAAACGGCAATTAATGTATGTTTTCTTGAAAGTATTGCCAATTTGATAAATAAATTACAACGTAATATAGAAGTTTGTTGAATTAAATTTAAGACTTTTTTACGAAGGTTTGTTGTCTGCGAACTTTGTTCATATTAGCGTAATTTATATATGTTAAAAAATTATTATTTGTAAGTTTTTTGTAATTATGTTTTTTGTTTTTTTGAGTAACTGTATTCTCATTGATTTGACTATTGTTCATTATTTCTTTAATTGTATCCTGACGTATAACTGAGATTAAAGGCAATAAAATAATTACCTTATTTCTTTACAGAATGTCAGCCATGGACGTTTAATCTAATGCACATGGTTATTGCTACACAGAGCTATTGGTTATTGCTATAAAGAATAATAGTTTAAAAATAAGAGACTTAAAAATCTGAAGCCTCTGTTTCGCTTTACAAATTTGGAAGTTTACTCTTGTTATTCTTCCTGTATTATCTTTTTAATGGAGATTTTCTAATGAGATAATCTCATTACTGTTAGTTATGAAAGTCACACACTGTCGCATGTATGAACAAATAACAAGTAAATGCTTTAAATTATTTTAAAATGTGTCGCACATGAGACAGAAAAAATGTTGGATAATTTCCAAAGCACAATTTGACGGTGCGATGTCGCCGACCATTCGAGTATTTTACCATTTTTCGACTATAAGAAGTTCCAAATGTGAATTTCCTTCAATTTTCGAATATGTACATTAATTATTGTTTTTTCCACTCCCATAAAAAGGATATATAATTATTTAAGGAAAATCATTTCAGTGGTGAACTGTTTTCAACTTGCACTGTAGTACTTTCAAAACATTTTTCACATCAAATCGTTGAATGTGGGGCCTGTATACTATTATTAACAATAACAAAATTTCTATTTATTTTCACGTAAGTAAACAAATACGAGAGTCTTTCACAATAAGTTATTAACAGCGGTGTATGGCATGGTAGTCTAAAACAAATCATACAGAGAATAAGTGTGAATTAAAGAAAATAAATTACGAAATTTGCTCTCTCTTTTTGATCAATACAAAATTGTGTACTTTGGTAATCGATTTAAATATGACATTTTATAAAACTTGTGATGTTTCACACTCATTTTAGAATAAAATATACAGTGTTAGGCATATTATAAAATAATATATCATCTCTTGGCAAAGAATGCAGGAAATGTGAAAAGTTTAATCGCGGATTGCAAGGAGACTGGCCAGACGGACCGGAGTAACAGACGCTTCATTATACTGCGCTCTTCTTTTTTCGACAAGAGCCGGGGCAACGAGAAAATAAAATCCGTTCTGTGCGTCATTCTCATCGGCCGTTGCTCCCATTTCTCAACTCTTCTAGCTACAGTGCTAAAAGATCTAAAGTCGATACTTATTGACGGAACTATCCCCACTGGCATGGGAGCATGGGAGGGGGTAGTATAAGGATTCGGGGTGTAAGGGTTAGTTTAAAATATTCGAAGTAATTATTTAATACTTTGCGGGTGAACATTTAAGTCTACATAATAAATATCCATAGATCTATTATTTTGCAGTGCGATATTAAAATCAATTACGTTAGTTAGTCCTGTACACATGCATGGAGCACATGTACTATCGCGTGTTCGATGCCTTTCCATCACGTGCAAGGAGCAACACGAAAGGAAAAAACAGCCCAGTGCGTCACAGCGATTGTCTCCCCCTGCTCCCTCTAGAAGCCTTCGACGCAGCCGCGGGCGCCGCCTCCACTGTCGCAACAGGGGATCAGCGCCGTCATAGCGTACGACCCCCGTCGCCCTAGCAGCGGCGGTCACGTTGACTGAGCGAGAGAGTATTTCGGGTTTCAGGACGATTTAACTACTTCGGTTGAGTCACGTGAGTGCAATGCATATTTTAACCGGAAGGTGGTGGTGTTTTCCCTCACTGGAACGTGCGTGCTGACATACTGCTGTGGTCAGCATTTTGAAGCTGGCGCGCGGGCGCACTAATACGCCAAGCGCCGCAGACCTCGCTGGCAGCCCAGCGAGACGGGGAGCTCGAGGCGAGGCTATACTGGGCCGCGCCTCCCCTACTCAAGGGGGTGCGGGCGCCGGGCGAGTCACAGAGACATTCGGGAATCCAGTCCGTCGGTCGACACTGCACGAGGGAGGATGCCGTGCAACCCAGGAGCCGTGCCAAGTGACGCACGGAGGGAAAACGTGCCGGGAGTCGCACGTGGTGGAGCCGCGCCGTTAGATGTGAGATTTCGGTAACGTCGGCTTGCCAAGTCAGATACCGATAACAGCGAGGACGATGGTAATATTGACGGAGTTTCGGCATGGATTACATTAACAACGGCTTGCCAGGTGAAATACTGATGACAAAGACGACGTTTACGTGCGTGGTTTCGGCGTGGAAAGTAGCAGACTACGGTAATGGCGGCTTTCCAGGTGAAATACCGGTATCAACGATGACGATGACGAGGTGTCGGCGTGGAACGATAACAGTGGCTTGTCAGGCAAAATACCGATGACAACGACGACGACGATGACGAATTTGCGGCCTGGGAACTACCAGATTACGAAAACAGCAGCTTGCCTGGTGAAATGCCAATGACAACGATAACAATGACGAAGATGGTGACGTTTTGGGGTGGCAACTACTAGATTACGATAACGACTGCTTACCAGGTGAAATGTCGCCTCAGCAACATGTCCTAGTATTCAGGTAGGCGCCTAGTAGTGTACTGACCAGAGGATTTTAACAATTGGGTTCAAATGTTTGTTTATCCACATGGAATTTGTGGTGGTCAACGCTATTGTGCGATAGATTTTTGGGGGTACCCCCGTTTCTTTTTTCTCACAAATCACCATGGCTTCATTATTATTTAAAGCGTTTTATCATTATCATCATCACCTTTACATCAAGTCATTTGTACATTCTAGGTAAGCTCATAACATTTAGGCACTGGCATCACAATAAAAATTTACTATACAGAATAGTGAAATTCCCTTTCCATTTCTATCCACATCTAAATTCAATCAATAAATACACTAGTTCTTTAGATTAGGTTGGAATAGATTATAGTCACACAGATTACGTTTCGACCTATATGTCAATGACCGCTTTGGCATCTCATTGAGCTACGATTCTCTTGCGTCGACTCTTCACATAATTATTATGTTAATACAGATCAGCGGTAAAGCTCCATCTGTGCGTTAGTAGATCAGCACCGATCCGGCGTCGTACACTGGTCTGAGAGGGTGTATTTCTTCTTCGCCCATTCCTGCTGTGTTGAGGCTATCAAAACCTATATCAGCTTCAATTTTGTGTTGGAGCAGTGAAGTTTTAAAGGAAAGAAAGCCTCGATGTCAGTCGTATCACGCTAAATGTAAAATTAAGTCTTCCATCTCCTTATCAGGTTCCATATTTGCTCAGCCGGGAAATGACATAAGTAATACTGACTGATTGATGTTTCTGGGTACATCAACTGCTATTAGTTATTAGTCCTGTACCTGTGCGAAGTTTCGGCATGGAACGATAACAGCGGCTTGTCAGGCATCGATGACAACGACGAAGCAGTTGATGCCCTCAGCCACCTTTCCCGGTTTGTGACACAAATAATCGGTGCATACGGTATGACTCAAACCAATGTTGTTGGGTTACTGGTGGGGAACATGGATGTCAACATAGAGTGACATTTGTTCTCCAATTTAATAAATAATTTATTTTTAAAACTATTTTTAACGTTTTCAGGTTCTAACTCATTAGTTAGAGAGTGAAAATATTGCTTAAAAAACTTTAACAATAATTTATGTTCTATGAAACTTCAGAAAAAATATGAATAAAACTTTAAAAACAATTATGTGAGTTCAAAATAAAATCTTCGCGACGTATTCCTTATTCCATTCTATAATAATATTAATTAAATTTGTTCAAAGAATTGGTCGGCCCGACCGGGATTCGAACCCGGGCCTTCTGGTTTACGCCCAGCTGCTCTGACCACTAAGCTACCGAGTCAACCAACCCTTTGAACAGTTTTCACGAGCGCACTATCGCTCCTTATATGTATATATAATTGTCACCATTCCCGTCACCTTGTTGGAAGCTATACGCTCGGAGAATATGTTCCGCAGTCATATAGAAAATGGGTGTTGATTCTATATGACTGCGGAACATATTCTCCGAGCGTATAGCTTCCAACAAGGTGACGGGAATGGTGACAATTATATATAATAATATTCATGATACACATACGTCTACTATTTTAAGACAAAGGAATGCATGTAATGTTCAACCCAGTACTCCATGAAAAAAGTTACTAAGTATATAATCGTAATAAGTCTTTTATTCGAAATACGTAGCTCCAAAGTAATAAGATGTGAAAGAAAAGTTCAATTCACGAAGTGAATAGTTACCACCTGATGATGGGAGATTTTTAGTACCAGCAGTCCTATATCGCGTACCTCGAATGTCACCGTAACCCTAAAATGCCCACAGGCGTCTACTGTTTACCCATCGGAATCAACTGTATCGGGTTCTTATCGCAAAAACTTTCAGCTTCAAAATTTGAAGGAATCTGAACTCCGCACAGGTTCCGTGCAAATTAATTTGTGTGAAACCGAATCCCGAAGAAACTTAATAGCCAACGAACTTCGTGATGATGATGATGATGATGATGATGATAAGCAGGAGAAGGAAGTAGTTGAAACAGGAGAATTCGAAGACCGAAAAATAAGTGTGAGAAGAAGAGGAAGAAAAATAATAATAATAAGAAGAAAAGAGAATGAAGGGAGGGAAAGCGATGAAGATGCAAATGATGGGTGCAAATGAGACTGTTGAAAAATTGGGTGATGCATAATGAAATAGGAAATAGAAATGTAAAGAAATCGAAGGGACAAATAACAGGAAACTCGAGGAAAACAAGAAAAATAATACGAGAAGAAAAGGAATGAGGAAAAAGAGAAAAGGGAAAAATAAGAAAAAGAAGGCCGGTGTGGATGGCCGAGGTGTTTAAGAGCGACTCAGCGCTTCGGTCCGAAGGGTCGCGGGCTCGAGCCCCGCCTTAAGCATGGTTGGTTGTTACTCGCCTCTCATGAATTTGTCGCGGAGTGCCTCGCGTTCTACTGACCCCTCATCGCAAGTGGGTTGGTGCGTAGTGTATGGTCGAATATGCGTTACATCGGGATGTAAAGGGTAACCAGCTGTAGGCTGGATAGAAAGAAAGAAAGAAAAAAGAAAAAGAAGGAGAAAAGGGAAGAAAAGAAGAAGAAAGAGAAAATAAGAAAAAGAAAGAGAAAAGGGGAAGAAGAAAAAACAAGGGGAAAGAGAAAATAAAAAAGGAGAAAAGGGAAGGAGAAGAAATAAGAGGAAAGAGAAAAATTAAAAAAAGAAGAAGAAAAGCGGAAAAATGAGAGGAAAGAGAAAAAGGAGAAAAGAGGAAAAATAAGAAGAAAAAACAAGAAACTGAAGGAAATAAGAGAAGAAGAAGAAAGAAAGGGAAAGGGAAAAATAAAGGAGAAAAAGGGAAGAAGAAAAAAAGAAGATGAAAGAGAAAAATTGGAAATAAGGGAAAATGCGAAGAAGAAAAAAGTAAACTAAGTAGTAAATTAGTTAGTAATTAAGTTAGTAGTTGTAGTAGTAGTAAGTTAGTAGGTGAAGTAGTAATTAAGTTAGTAGTTGTAGTAGTAGTAAGTAGTTAGTAGGTGTAGTAGTAATTAATTTAGTAGGTGTAGTAGTGATTAAGTTAGTAGGTGCAATAGTAGTAAGTAAGTAATTAGTAGTAGCAGTAATTAAAAAGCACAGTAAATTAGAAGAGGAAACAAAGAAAAGGCGATGAAGAAGTTGTGGCCAGTGGCAGTGTCAGCGTGGCTGCGAGGCGAGGCGAGGCGAGGCGAGGCGCCTGGGCCGCTGGCAATTTCCAGCCCCATTGAGCGGGAGAGAGTGAGGCGAATCGCACGGAACGCGCAGCGATCCCCGGCGCCGCCCGCGCCGCTCTTGTTGCTCGCTTTGCGCCTGCGCAAACGCCTCGGCCTGCGCACGGCCCTCCTCCAGCACAGCCACCAGCGGCGCCCCCTCACACGTTGCGACAATTTTAGCCATGTGTCTACGACGACAGTGATTTAACTCCTTATTTAAACCAAATGTTTTTAAAACACTGATTTAAATATTTTTTCTACTTTTCATCAATTCTTTCCCATTTGTTACTTTTTTGCGTTCTCTGCGATAATTTTCATGAATAAAATTCACACGTTAATTTTTTTCTGAAGTACACTTATTTATTATTAGGAAAACATACGTAATACATGGAGAGTCAATTACGATACTGATAGTTAGCCGATAATGACGTCAAATTAAACATCCTTTAACGATGGAATCAAAATGAGAGTGTGCCAATCGACATGTTTCCAAATTGCGGGAATTTAGAACAACAAAATCATGTCCTCCGTATTTTACTGCCAGCTGTTGTCTATCGTGCGTTGTCGATATTTACAGGAGTGGGATTGGACAAGACATATTCGATAGGGTATTTAATTGAGACACTCTAGGATGGCTATTGGGCAGCGTACTAGCTTCCCATGCCGTGCGCTTGAGTTCGACTCCCGGTCAAGGCATAAACAGAGTCGTAGCCTTCCTTTAAATTCGTCTCAGTTTCTGTAGCTGTGTAAAGAAGGAAAACTCAGGCAGATGGAGTTTGCTAGTTCCGGTGAAGGGAATGCGTCGTATTCAACACATGCCTCTTTTACCCCCAAGCGTGGAAGACCCAGGCATGGGGGAGCTAGCCGGCGAAATCGAACAATCGACCCGAAATGCCAAATACATACGTTTTATTGAGGTAAAGACTCAGAGTAGTTGTAGTAGACTCAGAGGAAGTTCAGAGTAGCTGTGGTTTTGGAAGTGTTCTCGAACAAATAGAAAGGAAAAATATTTCGATCTATCCAAAATTGCCACCCAGTACACGAGTCTAAAGAAAAACGAGGTTAGACCTCTGCTTTCTATGTAAAGAAGGGGACCGCCACCCATGGTGCTTCCCACCTGACGATCGCTTGAAGTAAATCTCAGGAGACATTTGTCGCGTTCACTGCTCACATGACACTCGGAGTTGGAAGCCTCCGGGTGACTGTCGGCCGGGAGAGGTGGCTCAGGGCATCAACTGGTGTCACTGCAATGCCTCTGACCGGGAGGGTCCTAGGGTTACACCCCCGACGGTGGCAGTATTTTCGGCACAAGACAAGCTACGTAGCTACGTCAAATTCAACCGCTGTCTGGTGGAGAACTACGCGATACTTTTATATCCTACAAGGGTAGCGTTGTTTTGTGTGTACATTCAGTAAAATAAAACCGTTCATTTGCTTGTTACTTATAAAGAGTTGAGGGTGAAGGTTGGAGATCAAGTGCATTAACCCTCGAGCGGGCGCGCTGTTGCACGGAGTGCAACACGCATACATTTTTGCTTCTCATTAATATTAACGGAAAATTTCGTTGCTGAGGACGGAAAGTATTCCAACAGCAGAGTATTAGTCATCGAACTGTGTTGGTAATATGTCTGTCAACCGAACGATAGCAGTTTCCTGGCGCCTTTTGTCGCAGCCTACGCTTTCCGTTGCACTCCGTGCCACGCGCGCCCGGTCCAGTGAGTCAACGCGATACTGAAACCCCTCGCATGGCACGTCTTCCTGCTATCAGACGTTTCTCGCAACAGATCGTATTGCGTCCATTCAAGCGATATTGCAATGAGTGGCATCGTTGTCAGTTCCCAAAAAGACGCTGACATAGTAAGTTCTTCGCCTATTCAAGTGAGAAAAGCGTTTAGATCTCTTTGTGAATGATGTAAGTACACTTGCCAAATTCTTTACTCGTGTCTGATAGATAAAGACCTACAGCACGCACTAACTCCAATAACACGAAACCATAATATTATGAGATTTGCATTTTTTTTAAATTTCAAATATTCCTCGTTTATATAGGTCTCGCAATGTGAAGGATGAAGATATTCAACGAATTCTCGAAGAGCTCTCGGATGATGAAGTTGAAATATGTTTTGATGAGAGTTCTGGCAGCGGTGATGAAGAAGCAATTGAAGAAGATGATCATTTGAGTAATTCGGAATCATCTGACGACAGTGAAAGTGAAATTATTAACTACCATATCGGAAATGACTTCTTCACCGGCAAGGATAAAAGTTACGTGTGGAATAAGAGTCCTCTGACCAAAACTTCAAAAGTTAGATCTAAAAATATAGTGAAAGTGTTACCAGGGCCAAAATTGTGCGCAAAGGATGCTCTAAATGAAATATCGGCATTTCACAAGTTCATAGACCTTGGAATAATAGACAAGATTGTATTGTATACAAACATGTACATTGCAAACAAGAAACTTGAAGTCCAGTATTCTCGTGAAAGAGATTCTCAAGAAACAGACAGAACGGAAATATTAGCGGTGATTGGCATGCTTTACTTGATTGGGACGAAGAAAGGGCAGCATGCTAATGTCCAGGAGCTGTGGCAAACAGATGGAAGCGGAATGCAAATTGTGAGGGCTGCTTTTAGTTACAAAAGATTTTTGTTTCTTTTACGATCTATCAGATTTGATGACAAGGAAACGCGGCATGCTCGGCAAGAAAATGATAAGCTTTCTGCTATTCGAGAAATATTGGAGGAGTTCACAGAAAACTGTAAAAAAAATTACAGCTTAAGTGAATTTGTTACAGTGGATGAAATGCTTCACCCATTCAGAGGAAGGTGTGGTTTTGTTCAGTACATTCCAAACAAACCTGCACGCTACGGTCTAAAGATTTATGCCTTATGTTGTGCCAAAACGTTTTATACTGGGAACCTAGAAGTGTACTGCGGAAAGCAAAAGGAAGGGAGCCCTTACCAAATGTCAAATTCTCCGGATGATATTGTTGTGAGACTAGTTTCACATTTACATAAGACCAACAGAAACGTGACAACAGACAATTACTACACAAGCTATTGTTTGTCAAAACGGCTGTTAGATATTGGTTTGACAACATTAGGAACTTTGAATAAAAACAAAAAAGAAATACCTCCAGAATTTCTACCAAACAAAACACGTGAAGTAGAATCCTCTACTTTTGGATTCCAGAAAGATTTTACTCTAGTTTCTTATGTGCCCAAGAAAAGTAGAGCGGTCGTGCTTCTTTCAACAATGCATGACAAACCTGACATTGACTGTGATACGAGAAAGCCATGCATCATCATGGATTATAATGCTACAAAAGGAGGAGTGGATACTGTGGATCAGATGTGCAGTTGGTATTCCGTGTCAAGAATTACTAGACGGTGGCCAATGTCTCTTTTCTTCAGAGTTTTGGATATTGCAGGTGTGAATGCACACGTTCTTTGAAAAGCAACATGCAAGACTGCGTAAGAAGCCGCAGAAAATTTTTACACAATTTGGCATTTTCGCTGTTTTAAGACCATATGGTTAGAAGAGCAAAAATTTCTTCACTTCCTTTGGACATCCGTGCATTTCTGAGCCGGTATAGCAAGGAAGAGTCCACAGAAGAGCAAGAACCAAACAGAAAACGCGGCAAATGCGTGAAGTGCGGCCGGGTGAAGAATACGACAACAACACTCAGATGTCAAATGTGTGGACAATTCACTTGCAAACAGCATGCAAAGTGTATTTATCACTGCATCACATGTTCTAATACTGAATAAATCATATTTTGAAGTTATGTCAGTTTACCATTTGTAATTACGCAAAGGATTTTTTAAAAATTGTATTACTCGTAGAAATAAAAAAAAATTATTAATGTTACAACACACACTCATTCTAAATGTGTTAAATATTATTATACTATAGTTATATAATCAGATATTTACTCGTCATGCATGTAAAATAGAAAAATCATGGTGTTGCACGCAGTGCAACGCGCGCCCGCTGGTGTGACTAAATTAGGCGCGCCCGCTCGAGGGTTAATGTTCAGAAATTCACAAATGAAAGGTTTTTGATGAACTAGACCGATAACCCTCACTGACCCAATGACCTTATAGTTTTTCGAAGTTCTAAGTTTACGCGGCATACGTAGGTAAATATTGGTATTCACTTCTCTCCCACACTACCTTCCTTTAAGCACCAATTGCACTCAAGAGTTCTCTAGGTCAGTTCTTTACCAAGACACTTCTTGTAAACACTTTCTCTAGGAGGGTTTGTAATACATTCGTTTACAATACCTCTTTTTAGACTTTGCAGATGCCGGCCTCCAACATTGTCGTTCGGTTTTCCGTACTCCTCCAATAGCCCACAATCCTCATTTTGTTATTCATAAGGTATAATATAAATCATCATCAAGACATCAAGCTTCTTCGTTGTCTTCTAAATTGTCTGGAGATATGGTGAGGGGTCTGTGAGGAAGTTGTTCAGCCTTTTATACCCGGTTTGAATCACGGTCATGCCATTTTGCTTCGCTGTGAAGTGAACAATTTTCGTAATGGTATCCTATAGGTTGTGCTTCTCATTCCACCATTTATTTAACAACACGCCTATCACTACGATCATCAATTTTTCCCTCTATTCTTTCCTGAAATGTGTCTTTTTATTCTTGCGAGTTTCAAACGACAAATTCACATCAATAGAATAGACCAGCATGCTAGGAAGTTAATAAACGTATGAATGGCACGCGAATGGTGAAAAGAACATAATGCGGTACCCGCTACATTTAATCTAATGAAAAGACTTCATGAACAACATTATAAAACGAGAAAACTAAAGGAAACGGATGGGTAGATTATAGAACAGCATAAGCTAAAATGGTAGCGTAGGTTAATAGGGCAAAAGTCGCCGTGAAATGAGCATAAAAGGACTCAAGGTCGGGGAGTCCTAGTCAATATGTGCACAAGAAGTGGAACTGACCTAGCCAACGCCTGGAGACTCGAGATCGTGTTCTATCGTTCGACGACCGCGCTCGTCCGGTGCTTCACCTCGCCCAAGCGGCACGTGCTGAGCCCTGCCGCCACCGCCACCTTTTCTGTCGCCCCCAACACCAGCGCCACCTTTTTCTTCGCCACCGGCACCAGCACCACCTTTTCTGTCGCCACCGACACCAGCGCCACCTTTTCCTTCGCAACCGGCACCACCGCCACCTTTTCTGTCGCCACCGACACCAGCGCCACCTTTTCTTTCGCCACCGCCACCAGCGCCACCTTTTCTTTCGCCACCGACACCAGTGCCACCTTTTCCTTCGCCACCGACACCAGTGCCACCTTTTCCTTCGCCACCGACACCAGCGCTACCTTTTCTTTCGCCACCGACACCAGCGCCAGCTTTTCCTTCGCCATCGACACCAGCGCCACCTTTTCTTTCGCCACCGGCACCAGCGCCACCTTTTCCTTCGCCACCGGCACCAGCGCCACCTTTTCCTTCGCCACCGGCACCAGCGCCACCTTTTCTTTCGCCACCGACACCAGCGCCACCTTTTCCTTCGCCACCGACACCAGCGCCAGCTTTTCTTTCGCCACCGACACCAGCGCCACCCTTTCTTTCGCCACCGACACCAGCGCCACCTTTTCTTTCGCCACCGACACCAGCGCCACCTTTTCTTTCACCACCGACACCAGCGCCACCTTTTCTTTCGCCACCGACACCAGTGCCACCTTTTCCTTCGCCACCGACACCAGCGCTACCTTTTCTTTCGCCACCGACACCAGCGCCAGCTTTTCCTTCGCCATCGACACCAGCGCCACCTTTTCTTTCGCCACCGGCACCAGCGCCACCTTTTCCTTCGCCACCGGCACCAGCGCCACCTTTTCCTTCGCCACCGGCACCAGCGCCACCTTTTCTTTCGCCACCGACACCAGCGCCACCTTTTCCTTCGCCACCGACACCAGCGCCAGCTTTTCTTTCGCCACCGACACCAGCGCCACCCTTTCTTTCGCCACCGACACCAGCGCCACCTTTTCTTTCGCCACCGACACCAGCGCCACCTTTTCTTTCACCACCGACACCAGCGCCACCTTTTCTTTCGCCACCGACACCAGCGCCACCTTTTCCTTCGCCACCGACACCAGCGCCAGCTTTTCTTTCGCCACCGACACCAGCGCCACCTTTTCTTTCGCCACCGACACCAGCGCCAGCTTTTCTTTCGCCACCGGCACCAGCGCCACCTTTTCCTTCGCCATCGACACCAGCGCCACCTTTTCTTTCGCCACCGGCACCAGCGCCACCTTTTCTTTCGCCACCGGCACCAGCGCCACCTTTTCCTTCGCCACCGACACCAGCGCCACCTTTTCTTTCGCCACCGACACCAGTGCCACCTTTTCCTTCGCCACCGACACCAGCGCTACCTTTTCTTTCGCCACTGACACCAGCGCCAGCTTTTCCTTCGCCATCGACACCAGCGCCACCTTTCTTTCGCCACCGGCACCAGCGCCACCTTTTCCTTCGCCACCGGCACCACCGCCACCTTTTCTGTCGCCACCGACACCAGCGCCACCTTTTCTTTCGCCACCGACACCAGCGCCACCTTTTCTTTCGCCACCGACACCAGTGCCACCTTTTCTTTCGCCATCGGCACCAGCGCTACCTTTTCTTTCGCCACCGACACCAGCGCCACCGTTTCCTTCGCCACCGGCACCAGCGCCACCTTTTCTTTCGCCATCGACACCTGCGCCGCCTTTTCTTTCGCCACCGACACCAGCGCCACCTTTTCCTTCGCCACCGGCACCAGCGCCACCTTTTCCTTCGCCACCGACACCAGCGCCACCTTTTCTTTCGCCACCGACACCAGCGCCACCTTTTCTTTCGCCACCGACACCAGCGCCGCCGAAAGTACGGCGCGCTCTGCGTCCGGCACCGGCTGAGTTGGATTGAATTATTGTTGATTGATTGATTAGTGATACCAGCAGCTTCAACTACTAAGATCTCGTAAGTGTAATGCATGCGATTTCTCCGTGAGGTAGGGGTGATCTTCCCATGCTTGGATGGCGAGATCCGTCGGGTAGCGGCGTTTTCCCCATCCGGATATCTCCCACCAGCTGGGCACCGCCTCAGCCGGGACAAGTTCTAATATCCCGACTGGTCTCCCGACATGTGTGGAAGTGTAGTGCCTGTAAGAATAGGAATTTGTTAGTAAGAGGAGAGGATAGAATGTGGGATGGGAAGGAAAGATCGCGTGCGGTCCCTGTCCCGTTTGTGAGGGTATTACTGCGGCATTCGCTTCGTGTTGTTAGGAAAAACCACGGAAAACTACCGATCAGAGCAGCCGACTGCTAGAATTCTTCTCCAGACAGCGAAAGACCTCTGCCACCATGGGGACTCGATCCTAGGACCTCTTGATCAGGGCCATTGCAGTGGCGTCAGTTGATGGCCATCTCTCTCGGTCCGATTGCAGCCCAAGGCTTTTACCTCCTTCCCCAAAAAGGCATAACCCGATTACGGCGTAAGTAAATAGGGGACCAGACGGAAAATAAAGAGTTGAAAGTGAATTGGGGACCAATCTAAAAAAAGGCATATATAAATTGGAAGCCTACCCCTTTCTGTGCATATGTAAATTTGGGATCGACTTCCTCATTCCCTCTTAGGTAAAAGTGGAAGGTGATACTTCATCTTCGAAGAATATTTTAATAATCATTATTTTTAAAATACAAACCCTTTCCCAGTTCTCCAAACTTATAACTGGCATTTTTTCTTCGAAATATGGATTGGTTAAAGTTGTTTTTTTCTCTTCAGATTGAATTGAATCATTCGTTTATTGAATTGTTTCATTTGTAGATTTCCATATACGTACTAGTTATTTCTTTTCAAAGTTGGCAGTAACACGCCTTTGTCAATGACACTGCAGATGCATAATGTCCTTAAGGCTTGTATATTTGTGCAGCATATTTTATAAGCGAAATTTTGCTTATCTTTCCATTTTTACATTCTTCCTTTTTCTCAGCTAATGTTCTGTAACACTAAACGTGAAATTTTGACACTCATCTAGTGCTTTCTTTGCTTTTCAGTTTGGTGTATGCGAGAGTCTGGAAGGTTTTCAATGAAGTCGAAACGGTTGGGATGAGGGGAGTAGGAATGGGAATTGAACTACGAACGGAAGGATTCATAAGCATTTGTAGTTTGCTCTTGGAGGTCTTCTTTAGTTTGGGGATTATTTCATTCTTCTGCTATTCTACAATTTCTGACGTATTCACGAAATATCTTTCTAATTCAAAGTCTCAATCAAGAGTGTTAACATTTTATTCGATTGCTGAATGAATTGTTTTCGGCGGCGGTGGCGATACCGTTATCGTTCTTATCAGCACAATAAGTCCCTTTTCTTACCTGGATTGATTTGGTCCTTAATTTTATAGGCTCAGAGAAAGATCGGTCCCCAATTTACTTGTAGAATTCCAAGTAAGTTTTACGAGATAAGATGAACGGATTATTTTGTCCCAATTTAAAAAGGTCTCCGATTGCATCTCGTTCTTTTTTCTTCGTAAGCAGAAGAAAGAACTCGCCTGGTATCAGTGTTTTCAATGTCGCCCTTCCACTTTCGTATGTGAAGAACATGAAAGAGATAAAGAACTCCTTTTGGCGATGTTCATTTTGTTGTATTCTTGTATTTTAATGCTCAGATAAACTTAGGAAATCTTGTTTTGTAATTAAACCGTGTTGGATTGTCTTAATTTTTTTGAAAATTATTTCTAAGTATCCCGTGGGCTGCACCAAGGAGGGGCAAGGGAGCCATCGCCCCCTTCCGAAACTGGCCCGGCTGCAATTGGGCTACGCCTTCTCAGATGTCCAAAAATGAAAGGGGATTGGCTGGGTGGTGGTAGGTGGCAGGACAGCAGTGTGAGGCAAACCTGACCGCGGGAAGATATCGGACGATTGTGTCATGACTCCCGCCGCTTCCCTCCTCCCAACCTCCCTCTCCGTCTTTCACTCCTCCCTCCCTCTCTTCTCCTCCCTCTTACACTCCTCTCTCCCTGCCTCTCTCCTATAGTCCTCGCTCCCTACTACACTCCTCCCTCCTCGCTTCCCCTCCCTCCTCCCACCCCTCCCTTTCCCCTTCACTCCTTTCTTCCCTCCCTCACTCCTCGTCCTCCTCCCTCCCTCACTCACTCCCCCTCCTCCCTCACTCACTCCCCCTCCTCCCTCCTTCCCTCCTTCACTCCTCCCTCCTTCCCTCCCTCACTTATCCTCTCTCCCCTCCTCCTCCTTCCCTCCCTCACTTATCCTCCCTCCCCTCCCCCTCCTTCCCTCCCTCACTTATCCTCCCTCCCCTCCTCCTCCTTCCCTCCCTCACTTATCCTCCCTCCCCTCCTCCTCCTTCCCTCCCTCACTTATCCTCCCCCCTCCTCCTCCTTCCCTCCCTCACTTATCCTCCCTCCCCTCCTCCTCCTTCCCTCCCTCACTTATCCTCCCTCCCCTCCTCCTCCTTCCCTCCCTCACTTATCCTCCCTCCCCTCCTCCTCCTTCCCTCCCCCACTTATCCTCCTCCCCTCCTCCTCCTTCCCTCCCTCACTTATCCTCCCTCCCCTCCTCCTCCTTCCCTCCCTCACTTATCCTCCCTCCCCTCCTCCTCCTTCCCTCCCTCACTTATCCTCCCTCCCCTCCTCCTCCTTCCCTCCCCTCCTCCTCCTTCCCTCCCTCACTTATCCTCCCTCCTCTCCCCCTCCTTCCCTCCATCACTTATCCTCCCTCCCTCCTCCTCCTTCCCTCCCTTACTTATCCTCCCTCCCCTCCTCCTTCCTCTACGCCACAATGCGCCAGATAGTCTGGCCTATCCACCGCCTCCTTCCCTTCCTCGCGCCTTTGGACCACCTGTTTCCCTCCCTCCGCCGTATTCTTGCGCGCCGCCCGCCCTCTTCCACCTCCACCGTCCTCCGCCGCCGGTGGCGCGCCGAGAGGGAGAGGGGCACCAGAGGAGAAAACGGGGCGTCGAACCGCGCTTTTTCTGGCAGAAGCCTCCACCTCCATCAATAGCACAGTTTCTGTTCAGCTCCGGCTGCAGCTACAATAGCCACTTACGTAACGTGTTGCGAAGAGTGAGCGTTTTATATGCATGCTGAAGGCTCGAAATATCCTGCTCCTCCACACGAGTTGCAGGCAACCGTTCTACAAGTTATCAAGTAAATAGTAAGTCAAAATGTATGACAAAAAATATGAGAAGCGACAGTGATTTGCAGTTTCAATTTTAACGCAAATTCGTTTACTCGAGAACATAAAATAATCCACGATTATAGAAAAAATTGTCTTTAGGGAGTAATAAATACGAATTTCTCCAAAAGCCAAGACATTTTAATTGTATCAGATATAATTCTTAAACTACAGAATGCTAACGGTCTGACCTTAGGCAAACACACTTGCCCGAAGTTTGGGCTAGCAGAAAAAAAAGTTCTCAAAATTCGAGTTCCTTAGAGAATGCAAAATTTCAGAATTCTTAGTGTCACACGTTTAGCCAAAGCCCTTTTAATAATAATAATAATAATAAATAATGGACTTAATTGAATTAATTTATTATAATTACTCATTGCAGCGACAAAGGTCAGATGCTAGAGCCTACTCTTCTGTCTAACCACTGGAATATTCATTTATGTTGAGTTGTAACATTTAAGAGAGGTAGAGAGCGGCTATTTACTGTAGCTGAACATTCTTATCACTAAAACAACAAAGGCTTGTCTATTTTCTTCATACATTTAAATACCTTATATCCTTAACATGAATAATTTACTACTATTATTTTAAAAATACTAATCCGAACTAATGCAACTTATAAACTACTTATAATGAGATGATAGAAAAGCCACAGTTCTAAATAATAATATAATTACTCTAATTTGAATATCTATCAAAAAATCTAGATACAATTAATATCGCAGCATTACGCACGCTCTTGCGAAGTACTGTTCACACCAAAATCATCACTCAATTTGGTAATTACTGAAATTACTGTCTTAACCAATTTTACCATAACCAATTACTAATTTTATGTGTCACGAATTAACATTTAGTACATCAGTCATTTGGTACACTTAACTAGAAGACTGCCTGTTAAAAAATTGTAACTACTCCTACTTCTTTGAAATGTCTTCATGTAATCCTCTCTATATGTAATACGCCATAGATAGTTGACAGGTTTTACAATTATAAGAAACCATTGACCTAAAAACCGATATGTGTGCTGACGTTGGATAAGGAATTGCTCCCCAGTCCTGCGTCGAACAGATTTAAGACGAATAAAATTTTAGTTTATAAAGATTGTAACATAAAAAACAGTTTACTGATATAGAATATAACCACGCAAAATAAAACTTGGTATCGATGCGTTATAGAACCTTAAAACCGGACTTTTGTGGGGACACGACATTTGGGTGACGGGTCTGGGGCTTAGGTGTAATACTGCGCGAAAAAAAAAATTTTGGCTGTGGGAATTTTCGACATAAAATCTCTTATTATAGGACTCTGACAACGAAAAAGTGGATAAATCTATTTGCTAAATTTAGGAAAATCCTACAACAGGTGGTATACCCAGAATACATGTTTTGTGGACCATTAATATCGAAAAATCTAATGGCGCGGCTAAACCGTTCAGCCGATTTTCTTCAAAGTTGATATTCCTTAATCAATGTGACTAATGTGGTGGCCCCTTGAATTTGAAACCGATATTTTATGGCTGCATTGTTGCAAAAAATGGCTGCATTGTTAAGAAAATGGTGCGGGTCTCATGTTCGTTGAAATCTCTGATTTTTCGAAAATTCCAAAACTTCAATTTTTTTGGCGTCTTCCTACAACAACAATTATGAAGATTGAGATTTTCCCTTAATGAAATCTGTTTTTAAAAATAGAGTTTGAAATAAAGTTATGTACAATTTTTCTAAAATATGAGTACTTTTCGCGTAATTTTGCATGAAAATAGGCGCGAGAAAGTACGTGCTGTTCTAGCACCACTAGTTATGTTTGGATTCAATTTGTTAGAGATGGCAATGGATTAAAACGTTTTTTGCTGAACGGAAGCGCCAACATCTCATCTTTCCTTATCACAATCGGAAACTAGAGATGCTACAGCAAATACTTTTTCATATTATTTGTGATGTCTCAAAATTACGCGGTAACAACTCATATTCTTAAAAAGAATTACATAATATTAATTAAAGATCTAATTTTAAAAAAACATTTTTCGACAAACAACTCTCTCTTTAATATTGTAGTTGCAGAATTATACCGGTTTTTGTTTAATTTTGGAAATTTTTGACAATTCAGTGTGTTCAATGATAACAAGACTGCCATTTTTATAATCCAACTTGGATCTGCCAGAGAAAAAATCAATCCAAGAATTTGGAGTTCTTATTGAGAAAAAAATCAAATGCAATCGAGACATCATGTAAAGAACCTCATAAAATCAAAATATCCGTTTCAAATTAAAGTGGCCAGATCGATCAGGGGTAGCAATTTTTTGTAAAAATCTTGCAAGGTTTAGCCACAAGTATTTTTCATGGACAGGGCTACGTTTTTCGCGAACTAATATTTTGGTAGCAAGGACCCACAAAACTTATATTCTGATGACACAACGTTTTAGAGGAAGTAATTTACTACGTGTAGGGACAAAATTTATTCTCTTTTTTGGTATCAGAAACTCATGAGAGTTTTTCTATTGAACCCGCGGGACATTTAAACCACTTCGGGTAAACTCAATGTGTACCATTGGCTTACAGGGTATTTCAGTTGCTCAATAGAGCGGTTGATCACAACACCTACTCTGCATAAATATATTTCAATAACACACAGTGTACAATTACATTCAGTCCTAAAACGAGTGAATGCATAATTCTTGCCCCATACCCTTGGTGATATATCCTGCTGATGATGCGTTGCCAACTTAACATTCACCTTTAAAAACAGCAGAATTTCCTTCCAGGCGTCAACCAGAATGTGCGAGGTGAATGAATTGTGCTGAATGTCACTTCCCGGACGTCGGCCGCAACATTTTATTTTATACTAGCTTAGCGTGGTCTCTTCGTCTAATATTTTCGTGGTTAAAAGTTTTAGTGTAATAAAAAAATTATACGTATTAAAATTCCGTGCAGAAAGTAACGCGAAAAGTATCAAAAATACTTTTTAAACATTTTTGTGTTACAATACAAATTAGTTTTAATTATCGCCAACGTAATTAATCAAGTCAAGTCTCTTCAAGGGAGGTCAGAAAGGTAGTGTAATTATTTGCATTTCACCACTGCTGGTCCCTTGAAACTTTCAAACACACGTTATTTTCTTTTACTATTAAAATGTCTGGCTAAAATATAGTACCAATCGTTTCATGTTGTTAAGAAGATCCGAATGAACTATTAATCACTTCTTCGGACACTTGAAAACTTCCAAAAGCGTGACTTAAGCAACCCCCCCCCCAAAAAAAAAACAATTTTCGAGAATTATTTTAGAACGTTCTGGAAGGATCTGGAAAACAAGAGGACATTTACCCACCAATCCGAATCCCGTCAAATATCATTTCACTTCACTTCTGAGAAGTTTAAACGTGTTGTAAAACAAAAGGTTAATGTACACGCAGATTACCCAATTACAACAAGTAGAATCAACTAAAAATAAAATTATTTGGAGTATCATTCAGTTAACATGTGAAATTTATTGTCAATTCCATTGTAAAGAACCCTTTAGAATTTTAAGATCCCTTTTAAACTCGCAGGATCTCAGGTTGAAGCAGGTCTGTCGCACCAACACACCTTAGTGCGGCAGTGCATGAAATATCTCTTAGACGTAACGAAAAGGTTATCTACTTAAGTGTTGTCATTGAAATATTCCACATACGCGGATCGCACGGATAAAATGGTGATTGATTAAGTTAAAATAAATAAAAACGAACTTCCTAAGGATGTTTCAGTTGTTCAATTTCGAGAAGCCAGAATTAATTTCATAATAAATCTGCAATTATGAGTACTACATTTATTTTCCCAAACGTTTTCGTCCCGCCCGGTCGATGACAGTACGTTCAGCGAAAAATAAAAAAAAGAATTTTGTTTATTATGGCAGGGACAATGACAGATAACACAAATTACGGGTAGAATCTCACGTATTCAACAAGTATTTAAATTATTTATTTCATTTCGTATTCTGATATATGTTGTTTCAAATTTTATATATACACCTACTAAAGTTTTCACATTAATTTATTTTGATAGTTTTTCTTTTTAGTCTTATTAGAGAGTGTACGAGTAAATACATTTGAACTCATACAAATATTTTTTTGAGCACAGTTCTATTTTTTTTATTTAAGGTCGCGTCAATTGCCATTTCTGATTATTATTTTAATAATTCAGTACTATTCAATGAAATGTTTGTTAAAGTGGCCTTCGATACCTTCGATGCATATTACTGCTGGTTATTTAATCGAGATTCCACTTGAGAAATGTGTTTAAACATCAACGTTTTTCCACGCATTTCTGATACATCAATCATATTTTTCTGGGTTGAAGTACACCTGGATATTACATTACATTCTGTGCCACATTACATTCTTAGTATTCCTATTCAGCATTGATGAAAATCATAAATGACATCCAGCTGCAATTACCTTCAATACCGAAAACAATGAAGGAATTTCTATTCCACGTCACGGGAGGTTTACATCGCTGACGACGCGTTAACAACTTAACATTAACCTCTAAAGCCTCGCTCACAGGCGCAAACGGCGACCTTTCTGGCGCGAGGTGAATGAATCCAGCTGAACGGACACTTCCCGGACCTCAGCCGAAACCTTTTTTCATGACGATTTGGTTTGGCGCGTGCCACCGTGTTTTCCGAGGCGTCAGCGGCGACGCGTTTTTCGGCTTACTTCAGGCGTAATCGCCAGCAACGGTATCCTATCGCCAATCAAGAAACGCGGTGAATTGCAAAAATCCCAGCCGGTCGGCACGCGCCCGACCGCTATATGCTGCGCTCGTTTGGACTTTGATTTCACTCGATCCCTTTCACTCGATCGATTTCAGAGATCGAATGTGTCATGTCTCCGCTGTTCCGAAAGCACGAAACGCGAACGTTATGAAAGTTTTCGGTTTTTCTTCCAGTTTTTCTTTTCTACTTCCTGGTATCCGTTTCGTGGAGCTAGGGCGCAGTGCGGGTCGAAGAATCGATGTCTTGCCCTGTTCATTGACGCTTTGGATAAGATTGTGAGTAGTGTTTATAAATAGCTGACCTACTGACCTGAGGCAGTTAACGCATTATCTTACGTTTGAGGATGATAAAGATATTTTTTATACCGGTTGCCATCAAAAAGCACCCGATTTCAACATTTGGAGGCGGACAGAAAGGAAATAGAATGAAAAAGTTTATTAAATGAAAATGTGTAACATGTAGATTGGAAACAAAGGTTACAGATCAACGACGGACACTGGTGAAAATTCTAGTCTACATTATACAGTTTCATTGTTCTTTGTTGTGTACGAATACAGTGCCTTGAAGATGTTTGATCTTGATGCATTAATTGTGCAGGGAGCGTAACGAATTTTTCTTCTGCTTATTGTGGAGAGTGTTTGACGTTTTGTGTGTGGAAGAAGTGACTAATTACATTATTTATTTATTTATTATCAAAAAACATTAAAAAACTGTATATGACGTATGGGGAAAGAGATTTATCTGCGCACATTTTCTTGAGGGAAAAAAATACGGAACACGATTTTTACCTCCAGGAAGGTAGAGTGCGCAACATACTCAATTTTATACGTAGATCACCAATATCAATAAAAACGTCATATCACGTCACAGTTTTTAAACATAACGTATCATATCGTATTTATTTAATAATGCAAATACATTTAAATTGCACTCAAAAGATGTTTACAATCAATTCGCATGAAATCTGTTTGAAAATAAAATATTTGTTCAGTTCATCTACGCCACTTTCGTGAGATATCAACAAAATTAGGCTTTCGTGTTCTCTTTACCGTATTCGATGATTGCCCTCTTAATTGAGTGCGACTACCAGGCGCGAGAATTACGAGTAGCTCTTAGTGATTTAATACTTCTTAGTGGATGATTTGAAAAAAAGTCAGGTGCACCCTTATATTTCCTACTGCGCATCAGTTATCGAAATCGTCATAAGTTATCGTTATCCTTTAGCATCTTACCTTATCGCAAATATATAAGTATCTAACTGTTGGGATGGCAGATTCTGAGCCAGTGGGTGTCATACGGAACTGTACCTCCAGTGCGCGTGAAGTTCGTGTCTGGTTAGCGTATGCCTCAAATACATTAATATAGTGTAGTTCTGTGATTTTTATGAAGTGAAATTCAATATATGATCTACAGAATTGAATCGGTTAGATAAAATACAAATCGTCATTTCACATTGAAAGTGTGCAAAACAATCCAAAATCTTCTGTTACGTTTGTAGAAGATTTACATCCAAAACTTCAGAGAAAAATATGTGAATTTACAAATCTTGCATATTCTTTATGCTTTGGTTGTTGTGTTTGTGATTACGACAAACCATGGGCTGCTCACCTTTGCTGTGTCACCTGTACAACGAACCTTATTTTGTGTTTGGAATGGAAAACTCAATTCATTGTCATTTGCTCTACCAATGTTGTGGAGAATACGAACAAACCATTTTCATGTCTACATATTATTGCACGAATATGCATATTCCATTTTTAACTTGTTCGTACCTCATATGAAGCATGCTCACAACATTTTGTAGTAATATAACCGGAGTGACAAAGGGAAAATTAATGTAGAATTTGTTTATTTTAAATACTAAATATGTTTATATCTTTTGAACCTTACGTGATAGAAACATTTTATAATGATTTTCAGTTTGATCGTATGAATCAGTCTGATTAGATGAAATCAGCTTGATAGTTTCCTTTCAAATCACCTACTTTCATCCAGGATGAATGTAAAAAAAAAATATTTTTGTTCCCGAGTGTTACTTGACCTTGGCACATTTCTTTGCATCCGTTTTCCCAGAAAGAAGGCATTTGATATTATCCGAGGCGAGGGGACTGACGGAATCCCTGTCTTAGAAAATGCATGCAATGAACTTTCAATAAAATTAAAATATTTAGGAAATGAATTTTGGGAACTCGTAAAAATCAAAAGTTGTAAATAATAAATGGAAAGCATAAAATAAATGTCACCGGGCAACGTCATATCACTAGCGTACAGATGGGCTAATGACTTTTTACTTTCCCGTATACGTACGTATACACGGAGTGATATACGTAGTATAGGGAAAGTTATGTAATGCTGCGCGAAAAAATGGCCTATTTTCGGCGGAAAAAAATTAATTGCCGGGCCGTGAAAACGAATAAGTGGATAAAACCAGATGCTAAATTAAGGAAAAAAATCCCCTAACACGTGGTGTAGCCAGAAACTCTGTTTTCTAGGTCCTTGATACCGAAAACCCAATTGAAAGGAAAACGTCCGTCTGTCCGTCCGTGTCTGTCCGTCTGTGAACACTGCTAGCGCCTAATCCATACGTACGATTTCTACCAAAATGGATATTCCCCGGTCGATCTGGTTCTAGTCAAAGCTTTGAGATTTTGAAAAAGGTTCTTCAAAATTTGAGGGTACTTTATATGAAGCCCTCCGGGGATTTTCAAAATTTTCTAAAAAACGGCTCCAAATTTTTTCTTTAAATTTCTTGTATGAATAGAGGAAAATACACTTTTTAACAAGGCATAGGTCCGATTTTCACGTACAGCTCTAAATTTTCGAAAATTGTGAAAGTTTGAATTTTTTTCGGCGTCTTTCTCCAACTACAAAATTGAAGATAGAAATTTTTCTTCAAATAAAATTTGTTCCGCATATTGAGTTCTTTAATAAAGGTCATGTAAATGTTTTTCAAAATTTTGGTAGTTTTCGTGCAATATTGCGTGCAATTTTAATAAATTACAAAAACAAGATTTTATCAAAAATGGCTCCAAATTTTTTCTTTAAACTTTTGGTAGGGTTAGTGGTAAATGTACTCTATCAATGACATAAAAGCCATTTGGTTCTATCGGTTGGTTTTTTCAAAAATTACAAAAATGTAAATTTTTTCACATGTTTCTCACGTCGATAATATTTACATTAGCGGCGATTTTTTCACATTATTATATTTACGAGTACATGTGCTTTAAATAATGTCAAGTAAAGTTTGTCGAAAACACAACCGTTTTCTGTGAAAAGTAGCTCAAAATTTCGCATTTTCAGAAACGCTCAAACGCCATCTCACATATGGCTTCAAATTTTTTCTTCAAACTTTTGTAACGGATAGTGCTAATTACAGTCTTTAGTATAACGTAAAGTGTATTTTGAGTAATTTTTTTTGTTTTCCAAAAATTACATAATTGTAATTTTTTTGAAAGATCTCTCACATCTTTAATATGCACATTACGAGCAATTTGTATAGATTATTATATTTGTGAGTGTAAGTGCTTCAAATAACTTCAAATAAAATATTTTGAAAACTCAATCATTTTCTGTGAAAATGAGCTTCAAATTTTGCATTTTTAGTAGCGCTAAAATGCTATTTTCTCTTGAACGGCACATCTTTTTAAAAGAAAATAGCCATTTATGACTAGGTTTTTGTGTTCTTTAATATTCTAAAATTAATATTTCCGTTCTACCAATATGAAACCCGAAAATTATGAAAATGACAAAAAAATGTACTTTTGGCGGTGATAGATGACAGCTTGCAAGAAAGAATTTGTGGCAATTCCGAATAGCTAGCGAAGACCCAAGGAAATAGAAAACTAATACGGGAAAGTCTGTGCCATTCTGGAGCACCACTAGTTCTTTGTAAATTTTGGAGGTATGTAATATCTTGCTTTGTTAAAAACTGATTTTGCTTAAGCTATACGGCTGGCAATATTCTTTTCACTTAATGGCGCGAATAGTGATGTCAAGATTTTTATGAAAATACACGGTTTGCGTGTTCTGTAAATCGAAAAAGTTATTTTTCAAAGCACCTCTCTGCCCTTCTGAGAAAAACAATAGTGTATATCTCGTACACAGTAATTTCTTTAAAATGGATGTACTCCTTGCTCCTTCTAATTTGAACCTGAACTTTTCATTGTCGGGAACACTTTGTACGAAACATTTGTTTTTTTTAATTTTTCGAAAGTCTCGCACAATTTCATTTTTTCTATAACAGATCAATGTGGTACTCGTCGTGACAGTATGCTATAGGTCCTGACAAATTTCAACAAATAGATAAACAAGGTTTTCTAAAAAATTGCACGTCATTTATTCTTAAAGGTTTTCTAGGAATACTACACTAAAAGTTATGACGTTTTGCATTAAAACGTTTGATTTTTCATCTTCTTTCGATCAACTTCGACATATGTTTATGCATTTTTAATCACGGTGTATTCACTTTTAATCATGGTTTCCTTGCTCCATGCTTTTAATTGTTTTTTGCTTCATAGGCGCTTCGTTTACATATGAAGACCTCAGGGCAATAACATGTTATGCCACTATACGTAAGTTTTGAGAAGAAGATAAATAAAAGTTTAGACATTGCATTCTACACTTCGGGATAAATAACATTAATATTTATGAATTACACTGCAGCAAATCTTTAAAATAAAAACCTAACATCTAGATACATCTATGGGACGTCAAAATACACTAATATCACAATTTCATCAGAAATGCTGCATAGCATGTTATTGCCCCCACGGTCTTCATTGTGTTTATTGAACAATTTCATAATATTGGGCATTATCAATTTAATACATTTATAGGTACAAAAACATCAAATTGTCTCTCATTAAGTTTCTCGAAATACGAAAAGTTTTTTAACACAATCGATCACAAAACTGCATTTCCATCAATATTCTAAAATGAAATTTTCTCAAAAACGGTTCCGAAGTTATTCTCAAAAGTGTTTGTATAAAAAGACTGCTCTGAAAGCTATGAAAAGTCCGAACGTCGCGTTTCAATAAAATTGTTAGGAGAAGCTGAAAGAGTGAGAGAATGTGAAACACTGAACATGTTTTTCATGTAACATAATATAAAGATGCCTTAATATAAATCGATACAATTATCACAGAAACTAAAATTAAACTATCGTCTTAATTGAGAATCTTTCTAAATATTGCGTTCTAAAACATTTGCTCTAGAGTTCGTTTCTGTACATTTTCCATCATCCGCATTATTTCAGTCATGTACATGAAAGAACGTGTTTTCAGTGTGTGTTTGATAATTTAATATTAATCACCCCTGGCTGCTTTTGATAATAAAAATAGATTGCAATCCAAAAAATACATTCAGTTTAATACAGATTTCTCACAAATGAGACAAAAACGAAAAAGAGGGTCACGGAGAGTATTGATGAAAAATGACCGCTCTGGCAACATTTCTGAAATTTTTATTTTATAAACTTTCAACTAGAAATGAATGTTGATTACAAATGTATTTTGGGTATACAATCGAGAAAAAGTTTCTAAAATCTGCATGGAACTTAACATAATTTGTAATAAAATCACTTTTCTTTAAGTCAAGAAGTGGTAAGGAGAGTGTTTGAAAATAAACGTTCATGTCAAGAAGTATCAATAAGTGTTAGAAGTTTTCACAAGCAGGTTTAAAAGAAGCTACCATTCACAAAAGTGATTCTTTCGTGGCCACTATATAGAAAACTGATTACAATGGGGCCTCGGTTCTTTGAATTGAAGGTTTTTCATTTAACTTTTCAGTTTTTTGCAAAAGTATTGGGAAAAATGCTTATGATATTACGATAAAACTTTGACCCTAATGAATAAGCTGATAAGTCATCATTGTTCTTGATGCATTGCATTGATAACTTCGCCTATTACGCAAATCTGCCGACATGCCATCGGTTAGATTTCTGAATGACCGTCTCGCCGAGTGTTACGAGTGACGAAGCCATAAAAAGCATGCCCTTAACCTTGACAAGTGGGTACAGTCATTTGGGGTGACTTTAGACCGCGGAGGATGGCTTTGGACTACTTTAAAGAATGTCTGTTAAATTAAATGTTGGCGTGTTGATTTTCAGTCGCTTTAACCATTAGTCGTTTCATGAAAGCATTGCAGAACTTTGTGTACAGTACTTACTAGTTACATCTTCTAGTTTCAAAGTTATTTTCCTTTGGTAAGTACATATATTGTGGTAATTGAGAGTGATAATTTATGTAATTAAATCGTTTGGTTTAGTAGTTGTTGGTTTATTAGTGAAGTTGAACATTTGCTGGGTGACTTGAAAGCAGTATTTTAAACTCATTACTGGATACATACAGTTAACAGATGCTACGAACCTACGAGAAAAATGGATAAAAAAAGCACCCAAGAGACAGTTCAGGAGGGAATCACCCAGTTCTTCCTCAGCCAATCCAGGAGAGATAAACGCACCAAAACAGGCATCTTCAACTCTTTTGTTATTCAAATTATTTGTAATTATATTTGTAATAAAACAATATTTATACCTTGTTTATTGGTTCCACCTGAAGGGGTGACTTGGGTACTACTTTGCCTTCATTTTTCTCTGTTATAATAAGTAACAAAATAAGTTGCATTAAGAAATTACAAAAAAACCTTCTTTCTTCTAGGGATGAAACGTGTTTTAAAAAATATTAATTTATATACGAGATAATACATAAAGTTCCTAAAATCAGTACCCACGTCACCTCGGTTTACGGTGTTAAAAACATATAGTACAATTACAATATTATGGAACATTATTTTTTTTAGTGTAAATTATGGTACGATTCCTTAATCATGGTACGATCTGGCAAACTTGCATCCAAGTGCCACAAAGTGTACATATCTCTCTCCTTCTTCCTTCGTTGCTCCGTTCGCTTTTGTTCCACCTCGCCTATCCACCGCTTGTTCGCTTGCGCGGTTCTTGCCACGCCATCCTAACCTCCGTCCGGTTCGTACGGCGGAAAACCTTACAGTGCGGCTCACGGCGTTCCTGCATTTCCTCCACACCCACCCAACGAATACACCAGGAATGCCGACGTTTTCGCCGCTCTTGCGTAAACAACGAATTCAAGCCGGGGCTCCGAAGGCGCTCGGGAACCGCGCACGCAAAGGTGCTGGCTCCGAAGGCGACGGCGGTCGAGAGGAAAGGGCGAAGACGTCACCAACATCTTCAATTCGATTCGGTTCGGTTCGACTCGATTTGAATCGATTCGATTCGGTTCGATTCAATTTTATTCGGTTTGATTCGTTTCGATTCGGTTTGATTCGTTTCGATTCGGTTCGATTCGACTGGATTCGGCACGATTCGATTGGATTCGGTTTGGTTCAGTTTGGTTCGGTTTGATTCGGTTTGGTTGGGTTTGATTCGGTTTGGTTGGGTTTGATTCGGTTTGGTTCGGTTTGATTTTATTTGAGTCGATTCTTCTCGATTCATTTATTTTCCGTGGCAAGTCTCTTCCGCCTGACCATGCAATTCCGCTTCGCTTCTTTCACCGTCGAGCAGAGAAATGATCAGAGGTAGTTGAGCGACGAAATTTGTTCAGAGGCTTCTTTTAAGCTTGAGAATCTTTTACACGCAGTAAATCTGCAACATGGAACAGCCGGCTTTACTTTCCTTCCGAAGAAGGGCGTACGAAGGAATTTTCTCCCTTAAATATCCACAGCTTCGATTTTGAACCCGCGAACTTAGGTGTAACGGTACGGTACGCTAACCTTTACATCACCAAGCCCCCGCATCTTTATCATCCGCATGCTACTCTAACAACAGAATAGAAAATACGTATTCTATGGCTACATGTAGTACCTATTCTGTGACTGCGAAACTCCTGCTGAGTGGGAAGAAGTGGGAGCTGATTGAGGAGGCGAGGACGGGGTCAGCAGCGCTCACGAAGCCAATGTTGGCCGGAATTTCGGTCCTCCGACGTTGAACGTTTGCTGATTCATTCAAATATGGAAATGGAAATTGTCAAATTGAACCCAAACGATCTCTTCCGACGGCGTCATCGGGAAACATCAGCTGAAGGACGAAGATCCTTTTGGTTTGTTTTTGTCTATTTCATTTCGCTCAAAATCAGCTGGAGAGTCACTGCAGAGTCAAGATTTTGTTTTATGAGTGAATTGATTCTGTTCACATTCTTTTGACAATTTCACAACCAGTTCGTCCTTGTTATCCTGGAAGTCTAATTACGTTTCTCACAACTATGTTTCATCCTAATACAACTTAACACTTCTTCCTGTTCTTTGAGAAGCTCAGTTTGTTCCCGACCGGATGGATTAGGACTTTCAGTAGTTGCCTCTCTGAGCATTAGTGAATATTTGTGGTCATTACGCTAGGAAAGTCAAGAGTTTATTTCCACAGTGGCATATTTCCAAGAAACACAATTTTCAGGAAGAAAATGTATTGATATTCAGGCTTATGGTTCAGAACAGATTCACTTGTTTTCGGATACCGCTTAACATGGAAGAACCCTCATTTCTTAGCTCAATGTTTTGCAGCATTGTAGAGAAGTAACTTAAGAATTTATTAATGTACTAAAAATCAGACGGAAATCGAGATACGTCACTTTGAGAATAAATGTTTGTTTGAGTTAAATACTCTTGCTGACCATCTACATCGTATAGATTTTTCTTCGAGGTCCTACGATTCTAACTAGTCTATGTGTTGCCGCACATACCTCTGGAAAAGATTAATACAGCAGGTAAGTTTGTAGACATAGTAGATCGATTTGTGGTTGATATTATTAATGAGAATAAAGATAATCATTTGATATTGAACGAATTAAATGTTTTTTTTGAAAAATTCATTTTTTCTAATTTTTATAATATTTGTTCAGATTTTTATTTCGATACGTTTCGTTCTAATAAATTTATTAGAGAATTATTTTAACAATATTATTTGATAAGTGATTTGCGTTGATACATTTAAAAATGTCACTGTATTTTTGATAGTTTGGTTCTATTCTTCAAGAAGTTTATATGTGCAACGTATTTATTCATGTTCTAGTTTTTAAATTGTAAACTCTTTTCTTGATACTCTGTTAAGTTATTATTGTGTTCTTAAGGTTATAAGGTTCTTTATGATCTAGTTTTAATTTAGTTCAGTGACTTTACTTCGTGTTAGAGTGTTTAAATTTTACAACGTATTGTGAATTTTATGGTTTACTGTTGTGTTGTGTAGTAAGCAGCTTTATGCTCTGCCCATTTATGCATTATTTAGTTCAAACTATGTTTAATTTAAAACTTTCAGTTGTATATGTTGCATATGGAATAGAATAATATGTAAACAATTCTCAGGATTGTGAGGCATAAATAACAGAAAAAGATGTGAAAATTGCGTTGCAAAAGGCCGAAACAAACGAAGCTCCAGGACCAGGAAATCTGAGAATGGAACATCTCAAGTACGGTGGAGACGGGGTTATAAAATATTTAAAAAGATTGTTCAATAAAATAGAATTAGGGGAAGACCCACCAGCAGAGTGGAACATGTCTTATATATCTACTATTTATAAGAAGGGCGATAAAAAGATGTGCACATACCATAGAGGCATCAGTGTTATATCGTCTACAGCAAGATTGTTCTCCAGTATTTTGAGTAAAAAAATAGAAAAAGAAATATCTAGTTTGAGTGAGAGGCAAAGTAGTTTTAGATTGGGACGATCCAGCCTGGACAACATTTATTGTTTAAGACAATCTATTGAGAAATGCAAAAGCAGGAATGTAGATCTTTACTTGATATTTGTAGATCTTGAAAAAGCCTATGATAGTGTTCCGCGAAGTAAGCTATGGGAGGCAATGAGAAGAGTAAACATAAAAGAAAGGTGTATCAACATTGTCAAGAAACTATATAAGAACACTGAAGATAAAATTAAAATTGAAAAAATGGTAATTCAAAATATATTGGTAAATGAAGGTCTTAAGCAAGGATGTGGTTTATCGCCAATTTTGTTCAATATTTATCTATAGCAAGCTCTGCGTACATGATACAAAAAGTGTTCGGGCATGGCAATTGAAATTGGAGACGATAACCTTCACTCTGTCCTATATGCGGATGATCAAATACTAATTACTCAAGATGAAGAGGACAATGAATATACGCTAAAGAAACTTGAAGAAGAATATAATAGATGGGGTTTAGATATAAATTTTAATAAAACCGAATGCGTGTGTATTGGAAGAACTCTAATGGACATAACAATAGATGTTGATAAAATTAAATACTGGGAACAACCTTAAATACCTTGTCTCAATAATAAGTAACAATGGCTCATGTGATAAGGTTTTTACTCCAGAATAATAATGGGGAAGAAGGCAACAAAAGCTCTACAGAGTGTGATATGGAATAGCAATATCGAACAAGAAATTAAAAAAAAGTATATTCCATTCCGTGGTATAAAAATATAGTCCTATACGGAGGAGAAATGTGGCCCCAAACAAAACAAAATCAGAGACAAAATACGAACGGTCGAAATGGACTATATGAGGAGATGTTTACATTTAACACGAAATGAGGATGTATGGAAGCAGATGGAGGTAATTTGTTCAATTACTAAAAGATTTTTAAAAAAAGCACTCCCATGGTATGGACACGTCCAGAGTATGCCAGAAGGACGGTGGCCAAAGAAAATTTTGGAATGGCAACTATCAAGAAGTAGGAAGAGAGGATGACCAACTCTGGAATGGGAAAAATACATCAAAGAAGCCATGGAGGACAGGAGTTAAAGACCTGGTGATTGGGAAAACCGAGATCTGTGGAGGTCGAAAACGGCAAACTCCTGAAGGGGAAATGAAGAAGAAGAAGAAGAGAAGAAGTTTTATACGTTGCAAGATTTTGTATAGGTTCGCACACATGTTATGCCTTTGTGAAAATAACTCGGGAAGAGTAATATGTGTCCACGGTGTCGTATGCCATCTCATTTATTTTATGTAATCACAATCTGTATAAATAAATAAATACAAAAGATGCAAGTATTAATATGCATATTGATGTGTACGAACGTGCCTCGATTTTAGTGTGCGCGATTAACGTACATATCCGTCTATTATATTGTTATTTATGGGCCAATAAAATTATTTCTGTGGACTCTATTTTTTCCTTCCTAAGACTTCACTCCTCACCCATTGAGCGGTAACCTAAAACCTTCTGACGTCAACATGGATGTGAAGCTGGCCACATCACCTCATGCTATCGGGGTTTCTCCTTTAGAAATCCCATGAGCGTGCTTTCGGTCTCTTCAGGAAGGGCTTAGCTGCGCTGTGTTCTGCTCGCAGAAAGTCCATTAAAGAAGACTAAAACTTCCGGAATTCATTGATTACATGTCAGCGGGGCTTATTGAACACATGCATGTAAACTCTTCTTGCACGCTTCTGATTTCAAAGGAGAGCACTAAACGTATCATGTTTTCCGCAACTCACTAGTTTGAGTACAGTATAAGCAGGGCCGTTTTAACAGCATTGAGGACCCTTGGGCCTAGGTTAATTTGGGGAACCCCTATTCTTACTTTTATCACCCCGCCCCGTTTTGGTGCTGAAATATAGAGAGAATCCAACAATTCACCTTGTATTTTTTTTAAATATTTTGAAGGTATTTCGTAGTGCTTCAATATCACAATATCTAAACAAAATATATATTCTAACACACCCACCTACCCTCGTACTAATTTCAGTACGCTTGTACGTCGAGCTTGCTAGTATGAATACTCGTGAAGCAAAGCTTTGAATTCTCAGGAAGCAGGATCTTCGGGTATGAGATAGGTCTGAACCCTTGACACAATAAAATCAGATGGATAACGAAAGCAGAGCATATAATTTCATCAAAATAACGACACAGTGGCACAATTTTACAGAGAAATGAACACACTTTATGTACAATAAATGAAGATCTGGTTGTTCACTAAAAAAACACATTAAATCGAACAGAACAGAAATTCGGCGTCACCTTGACTGCCTGAATGAAATAAAATAACTGGAGGTTTTCACTCCTCTTTTCCTCTGATTTAAATTAATACTCTCGTTTGAATTACACCCTTTCGTAATTTAAATTAAGAGCTCTGTTTGACTGACCTTATATCTATGTGATTTTAATCAATACCTTTGATTAACTGACCTTCTTAAATTTCCAATGAACGGTTTTCAAAAATTTACTTTACAGCTACGCTAGCGATTTCGACTTCTCTACACATTACATCAAGAAATTACTTAGAACAATATTAGAAAACTTCAACTCTCCACAAACAATACACAAACTATACAACCTCTGGAAACGAAACTTATTTGGTAAAACAGTACAAAGTAAAAAAACTGTCGGCATGGATAACTTTTCATACATTGATTCTGATTTCAAACTACCACGCCTATTCTGGACAGTTTCTCCCGTTTTCTTTAAATGTTCCCCTTTCTCTCCTACCGACAGTATTGAAAAACAGAGTAGTTCATTTTCGCACGAACACCGCCTCGCTCGCCGCTGGATGACCTTGCGGAGTACGACGCCGTCGCTCCGCGCTGCTGCAGACTTCCTGTGAAACTATATATATTATACTACTATATATATTAAACTATAATCTATATATATATTATACTACTCATACTACTATACTCACTACTATAATACTACTATACTATCTATAGTAAGAATAACATATTTATATTTACATTAAAAAATACTAGAAATTAAATAGGTAGCAGAAATCTTGTGGTAATCCATATCATTTTTTGCGTGATATATGTCAATAACCGACTACGCAGATTATAACTTCTCTCAAACCTCGAGGTGAATATTACTAGAATGGAAAAACACAGAAATTTCTTAATTGCGCCATGGATTATACCACCGCTCATTTCTGATTTGTCCCTCTTAGAATTACAAAACAGTAACCTCACTCAGACTAACGCACAGATGAACACCAATTCATCCAAAAAAGAATGGAATAAGCAACGTAAAGAAATAACCCTCAAATATAAAGATTACTGCCCAGTTTACATCGAATGCCAGAAAAAAGAACAAGGAACTGAAATCGCAGTGCACACCCCTGACACTACCTACAAATACCTTCTACCCCAAAGCATCGGTCCCAATTCAGGAGAATCCTATGCCTTTTTGACTGCATTAAAAGTTACTGAAAAGTTATCCTCCTAAAACCATTCTTTTCACAAATCCTTGAAAGTCATACAACAATCCTGCAACAAAATTTCCAATACTGAAATGGCTAAAATGATTCAAGAATAGTACTACCACATTAAATCTGCTGGAACAAGTATTATTGTTGCTTGGCTTCCACCTCAACTTAAAATTCCAGACGACATAACAAGGAAAACTTCTAGAACATTAACAGACCTACGGAAGGAGAATAATATTCATAACATCATGCATACTACCTATGATAAATTGAGTACAATAGAAAAATGCATGGCACAGAAATGGAATAACACATGGAAAGAATGTAAAGCAAGTCAACTCCACAGCCAAATTAATAACTTTTATCATATTACAACTTCTAAAAAGCTCAACCGAAGAGAACAAGTCGCACTGTCCAGAATAAGATCAGGCCACACAAAATTAACCCATCTCTACTTAATTACCAAAACACCCCCTCCACTTTGTGATACTTGTAACACTAATTTAACAATACACCACGTAATAGAAAACTGCCCTAAATTCAATAATGAAAGAAAATTTACTAATCTAAATAAACCTTTAGATACCTTATTGTATTCGACCAAATATCAGAACCAACTGATCAAGTTTTGTGAAAATTGTAACATCTTTAATGACATATGATGATATTGTACAATTAAGTTATGTATTAGATGAAATATATGTTGCCATACAATGTTAATTATATATATATATATATATATATATATATATATATATATATATATATATATATACGTTATGATATTTTTGTTAATATAATTATGGATAAAATTATAATTGTATAAACAATGTAGTCACTAACAACCTTAGCTGTTGATGCGACTAAAAATAAAGTAATTAAAAAAAATTCTAAGGGACATAAAAAGTCGTAATTTGTACTACAGCACTTCAAAACCTATTTTAGCTGTTAGTTAAAATAATTAGTGTAGGGAATTTGAAAATAAATATTTTATTTTAATCTTGGAATAATACTTTGAATTCAGTAAAATATACTTATTTGTTAAAGTTCGTTGTAGCTGACGATATAGGATCTCGAATCCTTGAATTATCAAGGAAATCGCTTACATCAAGTTTTTACCTCTCGTTGTAGTATATGATGAAGTGTAGATTTCAGTCATTCAAGAGTATATTATTAACTGTTACCATCAGCGTTTACTTTAATCTTGGCAGGCAATTGTTGTTCACTATCGTGTTCAATCTACTATTTAATACCCTATAGCAAGTTCAATAAAGACAAGAGTAACAATGGTAATCTATCTTGTTATGCATGCGTATTTTTTCATAAAACGTTTTGTGCTGAAAATAATTTTATTTTTTTAACCCTAAAATTTCGGGTCAGTTATTCGTAGAACGCAGGTTTTAAAACTCCAATTTCGTTTGTGATATTCCTCTTGTTCACTAAAGTATTTGTTTCGTTATTATTTTTGGGTTATATTAAGTTTATTTTAAATTATTTTGTAATTCAATGTGGGAAGTTTGTGACAGAATTCCGTAACATTATTACATTTTGACTCTCTTGTTCTGTTTGTGTTACCCAAGTGGAAGTGCTAAGGTATATGAAGGTAACATGGCCACGGTCGCCTCAAATTTTGTTTTTTATGTACTTTTACATTTGGCCAAATTAACAGCATCATGGCAAAATTAAACACTTTTAGTTTAAGTTGAAATAGCTATATCCCCAAAAAATTATTCAGGAATATTTTCTTGTTGTTTAACAAAATCATTGTAATTTGAAGGTAGTATGCCCACATCCATGTATTATGGCCATTGCCAGATTAATTGTTTTTTTGTAGCATGACCAAACAAGTAGGGCTAGCTGTAATAATATTTAAGTGTCCTAACTAGATATATTGAATGTGAGCCTAGAGTACATTTGAAATAATCTTGATAACATTAAATTTTGGGTTTTAGGAAATTATTTTAAATGCTGATTTCCTGGTTCCATCGCATATTCATTATTTCATGTATGAAGTGTAGTTCTCAACGACTAAATTCTTTCACTCATTGAATTATTTTTTTAATAAATGTATTTCCTGTTCAGCTCAATTCAAACTGAATTATTGCTCAGCGATTTTATTTTGTCACAAGCAACGACTTTAATAGCGTGACAGCTACTAGAATGCATGGTCCTGCATAAAACAGTTCCCAGGCAATTTCCTCGGTATTCTCTAACATTTGAATTACAGTCCACATAAATCCACTTAAACGACTCAATTCCACAAATTTCAGGTTTCGATCATCAGAGATTCTACCTGTTGGCGGATGGAAGGAGATGGCATGCCCCTACCCTTACATCCAACTTTGCTTGTCATTTTACTCTATTTTTTCAAATCAATTACACCGTATTGATAGCGACAATTTTAAAAGCAGTGCGACAGTGGTCAGCATTCCAAGAACAAATTCACATTCTAAAAATGTTGCATATCTCTTGAAAGACCTTAGAGGCGAGGAGGTCCCAACTGAAACTGCCTTCGTGAAGTGCTTTCTACCCGAGAGTTTGTGAAGGAATATTTGAATAATTTAAACCGTAAATTCATACCGCCATCCGTTGTATGCACATGTAAGTGTAAACTTCAATTTGCCTCAGTATGCAAACCACGTAGGTCGTTTGCGTAGGTGGAATAATGTATGGCCGAGATTTCGAGGCGAACGTTTCAGTGTTTGATTGCGGTTACAATGAAATCGAAGCTCCATCGTCGAAGAGCAAGTGCATAGTGTGGGATCTCCACGTTTTGTTGTTCCTTCGCAGTTGGGTGAATGAGTGATGATCCGTATCTGTTAGCTCCAACATTTTCTCATTTCATTTCCCGATCTTCTTCCAAGATTAATTTTATGTCTATTTTGTGTGCATTCCGCATATGTAGGACAAAGAGGTAGAACATTTTCTTAAAGGGTCAATGAATATCTTAGATCTTGGAGTCAGAAATTAGAGAATTCTACATTTGCTAACAACTTAATCCAAGAACAATATACCTTTCGACTCTAATACTAATTTCAAACCTCTGCATTTAGAAAAGCAAAGTAATGAAATGTATATTCTAGAAAATTTGTAAATATTAAAATGATTCCATCACCCGAATTTAATAAGTAATAATTAACAATCACAAATAAAATGCAATCCAATTTTAAAACTCTTGATTGACTATCTTTCCACTCCTCTATTTCCTTCCTGAATTTCTCCTAAGCAGTTACAGTGCAAATTCAAGATGGCGCTGATCCCCACATACTTAATCCATGATACATCGGTATTCATCCTCTTTCTGTAGATTTTACATGAAAGTCCGTGGTGGTAGCAAAGATATTGTGGGAATCCAAAATAATTAATGATCGAGGGAGTATCAGTCCATTATTTCAAAGACACGCGTTTGGTTAATAATGTTTAATATTAAATTATATTTTAAATATACTCTGTGATAGATATCTACTCAATCCTTTAACATCATTCAACTATTTTCATATTTCCCTCGTAAAAACGATCCCCTTGATCCAAGTAGTGTAAATCAAGCTCCGTATTGAAAGCAATAGGAGAATTTTAGCGCCAGACGTTTTTTTTTTTAATAATTTTTATTATTTTTAAGATTATACATGGCTCAGTTTAGCAATACAAACTTTCTCACATTTTTTTGATGCTTATTATCTACGTTAAAAAACTAAACTATTACTTCTTTACAAACTAATTATTAGGGAGAGGAAACCCACTGAGCACCTCACAAGGAATCATCCAAATTGGCAAATTGTATATAAAAAACATGCTTGGGAAATCTATTTTTTATTCTGGTTGCGTTTCTGGGTGCTTTGCCTAGGTTATAATGGGATAGTTGTGTAATTGATGGTAAATTGTTATAAAAATTATGGGATAACTTGGTGATGTAATGTATGATAGGCTTTATTTGAATTTCTTTATGAAGTTGTTTGTTTGTGATGAACCAGGGTGCATTGGTTATTGTTCGCAGGAATTTATTCTGTATGACCTGTAATTTATGGATATTGGTTTTTGCTGCATTAATCCAGACAGGACAGGCATAGAGCATTAGGGGTCTTATTACTGTTGTATATATGAGCTTAGCATTTTCTATTGTTATTTTACTGTGGTTGTTTATTAATGGTTTTAATTGGATTAGTTTGACTTTTGTTTGTTGTGTTTTAATGTTTATATGTTCTTTCCAGTTAAGTCTAGTGTCTAAATGTAGTCCTAGATATCTCACTGTTTTGTTTTGTGGAGTCCAAGGAATAATGTTATTGTTCAGTGTGAGAGGTGGTGGTGTTGAAATGGTTTTTAATGAAAAGATTTTTGCTGTTGATTTGGATGGATTTAATTTAATTTTCCATTTGTTTGACCAAGCACTCATTTGGTTTAGATATTGTTGTATTGTGTTTCTTAAAATATCAAGTGATGTGCTAGAGCAATACAATGCTGTATCATCTGCAAATTGACGTCCTGGAAGTTAGCAGGTCCATTTCATCCAATCACAAAACTGCATAGCTCATAATTTGCCGCTTTTTTGCCGTTTTTGAGATGCGAAAACCAAAAATTTGCCGCGAGCCATTTTCCCCCAAAAATCAGTGGTCCTGCTAACTTCCAATGGAAGTTAGCAGGTCCATTTCATCCAATCACAAAACTGCATAGCCCATAATGATCAGCTATTTTGCCGTTTTTAAGATGTGAAAACCAAAAATTGATATCTCCATTATTTCAAAAAATATTAAGAATTAAAAAAACATTAAAAATACGTTCAATATAAGAGCGCAATCAAAGAAGTAAAAGGACGTCCCCCGTACAAAATCACAAATAACAACTCATAATCGACGCCAAAATTTCCCGAAAACTAGTGAAAAACAAAATCTGTAATAAAAAATTTGCCGCCAACCGGTTAGACACAATTACCCGGGTTCGAATCCCAGATATGCACCTCCTAAATTAGCCCCATTCAATAAATAGACGCATTCTCTAGTAAACCATTAGCTTTAACAATTCGTACTGTGCGCCGAAATTAGCACCAACCAAGTGGCAAACATAATCATTAATAAAATAATTTGCCGCGGATCGGCTAGTTTAAATTACCCGGGTTCGAATCCCCAAAACTTATATTTTGAAAGCCCCTTTCAAGGAAACGCGCTGTGTCTCCAAAACCATTAGCCATAACAATTCAGTATGAGCACCGAAATTAGCTGCATGAAAGTGTAAAATATTATCTGTAATCAAAAAATTTGCCGCGAACCGGTTAGTGACTGTTTCTTGAGTTTTTATTTCCAAAAATGTATCCCTTCGATCGGCGCCATTCTAGAAAAGTGTGCCGTATCTCCTAAACCATTAACCTTAACGATTCACGTTCTACGCCGAAATCTACTGTGAGCAAGTGCCAACTATAATCTGTAATCAAAAAATTTGCCGCGAACCGGTTAGTGACTGTTTCTTGAGTTTTTATCTCCAAAAAATGTCTCCCCTCGATCGGCGCCTTTCTAAAAATGTGTGCCGTATCTCCTAAACCATTAACCTTAACGATTCACGTTCTGCGCCGAAATATACTGCGAGCAAGTGCCAACTATAATCGGTAATCAAAAAATTTGCCGCGAACCGGTTAGTGACTGTTTCTTGAGTGTTTATTTCCAAAAAATGTTTCCCTTCGATCGGCGCCATTCTAGAAATGTGCGCCGTATCTCCTAAACCATTGACCTTAACGATTCACGTTCTGCGCCGAAATATACTGTATGCAAGTGCCAACTATAATCTGTAATCAAAAAATTTGCCGCGAACCGGTTAGTGACTGTTTCTTGAGTTTTTATTTCCGAAAAATGTATCCCTTCGATCGGCGCCATTCTAGAAAAGTGCGCCGTATCTCCTAAACCATTGACCTTAACGATTCACGTTCTGCGCCGAAATCTGCTGTGAGCATGTGCCAACAATAGTCTGTAATCAAAAAATTTGCCGCGAACCGGTTAGTGACTGTTTCTTGAGTTTTTATCTCCAAAAAATGTCTCCCCTCGATCGGCGCCTTTCTAGAATAGTGCGCCGTATCTCCTAAACCATTGACCTAAACGATTCACGTTCTGCGCCAAAATCTGCTGTGAGCATGTGCCAACTATAAACTGTAATCAAAAAATTTGCCGCGAACCGGTTAGTGACTGTTTCTTGAGTTTTTATTTCCGAAAAATGTATCCCTTCGATCGGCGCCATTCTAGAAAAGTGCGCCGTATCTCCTAAACCATTAACCTTAACGATTCACGTTCTGCGCCGAAATCTGATGTGAGCATGTGCCAACAATAGTCTGTAATCAAAAAATTTACCGCGAACCGGTTAGTGACTGTTTCTTGAGTTTTTATTTCCAAAAATGTATCCCTTCGATCGGCGCCATTCTAGAAAAGTGCGCCGTATCTCCTAAACCATTGACCTTAACGATTCACGTTCTGCGCCGAAATCTACTGTGAGCAAGTGCCATCTATAATCTGTAATCAAAAAATTTGCCGCGAACCGGTTAGTGCCTGTTTCTTGAGTTTTTATCTCCAAAAAATGTCTCCTCTCGATCAGCGCCTTTCTAAAAAAGTTTGCCGTATCTCCTAAACCATTAACCTTAACGATTCACGTTTTGCGCGGAACTCTGCTGTAAGCATGTGTCAACAATAATCTGTAATCAAAAAATTTGCCGCGAACCGGTTAGTGACTGTTTCTTGGGTTTCAAATTCCAAAAATATCCCTCTTCGAACGGTCTCTTTCTAGAATAGTGCGACGTATCTCCTAAACCATTGACCTTAACAATTCCCGCTCTGCACCGAATGATGTTGTCAGTAAGTGCCAACTACAATACGTACTCAAATAATTTGCCGCGAACCACTTAGTGTTTCGCGGGTTCAAAATATCAAAAATGTACCTTTTCGAAAGGCCTGTTTTGAGAAAAGCGTGCCGTGTCACGTAACAATTGACCTTAACAATTCCCGCTCTGTACCGAATGATGCGGTCAGTAATTGCCTACTACAATCTGGAAGCAAATAATTTGCCATGAACCGGTTAGTTACAGTTTCCTGGGTTCAAAATATCAAAAATGTACCTTTTCGAACGGCCTCTTTCCAGAAAAGTGCGCCTAATCTCCTAAATCATTGACCTTAACAATTCCCGCCTTGCGCCAAAATTATCTGTGGGCAAGTCGCAACTATCATCTGTAATCAAAGAATTTGCCGCGACCCGGTTAGTTACTGGTTTTTGGGTTCAAATTTCCAAAAATGTACCTCTACTAACGGCCTCTTTCCAGAAAAGCGCTCTCTGTCTCCTAAAGGATTGACCTAAACAACTCGCATTCTGCTCTGAAATCAGGTGTGAACAAGTGATATATATATAATCTGTAATCAAAAAATTTGCCGCGGACCGTTTTGTTACAGTATCTCGGGTTCAAAATTTAAATATGTATCTCTTGAAATGGTCTCTTTCAATGGAAACGCTTCGTGTCTCCTAAACCAATAACCTAAACAATTCATCCTCTTCGCCTAGGGGCAATAATCATCTGTATGCCGCGGGTATGTTAGTTACAGTAACCGGGGTTCGGATTCTCAAAATTTACATCTTCCCATTTGAGGAAAAGACATTGCCCTTAACATTTTATACTGTTCGTAGAAATAAGCTTTAACTTAGTGTTAAATATAATCTGTTATAAAAAATATTGCCGCAGGCCTTTTAGTTACATTAAAAGAAATTTTATTGAAAGAAAATGTCTATCTTAAAATTTATCCTAGCGGTAAGACGCCGAAAATATTTTGAATTTCTGGAGTTTTTCAAAAAACAAATTTTTAAACGAAACTGTGACCTGCAGCGTTCTCTTAAACGTTCATTGTAATATCCAACAATAAAATGTAATAAAAAATGTTAGATTTATGTTTCCCAGATGCTTCATGTAATGTACCTCCAAAATTATAATATCAGTTTCCAATGCAATGGGCCGAGAGATCAGTTAGATCGATTAGGGACTTATAAATTTTGGAGAATATCGGCCGAACGTTTTACTCGGATTTAGGCCGGCCGGTCGGAGAGGCATTTGTTTCGCCGTCATTTATTTATTTATTTGCCAAAAAAACCGTAAAAACTGTATATGACGTGTGGGGAAAGAGATTTATCGGCGCACATTTTCTTGAGAGACAGAATTAAAAGAAAAAAAACGAAAATAAAAAAAGGAAAAAACTGAAATTAGAAAGTAATTATTTTAGAAAAATGAAAATGTTTGAAAAATGTTTGTTCCCGAGTTATAGAAAATCAATTTCAACGTTCAAGAAAATGTGCGCCGATAAATCTCGAAGATTATATTTAACACTAAGTTAAAGCTTATCCCAACGAACAGTATAAAATGTTAAGGGCAATGTTTTAGGAGACACAGCGTCTTTTCCTCAAATGGGAAGATGTAAATTTCGGGAATCCAAACCCCGGTTACTGTAACTAACATACCCGCGGCATACAGATGATTATTGCCCCTAGGCGAAGAGGATGAATTGTTTAGGTTATTGGTTTAGGAGACACGAAGCGTTTCCATTGAATATATATATATATATATATATATATATATATATATATATATATATATATATATATCACTTGTTCACACCTGATTTCAGAGCAGAATGCGAGTTGTTTAGGTCAATAGTTTAGGAGACACAGCGCGCTTTTCTGGAAAGAGGCCGTTAGTAGAGGTACATTTTTGGAAATTTGAACCCAAAAACCAGTAACTAACCGGGTCGCGGCAAATTCTTTGATTACAGATGATAGTTGTGACTTGCCCACAGATAATTTGGCGCAAGGCGGGAATTGTTAAGGTCAATGATTTAGGAGATTAGGCGCACTTTTCTGGAAAGAGGCCGTTCGAAAAGGTACATTTTTGATATTTTGAACCCAGGAAACTGTAACTAACCGGTTCATGGCAAATTATTTGCTTCCAGATTGTAGTTGGCACTTACTGACCGCATCATTCGGTATAGAGCGGGAATTGTTAAGGTCAATTGTTAACGTGACACGGCTCGCTTTTCTCAAAACAGGCCGTTCGAAAAGGTACATTTTTGATATTTTGAACCCGGGAAACACTAACTAAGTGGTTCGCGGCAAATTATTTGAGTACATATTGTAGTTGGCACTTACTGACAACATCATTCGGTGCAGAGCGGGAATTGTTAAGGTCAATGGTTTAGGAGATACGGCGCACTATTCTAGAAAGAGACCGTTCGAAGAGGGATATTTTTGGAATTTGAAACCTAAGAAACAGTCACTAACCGGTTCGCGGCAAATTTTTTGATTACAGATTATTGTTGACACATGCTTACAGCAGATTTCCGCGCAGAACGTGAATCGTTAAGGTTAATGGTTTAGGAGATACGGCGCACTATTCTAGAATGGCGCCGATCGAAGAGATACATTTTTGGAAATAAAAACTCCAGAAACAGTCACTAACCGGTTGGCGGCAAATTTTTTGATTACACACTATTGTTGGCACATGCTCACAGCAGATTACGGCGCAGAACGTGAATCGTTAAGGTCAATGGTTTAGGAGATACGGCGCACTATTCTAGAATGGCGCCGATCGAAGAGATACATTTTTGGAAATAAAAACTCCAGAAACAGTCACTAACCGGTTCGCGGCAAATTTTTTGATTACAGATTATAGTTGGCAATTGCTTACAGTATATTTCGGCGCAGAACGTGAATCGTTAAGGTTAATGGTTTAGGAGATACGGCGCACTTTTCTAGAAAGGCGCCGATCGAAGTGATACATTTTTGGAAATAAACACTCAAGAAACAGTCACTAACCGGTTCGCGGCAAATTTTTTGATTACCGATTATAGTTGGCACTTGCTCGCAGTATATTTCGGCGCAGAACGTGAATCGTTAAGGTTAATGGTTTAGGAGATACGGCGCACTTTTCTAGAAAGGCGCCGATCGATGTGATAAATTTTTGGAAATAAACACTCAAGAAACAGTCACTAACCGGTTCGCGGCAAATTTTTTGATTACAGATTATAGTTGGCACTTGCTCACAGTATATTTCGGCGCAGAACGTGAATCGTTAAGGTCAATGGTTTAGGAGATACGGCGTACTATTCTAGAATGGCGCCGATCGCAGGGATACATTTTTGGAAATAAAAACTCCAGAAACAGTCACTAACCGGTTCGCGGCAAATTTTTTGATTACAGACTATTGTTGGCACATGCTCACAGCAGATTACGGCGCAGAACGTGAATCGTTAAGGTCAATGGTTTAGGAGATACGGCGCACTATTCTAGAATGGCGCCGATCGAGGGGAGACATTTTTTGGAGATAAAAACTCAAGAAACAGTCACTAACCGGTTCGCGGCAAATTTTTTGATTACAGACTATTGTTGGCACATGCTCACAGCAGATTTCGGCGCAGAACGTGAATCGTTAAGGTCAATGGTTTAGGAGATACGGCACACTTTTCTAGAATGGCGCCGATCGAAGGGAAACATTTTTTGGAAATAAAAACTCAAGAAACAGTCACTAACCGGTTCGCGGCAAATTTTTTGATTACAGATTATAGTTGGCACTTGCTTGCAGTATATTTCGGCGCAGAACGTGAATCGTTAAGGTTAATGGTTTAGGAGATACGGCACACATTTTTAGAAAGGCGCCGATCGAGGGGAGACATTTTTTGGAGATAAAAACTCAAGAAACAGTCACTAACCGGTTCGCGGCAAATTTTTTGATTACAGATTATAGTTGGCACTTGCTCACAGTAGATTTCGGTGTAGAACGTGAATCGTTAAGGTAAATGGTTTAGGAGATACGGCACACTTTTCTAGAATGGCGCCGATCGAAGGGATTCATTTTTGGAAATAAAAACTCAAGAAACAGTCACTAACCAGTTCGCAGCAAATTTTTTGACTACAGATTATTGTTGGCACATGCTCACAGCAGATTTCGGTGCAGAACGTGTATCGTTAAGGTTAATGGTTTAGGAGATACGGCGCACTTTTCTAGAAAGGCGCCGATCGAAGTGATTAATTTTTGGAAATAAAAACTCAAGAAACAGTCACTAACCGGTTCGCGGCAAATTTTTTGATTACAGATAATATTTTACACTTTCATGCAGCTAATTTCGGCGCTCATACTGAATTGTTATGGCTAATGGTTTGGAGACACAGCGCGTTTCCTTGAAAGGGGCTTTCAAAATATATGTTTTGGGGATTCAAACCCGGGTAATTTAAACTAGCCGATCCGCGGCAAATTATTTTATTAATGATTATGTTTGCCACTTGGTTGGTGCTATTTTCGGCGCACAGTACGAATTGTTAAAGCTAATGGTTTACTAGAGAATGCGTCTATTTATTGAATGGGGCTAATTTAAGAGGTGCATATCTGGGATTCGAACCCGGGTAATTGTGTCTAACCGGTTGGCGGCAAATTTTTTATTACAGATTTTGTTTTTCACTAGTTTTCGGGAAATTTTGGCGTCGATTATGAGTTGTTATTTGTGATTTTGTACGGGGGACGTCCTTTTACTTCTTTGATTGCGCTCTTATATTCAACGTATTTTTAATGTTTTTTTAATTCTTAATATTTTTTGAAATAATGGAGATATCAATTTTTGGTTTTCACATCTTAAAAACGGCAAAATAGCTGATCATTATGGGCTATGCAGTTTTGTGATTGGATGAAATGGACCTGCTAACTTCCATTGGAAGTTAGCAGGACCACTGATTTTTGGGGGAAAATGGCTCGCGGCAAATTTTTGGTTTTCGCATCTCAAAAACGGCAAAAAAGCGGCAAATTATGAGCCATGCAGTTTTGTGATTGGATGAAATGGACCTGCTAACTTCCAGGACGTTGCAAATTGTGCTATATTGATTGTGTTGGATGTAGGGATATCAGCAGTGTAAATATTAATTAATATAGGTGACAATGGGGAGCCCTGAGGAAGTCCAGCCAAAATTGGTTTGGGGTTTGAGAGATGTTTATCTATTGAAACTGCAAAGGTTCTATTGCTTATGAAGCTATTGATGATGTTGGTTAAGTACTTGGGTGTACCATTAATTTTAAGTTTGTACATGAGACCTTCATGCCATACTCTGTCATATGCTTGGGAAATGTCTAGAAAGGTTGATATGGTGTGTAATTTTCTCTGGAATGCTGTATGAATATGTTCAGTGATTCTTAATAATTGATGAGTGGTTGATAGCTTTTCTGTGAATCCAAATTGATGTCTGGGGATGATGCCATTTTTGTTGAGGTAATTGTTGAGTCTTTTCTGAATGATTTTCTCTAGAATTTTTGATAAAGAGGGTAACAAGCTTATTGGTCTATAATTTTCTACATTTGATGGATTTTTGTTTTGTTTTGGTATGGGTATTACTATAGAGTGTTTCCATAAAAGTGGAAAATATCCTGTTCTTAATGAAGAGTTATAAATATTATTTAGGAATGCTATGGCTTGGTTTGGTAGATTTTTGAGTATTTTATTGTTTATTCTGTCATGTCCTGGGGCCTTTTTATTGGGGAGTGCTTTTATTATATTTGTTATTTCCTGAGGAGATGTGAATCTGATTCTGGAGGGTACATCATAATTAGGAGATGTTGCTATCTGTGTGATTGTTTGATGTAGATTGTGTGGGTGGGAATCATTGGGTTTGAATGTATCTTCAAAATGTTTTGCTAGGGTTTCAGCTTTTTCAAAAGGTGAGAATTTTTTGCCTGTGCTAGTTTTAAGTGGAGGAATGGTATTCTTTTTGTTAAGTATTTTATTTTTGAACTGCCACAATGTATTGTTACTAGAGCTTAATGTTTGGATCATGGTGTTATATTGTTGCTGTTTGTGAGTGAAAAGTGTTTTTTTGGTAATATAGGTTAATAGATTTAGTTCCTTTTTGACTTCAGGGTTTCTAGTGTGATTCCATAATCTTCTTGTTTTATTCTTTGTGTAGATTAAATTTTTTATGCTTTTGGGTAGTTCATTTTTTTATTGTGTGTGTTTATAAGTGATTTGTTTGATTTACTGTTCTGTAGTTCTCTTAATATAATAGTATTGAGTATTGTTATTGCTTGGTCTATTTCTGGAGGGGTATTTAATATTTTAAATTTTGGGATGGATGTTTTTACCTTATTTTTAAATTTGTGCCAATTGATTATGTGTGTGTTGATCTGAGGAATGGGTGAGTGTGTGGGGAGTGGATGTTGTGTTGTTATTATTACTGGTAGATGGTCTGAGTCCATTTCATGGTGTACTGTGGAGAAAAATGTTTGTTGTATATTTGTTATACCTATGTCTAATATATCTGGGTTCCTAGAGTGATCATATGGGTAGTAGGTTGGTTCATTGGGTGCTATTATATTAAGTTTGTGGTAGTTTATTAATTGTAGTAATTGTGTCCCAGCTGAATTATTACTTTTACTTCCCCACTGTATGTGTTTCCCATTAAGATCTCCTAAGATTATTGTTGGAGTGTGTTGATTAATAATACCGCTGAGATTGGTATTTTGGATTTTTACATTGGGGGGCTTATATGCTACTATTAGTGTAGTTTCCAGATTGTTGTTATTATTATTGAACTTAATTGCTGCTGTCTCAATACCAGGGGTTGGTGGTAGTATTATTTGATAGCATGATATTGTGCTCTTTATGAGTATCATTACTCCTCCTCCATTATTATTTTGTCTGTCTGTCCTGATTACTTTATAATCTGGTATGGTGAATTTTACACTGCTGTTTAAATGTGTTTCAGTTATACATGCAAAGTCAATTTTCTTATCTTGCAAGAAGTATTTTAGTTCATTGACTTTATTGATTAATCCATTTGCATTCCAATTCAGCATGATTAACTTATTAATTTGTGTTTGTTGCATAATTATTATTAATGTATGCTGAGATGGATGATTGTATGTTACTTATTATGGATGGTATAATTGAGTTGATTATATTGATTATGTGAGTAGCTATCGTGTTGATCAGGGAGTTGAGAAAACTGTTCTCGTTTGTGTGTGCATGAGAGTTTAGATTTTGGGGGTTGTTACGCTGATTAAAATTTTGAGTTGTGTTTCTGTTGTTTATGTGTGTAAAGTTGGGGATGGTTTGAGTGGTTCTCAGTCCGGGAAAGTTAGTTTGGGTATTTTGAGGTGGCGCTGTTGAAGATTCATTGGTTCTAGTTCTATTTTGGGGACTGTTGAGGTTAGGGTTTTGGCTGATTTTTTTATAATAAGGGCATTCTACTGTTCTGAGGTCTGCTCGGTGGTTTCCTTGACAATGATAACATTTGAATGGTTCATTTTTATGGGGGCAAGTTGCAGAATAATGATTTTTGGAACAATAAATGCATGCTATTTTATGATTACAATTATTTTTTGTATGGCCAAAGTCTAAACATCTCATGCATTGAATGGGGCCTTTGGGTCTCCTTCTCCTTTCAGCTTTTACAATGAGATTACAAATTTGATTTATTTCTAAAATAGTTTCTATGTTTTCTTCCCCACTGAATTCGGCTGCTATTACTGGAATTGGGTTATTGTCTTTTCGGAGTCTGGTAACTTTAATGAGTGATGGGTGTTTCTCTTTCAGTTCAGTGTATATTTCCTCTTCTATGATTGATGTGTGTAGATTTTTGAATACAACTGAGAATTTCTTATTTGCTGGGTCCTTGTAAGTATGAAATTGTCTTCCTGTGTTTATTAGATATTTGGTTATGTCTCTGAAGTCACTGATTTTCTCTGGTTGTATTTTAACTCTATTATTTATGAATTGAAGTGTGAAACTATTTGTCACTTTGGTATTGATTTCCTTGCTAAAGTTCGTGATGTTAGTTATATTTGCGACATAGATTGGAGGGATTTTAACAGATTCTGACACACTTGGCGAGGTTTCATTTATGTAACTAAACCAATTTTGATTGTTGGGTTCTAGTTCACTGCTCAGTGGCTGAAATCTGTTGCCAGTGGGGACCGAATATGAATACTGCGTTGAACTGTCTATGCTGGCTTGCTTTGATTGCAGATTAGACCGTTTTGTTACGTTAGCCGAGGTAACATCATCAGAAGGACGCTTTAAATTTTGCCCTGCGGCATGTTGGCCTGAAGCGTTACCTTGTAATGAGTCCAGGTTTTGCTGTACGAACGAGGTCTGTTGATTTGGCTGAGGTCCCATTGTTGTTTGGCTTGATTGAGATTCCATTGATGTAACTTCTGAACTGATGGTTTCCGTTGCTTCTTCATACAACATCGATACGTTGAGTTCTGAGATGGAATAATCACTATTTAGTGTTGTTAAGGCATTACTGATGATCTGCCCGGTTGTCGGGCAGTACCCGTTGTGCATAATACGTATCACTCACTAGTGGCACTGTTTCCACAGTCCACAAGATTTTCGGTGGTTCACAGTCTTTTCAAATTCACACGGCTATCACTGTTCACAACGATAAGCGAGGTCCGTTCGGTACGACAGTCGAGCGCGGAATGCGCGCCAGACGTAAGGAGACATCCTTAAACTCTATTGATAACATGGCTAACAACGTTATACGGTCATAAGGGCAACGTTCAGAAGAGCTTGAGCAATACGATATTGCGCTATGCATTATAACAAAAGCATCATTTCAAAAAACAAAAAAGTGGCGTAATACAACAAAGAGTGTATGCAAATGGTGAGACATTTGAATCGCGGTACGAACCAAGAGTATAACAAATCTTCATTATGCAAGGAGTTTTAGATTTTCTGTCCCTCCGCGATGAGTACGAGTAATTTTAACTCTTCTGCATGTATCATAAGTGGCTCAGGGCATCAACTGAAGTCACTGCAGTCCCTCTGACCGAGAGGTCCTAAGGCTCCACTCCCGACGATGCGGTGGCAGAATTTTCGACATTAGCTACATAGCTGATCGTATTCAGTCGCCATCTGGAGGAGAATTCTAGAGGCCGGCTGCTCTGGTCGGTGGTTATCAGTGGTTTCTCCGATAAATACAAGGCGAATGCCGGAGCAGTACCCTAACAAACGGGCCACGAACTGTGCGGAATCATTCCTTCATCTTCTTTATCCTATCCTCAGCACTTACACACACACACACTTACATGCACTTAGACTACTACACCGGGAGACAGGTGGGAAGCTTACAGCTGGGGTAGTGCCCCGCTGGTGGGAGATACCTGATCAACGGAAACCCTTTAGCCAACGATAGTTCGGCAACGGATCTCACACCCATAGGAAGAAGATGACAGCCATCTCCGCGATAAAACTTGCACTACACTTACGAGACTAAAGTCCATAACTGTTGATGCGTCTGAAATCACTAACCAATCAATCAAAACGTTCATTAAACATTCTATGCCTGAAAATTGGCAAGCCAGGTAACTAAAATATGTTTAAACTATACTTAATTTAGTACTTTCTAAGCACACACAGAACTTTTTAACATGAAAAAATCGCCAGAGGCACAACGCTAAACTAGTCACAACTGTCGAGAGTGAGATTAGTTATGATAAAATACGTTGAGTGAGCAACACTTGTGAGTGCTGTGTTGGCGTCGTTGTTACTTTTAATCGCAAACGTGACGTGGTAGCTATATCGCAACGTCATATAGCGCTTATTGCTCGGCAATACTGACTCCCTTCACAAACATCAACCAGCTAGTTTTATTCAGGCCTCAATGTGCGCTCATGCAGATCCAAGTCGGGTAAAAGTGGGTAGTACGTTAGGGATGCAATTAAACGTGATACAGGCAATTTGGATTAAACTGTTTTGAATCCCAAGCATATGTGGAACCCGCTAAAACCCTCCCAAAGGTAGCGCTATTCGTAAAATCCACTTATTTCTATAAGCAGGTTAGGTAAATGTGTAGAAGGTAACTCGAAAGTGTCTTGCATTAGGAAGTCACTACGTTCAATATAGTTGTAGGTTTAAGTTCAAATTCTTGGAGGAAATTAATATATGGTTGTGTATGCACAAAATGTTGGAAGTTTTCCATTAAAGCAGCGCTGAAGTGTTTAGGTATTACATTATGTCATTTGCGTTGATTTTGAATCTCTCCATGCTCATATTTTTACTTTCCCGCATACATACGTATATACGGCGTAATATATGTAGAATAGATAAAGTTAAGCGCGAAAAAAACGGTGAATTTTCGGCAGAAAAATTCATTGCTGGACCGTCATATCTAAAAAGTGGATAAATACAATTGCTAAATTAAGGGGAAAAAATGTCCTAACACGTAGTGTAGCCAGAATACCTCTTTTGTGCGTCCTTTCTCCCTGGTATTACAAGCAAGCGTGTGGTTGTAGCCTACGCTGGTTGTATGCTGACCCAACCACCATGTATCAACTTCATTACCCCAGTCTTTCCCAGACCTCTCTCGCCCTGATGAATGAATGTGTCTGCCTGCGCGCCAGAGGGAGAAAGCTTCGTAATGTGGTTAGTCTTTTTTCTGCCGAAACATCCCTGTTTTTTGCCTCAGCGTTACTCAACTTCTGATCTAATACGTTAAAATGCAAAAGGGTAATAATGAACATTGCCGTGAAATTTAAAAGCGCGGCAAGCAAATCAATCCGCCATATTGGTTGCGCCTTAATACCTGCGCAATGGCAGCACTTATAGAGGGGACAGTTCACGCCTACCATTGCGTATCCAAAGCCTAAAGAGGTGTTCAAAATAGCCATATGACCTCTAAATGCCAGTTGTGTTACGTTACGGCAAGTTGTGTGTAATATCCTCTTCTTGCGAATTCGTAATCGTATTCCCGTTAGTGAAGTAATATGAAGCTTCTCATGGTGACAAAAGTTTCAATGCTCTCGACCAGAGACGGTCAGGTCGCCTCTACGAACCGGCAAACGTGGCACAAGACATCAATTGATGTCACTGCAGTGTCTCTGATCAGGAGCTCCTAGGATCCGCATCCCAACGGTGGCAGGAGTTTTGACACTGGCTAGACAGCTAGGTCGAATTCAGTGGCTGTTTGGAAGAGAATTCTAGCGGCCGGCTGCTCTGATGGACAGTTTTCCGAGGTTTCTCCGGTCAAAACCAGGCAAATGCCGGACCAGTACCCTAACGAATGGACCACGGACTGCGTGCGATTGTTCCTTCCTCTTCCTTGTCCTATCCTCACCACTTACATACACATACACTTACATGCACTACACTACTACATATTCCGGGAGACCAGACAGAAGAATAGAGCTTTTCCCGGTAGGGGCGGTGCCCTGCTGGTGGGAGATAGCTGGTCGAAGAAAATTCAAGATCTCGCCACGCAACGGGGGAAGATCACCGCTATCTCACAAAATGAGAACATGCATATACTTGTGCATTTACAGCAGTAATTATCTTAGCAGTTGACACGCCCAGAATCACCAATCAATCAATCATTCTACGAAGGAGAAAACTACCCACTACTGCCAAAGTGATGACCTTAAAAAATAGCAAAAGTGACGCGATGACTGCTCGACACTCACTGTTTTACAATTCTTTCCGCACATCGTACGTTTGGTACCTTAAGTCTTACATGTTGTACCTAAATTATATATTCTCTTGCGGCAACAACATTTTCGAACTTAATGTGGATAATTTTATGTCGCAGAGCAGTGTTTTATAACAATTTGACACATCCAATTGCCAGTATTATCTTTCTTTCATCAATTCCAAACAAGGGATATTTCCGAATTTCTTTTCTTGGAAATGTCACCATAATGGAACAGAAGCTCCACCTAACGACAATTTAGAAGTATCCACTATAGTGCTTAGTGGTCAGTTAATTGGTCGGTTACTTGTATGACGATTTCTTCGAAGGTCTGTTATTTTGTCAGTCGGTTGCTTGATTAGTAGCTTGATTTTTACTGGCGCGTCAACTACTTTGGTCATTAGTGGGGAACGTATTTCCATCTAATTGCGTGTTTTTACATGGCCAAGATACCTGCATTCAATAATATTTTTCAGAGTTTACAAGATATTCTGAATGAATTAGAACTACTTTTATTTTTACATATTTTTACATATTTCGGTGAAACTATAAATTTTTACATATTTTACCTATCACTGTATATTTAATCATATTTAGTCGAAACGTATCATATCGATGAGCGTTTGCAATATATGCTCTTTGCTCGATAATCAAGTTAAGTAAGAATAGTAGACGACTTTCTGTGCTTGGAAAACGCTTTTGGGGCATTCCATGAAAATCAGGAACTTTTATGCCTACATCTTTTATTTTTTCTTCCAACTAAAAACCGTATAAAACCTTTCCTGAAACTATAAATTAGTCATAAATGTTTTACTTTTTCACTAGTTTCTAATTTCAAGAGTAGAACACCTACTTTCATGCTAGATTGTTTCGCGGTTTTTCGCATGCTCGAAACGATACTGTTTTCAGAGGTTGTAATTTGCATAACAACCATTGTTGTGTAGGTTCTGTTTTTTCCAGGACAATGGAAAGGAAACAGGACTTCAGGAGATATGAAATAGATAGGAAGAGAATGCAGAGAGCAAACAAAAAGCTTAATACCAAAATAGGTTTTAATGACCAAACAAATTCGCCAAAAACACATTATTCCTGTGAGACAACATTATCCAAAACCGTTCAGAAGATACTTCGGATTCTTCTAAAATCGCCTAGAAAACAAAAAGCTGTAGTAAGAAGTTTAGAGAAACGCATTGGCTTAAAGAAGTGCACAAAGATAAGTCAACCAATCATGAGGAAAATGAAAATATGACAGTTAGCAATTTTTTTCTCGCCCTGACATTACTTATACCTGTCCAGGAATGAAAGATGTAACAGTTTGGAACGAAGGTAAAAGAGAAAAATTGCAAAAACATTATTTGACTATGTTTTTAAAAGAAGCATACTTCATTTTCAAAAGAGAAAATCGCAATTTCAAAATTTTATTCTCTTCATCCAAAACATGTATTGTTACCAAAAGACACTCCAGCTGACCAATGAGGTCAGCTGGAGTGTCTTCACGAAAATTTCAAACTGAAATTTACTTAACTTTCTCCTAAAGCTACGTACTCAAATGATTTTTGGGAAAATGTACTCTGTGACAGTAAGCTAGACTTGTTATAAGAAGAACATTTGTGTTCCAATGGGAAACCTTATGCCTTGTCCCACTCAACCAGAGCAAATTGTGATTTGGAAAGTATGAAAAAAAAAGCGGTGATGGTAGGTTACAACTTTCTTTTCAAGAGTCCAGTTTAGGAGAACTACATGAACTAGACAGCTGATCTACCTGATGTGATGAAACAGGTTAACACAAAACGTATGCGGCAAAAGGAATTTCAGTTGTGAATACCAGAATGAAATCCAGCGTGCTCTTTGGTTACGCAAAAGTGTACTTTTGTTTACTGCGGCAGTCTTCTACAAAGAGAAGTGCAAAACCTACGTAATTTGTTCTGTCAATATAAGAACAGTGTTCATGTTCATCAACTTTTTGTATGAGGAAATCATTCGGGCAAGTGATGATCAGCCAGAGTCAGAAATAATATGGATCGATGGGCCATCATAAGAATTTAAAAATAAATTTACAGTGAAGGTGCCTTGCATATTTTTTGAAAAATATAAAAGAAAATTTTCTTGGAAGTATTTTGCAACTGCCCATGGTAAAGTGTCGTCGATGGAATTGGAAGCAATGTAAAGTGTCGAGTGAGAGAAAATAATGGTTCAAGAAAAAAGATGCAACGTTCAATTAGCAAAAGATGCTGAAATTGCTTCTGAAGTTGTTAGCGCTACCCGACTTATTTATGTAGCGACCGTGATTGCTCCAGAATAGCCATGGAAAAATATAGTAGAAGTTTCTGGCATAAAAAATTTAATGTTCTCACTGGTGAAAAGAATGTAATCGCATGTAAGAAAAATGCACTATCTACAAAAAAGCATGCTATCAATAAATATTTGCAATCATATAGTTATAATGTTTTCATGAGTCTCGTATTGTGTCCATTTATATCCTCGTATTGTTACCACATTTGCCATTCAGCAAATTGGTAACATTTGCTGAAATTATAGTTTTTATAGTTATTTGATTGAATTATTCGGCAAGCGGATAGTAAATGTCCCGCACGTGACCCTTAGTGTCCCGCACGTGACCACTATAAAAAAAAACCTACAAGCCCGGGAACTGATGTTTTCGGAGTTGTATTGACCTGAAACTATAGATTTATGTACGAGGATTTTAGGAAAAAATAATACACGCTTGCTGCACCCGCAGATGGGCTGGTAATCTTATCTGAATAGAAGTCTTTGTTAATGAGGTAATATTAACCTGTCCCGCACGTGACCATATATTTTTTTGCTTTTACTCAAAAAATTAGAAAGATATAACAACTTTCTATATGTCAAAAAATAAGTCATAGTTTGCTCTTTGTTTCACCCGTTATTCAGAAAAATATAACTATTTACTTAATTTTTATGCCTTAACAACTAAATAGAAAATGCGTACAAATGTCCCACACGTGACCGTGGAATGCTCCTTTTATAGAGGAATTAAAAAAAATATATAAATTTTTATTTTACATATTTTCTATTCGTACATGTTTTGGAAAAAATAAGGACATATTTTGCATTTTTGCAATATTTTGTATATTTTGCATTTTTTATTACAATAAATTCCGTTCGCTGGTCATTAGCCTCGTAAGTGTAATGCACGCCACATGCCGGGGGTGGCGGTGTTCCTGCCCTGCCAGATCTAGTAGTTCGGGGCGCTTGCGGTTATTCTCCTCCAGAAACCTCACCCAGCAACGCATCAACCCAGCCGAACTTTCTCTGAGCTTCCAAACGGTCTCTCGACACGTGGAAGTGTAGTACATGGAAGTATTTGTGGAATGGCAGAGGAAGGGAAGACGATGACGAAGGAAAGATTGCTCTTGGTCCATGGCTGTTTGTTAGGGTACTGCATTCGTCTGCTAATAGTTGAAGAAACCACGAAGTTAATTCCCCACCAGCCAGCAGACGAATTCAACCTGTATATCGAGCTAGTGTCGAAAATCCCGCCACCGTTCGGACTCAAACTCTAGGATCTCGTGGGCATTGGCAATGCTGTGACATCAGTTGATTTCACACTAAGCCAGCAGAATGAGCGGCAAAACTACCGATCACAGCAGCCGGCTTTCTAGCCTGCTGCTACAATTCTCGTCCAGACGTTGGCTAAATTCGACCTTGTAGTTAGTCATCGGCTGCCATCAAGATTAGAATCCAAGCATTTATTGCTCAGAAACTTTAGCCTGAGCCTCCGGAACATATTAAATAAATAATAAATGAATAAATCTGTAAACAAATAAAAGAATTTGTGTCGCACATTGACGCAAACGCTACTCGACCATTTCGCTGAAATTTTCACACTTTATTCTCATTAGTAATTGTAGTGTTTACAGAGAGGTTTGAATTAAATAGAACTTGTTTTTTTATATATATATATATATATAACACATTTATTTATCTAGAAGAAGTACATCGTTCAGTGTATAATCACTTTACAAATGTTTTGCTTTGGCTTATACTAGTTAAAATATCTAAGCTAACTTATCCTAAACATTGAAGAGGATACTCTAGGGGAGAACCTCGAGGTTAATTGTCTTGGTTGGCTAAGATTTTTAGAAAGGCCTCAAATGGGAATCTATTTTTATTCGAGTGTAAGAGGGATTTTTTGCTAATTTGAAGTGGGATGCTGCTGGTATGTCTGCTAGGTTTTGGTAGAAATTGTGCGATATATGGGCTATTTGGTTTATTATTGTATTCATGTTTAGTTCGGAATGAAGTTGTTTATTACTTATAAACCAGGGGGCATTTGTAATTAATCTGATGAATTTGTTTTGAACTATTTGGAATTTATTCACATGTGTGGGGGCTGCATTTGTCCATACTGGGCATGCGTAGAGCATTAGTGGTCTTATCATAGTTTTATATAATATTGTAGAGTTTGTCAATGAGAGGGATTTGTGTTTGTTGATTAGTGGTCGGAGTTGGAATAATTTATTTCTTGCATGTTTAACTTTGATGTCAATATGGGATTTCCATGTTAATTTTGTGTCGAGGTAAAGTCCTAAATATTTTATGGGTTGTGAAGGTGGAGTCCAGGTGATAGGGGAGTTGTTTATTACTAACGGAGGGGGGAATGTAAATTTTCTGAATGAGAAGATTTTTGCTGTTGTTTTGTCAGGATTAAGTTGAATTTTCCAGATGTTTGCCCAGGTTTCAATTTTATTTAAGTGGTTTTGGATTTCTGATCGAAGGTTATTTAATGAGTATCCTGAGGCAAATAGGGCTGTATCGTCTGCAAATTGAGCAATGTTGGAATCTGTTGATGAAGGAATGTCTGAGATGTATATGTTGAATAATGTCGGTGATAATGGGGAGCCTTGTGGGACGCCTGCTTTGATAATATGGGGAGTGGAGTGGTGATTGTTGACTATTACTGAGAATGTACGGTCTGTAAGGAAACTTCTGATGACATGAATTATATAAGTTGGGGTTCCAGCTTTTATTAGTTTGTAGATAAGGGCCGGGTGCCAGATTCTGTCAAAAGCTTGCGTGATGTCCAGGAATGTGGATATTGTATGTTGCTTTTTCTGAAATGCAGTATGGATGTGTTCTGTTATTCTAAGTAGTTGGTGGGCAGTTGAGTGGTGAGCAATGAATCCGAATTGATGTTTGGGAATTATGTTTATGTTTTGAAGATGCTGGTTTAATCTGGCAAGGATTAGTTTTTCGAATATTTTGGCAATAACGGGGAGTAGACTGATGGGCCGGTAACTGTCAACTTTGGAGTGATTTTTGTTTGGTTTCGGAATAGGGTGGATTATTGAATGTTTCCAAGTTTGGGGGAAGTATCCAGTTCTTAAAATTGAATTATAAATATTGTTTAGGAAGGCTAAGGCTGACGGTGGGAGATTCTTTAAGATTATTGAACTGATTTTGTCGTGCCCGGGGGCTTTCTTATTTGGTAGTTTCTGAATAAGTGTTTTTATTTCGCGGGGGGAGATGTATTTTATTCTGTGGGGTATGTTAAAGATGGGGGAAGAGGCTATTTGAAGGATTTCGGGGTGTTTGGTGTGAAAAGGAGAATTATTAGGCGTAAAAGTATTTTGGAAATGCTTTGCTAAGGCTTCTGCTTTGGCGCTAGGAGAGTGTATTTTTCCTGTGTTAGTTGATAGAGGTGGAATTGAATTGGTTTTGTTCAGTATTTTTTTAGTAAATTGCCATAGAGAGTTATTTCTTACGTTTAGAGATTGTAATAGGGTAGTGTATTGATGCTGTCTGTAAGTGTACAAAACCCGTTTGCAAATGTTATTTAAGTGATTGTATTCTTTTTTGATAGACGGTATTCTTAATGAGTTCCAGAGTCTTCTGGTTTTATTTTTTAATTTAATTAGTTGGATTATTTGAGTAGGTAGAGGTTTTCTTACTTTAGTATTAGGGTCCAGAATTTTGTTTTTTTGTAATTTGTTTATTTCTTTAATTATTGTATTGTTGAATGTTGATATTGCGTCGTCAATGTCTGTTGGAGATTTTAATGTTTTAAACGGAGGGATTGAGATGTTTATATTTCTGTTAAATGATTTCCAATTTATATTAAGTGTGTTTAGAGATAGCGAGGAGAGAGGATTTGGAGGGGGAACTGGCAGTCGGGTAGAGATAATGACTGGGATGTGATCAGAGTCCAATTCATGGTACGTAAGTGAATTTAGTTGGGAACTGAAATTTGTGAGTGCTATGTCGAGGATGTCTGGATTTTTTTGTGAATCAAAGGGATAGTGGGTAGGATCTGGGGGGGCAATAATATAGAAGGGTATTTGTGATTGTAATTTATGTAGGAAGTTGCCTGCCGAGTTGGAGACTCGGCATCCCCATGAGTGATGTTTAGCATTGAGGTCTCCTATGATGATTGTTGGAGTGGGTAATTGCAACAATGTGGATATGTTGATATTGTTTATTTTAATTTTGGGAGGTTTGTATGCTGTTATTACGTTGAGGTCAATCTTATTATTTAATGGAATTTTAATTGCTATTGTTTCGAGGTCGGGGGTGGGCGGTGGGATGAACTGATAATGTGGGACGTTTTGTTTGATTAATATTAGGACACCTCCTCCTTGATCATTTTCTCTGTCAGATCTATATGTATTGAAACCTGGAATTGAAAAGTTCATTGAACTATTGAGGCGAGTTTCTGTTATGCAAGCTATATCTACTGATTTTTGTTGGATGAAATGATTTAGTTCGGTTTTTTTATTTGAGATACTGTTTGAGTTCCAATTGAGGATGATAAAGTTTTTAAGGGGAAGATTGGCCATAATTGTTACTTAAATACGATGTTATTGAGTTCTGTATGCTTTGTATTATTGTTGGAATTATTGAGGATATGATACTTGATATGTAGTTAGTTATTGAGTGAATTATATTCTGTAGAGTTGGAGTGAAAGTATTGTTGTTTGTGGAGTGATTGTTGTTAGTTGGATTAAATGTTTGGTTTGTGGTAGTGTTAGAACGGGGTGGCTGGGTTTGGTTGTTATGGTTTAATTGAGTGAAATGTGGGATTTCTCTTACTTGTGGAAGTGAAGGAAAGTTTGATACATTAAATGAAGGTGATGGAGTAGGTAAAGAATTTTCTATGATTCTCTGAGATATAATACTTTGCCTTTTGTCTATTAATTTTTGATAATAAGGACATTCATTAGATCGAAGGTCTCCCCTATGGGCTCCATTACAGAGTTTACATTTTAGATTATTATTTTTAGTGGGGCATTGCGCAGTGAAGTGGTCTTTGGCACAAAACGCGCACGAAATGTTGTAATTACAATGATTACGTGTATGACCGAAGTCTAAGCATCTTAAGCATTGAATTGGACCTTTTGCTTTCTTTCTTTTTTCTGGTTTAACTATTGAATTGCACACGTTATTGATTTGGAGGACGGATTCTATTTTGTCTTTACCACTGAACTCCACTGCTACCACTGGAATTGGGACATTGTCTTTCATTAGTCTAGTTATTTTGATGACTGACTGATATTGGGATTTTATGTCTGTTAAAATTTCTTCTTCTGTAATTGATGGATGGATATTTTTTATCACTATTGAAAATTTTTTACAAGAGGGGTCACTATAAGTATGAAATTGTTTGTTAGTTTCAATAAAATGTTTTACAGCACTGCGGAAATCTTGTGTGGTCCGGAATTGAATTTTAATTTTGTTGGTCTTGAATTCTGTTGTGAAATTATTAGATATTTTATTTTTAATTTCGCAAATAAGTTCGGCATGATTGCTTGTGGCGGTGACAAAAATTGGCGGAATTTTCTTTGGATCAGATGATTCTTCAGGCAATTGTTCATTAAGAAAGCCAAATCTATTGGAAATTTTTACGTTGTAGAGATTCTGGAGGTCTGAGTTATTATTATGATGGATGTTACCTTGCGTTGCCGCGCGTTTGCTGTCACCTTCTTCGCAGTTCTCTATCGGTCTTTTACCGGCTAGAGTCCCAGCGGGCGCCTGGTTGGAGGTTGACGGGATGCCAGATGATAAAGCAGAGGGGCTGGTGTCCATCGGTGATGTGGTAGGGGGCGTTTGATACGCACCCATTTGGAAGTTGCTGGATTGATCTGCCGAGTGAGATTCCATATTGCTGGTTGGCAAAGGTGTTGCTTCACCGTTTAATGTGATTAGGGCCGCACTAATTAACTCCCGTGTGATGACATTGTTTTCGTTGCTCATGAATGAGAGTTACAAACGATTGATGAACGCACTGCACTCACTAGTTTTGAATAACTTCGATGCACTGAATGAGTAGCACTTTGGATAGTTTAAACACAATTAATACTTGACTGGACGGACGAAACACTAGACAAATACTGAAGTCCGACCGAGACTGGTCTGGCCTTACTCGGCGCGGAGCGATAGTAGCTGCTGATGAAATAGAACTTGTGGAGTCATTGATGATTCATTCGTTTATGACTATGCAAGCCTCCTGGACAATAGGCAACCCGCCGCACAGTCAGGGAGCGCGTCTTCACAGCGTACACTTATTCTGCCCCAGTGATTGTGAAATATCGTCCGGAATTATTATTTGAATCTCAGACAAGTAAATCAAATGTCTCCAAGATAGTGTCGTAGCGAACGTTTGCCCAAATTTGAGGTAAAACGTTTTAACAATAAGATAATTGACAACTAGAACATTCAACAATTTCATACTTGTAAGACAGTCATCTATTAGAATCCTCACACAGCGCAGCGTAAAACGTGATTGACAATCACGTGACCAGTACCGTGTGATGTGTAATATATTGCAATAGCGAAGCATTGGGTGATATGAATACAAATGAGCTACTACTTCTTTCTCGAGTGTTCAAAGTAATTGCTTCAAACAGTATGAATAAAATACCTGATTAATTGCTATTATTTTGAGCAATTTCTCCATTGGTTAGTAGCTGCTCGGCCGAGGGGCAATTGCTAACTTTTCGTATGAATAAAATCGAGAATTTGCTTCCAATGCGAAACATTGACTTGAATTTTGGAGCAACCTCTGTAGGTGACTCAGATCGTATTGAATGGATACAAGAGAGGTTATACACGTTGTCAGCTAGTTGTGAGGTTTTAGGTAGTGACTGAATGAATAATGGAAGATTTCCTACGACTTCGCCAACAATGTACGTCAACTGTTCCACTTAATCGAACGCGGCGTCCACCATTAGGAAGAAGCACGCTTCGTCATGAAGACAAAACCACGCGCGACTCACCATGCGCGATGTGCAGTAACGTAGACAAACAAAGACGAAAATCGACCAATCGCAACAGATCAGTTAGTGAGCAATTACTCAGAGAAAAAAGTAAATGCTCCGAGTTTCACGAAACTTTTTGTTCATATGAAAAGAAGCCATTGCTTGCGAGAAGTAGTAGTTCGTTCTTGCACTCGTGAGCAATTGCTCTAGCGTATTTACTCATTTTTATTTAAATCACCCATTGCCGAATTTACTGAATGCAAAAAATCCTCAAGCCTAAATAACGTCTCTGAGCTAAATTCAAAATCACCTATTTCGTCGCCTAAGTAATTCCTTCTATCTCCGAGGAAAAGGAAAGTAGAGGAATTTGCGAGGTCAGACGGAAGAGCAGGCTTCATGGCCTGAGTCTCGCCACGTAAAATAAGGCAATTTAATTCAACTAGTAAAGCTACTAGTAAAGCAAAAAACAGCAAGTGCAGCATGGCGAGGCCAGCGCGGCGCGGCAGCGTCTCACGGCGTCGTCCTCCCCGTCCCTGCCGTGGGAGGGCGAGGGCGAGGGCGAGGGCGAGGACGTCGCGAGGTGCGCGGGCGCGGCCGGCCAATGGCAGCGGCGGCACGCCACGGCAGACGCCAGCGCCAGCGGCCGCCGCCGCCGCCGCCTCGCCCGCCAGTCCTGTTCCGGCGCAGGACCTGTGGCCGCCGTGCACCTCCGCCTCGCCGACCCACGTGCTCGCCCGCCACGCACACGCGCGCCCTTCATATGTGCTCCTCACGTGCCAACACGTGTGCCGCGACGCGACGCGCCCCCACCCGCCCCGACTCAACGCGACCCGGGCAACTGCCTGGCGAGGGGAAAGGACCGCAGCCTCGCGCCATTGGTACGTACGAAAACTCGCTGTTTTTTATTTTTGTGACTTCAAACGCGTTTCTGTTACATTCTTGTGGCATCAGTCGTGTATTGTGTTGAATTTTTGCGCTATCAGTCGTTTTGTGATGCATTGTTGCGGTATCAGACATGTTGTGTGATGCATTGTTACGGTATCAGTTGTGATTTGGGATGCATTGTTGCGGTGTCAGTCGTGTTTTATCTTGTATTCTTGCGGCATTAGTCATGTTTTGTGTTGTATTGTTCCGACGACCGTTGTTGCTGCAGCATACGTTGTGTTGCATTATTGCAGCATACATCGAGTCGCATTGTTCCGGTATCCATCGTATTGCATTGTTGCGGCATAATTCAGATTACATTGTTGCGATATACATTGTGTTGCGTTCTTGTGATACATACTATTACATTCTTGTTACATTCTCTATTACGACGTGACATTGTTGCGGCTACTACTAGCTAATCGTACATTTCGAAATTGAACTCGTAAATTGTATCTTTGATTGCAAAGAAAACAGAGTTATTAACTTTACATGGAGACCATGTCACATGTAAAGTTCCTTACAGTTGTACAATTGCATTTTCCTTTTATTGTGTCACTAGTTATTCCTGTAGTATGTCGCATTGTTGCCGAGATATGGTTTCCAAAGATAAATTATTACGTATCCGTAAACTTCAGCAGACAAGTTAATGAATGAAAGGAGTGCAAGTCTAAAATGTTTGTCGTCTAGTAAATATATGTGCAATGATTTTCAATCATACTGAAAATCTATATGATGTACTGTGGGGAGAATAACAGTTTCGGTACATTTTCTTGTACTCAGGGTTCCCTACTCTAACTCATATACGAGTACCATACTAAGTTGAATAATGATATATGCGGTGCAGTAGTAATAATGAGATTTTGACAACCATTGCTTATTCCTTCGTACGAACTTATGTTCCTTACTTCTGTGTGGTGTGTGCGTGGTAATGTCTCGCTATAATTTTGTTATCACGAAATTCTGTAGAGTTTTTACGGCGTTCTGATGTTCGACTATTAATCATTTTAAAAAGAAAAATGCATGAATCTTATGTTGGAGAATGATGTAGTAGCAGAACATCGTGATTGACTCATTAGTTACTCCTGCGGTGTTGTTTTCTAATTCAGAATTTCTTCAACAAATGGTATCCCAGCTTTATGATTGATTATAATAACGTCGTGATATCCGATATCCGTATATCCGTGATACGATATCCGTAGGCAAGATTTCTGTCATGGTAATGAATAATGACATATTCACATGAATAACTCTTTATTGTGCAGAGTACAAGGCTGTGTAAAATTGCTCTTGGTGATGTTTAGTTAGAAAAGTGGCTGCAGTTGGTTTCAGAAAATTGTATTGATGGCGTATCTTCCGGCCTTGTTTGCAAGGACGATAACGTATCGCTACTACTAGCTTACTACGTAATCGTTTTACATTATTGCAGCGATGAGTGCAGTATGTTTATTCCTACGTTTAATGACTCGTTCATGATTGACGGGGTTGATTGAGTACAGGTTTCCAGTAAAGACAGTCAATCAATACTTTTGATAACTGCTGATTCCGACAATCGAGTTGTATTTACAAAATCGTTACCATGGTTTTGCATGGTTATCATAAAACATTGGCACGGTGTCCTTCCCGTCTTGTCTATTTGTACACGCTATTTGATTGTCACGATTTACATGTTAATTCAATGTGAAGGCAATGTAGCTTTACACGATAATGGACTAATGGATATTGCTGGATCGGTCTGTGTAACAGGGATAAGCGTTAATGACGTGTTTGAATACTGTATATGGTTAGTAATAATTCGTCGTATTTCACAATCACTGCTTATCATTATGTTCGAATCGCCTTCACCAGAAATGAAATTAAATATTGCTTCATTCTATTGCTACACTCCATCTATATAATACTTTGGCGACATCTCACTTTCGCATCGTTTACCATGAAATTTTGCCTCATTGTCACAGCGATGTGACTGTGAATGATAGCATAGGAAAATGGCAGCAAGTCCTGATTGACGAAAATGAACAAGTTATTCTGTATAACTACGAACAAAGACGCACTTGTTAGTCTTGCCTCACATTTCTTAGCCATGGAAATGTGAAGAATATTAGACATGTGGAAATGTGCTGGAAAGATTTCTAAGTGCAATGTTCATAAATTCTTTGAAGAATATTTGACATTCAGGAGGAAAGTGCAAACACGAATATTTTTCCATTGTCCACGTCTGTAGACGCTCTGACGATCAAAATCTTGATTTTCATTATTTGTTCTTTTTTATTTTAATGAAACACAGATTTGTAACAAATTCTGATCATTATACCAAATAAGTTTTTGTTTTTTTATAGAATGAAACATTCAGGAGTCCCTTACGATTTGTAAAACTCAATCCACAGATTTGTAACTAGGGACTTGCGGTGGCGCAATTCTGGCCTCAGATTCTGATTTAACGCGTCTGTATTGTAATATACAAAATATTAAAAGAAAACAAACATCGCGCTTTAATCTGGACGGTGCGAAGCGGTTACTAGGTAACGAATGTTTGTTTACGTGCAGGAGGGGGCGTTGAACTAGAGTTTGGTTTGCTGATAGAGACATTATGGTGGTAGCTGCACGAAGGTGGTCTGATTAATTTAAGTGGAACATCGTCGTGTTATATGTAATAGGGAGAATAGAATTTGGAACCGTAGTGGAACAATTCTTGCAAGGAGTAAATTAAAACATCAAGAGAAGCAGATGACTTCGGCGACGACCGGCGCGAAGAGGGATTTTCGGCGCGGAAGTCAAGGGTGATATGAACTGCGGGGCCTCATTTCACAACGCCTAGACAATTCGGTATCGTTCTTAACTAGATGCATGCAATCAATAGAATTTATATTGTTAAACAATATTCAAATCATTCAATAAATGAAATTATTGTTGTGCCAAATTATACGCAGTTCCTTGTAATAAAAATAATTTCAGGCTTCTCTGTACAGAGGGCAACCCGGTGACAACCAGCCTGCAGGTAAGCGTGGTGTCATCGTAGAGAACCAAAAAATTGAGCTAGCAAAATTAAAAAGTAAATCATTATTTTATTACAATATACATAGGGAAACATGTGTAAACTCTTTGGGCCTGACAACTTTTTTTGTATGCCTGTGTAATTTTCAGTTCAGTTAAGGCTTTTCAAAATATAATTTTCATTTTTGTATCAGAGATTCAGATAATTATCCGATATTCAGAAAATATTGATTGAATCTATATAAAGTATAAAGGTGCAGAAACATCATTTTCTTTTTGGGAGTTTTATAAATTTTTAAACACAACGTATGTTTGTATAGCAAGCAAAATACACAAATGTTTCCAATAATTAGCATTATTTATTATAAAAAGTAAACACAATACAAAACTTGCAAATTATTCTGACACTTTTTTAATATTATAACAAGGGAAATGCCTATAAACTGGGCTACTTCATCAAATAAAGTCATTAAAACTACTGGTATTTGGAAGAACTTTGTATTTGTCAAAGAACATCTGAATCCTCGATTCAGCTTCCAGCACCTCACTGATAGGATATAAAACAAATCACAACACGACTAACAACTAACAACCAGAATTCGAAAACCCTATCATCTGTGAGATATTTATTTAGAAAATTAATGTATAAAGTTTTAAAGAAATTATAGAATATACCGAATGCTTTGTAGGAATTATGAAAAAAGAGTGCAATAGAAAACAATATTTTAAAAAAATACAAAAAAGGATACTTGCTGAAAGCGTACTTACTCCTAAAAGAATATATGATACCAGTCTTATCCAGAAAAAATATTCATTCCAATACTCAGAAGATTTTATCATTCCATGATTGCAGATTCGTTCACTTCTTTCCCTTTTAAACGCCAGCGACGATGCGGCTGAGATTTAGGAACAGGAAGGAGAATTATTATTTCTTATGCAAGCTTTCGTAGACCCCACAAGCTATTTTGTAAGTTCATGTAAACGATTCTGACTTAATGATTCGTGAAAGGTGATATTTTGAAACTTTGAAACGTTGCGTAAGTCGCGTGTTCAGCTTGCAAACTCTTGGCAGCAACGCACTTTTGTATTTCTATATTTTACTCACACTAGTTTTAATCGGGCAACAGGCGTGACACCTGTCCCGAGACCTTGTAAAGAACAACGTTTCTTTTTTTAAATTATGCTTTATTTAAAAGGTCGCATGAACTACTAGGTCATTAGCGACCACATTCAAAATACAGTATATTCAATGTACATGAGAGCATACAACAAAATTTAAGATTAAAGCACAAATACATAATTTGTCAATATAAGTGTAAATTTACATGACGGCAATTTACAATCACATTCAACAGCAACAGAATATAAACCGAGAAAAAAAATCATCAAAATACATGTTGGGCATTACTAATACATTATTTGATATAACATTGTGATATTGGTGTTTAACAGATTTTTGGTTTCTTACAGTTTATTGATAAGGTCAATTTCCTTTAAAAATTTAAAGACATTTTGAATGTGGTATTTGTTGTTAAGGATTTCAGGGAGAGTGAGAGGTATTGCATATTTTTTACGGATATCTGTGTAAATGGAACAGAACAATAATATGTGTGGTATAGAAAGGGCAGATTGACATTGGTCACAATTTTTTTGCATTTCTTTTGTTAGTAGATGCTGATGGGTAAGTTTGGAATGGCCAATTCTTAAACGGGTGAGCACAGTTTGATATTTTCTCTCGTGAAGGTAAGGGAGTTGGTCATCGAAGGTACTTTTCCTGATCTGATGTAGTGAGTTTGGTGATCTTGTCCATTCAGTATTCCAAAGATCCTTGTTTCTTTGATGAAGTTCTTTTTTTATGTCATTGTGGGAAACTGGGTGCTCTTCCAAAGGTGAATTAATAGAGTCTTTTGTTGCTTCATCAACTAATACATTACCGGCAATACCTCGGTGCGATGGTATCCAAATGAAAATTATTATTAAACGTTTCTTTACTTCTACATCAATTGTAATTAACCGAAGGTATTGTGGTAAGCTCCCTCAACCCTTAACTGGTGACGTGCGATCTCTGAGACCGGTGAGGAAAAATAAACCCGTAGCCCTCCTTTCTGGTACGTTGCAATAAGTTTTTTTACAGTACCTTTCTATATGTTTCTAAACTACACTCACACGCGGGGCAGCGGATCCAGTGACAATTGAAGAGCCAGTTGAAGTTTCGGAGCGGTCTCGCAACCTCACATCACCAATAGTGGGACTTTTCTTCCCAAAGAGAATGTGCATTGCAATTTTTTATTAATGATAATTTTCGTGCAACAATGCATTATCGTATTTAAATGAATGTTTTTAATGTAGTGAATAATATTTCAAACCATTCTACGAGTTATTCAGATAATTAATAGTGAAGAAACAGTATGGAACAAATTATAGTCAGAAATTTACTCGGTGAGTAATAAATAATTATATTATTTTCATTTTACACATTAACAACAAATCATTTTATTGTTTGTTATAGCATTGTTCACGTGAAAAACAATTGTCAAGTCAACAAGAAAGGAACACCGAAAATAATCTGCCTAAAACTTTTGGGGTCTCACAGTCCGCACGTCACCGTTAAGAGAAGTTTGAAGACACATCACCAGTTAACGGTTAATATGTTGTCGCACAACACTGTCAACTGTGGAACTCATTTTAGTACGTTTTCAGAAGGTAAGATAACAGAATAAAACATCACCTTACTTTGTCTCTGAAAGGAATTAGTCTTAGAATTGACTAGTCCACTCTGTTTAGACTCCTCACATCTCACAAGAAATTCCATTTTACAACTTTATCTGAGACCAGGGGACGATTGTCAAACTGTTTTCCTTACGCAATTTGTTAAATGATTGTAGCCGACAAATGGTCTGCCAGAATTAATTTAATCTAGCAACATATTTGATGTTTCACCTCAATTTTTTACTATAGTGTTTAGAGATTTTATTGAACATTTATTGTAGTCCTCTATTAAGTTTTGAAGCAATTTGACACGGTGTCGAATAACTTTCGATCTTGAAGACCCCTAAAATCTTAATCATAACATTACAACACTCTGATAGAGTTTCTTCTTCTTCTCCTTTTTCTGCTGCTGCTGCTGTGACAGCCTCTGGAGGACCATGATTTGAGTCTTTCTTTTCCTTCCCTGAACATGTTCATCGCCTCTTCTCTCTATTTCTTTCTCTGAATTATTTATTACTCTTATTCCTTATCTCACCCACTAGTTCTACTCTATTCCGTTGCTACACCGTCAGTCTTAGTGTTTTAACTGATGAATACTTGCCCAATGCTCCTCCCCTTCCACCTTAATTCTCATATGACACAACAGGGTTTAATTTTAGGAGAATTTCTTCACTAAAATAAGCTCACTATTAAGTATTCATAACTAGATAACAAAATATCTCTTAACAGTTTTTTCTCTTAAATGCACTGTTCTAGCCTTTTTACGCATTTTTAATTGAGGGACATTCTGTACTACAACTTTGCTTGCTAACCTAGTTGCTACAACTAGGCTAGACTTCCCGCCGAGCACCGATGCACGTCATGTCATTCAAGCACTTGCCAACCGACAGGGTCTCCGGGCAGTGCGGATACAAGGTGACGTGGTTCTGACTCACTTCAATCACAACTATCAATGGTACAAAGCAATAATGTTGCGACCAATTTCCTAAATTTGGTACTATGCCACACAATCTACAGACATGTGTGCGCACGAGCGTGTTCAAAAAATGTTAAATCAACTGAAGATATTGCCTCAGATTTTGCAGTCATACTTGTGCGACTCAGATCTGAGAAAAAAACCTAAGGGTTTGAGTGATCATAAAATGTCCAATTTTTTTATTAACCAAAAAATGTGCGTACATTTTTTTATTAATCGAAAAATGTGCATAAAATGAGGCACGTTGTTTCAATTGATTGATTAACTAGTGATTCCAGCCCCATCTACTCCTGAGGTATATTAGTTTCATAAGTGATATGCATATTTTCGTTGTGAGAGGTGGCGGTGATCTGTTCCCGCTGGATGGCGAGATCCGGCGCCAATCTGCGTCCAATTGCGGGGTTTCCCACAACCAGGTATCTCCCACCGTTGGGGCGCCGCGGCAGCCATGCCAAGCTCTAAACTCCCGCCAAGTGTGGTTGTGTAGTGTATGTGAGTGTAACTGTAAGTAAGGAATGAGGACAAGACAAAGAAGAGGAAGGAAAGATCGCGTGCGGTCCGTGGCCCATATGTTAGGATACTTCTCCTGCATTCACCTGGTGTTGATCGGAGAAATCACGGAAAACTACCGCTCAAAGCAGTCTGCTGCTAGAATTCTCCTCCAGACAACTGAATTCTCCTCCAGACAGCAACTGAATTTGACCTAGCTGACAAGCTAGTGTCGAAAATCCTGCCCCCATCGGGACTCGAGCCCAGTATCTCCCGGACAGAGGCACTGCAGTGACATCAGTTGATTCCCTGAACCATTTTTATTGATGCACGCCGTTTCAGGCAAAGTTGTCGAACTTTATCCTTTTTGTAACTTGTTTGTTTTAAGGAGCGGAGGTCGGGAGGACAAGATAGGAAGGTCGAGCCGTGTAAATTAAATTATTTTCTTCATATACAAGTTGTCCGGGGAGGAAACATCGAAACTTTCAAGATAAGCTCTTAAGACAATTCTAAGCACATTTTGTCTAATAAACTACGTGGATATTCCCAATGGTTGGGCCGCAATGAGCATTCGAAAGTTGGTTTTGAAAAATGATTCCTAAGCAAATATTTGCATTATGGAAGCATAGAAACACTCCAGAAACATGTAAATTGTTTATTATGTACAAAAGAAATGAAGATATTTGCTCAGACAGAAAAATTAAGCGAGAAATAAAAAAATCAGTCGAATTGTATAAATTGGGTACTTTTTTATTCTCGCTTAATTTTTCATTCTGAACAAATATATTCATTTATTTTGTAAATAATAAACAGCTTATATGTTTCTGGAGTATTTCTATGCTTCCATAATGCAAATTTTTGCCTAGAAATCAATTTTTCAAACCAACTTTTGAGTGCTTATTGGGGCTAAACCATTCGGAATATCCACGTAGTTTAGTAGACAAAATATGCTTAGAATTGGTTTAAGAGCTTATTTTCGAAGTTTCGAATTTCCTCCCCGGACACCTTGTATATTAAATCTGTAAAGAGAACGATTTTGATGTCCTATTGACTCCCAGTTAACGGTTTTAAACACGGGAGACGGGAAAAATACACACACGTACAATGACAGTACTTATTTGATACCCATTTATAAGTTCATTAGACAATACCAAATCACGAATTGACTTAAAAGTAGATTTTCCACTATGAGACCATTTTCATTGAAGTTGTTACAGGCAATAATTTATAATACAGTGACAATAATACCTTGTAAATTATAATACAGAGTTACTGAAAAAAGTTTATAATATCACAGTACTATTCATCCAATGATGACATATTTGTTCACTTTCTAATAATATGCTGGAAACTCATTATGTTACACTAAGTAAAAAAGAGCGAATAAAAGTTTCCTAACATGACACTTGCCTGGTACAAAGTAAGAAGGACTCATATTCACAGTACTGTGAAGCGATCGATAAACAGTTTATCGTTGGAATTCGTCGGAGTAGTTTTTACAAGAGCATTATTTACATTTACTAGGAGAAACGTTACAAGATATTGTCATTTGCGCTACTAACTTATATACTCATATCTACATATTTAACATTTGACATTTCAATGTAGAAACTTGAAAGAAAGGAAATAAAGTCGACTATCCATCATACTCTACATGTCACAACAAAAGAACTATTTAAAGGTTGCACGCTTATCTTTTTGTTTGAATTTATAAAATCGGTTGGTGTGGGAGTATGAGAAATTCAATTATGTAATTTCATGATGGCTCGGCTAGAGAGTGAACAATGATCATAGTTATGTTTTAAATAGTTTAGCATGGGTTGAAGTTTTTGATTTCCTGGGAATTCAGAGTAAGTCTAGTGAGAGAATGTTAAATACTGCAAGCTTGATTCGACAAGAAAACTTTTATTTTGAAGAATGAATCAATTGTTCGTCATATGATGGCACGTATATATTTTGCTTTATGTGATGTAATAATGACATAATAACAGCAATACAAAAAATACCAATTGTTTTAAAACAGTAGTACACGCGTGCGTGTTTTAAACGTTATATATGTTGTAAACTCATTCGCATAAATTTCAGCTTATTGAGCCGCTCTTACGTATTTGAAACTCTTAAACGGCGAGATTGATTGGAGGACAGATTGACCTGGAGAGATTTCATTAAGACAAATATGCAGGAAAATTTATAGCCTTCATCGTTCTGACAGATAGGAACTGTGATAGTCCTTGCATATTTGCACGCTTCGCAAGACTAATTTCACTGACAAAGCACTGCATACAGGGGCCATGTAATACCCCGGGAATATGACATGTCCTAAACTTCTATCAGTCCATTATGAAATTGTAAACAGTTCCAGTAGAACAGTAGCGCAAACTCCACAATATTAAGTTGAACGTTTCACAAATAGCAGCAACATGCATTGCTGGTGCTACCATTTCATATTGCATATCAATTCGTTAACTGACTGCCTGGAATATGCAGACTTTGTGTTAACGCAGAATCAATAAGGATCGACGTAAGATGGCATTACTTCATAAAATCATCACTACACTGATTGTACACAGAGATGGTAAAGTTGCTACCTAGAAATTAACAACTGCAACTTTTTATTATTATTTTTATTAGTTTGTTTCATATCAATTTCACCTACACATTCTCTAAAGGAAGTGCTGATCAACTCTTTATTACTGCCCTAGTTAACGAGGAACGACAACGTTTGTTTCGATTTTGGTGTCTTCATATTGTTGTCACATTTAAAAGACAACTACTCAAATGCAGCGGCAGGCTATTGAGCCACACATTTAAAAATACTAATAAAAGAATTCGTAACTTTCCTTTTGATGGCGCCATAATCAATTTGAGTCTTGGCTCAAAGAACTCACAGAACCAGTCGGAGACTTTTGAGATCACAGGAGTGGGACTATATGCGGCAGTTGGGGAAGGACAATAGTTGACGGTCAGTGATCCTTTGTTTAAGGCACTACCCTGACATCTGCTTGTAATTGATCGAAGGAAACCACAGTAATTATAGTTTAGACCAACTGCCACAGAAATTCTCTTCCAGATATCGGTAGACCTCGGTCAAAATACTCGTGCAAGATATTTAATTGTCCGTTTTCGAAATTACTTTCTAAAAATCGCTTTCGCGTTTCTAATATTAAGATGGCGTTTCATAATTTACGAGTATATTCAATCACCAATTGGTCGCCGAAACATAAAATATACTTTGAAAATATCTATAAATAATGGTAGGATGGTCAATCACATGAGATTCGTATGCCCATGTAAAGGTCAAGGATCTGGCACGGTAATTTTCGTGATGGATAATTACGTGGTTAACACATAACCGCGACCAATTCATTGTGGCCACTTTAACAAAAATCTAAGGTCATTAACAAACCAAACGCAAAGCCAGAGGAATTTCCGCACAACCGCACGCGAATTCCTGGACCGACCACACGACAGTCCCTGCGCCCATATTGAGAGCCCTGGGCCGTATTGGTTGCCGTAAATACGCCAAAGCATACCGACGGGTGCAGAATCAGACAAGTTAATCTCGCACGTAATATAATACTAGACACAGTATTATATACGCATAGTTCTGTGCTGATGTCAGGTCAATGTGCTGTTGTAATTAATCAGTGTGCTCTGATATACGAGTCCTAGCTTTCTGCCCCGAATCCTCCTCCGCACAACGTAGACCCTCGATAACTCGAATTTCTTAATCAATTAAATTCCCGTTTTTTTTCTTTTTAATAGTTTTGGAAGCTGGTAATTCTGTCTACATACTACATTAAGATTATAACTTGGACTTTGATAACCTTGACTTTTCTTTTCCTCTTGTGATTCAAAGAAAAATTAGGTTTAATTTAGCAAATACGAGTGATCACGTGGAATGCAGACAAAAATGCATAATCATACAAAAATAAGACCAAAAGAATTAATAACAATTGCGGAACAAAAACAATTTTAATAACTAAGACTAATATATGGGTTTATTGTTCGTTTCAGATGTCATCATTCATTGTTTTACACTTAACCACGCTACTTGCCCATGTTATTTTAGAAAAAATGTGTTTATTATTTCGTAAACCATAAAGGTGCAATAGGACTACATAGAAGAGGGAATGCGTGTTGAATTGTCGGGTAGAGCATAGCATTTCACCTCAAAAAATGAAGTGGAAGACTGTAAGGGTACTATCATCTGTTTAATTTATTAAGGTTTTTGTTACACTATCATATTAAAATGCATTCACTTACAACTGTATTAGATGAAAAGAAACCGTGACTTCTGATAAATGCTTGCTTACATCCCGTTACATATCTGTGGAACTGATAGCAATAATACTCTTATTCCAAAACCCAGAAAAGCATGAACTCGATTTCCTTTTGCAGTGACAATCCCAAGCAAGATGTATGACAACCCTTCGGTATCCATCCTTATAGTATCTCTATAATTTGGATATTTCTATAATCTATAAAATATTGCATTATTACCGTACGGTATGTTTAAGTTGTGAATTATATACACAGAATTGTGCAAAAGTTTCATTAGATTCGTTGGTAATTTAAGGGAAAATGCCATTTATGAAAAGTTTACATTTACAGTTAAAAATGTAATAGTTAACTCGAAGCAATGTAATCATAAAACTCTTCAAAGCGGGGGCGGAGGCAGGGACAGAAGCGTGGTCGGAGGTGGGGACGGTAGCGGAAGCGGGGGCAGAGATGCAGGTGAAGGCGGGGGGGCGGGGGTGGGGGTGGAGGCGGTGGCAGAGGCGAGGGCGGAGGTGAATGTGAAGGCGGGGGGGCGGGGGTGGAGGCGGGGCGGGGCTGGGGCGGGGCGGGGGCGGAGGCGGGGGCCGGGGGCGGGGGCAGGGGCGGTGGCAGAGGTGAGGGCGGAGGCGGTGGTAGAGGTGAGGGCGGAGGTGAAGGTGAAGGCGGGGGTGGGGGTGGGGGCGGGGGCGGTGCCGGGGGCGGTGCCGGGGGCGGAGTCGGGAGCGGCGGTGGGGGCGGGAGCGGTGGCGGCGTCGGAGGCAGGGCTAGGGGGAAGCCCGCGGTGGCTCTGAGCGCAGTCAGCTGTTCTGCGCGCCGCTTCCGTCCGCGCCCACAACCTAGCGCATTCCCCAAGACGCGCGCGGCTCACAGCGGTTGCCTCGCCCCTCCTAGCCTCTCCCCACGCCCCGCTTCAGATCGCGGTGCCCCTTATTCTCCTTATTCATCGCCCCATCCCCTTAATTTCACCACTTCTTAGTCAGATCCACTTCCTCACCACTTCTTAGTCAGATCCACTTCCTCACCACTCCTTAGTCCACTCCACTTCCTCACCACTCTTTAGTCCACTCCACTTCCTCACCACTCCTTAGTCCACTCCACTTCCTCACCACTCCTTAGTCCACTCCACTTCCTCACCACTCCTTAGTCCACTCCACTTCCTCACCACTCCTTAGTCCACTCCACTTCCTCACCACTCCTTAGTCCACTCCACTTCCTCACCACTCCTTAGTCCACTCCACTTCCTCACCACTCCTTAGTCCACTCCACTTCCTCACCACTCCTTAGTCCACTCCACTTCCTCACCACTCCTTAGTCCACTCCACTTCCTCACCACTCCTTAGTCCACTCCACTTCCTCACCATTCCTTAAACCACTCTTTTTTCCCACAACCCATACATCATTTGGTATTTTCCCTGACACTTTTTAGTCCACTAGATTTCTACGCCACACTTCCCTCCACTTTTCCCCCTCCATCACCTCTGAGTTTTTTCGCCATCACCCCTTAATTGACTTGTACCCTCAACGACGTATTCTGCACTTTTCGCCGCCACCCTCAGGTTCGCAATTCCATGACCCTTGACCGCTTTTCAAAACTGCCCAACTACAAAAACAAACAGTAGCTGTTGGTTTTACAAAGTAAATTGCATCCTGCTTGGAAAATATAAAAAACTCTTTTTCATAAAATATAAAAAATATCACCATTATTTGTCATCTGTATATTTGAAAAGAACAATAAAGCCGTTTCACGATTTATTGATACTTATTCATTCTGAAAATTATAATAAAAGTCATCCACAAATAAAATTTATCCAAACTCACTCAAAGTCTGAGTAAACAGTATATTTAACATCGTTGAATGATGAAGAATTTTAATAGAAATTTACATTCGCTACCATTTCACGATTTATCGTTAAATATTAATAATGAACGCCCTATTCTACAAACTAAGACCTTTATTAAACGTCTAATACACCTTTGGAAATTTACGTATTGCTCCGTGCTATGGGCGATTACAAATGAGCAGAAACCCAGAAAGGTTCGTAACATTAAATTGAAGGAACAGTGAAAGTTTTCCCTATTAGACGATTTTTATCCTTCAATTAAAAACGCAGTATTTTAGGTTACGTATTCGTTTTGAAGCATTAAAATATAATACTACTAATGCCTCACAATGAATAGGCAAAAATCCGCTGCTTTATAATTAAAGTGACTTTGATTTTTTTTCTGTAGAATTTAATCTCAACATTTGGCAATTTTCGAATGTTTACTCATGCATTGTACCATGCCCATTACGCTGGAACGGTTCAGAGTTGAATTCCAGAGTGAACCTATTTTGACTTTTAAACTGTAATCTACACATTACAAAATGCTGGCACGCATACTACAAGTCTACACTATTTATTCTATTGAATAACAGGATTTACGATGCCACTGGCGTGACTTCTATCTTATCTGCCGTCAAACTAAGTTTAGTTTTTTGGTAATATTCAAACGTTGGCATTCCCTTGTCAATATCTTAATTATTGTATTAAATCTATGGCTAGTAAGAAAACAATCAATTTTAAAATATTATTTGCATCAAGTGAATGTGTGTTTATTATCTTTTACATTACTGCATGCTCGATTTAAGTTAATGTAATACTACATTTTAATTTACAAAAAGAAATTTTAAAATATAAAATACGATTACAAATATAATATTTACATATCCCCGAAAGTTAATCTCACAATTTCTGAAAGTTAATTCTATTTACATAATGTATAGTGTTATTTTATACTGTTTAACTTTATATTTTCCACCTTCGAACTTCACTTCATTCTCAAAAATTTTCTTTATACTCGGCGTACTACATTCAGAGGCTAGATTGCCCACATTATGTTTATTATTGCTGTAATTACACACGAGTCCTTTATTGTTCTCAGTCAGTTTAAATGTGTTCTTAATCGTCCTTACCCAGCTATATTGTACTTATGTATGATGTGACCAAGTTCAAGGCCGCATTTGCAAGCAAAATAAGCAATTGTCGCATAAATAGGTGTGGGGGAATCGCCCCTGGATAAGTCATAAAAATGTTTGTATGTGTAAGAAGTTGTATAATTTTCAGATCTGTAAATCGACATAATTTTCAGTTGTATTCATTTTAGAAAAGTTACTACATTATAACGAGTGTTTTTAGTAAACCTGGATGATTTCTTTCCTGATGGAATCCCCAACACTATTTCCTGCTTTGGAACTACGCAGTACCTCAATCCAGCCGTAGATACAGGTTGTGGGCTTAGAACGTGTCGCGGCTGGAGCGGTGCCCCTCTAGCGGGAGATACCTGTTCGGGGAAAACCTCCCTAGCCGACGAGCAGGTCAGCGCTGGATCTCATCATCCAGCTAGGGAAGATCACCGCCACCTCCCGAGGGAAAGCATGCACTACACTTACGGGATCTTACGGGACCTAATAACCTTAGCCGTTGTCGCGCCCGGAATTACCAATCAATCACTCAATCCGTCCCTGGCCGAGTGGATTGTATCGTCCTCGCGAAGTGCCCAAGAGTGAACTCGGAAGTCTCCTGGTCCTCACAAAATCCTGTCCTCACAAAAGCCTTCGTGCACGCGGCCCCCGTCCGCGCCCAGGGAAGCCGCTTCGCCCGGAGCGAATGCAATTACGACTCTCCGTGCTCTCTTCGGCCCGCGGGAGGGGGCAACAGAAGGTCTGGCGGACTGGTGCCAGTTGGCAGCCGGGCGCAGCGATGCACCCAACATCCCCCCCACCCCCCCGGCACTGACCCGCTGCCCGCCCGTGACGTCACGCTACGCCTCGCCTGGCCACGCCACGCGCTGCCCGAGAAAACGTGACGGGGCGTGGGAGAGGCCAGGGTCCGGCCCAAGAACCCCAGATTTTACTCCTGTTGATGACCACCACCTTCATTCTCTGCCGGGGCATCGGATTTGGCCGACAGATTTGTTCCAGCCTTGGAGACACGTCTTTTTACGAAGCTCACTTCTGGCGACTGAGTTGTATTAAGGACAAAGGCAATCATTCGAAACCATCAAATAAATTCGATTCATCTAGTTTTAACACTACAGTGACGATATAGTCCGACTTTAAAGTGATTTTTTTTATATTCAGCTGTCAGTAGTTATACAGTAAGGATGAAGTAGATAACTCAAAATCGTAAAAATTAATATTACCAATTAATATTACCTACTTGCAATACTAAGGTGACAAAACATGTTCTGAGAAATGAACGTAGAGTTATCGATGTAGAATCAGTTAATAGTGCGGCCACAATATTGTTAATTTATAAAATTCTATGTTAAGGCGGTTGCTATTCAGTTGTGAGCCCCCCGCACTGACAAGTGAAGGTGCGAAATCAGGATTTTGTGCGCAAAAAATAATGAATCGTAAGGAGACTAAGGAGAAGACAGAATGAGATGTAAAGGCGAAAAAGAAAACAGCATTTACACAAAGTTATGATGAACGAGAAGAATAAGTATTGAAAAGAAACACGTAGATATTTTTACTCGAAAGCAAAATCAATATGTTAAGAAATTATCGCAAAGGTTTTTGTACTGCTTAATTAAAAAATTCACTAATAATGTCTATTATATTATAACTTACAGGATTGTCCCATTAAAACTGTACGAAAGAAATCACATTAATATGAGAAAAACACACTTTTCGAAGCCGTAGAATGCTGCATAGAATCACACACATTTAATTATAAAACAGCCGAATGCGTCGCAGTGTAGGTGAATATGATTATCCCTACAAACTTAAACTATAATTTGCATTCATTTTGTTTTACTTTGTTGGCCATGAAGTTTAACCTGCCGTTTTCGAGTCTTCATGATGGTGATATTGAAAGAACTTGGGTGTCTGTTAATAGACACGCTTCGGCGACATTTTCCCTTCACGGAGACGTAGTCCAGCGCGGATTATAGGATATGCTAAAATAATACCAAACTGAATATATAATTAAATGAAACGAAGAACAAAAGAATCGCAGCTGTCACCTGTCAGAATATGATTTCCTTTTTTTTGTTCTCACGGAAATGTGGTCGTGCACTGTTTACAATTATGCAAAAACATGTTCTCTCTGCTCTGGAATATTTATTTTATAGGTGGTTTTGGTCCTTTTTCAGCATTTGTAACATTTCCCACAAATATCGATTATATACTTTCAAAATTTTTATTACAGGAATTTGATTTTTATTTTTATTCGGTGAACTTTGCAAATTACTTTTAACTGAATTTAGAAATTATTCATTTGTCATCAAATAAATCATCCGCTTCATAAGATTTGCTTTAATGGTAATAAATTAGGATTTAATTGTTTTAATGAGAATTGTTCATTGAAGAGAAACTCAAAATTAAAGGATTTTGATACAATGTTTTATAAAAAATACACACTTTGCATACACGAGGTGAAGATATTATCTGATTTCACAATTGTTAAGTCAAATTGAAAAGTGAAGGTTTGGTTGAAACCTTTCCTTATGGACAGGTTTCAGTCTTACAGAGGGTTGCGAAAAATTTACTAAGTTTCTTCAATAATGACGTTATTTTCATTGTATCTGTGACGACGAAACAAAATAGTGAAAACAACTTCATTTAAACAAAGAGAAAATTGCGATGCAGAGAAGAAATGAAAAACGAGAAATTAGGTTCCTAAAATAGACCTCAAAAATGCAAACGGATGTTATTTTACACATAGATTAAGCAGAAATGATAATCACTTTTCATAATAAGTTGTATTTTACTTCAAGCTGTTTATTGCACTTTTTGACACTATTATCTGTTATATTGCTACTATTATATTGAAATTGAACGTTTCGTCATACGAAACCAGCAGCAATGTGAAAGACAGTGTACATATTATTTTCATTCATGCTAGAGTTATGCAATTCGCATTGTTCTAACAGAGTTTGTAGCATGGTTAACAAAGAGAGACTTTCCCGTGCATTGAAAAACAGTCGAATTAGCTTTCATAATATCGGATAAGAGTGCTTTCATTGCTTTAGATTTTCGACACCCTAAAAGTTAAACAGTTGCCCTCTCCAAAGTAGTCACTCACAGACCGAGAGGAGAGGAAAATGTAAACTGTAGTACGCTTGATCGAATTTTGGGACACTTCACATCGAGTATTTATACAACGTAAACCTAGCCGAGTCAGCAGGAATGTAATTTGAGACAAACGCGCCAGCGATAAGAAGCGATGAAGTTCTGATCACATAAGAAATTTTCGTCTACTTGTGATTATTTGATTACAAAACTAGTTTGTAAATAGCCAGCAGAAATAAGAAATCAGAGAAATAAGAAAGCAGAAAATAAGATAATTAAATCACGACTGCATATTTTTAGGCCAGTATAATGAAATAGGCAATAACAATTTAGTTCCCCTAATAACGTAAAGTTGTTGAAAGTATTTATAATTAACTTAGGTGTCTACGCCAAAATCGTAAAACAGACATTTGTATAAAAATTCTGTCTGATTATAGTCTGCATTTCTCTAAAATACATTTCCAATTTCGTTTTAACAAGACTTTCGGCTTATTTCGGTTTAGAGATTTCACGTACAAGATTCATCTGCTCGGATTTTGGGTCCGGCACAGTGGATTATCTCCTTTAAGAATGTAAATGGCTGAATATGACTTCTTCCCACTTTCTCAGCATTTTCTAAAACAGGATTTGCCACACTCTTGCATCGAACCATTTAATGGTTAAAAAGATCAGTTATACACGCCTTTATTGTCGACCGCTGTGAGGATGGGCGCTGGACATTGAGAACTGCAAGCCCAGCTAGACGGGAAGCACCAAACCCGCCCAGAGAGAATGAACTTAAAGAGTTCGCTGATATCGTGAGACTTCGAAGGCGGAAAGAGCAAAAAACCGTTTCCTTCGGTGCCCGCTGCTCTAAGTACACATGTGTGTTTGTAGGCACGTCATTATAAGAAAATAAACGTTCTAGTGTCCGGAACGAACTGGCTTTGCTTTGGAAGTACCGTAGGTAAACGGGCTTCTCGAACGTTTCCGACTGATAAAAAATACTGCATAGCAACGGCGGTGAAATCAATGAGCGTTTATTCTTGCCCTAGTAGAATCAATGGCTTTTTGTAATGATTTTTTATGAATGAAAAAGAACGAAAATGTTGTCGTAGTTTGTGTGTATAAGTCATCTGCCCAAGTTGCGTCTTTATTTATAAATTTAAAATATACAGTACATTCCCTTAATTAGTATAAATATTTTAAGAAAAAAACAAACTGACATTTTCCCGGTTTACAATTTCACACTCATACACATTGTATGTTGCGTTTTAATATGTTAATATCATATATAATATAATATCCAACTTACATCTTTTATGACAAACGTTCCTGGGAAAATAGAATTTTTCGATATTATTCGTACTTCCAAAATCATATGGCATCTTTAAATCTAACGGGTTCTTTAAAACGTAATACCTGTCAGCAGCAATGAGCCTTCGTCTAAAAAAACAAGCAGTTCGTTACTCATGTCAGCTGAAATGTAGATGCTGTCAATATTGTTTCATCTGCTGGAATATGCTATTTATTTTATTTCTTTCACCACGCGGGCAGTCGTCCTATCATCGATCATTTGATGCGGAAATAAACATCGCACGCAGAGTCATTTCTGTGTTTCGATCGCCTTTAGCTGCTGTTTTCTTCTTAGAGAAAAGCTGAGAGCCGAAACTTACAATTTCCTCACACTCGTCTTCTCTAATACCCTTCTACCAAGCGCGATTCTCATGTGAAAATTCAAGACTATCGAGAAATTCATATTTTTCATGTGTAAACATGGAAACCATTCATGCCAACAAATCTTCATTAAGAGTCAGATTATTTTTAGTATATCAATTAAAGGACTTACCAACTTTTGTTGTCATTCGCTTCAAGATTCAGATGACGCTTAAACCTATTATAAGAACCCTGTGTATAATTGTAAATTAAATGTTGTATAATTATAATGCGAGATTCAGGACCGTTGGCTGCTTTCAACTTGTTTCAAGAAGACAATGATAACTATCATGCTTGTTGAACATTTCTCTCTTCTACAGTTTTTTATTCTCATTCAAATTATCTCATTGGTTTAAATAAAGTTCAATATCATAATTTGATTTATATTCTTAACTCTGCACGAGCGACAGAAAATTAAGAAGAATATCCTCTTTGAAAGTGAGAAAAATGGAAAATCAAGTATACAAAAAATTGTATCTACCATCTGCTTGGCAATGTAATCGACCCAGTTTTGTTGCCGAAAGCACTTACTGCTGCCCAGTTTTATACACTCTCACGCCGAGCCTAGGGTAGCAGCTCATAATCGTCTGGTCTGTTCTCTGTCCTCCATAAGCCTCAACAACCGCTAGTAACGAGTCGCAATTATGTTGATCCGATTAATGAGGTGATCAAGCAGCAATTGCCCTCCTCAAGAAGGCGTTCAAATAGAACTTAATGCGCGATAATGGGGCCTTACCGCGAAGAAGTAATCGATTCTCGATATCCAATATTACTACGTGTTTACGATCGTAAGAATGCAGATCCCTCATTGACGGCTGAAACGTCGGTTACTAGGTTATCAGTTATTGTCGCGTTTAAATTGCAGACCGAGTGACCTTCAGCGGCGAGCGGATTTGCATCAATGCCACGCACCATGTCGCCCGCGAGATAGCGTTTGCGTGCTCTTATTTGCATGCCTATTCATAGATTGCACAGTAGGCCAATCTAATTCAATTGGAAATTTGGATTACAAATACAAAGGTTAATTCTGAAGCCATGGAAACTATGTTATATCCGACATTACAAAGGCAAGAAGAGAAAACACCTGATGTAATTGTAGGTTAACTGAATTGTACATTGAAGGGGGATTTGAATGTTGAATTAACGCAAATCATTGTTTTATTAGGCTCTCAAGAAAACAACGTACATATATCGCAGTTAACTTCCTTCAAAATAATTGCACAATGTTTTCACGTATCTTTGACAACGATCAGAAAGGCGTTGAATAGCATCGGCAGTGAACGATGTGTCCGTGTACTTCCTGTCATCTAATGTGTGGAAGATCAATGCGATGCCGCCACTTTTAACTTTGCCCAAAGTATAACAACACAAGTGAAACAACGGCGAACTAATATCCCAATATTACTCCTTGTTCCACGTGACACTGACGAGCGTTTCTAGCGCGAAGTTTAATTTCCACGTGCGAGCGTTGTTCCACTTTCCGCACCTCGAATCTTTACTTTATACATTTTGGATAACAGCTCCTAGCGTACAAACTTTCGCATCAACTAGTCCAATCAGGAAGAACGATTCGCACCAATCGCGAAGAAACGATTCAGAGAAGGTATCACTTACAATATCAGTGTTGCCACTAGGTATACTGAACTAACACAATTCTGTTATTTCAGAAGACACTTGCATTGTTTCATTTAGGTAATATCACGAATAGTTGATTTCAAGAGAGAAATTTGAATTTAGTCTGTATCTTTCACCGTCCGAAATATAGATTGCATCGCTCAAAAGAGCTCAATATCAGTCATCTGCTAAAACCGCCATCCGTCCTTTGAGAATGAGAAAAAGAAATATCATAGATAGGTCTTGTATAATCCCATCTTTACCTTCAGCTTGAGAGTCGTTGGGACTATTGATTAGTAGTTCCGGGCGCGTCAACTGCCAAGGTCATTAGTCCCGTACGTGTAGTATATGTTTTCCCTCTGAAGGTGACGTTTGTCTTCCCCCGTTGGATTGTTAGATCACGCGCCGACCTACCTGTCGGTTAGTAGGGCTTTCCCCAATTAGGTATCTCCCACCTTCAGGGCATCTTGCCAATCGGAACTAGCTCTAAACTCCCGACCGGCCTTCCGGCATATGTGATAGTGTAGTGCGTGTAAGAGTGTGTGTAAGTAAGGGGCGAGGGTAAGACACGACGGTGACAGAAAGATCGCACGCGGTCCGTTTTAGAGAGTACTGCTCCGTCATTCGCCTGGTACTGATTGAAGAAGCCACGGAAATCTACCGATCAGAGCAGCCGGCCGCTAGAATTCTCCTCTAAACGACTGCATTCAACTTAGCTAGTGTCCACGATCCTGCCACCATCCTGTCTCGAACCTGGAACCTCTCGGTCAGAGGCACTGCAGTGACTTTAGTTAATGCTCTGAGCCATCTTTCCCAGTGAGAATCGTTGACCACTTGTGCCTTTAGCACGGTATTTCTGAGCATGTACGTGACGCCAGCGGCCGGTCGCAAATCAAGCGATGCATCGATCGCCGTGCACAACGAGAACTACTTCCGTATGTGCGGCCAGGGTCGCGGCCAGGGGACAACAACAGCCAATTAGGCGCTCTATTCCCTGCGCACCCACAAATGCACACGTGACTTGCTGCAGTCTTCCGTGCTTTTAATGCATGCATCAAAACACGGATGCTCGCGAGGCGGCTGATCAAAAGACAAACATACAAATGGAAATGGCCTCCATCGCCGCATGCAAGTACGACACTGATAAAGATAACTATACGAACGGCAAATCAACGTGATCACTGCCGACCCGCACTCTTCCGGAATCGCCTTCAGAATGGAAATGGTTTTTGTTACAAATGTAATTTATTTATTGTCAAAAAGTGTGATTATGAGGGAGAAGTACAATCTACACACGTTTTCTTTATTTCTTTACCGTTCTCTTTTTATACGCACTGTTATATTATTAATCAAGTTGTCACCGATCGTGTTTGGCAACCTCTGAAAACTCGTAACTTTTGTTATCGCGTAATCAATATATTACTCATTGCCAATGCGTGCAGAAATTGAAAAAAAATACGCAGCCTCCGACCATGTGTGATGCGTCTGGGATATTCCTTAGATATGCAATACGTAGTTTACATAATTTTTGTTTTGCTCCAAACCGTTTTATTAGTAAACATGTGAAATATTAAAAGAAACAAATTTCCGTGAGTTCTTAAACACTCATGATTTATTTTTGGCAGAATCGTTTTATACGCTCGAAATTATATTCATCATCAACTTAATTACTTGCTCCTTTAATGGCAGGATAATACACAGTGCTCTCTTTTGATGGAGAGTATTTTCAGTAATTGAACATAGATTTTTAAGCTTCTGATTTTCTGTGTAGGAGCACCTTACCCTTGATACTGCGCTTTTCAATTAGACTAACTGGCATTTTTAGGATGTCATAGGAAGAATAGGCATCTTTAGACTTTAATGACAAAATAGACACTTTCAAGTATTGTGAAATGTAGTTCCTTGATGTAAAGTAATGAATGGGTTCACATGTAATTTTGAGTGTCTACGTCGAAAGGATAACATAGTAAGCATTTGACTACAAATCCCGTCTACTGATAAGAGAGATCGACGTAGTTAACAGCATTGTTCCGTGTTATAGTGTGCCACTCCACTGAAATGGAAAGCCTATTTTTAATCACATTTTCTGAAAATACTAGGCCTTCTCGAATCTATGCCTCTAGGACTATTTTTTCCTCATATTTACTCTAGAATCACCTGTCGCTTTAATGTCAACGGAGTTTAGTTTTACTCTATGGAGTGAAGATTATTGTAAACTCATCAGTATTTGCGACCTGTGCGACAATCCAACACTCCTCCCACACACACACATATGAAGAGAAATGTTAGGTAAACGTAGTTTAATAGAATTCGTGATTCAGAACGAATTTGATAGCAAGATTTGCGCGCTTCACCGGAATCACGATGGTACTCATAAGAGACGAACCACTAAAAATATAATAGACGATGCGAAAGGTCATTCAATAATTAAACAGACAAATACCTGAATAGCAAAAATGCTTAAATCGATACAATTTGTTGTCTACTTTTCCACGTAATCTTTACAACTTATCTGCACTTGACCCACATTCTTACTAGCCTTCTTACCCCTTTGGAGAGGAATTCTTTACCTTGATCTCGAACCCAGTTCTGTACTTTTTCATTTCCTCGTTGTCGTTGATCTTAAGGCCACGCAAAGGTTCATTCATCAGAGCAGATAAAAATCTGAAGAGACAATGACAGGGCTATCAGGAGGATTTAGTACGAGCTCCCAATCCACTTCGCCGCTATTTTCAGCGACGGTTGCGCCGCATGAAGACGTAGATAGATCTCGTGTAGATTGCGGTGTGAGAAACAACAAGAGGATATTAGTCTAAAAAAACATGTTTAAAGCGCGATAACGCACCGTTTTCGAAATGTACACGATCGACGACAAGAGTTCGATACAATTAAATGAATGCCGATACCCGTGATTGTGTAGCTTCTGTCTAATTTAGACGCTTTTGTAACAAGCATTGATGTTTACAGAGTGAAAACGCAATTGATCCGTTTCTGTTCAATTCTCATTCCTTTGTCAACTTGTTTTTTGAAATGGCTGGGTGCGAGAGTCGCAAAATAGTTTTCTATTCTTAAAGAACACATAAGTGAATTACGTTTATAATATTCGTCACGATCAGGGGTGTACAACTGGCTGCCCCCGGTGCCATTCACTGTGCTCCGCGAAACGTTATTGGTCAAGAGTGCGGGCGAGATCGTTGTGCGCCTAGCGCACGCTCCCTGCTGGTGTCAACTTCCCCTTTAATGCAAAAGTAGGCTAAATTTATAGTTAAATAAATAAATAAAATAAATAAAATAAATAAAATAAATAAAATAAATAAAATAAATAAAATAAATAAAATAAATAAAATAAATAAAATAAATAAAATAAATAAAATAAATAAAATAAATAAAATAAATAAAATAAATAAAATAAATAAAATAAATAAAATAAATAAAATAAATAAAATAAATAAAATAAATAAAATAAATAAAATAAATAAAATAAATAAAATAAATAAAATAAATAAAATAAATAAAATCAATAAAATAAATAAAATAAATAAAATAAATAAAATAAATAAATAAATGTCTTTATTTGTGGCGAGGCTCAGGCCATTTAGCCTGCTCTTCCGCCTAACCACTTTCAAAATTGTATTACATTAGTGCATACTAGAAGGAGGTCATTCAATGAAAAATACGTACGCAATTTGAGTGAAAGTTTTCTCACATAGAAGACAGGAATGAAAGCGAGGGAGGAAAGAGTTGGTAGAGGAGGAATGCTGTCACAGCATTTGTAAGTTTAAAGTTATCAATTTCGAGTTAGGAATTTGATTTAAGGATTGATCCCAAATATATAAAGTTAAACACTACGAGATTTTACTCAAAATTTAGAGAAATTATCTTTCTGTGACTAGGCAAGTTACATATTGAAGTGGATTTGATAGAGATTGTTTAAATCGGTGAAGTATTAATATGTACTTCTAATTGTTTCAAAGAGATTTTAGTAGAAGCTATGATTGCGTACGCATTTCTGAAATACTCCTAAATGCAAACTAGAAAGGGAGGGAGTCTCGTCAGCATACGAGCGAAAACACATCAAGTCAAAAGTTCAGGTCCTAAGAGAAACGGAGAACATTGAAAGATAATGGTAAAATGATTTTACGTGTATTTCATAATAGTAATAATAAGAAAATTGGCAATAATAAAATAATGTATTATCAATCTATTTAGTAAAAAATATAATTAAAAACGTGGAAAAGATCAATTCAGTTTTAGGAAAATGTTTACAATATAAAGATATTTCCCAACCTAGAAAATTGGAAATTTTAATAATGTAGGAAAATGTTAACCATTTAGAACATTCCCAAGACCTGAAAAACCGACCTGACATATCTCACCCGCAAGCTAACGATTTACGCTACATTTATTTGCGCTAGAGTTAAGTATTTTTTATAATAAATTCATTAATTCAAAATAATTTCAATGTGTTTCATTGCATTATCCGTGACACTGCCTGCTATCACGCATGGTTTCATTGCCCCGTTTTAGAGCAGCCGGGCACAGGGCCGAGATCAACATACGGGGAAGTCAGGTGTGGATCGCCCGAGTAATGGAAATATGGCGCGCAACCATTTTAATGTTTTAGTTGTAGCCCTTGAGGACCGGCAAATTGGACACCCCTTGACAAGATTAATACTAGTTTATACACGAGAAACAATGCAGTAAATACGTAGGTAAGTCAATAAGTATCTGCAATTTTGCTCTAATTGTCTTTAGTTTGGTTCTACGGCTTTGTGTGATCCCTAAACATTACATGGGACCGTTGTCTTTGCCTGTAGGAGGTTTCAGCGTTTTCTGATCAGTCCGTCTTGCACTGTTGTGGTTTAAAGATGGCGACAGCACACTCTGTTTGCACCAAAGAAGAAGAGCGTTCCATAATCCGTTTTCTATGGTTTGAAGGTGTGGTAGGGGCGGAAATCCATAGCAGATTTTCAGCACAATGCGAGGACAATGTTTGGCCACAGAGAAGTGTTTGCCAATTACTAGAACAGTTTAAAAGTGGTCGAACGAGCGTCAAGAAAAAGGAAAGAAAGGGGCGTCCACCTACAGCTGCAACAGATCCCAATATTGAACAATTACGTGTCTTTATCCTGAACTGAGTAGTGAAATCTCGCCCCGTCGGATTACCATCTGTTTGGACCGTCGATTCTGCTCCGATCAACAGCTCAAAGAAGTGGTGCATACGTGCCTTGCCGCACATTCAAAAACCTTTTTTCAGAAGGAATCGGGAAGCTTGTTCAACGGTAGACCAAGTGCATTGAAAAGAAGGGTGACCATGCTAAAAAGCGATATCAATAAAAATTGTGTACTTCCTGTAATAAAATATAAAAATTGATTGCAGATACTTATTGACTTACCCTCGTAGAACGTACACGCCTTCAACTTGATGTTAAATAGGAGACCGTCAACTGGATGAATGAAAGAGTACTAAGGACAACGACCAGGTCATTTATTATTTCAAAAAATTAAAGTATTTCGCACGGCGATCGCCCAATGGGCTGCCTCTGCAAGGAGATGAGCTGCACCACGATGCGGAGGAGTGCCATTGCCCGCGCTTTTCAAATCAGCCCTAATGCAAGGAGCATATTGAATATTTTTTGATTCCGAGCGCATCAACTACTTCTCTCAATATCCCATAAGTGTAGTGCATGTTGTAGCTGGGAGGTGTGTCTTCCTCAGTGTATGGTGATATCAGGTACCAATCTGCAGGTTGACTGCGGGTTTTCCCTTCCTGATATCCCCTGCTAGGACAACGCTCCAGTCAGATCAAGTACTAGGCTACCTGGCTGGTCTTCCTGGCTATTAATAAAGCTGGTGGCGAAAATTCGCCGTCATTGGGAATAGAACTCCTCCCCACGCACAGATGCTGAAACAACAACGATGAGTACTACAGTTGTGCTCAAAAAACGCCATCACCTCGCTCACAGTTGTAATCCGCAATACAATCCTGAAAATATACCATTTGATTTGAAAAAATCAAGAGAGTTATAAAGGTAATGGAATCAGGAACATCATATAATCCACATAAAATGTATGATTACCAATTTTTGAGAGCATATTGGATTAGGAAAATACAGAATGCCCTTTTCTTTAGTTAATGCGCTTTCTTTGGGCACTACTGTATATTAAGAGAATGGAAGGAAGAGTACAGGGAGATCAGCGAAGGTTGGAGAGAATAAAGACAGGGGCATGGTTATTTTCATTAGAACATGGCTATTTTCAAAATCTTCATCTTCTAATGGAAGAGAACTGAGAAAAATCATTTCAGCAGAATTTTATTGAAATAAAAAACGTACGTGTGGTATTCTTTGCTTTTTCAAGTGGTTACAATAAGTCACTAAAATGTAAGTATTTCTATCCTCAATCTATTACTGATGCTGTCATTTTTATAACAAAAACGAGACGCATTGTCTGTAATCGAACACAAAGATAAAATATGTTATCACTTGTGTTTTAAAAAACGAAAAGAGGAAAGTCAAGGATTCACAAAACAAACAAAAAAAAAGTGTGTAAAGAGATTCGTAGTTTCGCCAGCTGCATAGCACGATACATTATTTCACTGAATCATCATTGCCTGCAAAGAAGTTTATGCTTATTCCATATTCGATCATAGGCTTTTCCTTTCATTCATGCTGATCGTATTGTTCTGACTTTATATTTAAAATTACAAACGAAAGCAGTACGTATCGTTCTTTGTTATTGGTAAAATTTCATCAGCTCAGTGCGATTTGGCACATGTCGCAACACTAAGAAATATGTAACTCAGGAATTTTTTAACTCACGCGACCACATCGTATGTTGCAAGAGGTGCAAGGTTTATGCTTCGGATGTTATTGTTTGCGTTTATTTTCAACGTATTCTTTTGTGGTGAATTTGCTTCAAAGACTATAAGTCTCTTAGTGAAGTGAGCCGTTTTATCACATTGCAAATGAAAAATTCATTTATGTTCTAGGAAGAAGGGGGAGAGGATGCACAATTGTCTAATTTCGTCTCATTGATGATCTCTAATTTCGACCCTGTGACACATTAAAATCTGTTAAATCATAATGTGTTGGTTGCCAATTACTTGGAGACGCTAAATAAATTTCATTTTTTGTAAATAATAATTAGTTTTAAATAAGTCAGTTTCTTTTCGATTCACGCCTTCAAACAGCCCAATACACACAACAGTGATGTTGTGACAATTACTAATCTTTACGCGTGGACTGTTTAATTTATCGACAGCCTTTTTCATGGCAAAATTAGTGGTGCTACCAAAGCATACACTTTTTTGCATTATTTCTAACAGCTCCGCTATATTATACGATTACATAAACCTTGCCAAAGTGTTTTGAACCAGCAACATTTTTTCCGTTCAGAGAATGATCCTCGGAGTTAACTCGCCGTCACTCATACCACTACGCTACAGAAGCGCCGTATGGGTCCAATGCGGGTCGACGCTTAAAATCGTAAATGATCGCTTCATGTAAAGTACCGTCAAAATTGAAAATATCATTTTCAAACTCCCAAAATCTCGAGTTCATTCAGATCTATCATTTTTTAAGAAAATTGGCTGAACAGTTTAGACGCTAGCTATGACCACAGGCGGACTGACAGAAGTTTTGCCGTCAATCGATTTTTCGCTATCAAGAACCAACAAAATATGGATTCTGGCTACATCATGTCATAAGAGGAATTTTGTTTGCTATATTTAGCAACAGAATTTATCCGCGTTTTCGTTACCAGGGCCCTGTAATAAGAGTTCTTCTACTGAAAATTCGCCGTTTTCGTAAGGGTAAGAAAGTAAAAAAGAAAGAAAGTAAAATGCCTAACACGCAGCGCATGATTCAAATGGTTGCACGAAAGGGCACCTTTAAATCCAACATAAAATAGATCTTCTGTACTTGTGAATATTATCTGAATATTTTTTATAAATTATTCTATACCCCTGAACAAATATGATCGTAATATTAGGCGAAAATATTGATATTAAGCAAAAATATGTTAAGTTTCATGTAATAAAGTAATTTTGACCAAATTCAAAAGAATGTAATGACGTTTATACTTAACTCTACGTTTTACTGAAGGAAAGAGGTATTTGTGCTAATAATGAATCACATTCTGATATACGAGTTCCCTTCAAACCCATCTGGAGTTTTCCACACAACCGGCAAAATTAGGAATTAGCGGGTCGAAATTAGGAATATATGTTTAAAGAGCAGTAAAAATGGCTGGTTTTACATTTTTTATTTTTTATTCATTCTAGAGGAATATATATATATATATATATATATATATATATATATATATATATATATATATAACAGGATGTTGGTATGTATATAACAGCAAAACTCCAACATCGTTAGACCGATCTCCATGAAAGTTGGCATTTATACGTGTTTTTTCACAGAGAAGATTTATATGTTGTTAATTCTGTTGTAACTCCACTACATGTCGCTACATATTCACGTCAAGTGCAACACCTGCAACACATTCAGCAGCATTTTGAATCTATATCGTTAAATAACTCCTAAACGAGGCGTTCTAGGCCTTAAAAATTACAAAGAAACGTTTCTCACGCCGTAATCTACAGAATGAACTCTTCCTGAACATTCTATTACATTTTTGCTGGTACGGCGCTTCCCGACATTACCTCACCTCTCAGAGACGTGCAGAATCTGCAAGTAAATGTGAATGTGAGGGACAGAGAGCGGCAGAGACAGAGAAACACACACAGAGACAGGGACAGGGTGAGGGAGGGAGAGACAGTGAGAAACGGAGATGGTACGGGAAAGAGGGGGATGAAGGGCAGAACAACGTCTGCCGGGTTTTCCTAGTTTATATACTCGTATATATAAATGGATGTGAGGAAAGTTCAGCGAAATGTACCTGTCTGCTAATCAATTTGTTTTCAGATTTTTCCTTTGTTTCGTTTCCGAACTGTCTTAGGATTTTCTCTCTAAGCTCACCATACTCTATGGTCAAGTAGAAACTAGTCAATACTTCACATTCAACTCTCGGCACTGAAAAATCACGTAAAGAGGTTAACAGCTTTTGATTATAATTTAGATCGTTCCTCGTCGGCTTTTCGCCTCTTAGCAAATATCTTGTAGAATATTAGCTACACGGAATATTGTGGACATTGTGTTTCCGAGATTTTTAGTCCTTCAAAGCATCAAGTTCTGTTATCTTCCCATTATCTCACTGGTTGGTATATGAAATGTATTCTAGAAGGGCAGAGTTATTAAGTAGCATTACAGCCATAACGTCACAAGCACTCTAAACAAGATGATTACTGGTAAATGCGTATTTTAGTCAACGCATTACACGACGCTCGAGAGTAGTCTACAAGGAACAAAAGGGACTTACACATTGTTGACCACGACATCCCTAGACGGTAGTGGCTCATTTGAGAACGAGTCTCTTCTCGCCTCTTCTTCCTTACCCCTTCTTCTTATCCTTTACCCTCTATTCTTCTTCCTTACCCCTCCTTTCTTATTCCTTCTTCCTCCTCACACTTTCTTCCTTATTACTTATTACTCCTTACCCTTTCCTCTTTATTCCTTCTTCTCCCTTATTTCATCTTCTTCCTTACCCGTTCTTTATTCCTTCTCCTTCCTTCTTTTATCTCCCTTTTTCCGTATTCCTTCTTCTCCCTTACCCCTCTTTCTTATAACTTCTTCTTCCGTATTACTTCTTCCTTTCCCCTTCATTATTCCTTCTTTTTCCTTATTCCTTATACTTTTTCTTAATTCTTTCTTCTTCCTTATCCCTTATACCTTTTTCCTTTGTTCCTTCTTCTTCTTATTCCTTATACCTTTTTCCTTTGTTCCTTCTTCTTCCTTATTTCTTCTTCTTCCTTATTCTTTCTTCTCCCTTACCCCTTGTTCCTTCTCCCTCCTTACTCCTTCTTCTTTCTTAGCACTTCTTATTCCTCTTCTTTTGTCTTCTCTTCCTTCCCCGCACCTTCCTCTTCCTCCGTTGGTTTGTCTCCTCTACCATCTCCTCCACGTGGCTGCCTCCCAGATAATGGAGTCCCTGCACGGGCCTTCAATTATGCAAATCCGCTGGAAGCTTTATTTATTCGAGAGGCTGCGCGGTTCCCAGACAGGTGCGGCGTTGCGTAATGTTTAGAGAGCCGCGAGTCGGGAAGACTACGTGAATCAATGCCGAGTATTTTAGATAGAAACCAGCGACATGTGACAGAGTTCTTTGCGCATTGAAACGCCACTTCTGTTCGGGTCGCGGAGGTCGGGAACTTCGACCCAGGCACTTTTAATGCCATTCCACGCGGAACAAATTTCCTTCCTTCATCTTAAGCATATCTTTCCCTGTTCATTTTTCTTAGTACTCTCATACTTCTCCTTAAGCATTCTTTGATTCCTTGTAATACTTCAGAATAATCTTCAATTGCATATCGTATTGTTGTGACAAATAAAATCAATCCTTGTTCCCGGTTAGAATATAATCTTCATTTCAGTATTCTGAGTAGCTGAAAATCAACAGATATTGAAATACTCAAATTTGGTCATCATAAGATGAAATTATCACGAGCCATTAATGTAAAGTAAAGTAACTTTTAAAAGAAAAAGTTTCTCGAACATCTGTTTAAAACTTAATATTTGAGTCGTGGCCACAGTGTTTTATGGGACATTAAATCTCGTCTACTTAAAGCAAGTATTAAAAATGAAGTTCTTTCTTGACCACGACCTACACGGGTTCTCCCTTGTTGACCTTGGTAGCTCAATTTTTAGATAAATTAAATACTGCAGTAACACTTCCATTATACGTAATCAACAGGAAGTGTGTAATCGTTCCAGGATACTTGTAATCCAGAGGTATTATGTTTTGGATCAGGTTGAACACAGCTACTAGTGTTCATGACCACCTCACCAATAAAATACCTCGGCATTTTATTTGGTAAAAAGGGTATCATGGAAACCGCACATAAATGCAGTAGCAAATAAAACAAAAGCAAAAAGTTTAAAATTATTTCCCATACTAAACCAGCACTATACACTAGAAATCGAATGCCGACTGCTACTATTCAAACCAATCATCCTTCCTACCATAACTTATAGATGCTCAATCTGGGGAGGAGCAGCTCCTAGTAATAATAACAAAATTAAAGTAATCCAAAATATATTTTTAAGAAATACCCTAAATACCCCATTGTTCATCACAAATGAACAAATTCATCGAGAAGTAACACTACCAAAACATGAAGAAATCATAGCCACCAATATTTTCCGTCCGTCCGTCCGTGAACACTGCTAGCGCCTAAACCATACGTACGATTTCTTCCAAAATAATGTTTGTTGTCCTATGTGACTTCTTTCATTAAGGCCATGTGAATTTTTAAAAAAAAGTTTAGTAGTTTTTGCGAAATATTGCCTGCAATACGTGCAATTTAAAAAAAATTACAAAAACAAGATTTTCTCAAAAAATGGCTAAACATTTTTTCTCTAAACTTTTGGTAGGTATAGTGCCTAATGTATTTTATGAGACGACGAAACGCCATACTAGTCTATTCTTTTGTTTTTTCAAAAATTTCAAAAATGTAATTTTTTTTACTTGTCTCTCACGTCGTTAATATTTACATTAGCGGCAATTCTTTCACATTATTGTATTTACAAGTATATGTGCTTTAAAGAATGTCAAGTATAGTTTCTCGAAAACACAACCGTTTTCTGTGAAAAGTAGCTCAAAATTCCACATTTTCAGAAACGCTCAAACATCATTTTCTCACATATGGCTGCAAATTTTTTCTTAAAACTTTCTGAACTGATAGCGATAATTACACTCTGTAATATGACGTAAAGTTTATTTCGAGTTTTTTTTGTTTTTTTCAAAAATTATACAAATGTAATTTTTTTTAAAGATCTCTCACACCTTTAATATGCACATTACCAACAATTTGTAAACATTATTATATTTGTGAGTGTAAGTGCTTTAAATAACTTCAAATAAAGTATTTTGAAAACTCAAAAAATTTCTCTGAAAATGAGCTTCAAATTTCGCATTTTTAGTAGCACTAAAACGCAATTTTCTTTAAAACGGCACATAATTTTTAAAAGAAAATTGCCATTTACGACTAGGTTTTTGTGTTCTTTAATATTATAAAATTAATATTTCCGTTCTACCAATAGGAAACTGAACAACGAAGAAAATTACAAAAAATGTACTTTTGGAGGTGATAGATGGCAGGTAGCAAGAAAGAGTATGTGGCAATTCCAAATAGCTAGCGAAGACCCAAGGAAATAGAAAACTAATACGGGAAAGTCTGTGCCATTTTGTAGCACCACTAGTCATTCAACAATTAAATTTAAACAACAAATAAGTCAGAGTACATGCCACTTATTCCTTATGGATGGCGAATCCATCAAAATGTAATTTACTGATCTTATTTATGAAAACCCTTGAAAGACTATATTGTCGAACAAGAAGAAATATTGTTTTTAAAAAATCCGATTCCTGGTTATGAGCAAACACATAAGGTCGTCGAAAGCTGTTGATAGGGAGTTTAAGCGACAGGCGTAAGGTCGAGGCGTTATGCACTAACAGTCACGTGACGGACCTTCAAATCATAACGTATTACCTTAGGCATAAGGTACGAACTTACACCTTCATAAATAGTGCACACCTGTAGGAGTCTCTACGGTCACCTAACAAGCGCAAAATGGCCGCCTACAAACAGGAAAGGTTACAATTTTCCAAGTCTGATAAACGGATTTGAGGCAGTTACAATTATTCCTTACTAACTCCACAACGCTGGCAAGAATTAACGGGAAATATTGGAGAGATGACTGGAAAGAAATTCTCGAAAAAGAAGTTGAAATCGTATCTTTGGTTTAGCTTATGTCTTACGCTCACAACGAACGCCGTTTTAAGATTCTTCCTACATTCTCAAGAAAAGCTGATTCAAAATTCCAGACTGCATACTCGTCCGGGAGGGCCACAAAATCTAAAACCCCGTGCACAATGTAGATTTGTTACACTCTTGGCTCGTATTGTTGTTGAAATGTCTCACTACTACCCCCTACATTCTTTGATATATTATGCAACTTCTTTGTTCAACGCTTGAAATGCTTCTTTTGTCATAATGCATAGCGCAATGACGCTATTAGCTAAAACTCTTCTGAACGTTGTTCATTGCGACCGTATAAAGTCGTCAGTCACGTGATCAATAGAGTTTTAAGGATGTCTCCTTATGTCTGGCGCTAAAACTCCCTAATAGCTCAAGTGCCTAAATCAGCGGGCTTATGTAAAACGCGGATCAATAATCCCTTCATCTTATCTCGTGAAATTTACTCTCATAAAATGCCGACCAAACCAACTCAGGTGAGGACAAGGAAGTGCAGATAGGCGCGTTAAGAGGGCCGCCGCCGCCGCCGCGCTGCTGCCCAACATTTCCTCGTTCCTTTCCCTTCAATTGCCAGGCGAAGATTCTTCGAGAGGTCCGGTAGTGACAATAGTCTCATTTGCTTTTCGAGCTTTGAAGTAGCAACTCAGTTTACGTTTTTTCAAAGATGGAAGTAAAATCTGGTGTTACGCAAAGTTACAACTAGTGGTGCTACAAAATGGCACAGAATTCCCTTATTAGTTTTCTATTTCCTTTGGTCTCTGCTAGCTATTCGGACTTGCCACATTCTCATGCCATCTGCCATCTATCGCCGCCCAAAGTACACTTCTTTGACATTTTCTTACTTTCCCTGTATCCTAATGGTAGAACGGAAATATTAATTTTAGAATATTAAAGAACACAAAAACCTAGTCATAAATCGCAATTTTCTTTGAAAAATTTGCAGCAATATTTAACAAAATGGCGTTTAATCACTACTGTAAATGCGAAATTTGAAGCTCTTTGCCACAGACAATTTTTGAGTGTTCGAAAAACATCATTAGAACTCTTTTGTAGGACATCAACTCACAAATACAAAAGTGTTTACAAATTGCTGGAAATGTGCATTTTAACGGTGTAAGAGAGCTTTAAAAAATACATTTGTGTAGTTTTTGAAAAAACGAAATTATATCCCAAATTGAAATGTAGCCTATATTTAAGAGTGCAATTAGCACTATCAGTTCAGAAAGTTTGAAGAAAAAATTTAGAGCCATTTTTGAGAAAATGGCGTTTGAACGTCTTTGAAAATCCGGAATTCTGAGCTACTTCTCACAGAAAACGGTTGAGTTTCCGAGAAAATTAATAAGACATTATTTAAAGCAAAGGTACTCTGAAAAATACCCATGTGAACAAATCGTCGCTAATGTAAATATTAACGACGTGAGAGGCAAGCCACAAAAATTAATAATTCTTTTAAAAGTCCAATAATTTGTAGGCAGACTCAAAATAACATATTTTTATTTTACAAATGTCCCAACGTTTCGAAGTTCAATTGCCTTCATCATCAGGGTCTATTAAAATAATATAATAAAATATAATACAGAACATTGTGATCTAATGTAGATGATATTTGTTAACAAAATCTATTGTTACAAAAACAAATTTAAAATATAAAATACAAAATACAACTTACAAGAAATCTGCATCCATGAATTTGCGTATAAAGCTTTAGTTTAAATAATTATGTTTGTTTCTTTCCTTATTGAAAACAATCGATTAAATATTTATTCAAAGCCACCTCAAATTGTAAATAATATGAAATTGATTTGCAGTTTCATGTAAATTTTTCAGAGTTCTAAATAAACATAAATATTTATAAAAACAAATGGTAGAATACTAAAAAATGCTATTGCAACAAGTGAATTTTGTTAGACAAATATGAAATAGTTCTTTTTATTTTTGAAAAATATGGATTAAGGGGTCATAAATTTTTGTAAAAGAATTCCGCTCTGTCATCGTATTTAACGTATGTTTCTGCAACTTAATATAAAGAGTTTCCTTAGTAAGTCGAGACAAATATTTCGAATCTCTATTCAAAATTGTAGGATTAAGAAAATCAAAGTTATGATCTTTATCTAATCTATGTTTAGTTAAAGAATTTTGTTTCTGTTCTATCTGCCTAATATTATATTTATGTTCTCGAATTCGTTCTTTTAATTTTCTACATGTTTGCCCAACATAACAACTATTACATTGTAAACATTTTATGGAGTAAACTACTCCTTTAGATTCCAATTTAGATATAGGATCTTTTATATGTTTTATGAATAAATTCTTGTTCAAAAAAACTACAATATTTTAAAATATACAAAAACTACAGTATTTTAATTTTTGAAAAAACAAAAGAATTGAGCTGTGTGGCGTTTATGTCATCTCATAGGGTACATTAGGTACTATCCTTACCAAAAGTTTAAAGAAAAAAATTGGAGCGTTTTTGAGAAAATCGTGTTTTTGTATTTTTTTTTAAATTGCACATAATAGAAGCAATGTTGCGCGAAAACTAATGAAATTTTCAAAACAATGTACCTGACATAAATGAAAGAGTTCACTATGGAGAACAAATTTTATTTGGAGACAAAATCTCTATCTTTAACTTTGTAGTTGAAGGAAGAGGCCGGAAAAAAATCGAACTTTTGCGATTTTCGAAAATCCAGAGCATACCTGAAATTAAGACCTATGCCACCTTTATAAGTAGTATCGAAGGCTTCCGCGGCCAGAGTCATGATCTAGGCTGTCCGGGTGACGCCGCGTCAAAGGCTGAGGTGCCGACGTTTCGACCGACATGTCGCGGTCCTCTTCAGGGCTGTATTGTTCAATATTGGGCTGTATATTCAATACAGCCCTGAAGAGGACCGCGACATGTCGGTCGAAACGTCGGCACCTCAGCCTTCGACGCGGCGTCACCCGGACAGCCTAGATCATCACCTTTATAAGTGTATTTTACTCTATTCTTACAAGTAATTTAAAGAAAAATTTGGAGCCTTTTATGAAAAAATTTGAAAATGTCCGGGGGCTTAATGTAAAGTACCCCCAAATTTTACGGAATCATTTTCAAAGCTTCGAGTCAAGCAAACAGCCAGATCGACAGGGGTTTCTTTAATTTGAAAAAACCGTACGTATGGTTTGGGCGCTAGCTTCACAGACGGACGGACGGAGGTTTTGCTTTCAATTGGATTTTTGGTATCAAGGACCCACAAAAGAGGCATTCTGGCTACACCACGTGTTAGAGAATTTTTTTTAAATTTAGCAACTAGTTTTATCCATGTTTTTGTTTTCAGGGCCCGGCAATGATTTTTTTCTTCCGAATATCCGCCGTTTTTTCGCATAGCATTACACAATGTTTCCTATACTACGTATATTACTCCGTATGTATATACGTATACGAAAAAGTAAAAATGACGTTTAAGCGCTACTAAAAATGTGATGTGAAGCTCTTTTTCACAGAAAATTTTTGAGCTTTCAAAAATCTTCATTTGAAGTCATTGGAACTCACAAATTCAATAGTGTTTACAAAATGCTGGTAATGTGCATATTAAAGGTATGAGAAATCTTTCAAAAACCTTACATTTCTGTAATTTTTGAAAAAATAAAAATACTCTAAATCGAACTTTACGTCGTATTAAAAAATTCAATTAGCACTATCTGTTCCAAAAGTTTGAAGAAAAAATTTGGAGCCATTGAGAAAATGGCGTTTGAGCCTTTCAGAAAATGTGGATTTTTGAGCTAGTTTTCAGAGAAAACGGTTGAGTTCTCGAGAAACTTTAGCTGAAATTATTTAAAGCACATGTTTTCATAAATATAATAATGAGAAAAAATCGCTACTAATCTAAATATTACCAACGTGGGAGACAAGTCAAAAAATTACATATTTGTAATTTTTGAAAAAAAGAATAATAGAGCAATATGGCAATTATGTCATTTCATAAAGTACATTTAGCACTATCCCTACCAAAAATTTAAAGAAAAAATTTGTAGCCGTTTCTGAGAAAACCTTGTTTGTTTTTTTTCAATTTGCCCATATTGCACGCAATACTGCACGAAAACTACTATAATTTTCTAAAAAATGTAAATGTCCTTAATGAAAGAACTCACTTTGGAGAAAAAATTTTATTTGTCAGAAAAATCTCCTATCTTCAATTTTGTACTTGTAGGAAGACGCCGAAAAAAATTCAAACTTTTGAAATTTTCGAAAATTCTTAGTTAACCTTGAAAATGAGACCTATGCCAACTTTATAAGTGTATTTTACTTTATTTCAAGAAATTTAAAGAAAACATTGGAACCGTTTTTGAGAAAATTTTGAAAATAGACATTTCGTCCCCCGGACGGGGGGCTTCATGAAAAGTACCCCCAAATTTTGAAAACAGTTTTTCAAAATAGCGGCGCCTCGAGTGGTCACAGGTCGACCGGGGAATATTGATTTTGGAAGAAATCGTACGTATGATTTAGGCGCTAGTGTTATTCACAGGCTGACAGATGGACGGACGGACGGCCAGACAGACACACAGACGGACGGATGGAGGGACGAGAAAAGAACCACTTTTTCGATTATTATTCCGTATATACGTACGTATAAGGGAAATAAAAAGATTTTCTTAAAAATGGCTCCAACTCTTTTCTTTAAACTTTTGATAGGGATAGTGCTAAATGTACTCCTGAGATCACATAAACGCCCAGTCGCTCAATTCTTTTGTTCTTTCAAAAATTACAAAAATGTGTCTTTTTGACTTATCTCTCGCCTTGTTAGTATTTACATTAGCGGTAATTTGTTCACATTATTATATTTATAAGTACATGTGCTTTAAATAATGCCCTATGCAATTTCTTGAAAACTCAATAGACAAATGACATACTTTATCGTTTCACCCCAATGGGAATTTTCATGCCAATACGCGTCTTTCCAGAAAGTATTTTTGTGTGGCAACTGAAGTAAGTTTGGAGGGAGAAAAGGAGAACGAAGGGGACCTCATAAACTCTGAAAACAGCTTGCAATCTGAACGGATCCAATCCACAATCACTGCAAGAAGCACTGGACACAGTCAGCAACCGATTCCCTCAATAGCAATTCCATCATCTCTTCCCGAGATCGTTGCATCTTCGATTTCCCCAAATTCGTGCTGACTAGCAGAACTTATATGGAAGAAGTGAAGGGGAAATTCCCTGAGAAGTAGCAGACTTTGCCGTTCAAACGTGCTGTTGAACAGGCTAAAAAGAAACTCTGTTTTAACAAACCTGAAGAGGATGAAGACATGGATTTTACTGGTTATGATAATTATGTTGCTTGTCTCTATTGTAAATGACTTATATAATTATTCCAAATCATCCAGGAGACCTGAATTAAATGTCAGTAGTACAATGTGTGGGCGCATACTGAATGTGGTGGTGTGTCACGAAAAACAAAAATGTTTATTTGAGATATAATAATAAGAAATCATATTTTTTGAATGCCGTTACCACCTATGTAATTTTACCCACACACTGAAGATAAAATGTCATACTGGAGCATTTTCAAAAAATGCATTATTACTGATATATACGACAGGTTATTTCCTTAACTATGCTATTCCAACTAGATTAGTTTTCTTGTAATCTTGTAAACATACAAAGGATCCAACGTAAAAATTATAGCTAGTGGAACATTTTTTCTGTAGGGTACGTCGTTTTAGGACAGTTTCCCCTATTACTATGTCTTTGCGTATAGTTAATATTGGGTTATAGGGTAAGAGGACGGATGTGTGTACAAATGTCTTTAGCGGTATTAGATCGATTTTGTGTTGAGAAATTTTGGCGTCTATATGTTGTTTCCAAATGATTTTTGTGTCTATGTTCAGGTATCTGCTCGGTTTATTGGGAGGAAGCCAACGAATTATTGTGCTGATTAGCATCAGCAGTCGTGGGGGTGCATGCGGTCAAAGTGTGAGAATCTCGGCAGCCTTTTTGGTTGTAATGAGTTGAATTTTAAATGTTTGATGCCAAACTATCAATAAGATTAACAGGTAGTTGAACTTTATTGCACCAGTCAGTGAGTGAGTGAGAACCAAGTTTTAGAAAGCTGTATCCACAGTAAACTACGTTGGGGATATTATTTAATTTGGTAATGCCTGCGACGCACACAGGTTTCAACTCACCAGGGCGGCTAAACCGTCCAGCCTATTTTCTCCAAAATTGATATTTCGCAATCGATCTGGCTGATGTCGCGGCTTCTTGAATTTGAAACCGATATTTTAATTTTGGGGGATACTTTACATGAAGTCCCTGGGGCATATTCCAAATGTTCAAAAAATTGGCTCCATTGTTTTTGATTACATTTTGTTGTTGAGTACTTGAAGTTGAAGGACGTTTACGAGAACGGTGTAGGTCTCATGTTCGTTAAAAAATCTGATTTTTCGAAAATTGCAAAGGTTCAAAATATTTTCGGAGTTTTCCTACAACTAAAATATTAAAGATAGAGATTTTTCCCTTAATGAAATCTGTCCCTTAAAGATAGATTTTGAAATACGGTTATGTACATTTTTTCGAAAACTTTAGTATTTTTTGCGTAATTTTGCGTGAAAATACGGGTAATACGGGCGAGACAGTACGTGGTGTTTTTAGCACCAGGAGTTTCAATTATCTCTCCATCCGCCCCTAAAATGCTTGATGTTGTCTGCACAGTCAAAAACTCACCTGACAGTATTTCCGTCGTTGGTTATACGTGACTCGAGTTTGGGTACGTCGATTCGCAAACCGTAGTTACGTTTGAAATCATCTTGAATTTTCTTTTTTCCTGATGCACAAGTTTGTTTCTGATCTGCGGAACGAACTTGACACTTTTCTTCTGTGTTACCATCACCGCATTTGTAGGATAGGTGTATAATTCACTCCATAAATTTTATCCATGAATGTAGCGATAATATACCTAAAGAAAGATTATTGTCATCGATTTGTTTATTAACCATTGCTTCTACGCTATTAAAATCATTTGACGTAGACTTGCAGATGTAACAACGCATAGAGGATACAGTATCATTTTTGGATTTCTTTTACTTTCTCGTCAACCAGCGCAAATATTAACTCGTATATTATTTGTATATTTTTATCGCAAAAAATAAACTTAAATGTACAAGATTTTTAATTTGATCTTCGATATGTTGCTGTTCTTTGCGAGTACTTTGTGGACTGGGCGGGCCGAGCGACCGGGCGGCGCGGGCCATGGCACGTCGTATCGAGGCAGACAGGCTACTAACTCCAGTAATTGAATAATGATAACACAGAAAGGGGCAAATATGTGCAGCTGTAATTTTGCATACTGATCGAAAATAGTCATGTCTTTTAGACAAGCTGAATTTCAAAGCGCTACTAAACGGTTAAAAATTATAGACATCAATATGTTAAAAAAAAGATTCGTGAAAAAGGTTATGGTATACACGCCTTACTCCTCAAAATATGTAAAAATGTAAACTTGTCACTTGTCATATAGTGAACTTATCTTCAAACGTTTTATCCAATACAGAGAAATTCAAGCAAAAATGTTAAAAATATATCGTTTTTACTGACGGAAACTTACTTCACAATCTTGCAAATGTTTCGCGTAATTTTTAAAAACTGTGCAATTTCCCTATAGCATTTTCATATTTAATTCGTGTAACTCACGGTGAAACGAACTGTTCCATACCACTAGTATGATTCAAGGCTCGTCCACCTTACCGCGTCGAGGATATATCCCCGACTCTTCTCAGAGATTTCCTTATATCAGTGCAGGCTGGGCCTTAAGCTCGGACTTAAGGACAGGAGAGTAGCGCAGAATAGGGAAAGGGCCACGCATAATCAGAGGTCCTTTATTTAAAGTAAACGGCATCCGTCCAGAATTAATTGGAAGTAATCATGATAGCGACAGACCTCAGCTGCCTCTAGAACTCGGCACAGCTATCTGATATCGAACATCTGCAAACTGCAGGAAGTTGAACTAAGGATCAGCAAACTTGATTTTATTTTTGAATTAATTTTTATTGGATTTTTGTTGATTTCCAATTTTTTTTATTCTCCAGTCTTAATTTAACTTTTAATTTAATTTTTAATAAATTTATTTTTTATTTAATTTTATATTTATTCAACGTACAAAACAAAGAAAGACTGTACAAAGACTGTACTTTATGTGACGTATGAGGTCACAGTACAATATTTGTGAAGTGTAATGGAAACGATTTACCTCGGAAAATGTGCTACAGATTTTGGATCTTATCCCTTATCATGCCCCATGTAAAGCAATCGATTCAGTTGTGCACGAACAGTGAGAATGATTGTTTTTTTGATAATGCGGCTAACGAATTACTTAAATTTCCCACTAACACCTCACAGACCTCAAAAACATTGCGCAGTTAGTGATGGTACATTTTTTGCCCAGAAGTAAAGTAAGAGATCACAGTATTTGCTCAATGAATTAATGGAAAATGGACAAAAAGCCTGATCGTGTTGTTAATTTTAATTACAGATATACTGTTCTGCACCCTGTATAATGAAAAATATAATATCAACAAACATTTTGCTTTATTTGCATTAGCAGATGTTCCAAAGCCAATATGTAACCTCGAGATCCCCACCCATCAGTATGTCTTCAGCACCCCAAGATCCACGCATAACATAAGCGAAGAGACGAGATGGTTTACCTTCCAAGGTTCTCTTTGACACTCTTCTGCATCACTGGATTAACCCAAATATATGTGAATGTTTTTGCAAACTTTTCCTCTTGCGTTTAAAATTTATATTAAACTAGGTCAGAAAATTAAAAATTACGACTGGAAATGAAGAACCTTAGCTCAAAGGGATCTAAATTTTCTCAAAGTCCCAAGAAAAATAACGAGCTTTTTTATAACTGCAGCTTAAAACACGCTATGAAGTCCCGGCGCCAAACTAAATTTCAACTTTCAAGGAATTGCTAGAGATATATGTTACTTTATATTTAGACAGTCTGAATGAGAAGTTGGCAACAGTATGTAGATATTTGTCACCAGTACGGATGCTAAACAAGGTGAAGAACACCTTAAGTGAGTGACCTACCCAATTGTAGAACAAATTTATATGAGAATAATAATCAATTTGCATATTTTTCTTTCATTTTTTTCTCCCATTCTTATTTTGATACCTACAGGAAGAAATATAATTATTTTTACCTAGGATTTTGCGATATATATCCCCCCCATAAGCTCAGAATGGGCAATTAATTATTCCTATTATTTATTCCCTCAGTTTAATTCCGTGAAAGTTAGCATTATTTTAACTCTCTGGACTAGGGTTGCCAACAATGTTCATGTAAAAGAGACGACATTCGATAAACAAAACAAAGAAACGCATCAACACACTTCTTTTTATAAATATTTAATTTAGACTAATATCAGCTCTATATCTTTTTTCTCTCCATTTGCGATTAAAGTGAAAAGATTCGTTCACAAAATGCAGATAAAGATGGTCTGAACGTCCCTTTTATTTGTTTTAGTAGCTAGACAAAGACATTACTATGCATGCGTGTGGCAGCGTTCAGAAAAAGGATATCCATGTTTTCTATTCTTAAAATTAAACAAGAAACGATACGACTTAGCAGATGTTAGTCATGTGATATAATAAATGACAAAAAACATTAAAAATTTACTAAAAATAGGACATTTAAAATACAAAGGACAAGAGAACAATTGACATCAATGGAGGTCTGTCGTCCCAAGTGGAGGACGGATGGCAACCTTGCTGTGAACTGTAAATTTTGCTCTCGAAGACTCCTATCACTGGTCGTTTCTCAGGGGAGGGAGGGAAGGAACGTCCTCTTCACTCATTGTACTTTCCCGTATACGTACGTATACACGGAGTGATATACGTAGTATAGGGAAAGTTATGTAATGCTGCGCGAAAAAATGGCCAATTTTCGGCGGAAAAAAAATTAATTGCCGGGCCGTGAAAACGAAGAAGTGGATAAAACCAGTTGCTAAATTAAGAAAAAAAATCCCCCAACACGTAGTGTAGCCAGAAACCGTGTTTTCTAGGTCCTTGATACCGAAAACCCAATTGAAAGGAAAACGTCCGTCTGTCTGTCCGTCTGTGAACACTGCTAGCGCCTAAACCATACGTACGATTTCTTCCAAAATTGATATTCCCCGGTCGATCTGATTCTAGTCGAAGCTTTGAGATTTTGAAAAAGATTCTTCAAAATTTGGGGGTACTTTATATGAAGCCCCGCGGGGATTTTCAAAATTTTCTCAAAAATGGCTCCAAATTTTTTCTTTAAATTTCTTGTATGAATAGAGGAAAATACACTTTTCAACATGGCATAGGTCCGATTTTCACGTACAGCTCTGAATTTTCGAAAATTTTGAAAGTTTGAATTTTTTGTCTTTCTCCAACTACAAAATTGAAGATAGAGATTTTTTCTTAAAATAAAATTTGTTCCGCATATCGAGTTCTTTAATAAAGGTCATGTAAATGTTTTTCAAAATTTTGGTAGTTTTCGTGCAATATTGCGTGCAATATGTGCAATTTTAAAAAATTACAAAAACAAGATTTTCTCAAAAACGGCTCCAAATTTTTTCTTGAAACTTTTGTAACGGATAGTGCTACTTACAATTTTTAGTACAGCGTAAAGTTTATTTTGAATTATTTTTTTGTTTTTTCAAAAATTATATAATTGTAATTTTTTGAAAGATCTCTCACATCTTTAATATACACATTACGAGCAGTTTATAAACATTATTATATTTGTGAGTCTAAGTGCTTTAAATAACTTCAAATAAAGTATTTTGAAAACTCAATCATTTTCTGTGAAAATGAGCTTCAAATTTCGCATATTTAGTAGTGCTAAAATGCCATTTTCTCTTAAACGGCACATAATTTTTAAAAGAAAATTGCCATTTACGGCTAGGTTTCTGTATTCTTTAATATTCTAAAATTAATATTTTCGTTCTACCAATAGGAAACCGAAAAATTAAGAAAATGACAAAAAAAATGTACTTTTGGCTGTGATAGATGGTAGCTGGCAAGAAAGAGTATTTCGCAATTCGGAATAGCTAGCGAAGACCCAAGAAAATAGAAAACTAATACGGGAAAGTCTGTGCCATTCTGTAGCACCACTAGTTCTTCTTCTGAATGTAATTTCCAAATACAAATGTCTCTTTCTTTGAATAAAGAGGGCAATTGTATATTTTGTTGTTCATAGTTATTGGAAGTTGTTTTTGGTCGAGGTTTCAAAGGCGCGGGCTTTTTAAGAACATAGGCAACGCGAAATCTCGAAATCTTCTACACGGCACAGTGCTTCAGCAGCAAGAAGAAGAAACGTTTTTAATGCAGCAATGCAATTTGAGGGAAGGAGTTCCTTCTGTAGAATGCCATCTACCGTCAGCTATTGGAATGCTTTCCACGACGTGGTATGTTAAATGAGTTGGTTCTGGTAAATGAGTTGCGAACAAATTCAAATGATTTTTTCTCAGGCGTTCTAGTTTCATTTTCGAGGGATGTTTGATCGTGTCTGGTTTCAGTGATATTAAAAATTTGGATCGTGGAATTCGGAGGCACGAAAAATCGTAGGACCGTCTTGATTATTTCCACTGGCTCCCGACGCCACTCCGACTGGCTCCCGACTCCACTCCGACTGGCTCCCGACTCCACTCCGACTGGCTCCCGACTCCACTCCGACTGGCTCCCGACTCCACTCCGACTGGCTCCCGACGCCACTCCGACTGGCTCCCGACTCCACTCCGACTGGCTCCCGACGCCACTCCGACTGGCTCCCGACGCCACTCCGACTGGCTCCCGACGCCACTCCGACTGGCTCCCGACGCCACTCCGACTGGCTCCCGACGCCACTCCGACTGGCTCCCGACGCCACTCCGACTGGCTCCCGACGCCACTCCGACTGGCTCCCGACGCCACTCCGACTGGCTCCCGACGCCACTCCGACTGGCTCCCGACGCCACTCCGACTGGCTCCCGACTCCACTCCGACTGGCTCCCGACGCCACTCCGACTGGCTCCCGACGCCACTCCGACTGGCTCCCGACGCCACTCCGACTGGCTCCCGACGCCACTCCGACTGGCTCCCGACGCCACTCCGACTGGCTCCCGACGCCACTCCGACTGGCTCCCGACGCCACTCCGACTGGCTCCCGACGCCACTCCGACTGGCTCCCGACGCCACTCCGACTGGCTCCCGACGCCACTCCGACTGGCTCCCGACGCCACTCCGACTGGCTCCCGACTCCACTCCGACTGGCTCCCGACGCCACTCCGACTGGCTCCCGACGCCACTCCGACTGGCTCCCGACTCCACTCCGACTGGCTCCCGACGCCACTCCGACTGGCTCCCGACTCCACTCCGACTGGCTCCCGACGCCACTCCGACTGGCTCCCGACTCCACTCCGACTGGCTCCCGACGCCACTCCGACTGGCTCCCGACGCCACTCCGACTGGCTCCCGACGCCACTCCGACTGGCTCCCGACTCCACTCCGACTGGCTCCCGACTCCACTCCGACTGGCTCCCGACGCCACTCCGACTGGCTCCCGACGCCACTCCGACTGGCTCCCGACGCCACTCCGACTGGCTCCCGACGCCACTCCGACTGGCTCCCGACGCCACTCCGACTGGCTCCCGACGCCACTCCGACTGGCTCCCGACGCCACTCCGACTGGCTCCCGACGCCACTCCGACTGGCTCCCGACGCCACTCCGACTGGCTCCCGACGCCACTCCGACTGGCTCCCGACGCCACTCCGACTGGCTCCCGACGCCACTCCGACTGGCTCCCGACGCCACTCCGACTGGCTCCCGACGCCACTCCGACTGGCTCCCGACGCCACTCCGACTGGCTCCCGACGCCACTCCGACTGGCTCCCGACGCCACCCCGACTGACTCCTGACTGGACCCTCGCGGTTTGGTATTGTAGTGCCTGTAAGTGTGTGTGAGTAATAGGGAATAATGGGACAAGATACGAATAGAGGAAGGAAGGCTCGCGGGCGATCCATGGCCCGTTTTTAGGTTACTGCTTCGGCATTCGCCTGACATTGATCGGAGAAACCTCGGGAAATTACCGAACCGAACTCTCGGCCCTAGAGTTCTCCTCCAGACAGCGGGTGAACTATAATGCTAGCAGCAATACGGCCTCTGAGCTACATTTAGTCAGAAAAGGTAGTGGTAAACAAAGTATTTTATCTCTAAAAAATTAGTGTGGTTGGGTTTTTGATTTGTTAACGGAGCGATGTTTTAAATGCTAACATGAAAATCTTTTAAAACAGTTAGTACAGCGCACGATACTAATACAAAGACAGAGAAGATTTGTCTCAACATGTTTGACATCGAATGAACTTAAGCATGTGCATTCTACACACTGTGGTGTTGTGAAAACACATGTACTTGCTTCCCGAGTTCACTAACCTTAGCAGCATGACGTCATCTATTTATCTACGTAAGACGCACAACGGTATTAGTTGTGAATGCACATCAACACGCCCTACCGCTAAACGCGGACGTTATGTAAGATATCTGGAAACTAGAAAGTTTACTGCGCAAAACGTACGTTTACAAAGTATGAAAGGAGACCCTGCAAATGACTATAGGAAACACTGATTCTTTCAAACGATTTTCTCGCGAAGAGAAATGGTCGCTGTCTGTAATCTGCCACTTACAGCAAAGAAACGGTACAATGCGGTAAACTAGCAAGATATGATGTTGCATGCCAATGAATCTTCGACTTGCGGTGGGAGAATACTGCGGAGTAACAATTTGTTCGCTGCTCGGGCGTGCCGGAAGAGAAAGATGCCTGTTGTAACGGTTTGTTGCACCGAGAGTGCAGTTGAGATAATATTTACGGGGCAATAAATAGCATCGTACGGTTATGCAAGGTAACTTTATTCAGTGACAACGTAAGCACTAATTTAATAACTGCTGATGTAATGGAAGATTATATAATACTATTCCATGGAATTACATTAATATTCAATATAATTCATATCAACGTACTTCATGTTTATCGTGAAAATTTGATAATTTACGAAGCAATTCATATTTTCGTATTTACACTAACGACTGAATTTCATAGAGTAGTTCATACAGACTGAATAGAATTACTTCAGTACGAGCCGATTGAAAACTGTTTCCTTACAGTGAGAATAACACAAATTAGAAAGAAAACATTTAATAATAAATTATTTTTAATCATAAAGCATATAATTACATTAACAGAATGTTAGATTTCCTGAAAAACTTAGGTACTCAGTAATAAACTTCTCATTAATTGCAATATCGTCTCAACTAAAAACATGTGGTTATTGTCATTTAATTAATTTATTTATTTGTCAAAAAACAGTAAAAACTGTATATATTAATAGAAGTACTTGCTTATTTTTTCCTACAATGAATAAGGTTACAGAATACAAATGTCTGAAATGTCTGAAGGCAATAAACTCGAACTATTTTTATTGGACTGATGGCAAATCTATATTATTAGTTTCCAATGCGCACAGAAATTGGAAGAAAACTATGCATCTCGCAGGTATCTATAAAGGTGTTTAAAAAGGTGTTTTGTTAGATACCCTGGAACTCGGGAAAATTCAGAAACACCTATATTAAGACAGCTGTCTACCACAAAATTATGAAAATACGTGTAATTTCATATTTTTCAATTTTTAGTGGGTCGTATGCTCTGTTTTATTCTCTTTAAAATGCTTCTAACCGTTTTTCGGTACTTTTCTTAGTTTTTAAGCAAATACGTTTTTTCGAAGCGAGTGTCAACTCTCAAGCCTTTACAGAGTAAACTTCAGATGCATTTTCCCGAATTGGGAATTTTCAGCAAATTCAAGCATGTCAAACATCATAAATCAAAAACTATAAAATATAATAATATAATTCTTTTTGCAGCATGTAATCCATGATTGGCTCTAGTTAATGAACTACAATAGTTAATGCGCCACTAAAAGTTTTAGTTACATGAATAGAAATGTCCAGAATTAATTTATACACAAATATTTTTTCTCAAATAATCCAATCCTGATTCTCTAGTTTTCACAATACCTCTATCATTCTAATTCATTCACTAGAACATACAATTGTGATTAATTTGAAAAAAATTATCAAACTATTTCATTTTGTTTTAGAGTTATGATGTTTAAAGTAAAAACCTACATTTAGGTCAATTATTTATACACAAATAGAGAAAAAACTTATAAAAAATTATTTGATATCTAAAATCGTAAAGAAATCAAATGTACAAGGGAAAACAATAGAGACACAAATTTCTTAATTTTTATTTTTGGGGTATACAGCTACTTTTACTATTTCCAGTGCGCGAAGAGATAAAAGGGCAACTCTGCCGTGTGAGAGACAGAGGGGGATCCAGCCAATCGTTACGGAGTGGGCCATCATAGATTTTTGTTAAATAATAAAGATTTGTTATTACAGTATACCCTCATTAACACGAATTCCAAGGGACAGAAAAAATCGGAGTTCGTGTTATAAAAATTTCATGTAAAATGATCGTATTATCGTATCCCTTGACAGGACCAAACTTATGTTCGTGTTACGGCGGAATTAATTTTAATCGAGTTCGTGCTAACGAGGGTTTACTGTACATTGTATATTATTTTTTATTGTATGTACGATACTATAAGTATTATTTTTTTAAATAATTACATAATGCCAAAATAAATAAATATTTAAATCAATTTGGACAAACAAAAGAAGGTAAGAAACGAAAACTCCAGGCCTTGGAGGGGTGTATGGCCCCATGGATCCGTCACTGGTGAGAGGTGCTTAATTTCGTTAGATATCACTACATCGGGAAATTTCAGAAATATCTACATTAATTGTATAAAATGTCGGTGGAAACTGTAAGAAAACTATGCAGTCCTCGGGTTCGTGACAGACGCCAACGATCTTGTTAAATACTCAGGAACTCGGGGGAAAATTGAAAAAAAGAAACAAACATATTACTAATTTCAAATGCGCGCACAAATTGGAAATAAACTATGCAGCTTCCTGCCATTAGACGGGGTCTTGTTTTCGTTAGATACCCAGGTACTCTGAAAGAAACAACTACACTGTAAAAGTTTCGATTTCAACAGAAAAATAAAAGTATTTGATTGTGTTATTCCTTCTATTCTCATACTGCGCGTACCGATTGAATCTTGAAACTCATTGTACCACAGCTTATGACACAGCTGGCATCATGCAATAGCAAGGCTCAAAGAAAGAGGCAGCCCGCCATTAAATATTTGCTCTTCAAGTATTGCGTTTTGGAACAGCCACTTCTTTAGTATCCGAATGTAGTGTACTACTTTATTGCAGTATTCATGAAGACTGCTTTCGCTAAAATATTTAATTTAAAATAGTATTAAAAGAATATTGGTTGTTCTTGAACACTGTTCGTGTTACTTTTTGAAGAAACATTTTCTTTTTTGGTCTGTGGTATTTTTGGTGCGGGAGGCCACTAGGTGTGAGCATTTCTGAAAATTTGACGATTTTTGGGTTACGGCGATATTGAATGTAATGTGAAAAATCGTTTCTATAAAAATTTGATTCAAAACTGCCTACAGCACGACAGCAAGAAGAGTTGTCCACTAGAGTGTTTTACTTCATGTTTTTGCTATTGTCAGAATGTTTGGCTTTTAAGAAAATTTGAAAAATATGAAATATCAATATTCTACGGAAAACTATTTTCTGTAACAGTATCACAGAGACCAGAACAGTAAAAAAGAGTTCCTTTTCAACTAAACAACTGGAAAGAAGGATATTTTCTGACTCATTTCTTGTCTCATATTCACAAGACTCATAATATTTAATGATTCGTACAACATGCTATAAAAGAACAAGACAAACGACACCTTCCACTTCTACTTCCTCCTTCGCAGTGACGTAATAGACGCCTCTGCACCAAAAAACGAACATTCAGCGCGGTCGACCTCTTCAGGGAAAGAAAACACCAAAACGCAGGAAAAAAAAACAGCGAATACAAATAAATTAGAAGAAAGAAATCGACTACGTAAGCGCTACGCGATAACACGAGCGCTCAAGGAAAGCCACACGTTGTGCGAGAGTAACAGGACTCTCGGCCCACACGGAAGAGGCTAGTTCAAGAGGGCTTCTCTCGCGAGAACGGGAGGGGATGGGGGCGGAGGGGAGGGGATGGAGGGGCTGAGTCGCGGGTGGAGAGACGTGGATGGGATGGAGGAAAAGGAGGGGACAGGATGGTACCAGGTATGGGAGAGGAGGAGACGGATATACGACGAGGAGAATAAAGTTCAGGGATGGCGAGTGGAGAAGAAGTGAAGAGAATGGTGGGAAGGGGAAGGGTGGATGAACGAGGAGGTGACAGGAGGACAATATTGGAGGTGGAGCGGAATAGTGAGGGTGGGGGAAATAGGGGGGAGGGGAATAGTGAGGGTGGAGTGGAATAGTGGGGGTGGAGGGAAATAGTGGGAATGGAGGGGAGGGGATGCGTTACAGGACAAGTGGTACAGGGAGTAGAAAGGGAAGAGTGTGGGGAAGTGAAAGGGAAATTGAATGAACGTGAAATACTGACATTAATCAGAGAATCATCAAACGACTCGAAATCATTTAGTTCGACGAGTTACTCATATTCCTTCCTGTCGCACGAGAAGTGTCCATCAAAATTAAATGGAAAAGTGCATCCTCCCCCAATTCCGAATGACAGTCCGCACGCTGGGCAGTGTGGATTAGGGAAACGTGTGACAGAGAGCGAGAAGGATGGCAATGCAACAAAGTGGAGAGGAGGGGAGGCAGGACCGGTATGGAAATAGGTAAAACAGACGAGGGAGAGTCGAAATAAAGGGAGGATGGATGAGGCGTAGACGATCAAGGCGAGGACGGACGAGGCGGGGAGGGATGAGGCGGGAAGGTATGAGGCGGGGCGGATGAGGCGGGGACGGTCGAGGCGAGGACGGACGAGGCGGGGAGGGATGAGGCGGGAAGGTATGAGGCGGGAAGGTATGAGGCGGGAAGGTATGAGGCGGGGGCGGATGAGGCGGGGACGGTCGAGGCGAGGACGGACGAGGCGAGGACGGACGAGGCGAGGACGGACGAGGCGGGAAGGTATGAGGCGGGGGCGGATGAGGCGGGGACGGTCGAGGCGAGGACGGACGAGGCAGGGAGGGATGAGGCGGGAAGGTATGAGGCGGGGGCGGATGAGGCGGGGACTGTCGAGGCGAGGACGGACGAGGCGAGGACGGACGAGGCGGGGAGGGATGAGGCGGGAAGGTATGAGGCGGGGGCGGATGAGGCGGGGACGGACGAGGCAGGGAGGGATGAGGCGGGAAGGTATGAGGCGGGGGCGGATGAGGCGGGGACGGTCGAGGCGAGGACGGACGAGGCGAGGACGGACGAGGCGGGGAGGGATGAGGCGGGAAGGTATGAGGCGGGGGCGGATGAGGCGGGGACGGTCGAGGCGAGGACGGACGAGGCAGGGAGGGATGAGGCGGGAAGGTATGAGGCGGGGGCGGATGAGGCGGGGACGGTCGAGGCGAGGACGGACGAGGCGAGGACGGACGAGGCGGGGAGGGATGAGGCGGGAAGGTATGAGGCGGGGGCGGATGAGGCGGGGACGGTCGAGGCGAGGACGGACGAGGCGGGGAGGGATGAGGCGGGAAGGTATGAGGCGGGGGCGGATGAGGCGGGGAAGGTCGAGGCGAGGACGGACGAGGTGGGGAGGGATGAGGCGGGAAGGTATGAGGCGGGGCGGATGAGGCGGGGACGGACGAGGCGGGGAGGGATGAGGCGGGGGCGGATGAGGCGGGAACGGATGAGCCGGGGAGGGATGAGGCGGGGGCGGATGAGGCGGGGACGAATGAAGCGGGGACAGATGTGGTTGAAACAGGCGAAGCGGTGAGGTGCGGGGAGGACGGACAAACTTGCAGAGAGGGGAGGGGACTGGTGAGGCGGGGAGGGGACGGGCAAGGCAACGAGAAGCGGAGGCGTGCCTCGACGGGGCACGCGGAGGGTGGCAGAGAGCGACGTCGGGAGGCGTCGAGCGGTGCGGCGCGTGGAAGCGTGGCGGGGAGGGGACGGGCGGTGCAGTGAGGTACGTAGTAGAACAGTGTGGGCCTGGCGTGGGGAAGGGGCAGTGCCGGAAGCGGGGCGTGAGCGGGGCGGGGGCGGAGGCGGGGGCGGGGGTGGGGGCGGGTGACATTGGGCGCGCGGCGCGGCGTCGCCCGTGACCTCCAAGACGCCTCCCCCTTCCCTCCCCTCCCCCTCCCATTTCGTGACTCCGCCAACTCCTCTCTAACGCCGCACCGCCCAACGCGCTCTCCTGGCAGCTGTATGACGCTCCTTTGAAAACACAGGAAGCAGGATACTAAGCGGCCCGTGTCGCACTTGGCAACGACTGCCCGTGTTGCACTGAGTACGCCTCTGGGCCTTTCTTTTTCCCCCTCAGAACTGAAGAGTTCGCGTGGCCTTTGCGTTTACCAATCATTTGTCCAAGCTAACTAAATCAATGACGGAATACTTTCTTCCCCTGCTTTTTCTCCTCCGCTTGAACCTTCCATGGGTTTCCATCTGGCACTCGTGATCCCATAACACTGCCGAAGATTCTTCTAGATCAGGAGAACTGACCGTTGGCAAATGATGAACCAAAATGAGCGAGTGAGTATTTATTACTTCCAGGCGCATCGATTGGTCATTAGTGCCGGGAGTGAGAACTTGCACCGACATACTCCTCGGCTTGCGGGAGCTTGCCGCTTCCTGGTCTCTCTACCAGTGGGACACCGCCCCAGCCAGGATATGCGCTAAGCTCATGACCAGGAGATGGATTTTAATGTAAAGTCTTTTCTTTTACTTTAGAACAATGATTTTTTGGGTATACATTAATTTTATGTCATGGCGAAAGAAAATGACCCATTTTTATAGAACTTTCTTGTGTTTTTTGTCAATTTTGACTACAAAGTCATTCTTTACATTTTTCCGTAGTTTTTAACGCATTTTTGCTATTTTATCTATTATAATATTGAAATGTACTTTTTTGAAATAAAGTTTACGTGATGCAAAAAGTGAACTCCTCAGAATTATCAATTCCTTCACTTAGAAATTGCAATGTCAGCTATTGTAAGTAATCTAGGTTTCCTGTGACGCCTATAAGCACCATTGTCAGTTTGGCCGCATTCGCAATTATTAAAGACAAAGTTTTTTTGGTAAATACTAGTCCAAACCAAAAGTTCGTAAATTCAGTTAACTTGAACGAAAGGCAGAAGCCTTGATTACATCATTAATGTATCCAAAAAGCTTGTGTTATTCGCTGCACTGGTTTTGATCAAATTTTTTGTCAGCATTCTTTGCTTTTAGGGCGTTTTCAAAACATTTAAAGACCATTTTATTGGTCATTTTTAGCGATGTTTTATGTCATCAAAATCTGCCCCCGTGTAGTACATGTAAGTGTGTGTATAACAGTGGCGGACCCAGGGGGGGGGCATGGAGCCTTGCCTCCCCAAAGGCGTTGAGTTTTCGTTTGTTATCTTCTTTGATATGGCACAATTGATTTAAATATTGATTTACATTAAAATTATGTAATGATTGAAACAATAATGTGGTATATTATCATATACGCACCACAAAAATAATATACAAGATAATAAATATTTTTATTATTTAACAAAAATATATGATGCCCCCCTTCCCAAAAAAATGAATGTCTAGATCCGCTCCTGGTGTATAAGTGGAGAGAAGGGACAAGAGTGAAGGAGAGCTCGCTGGCAGTCCGTGGCCCAATTATTAGGATATGTATCTCCGACATTCGCTTCGTATTGACCATGTAAAACCACCGATCCGGGAAACCGGCCGCCAGTACTCTTCTTCAGAGAGAGAGAGAGAGTGCCTTCTATCTGCCTATAAAAGTGGTGCCGTATTCCGCAGTCGTCGAGACTCGAACCCTAGAATCACCTCGTCGAGACACTGCAGCAACAACCCATCCACCTGAGCCGTTGAAATCAAACTATTCTTGAAGAAAATCTCTGGAATCAACTACTCTTGAAGAAAATCTCTGGAATCAAACTATTCTTTAAAAAATCTCTGGAATAAAACTATTCTTTAAAAAATCTCTGGAATCAAACTATTCTTGAAGAAAATCTCAGGAATCAAACTACTCTTGAAGAAAATCTCTGGAATCAAACTACTCTTGAAGAAAATCTCTGGAATCAAACTACTCTTGAAGAAAATCTCTGGAATCAAACTATTCTTGCAGAAAATCTCTGGACTCAAACTATTCTTGAAGAAAATCTCTGGAATCAAACTATTCTTGAAGAAAAGCTCTGGAATCAAAATATTCTTTAAGAAAATCTCTAGAATCAAACTATTCTTGGAGATGAGATTCCGTGCTGACCTACCGTTGGCTAGAGAGGTTTTCTCCAACCAGGTATTTTCCACCAGTAGAGCACCGCTCCACCCGGGACAAGCTGTTAAGCTCCCGACCGGTCTTTCGGCATGTGTGGTAATGCAGTGCATGTTAGTGTAAGTGTGTGTAAATAGAGTGAGGATAGTAAAAGGAAGAGGAAGGAGAGGTCACGCGCGGTCTGTGGCACGTTTGTTTTGGTAATTCTCCAGAATTCTCCTGGTGTTGATCGGAGAAACCACGAAAAACTATCGATTAGAGCAGCCTGCCGCTAGAACCCTCCTCCAGACAGCGGCTATCTTGCTCGACCTAGCTATCTTGCTCCACCTAGCTATCTTGCTCCACCTAGCTATCTTGCTCGACCTAGCTATCTTGCTCGACCTAGCTATCTTGCTCGACCTAGCTATCTTGCTCGACCTAGCTATCTTGCTCGACCTAGCTATCTTGCTCGACCTAGCTATCTTGCTCGACCTAGCTATCTTGCTCGACCTAGCTATCTTGCTCGACCTAGCTATCTTGCTCGGCCTAGCTATCTTGCTCGACCTAGCTATCTTGCTCGACCTAGCTATCTTGCTCGACCTAGCTAACTTGCTCGACCTAGCTAACTTGCTCGACCTAGCTATCTTGCTCGACCTTGCTATCTTGCTCGACCTAGCTATCTTGCTCGACCTAGCTATCTTGCTCGACCTAGCTATCTTGCTCGACCTAGCTATCTTGCTCGAACCTTGGAATCTTCCGGTCAGAAGCAATGGAGTGGCATCGGTTGATGCTCTGAACACACCCGGTACACTCAATGTTTGAGGGCTCACATGCAGGTCACCCTACACAGTATTTCTTCTGAGTGCCTGAGGCGTCCGCACCCGGAGTTTTCCTGCACCGATTCCGGGCGACGGTCGCACGGAGGCCTGAGCGGTCGCTAACGGCAGAGCCCCGGCCTCCCGCGCGGGCCGGATGGCCCGTCGCCAGAGCCCGCGCCGGCGCACAGTGGGCGAGGTGGGCAGGCAAGCCCTCGGATGGATTCGCGTAGAGCAGGTTTCGTTTCCCGGCTAGCTGCCGTTGAGTAGTGTTCATGACGCACCGTCGCTGCCTGCCGCTTGAGTAGTGTTTTCGCACGAGATAGTCTCTTCCTCTGTGCAATCCCGTCGCTGCTCGGTGCAACATCGTTGCATAACCGTAGCTTACTTGGCGCATCGGGTATACGAACCTACAGAGCATATTGTTCATACAGCGTCACACGATGAAAACTGGTTTGATGAGTCCTGACCTAGGACGAAAAGCTTTTGCTAGGATGAGCAGTTAGGGTAGCAAAGCGTTTCGTCCTAGTTCAAGACTCATCAAACAGGCTTTCAGCCTGTGATGCTGTGTGAACGTGGATGTATTGGTTATTTCGGGTTTCCGGGGCGCGTCATCTAAGTTGGGCCGATCCCACGTGGTCGAGATCGCTAAGCCAATAGTGTTGTAGCGATCTCGGAGCGATGGATCGCGGGTTCGAGTCCCGCCTCGGGCATGGTTGTATTTGTGTTCGTCTTTTCTCCCCCTATTATCACCATATCATGTCATCTTCACAGTTACCATAACATTAATCCAATAGTGGTTGCTAACGACATAGATGTTAATGCGACCTTAAATAACAAAAACGAACTAAGTTGGTCAGTAGGCTTCTGGGTGTAGTGCATGTTATTGCGGAGACAGCGTTCTTCCGTCGCTGGATGGTGAAATCCGGTGCACAACTAAATAGTGGCATGCGAGGGTTGGCCCCTTCAAGTCTCACCGCCAGCAAAGCACTTGGAAGATAAATTACTTCTAAAACTAATATTAATAAATATTGAGTCAACCAAGATCAGAACTACTAAATCAGTTGCAAATACCCCTTGGTATTATCCCGGCACGTTTTCTTGAGCCCTCATTTCGCTACATGCGATAGGAGTGTGCGGTTGATTATTTTGTCTACAGGACTATTATATGAAATTTGTGGCTCATTTTTCAATACAAAATAGTTTCTATTACACGAGAGCGAACATTTCTGGTTATTAAATTTTAGAACCAAAGCTTGTTTCTCTCATTTGTTCTGAATTCAACGAATGCTACTATTGGACAGGGGCGTAGGCATTCCGGGGCTCAAGGAAACGTACGTGTGTAATGTATTATTCCTAATGTATTTTAAATATAAATTCAAATTGAATTCGATCTGAAAAGGACTGATCCTTGCATTGCAGGTTCGATTCCACCATTGCTCCTTACCGGTTCCAATATCTCTGTAGTATTTGTAGGTTGTTTATAAGTAAGACTGAAAGTCCTTATCATAATTTGGAGAGTTTTTATTGTCTAATCAGGAACCTATGCAACCTCCGGTGGCGTGAGGAGCGTCTATGGCTTCATTAGGTGACCAAAGACTCACCAATCATACATATAACTGGGAAAACCCGGCAGACGTTGTTCTGCCCTTCATCTCCCTCTTTCCCCTCCCATCTCCCTTTCTCACTGTCTCTCCCTCCCTCATCCTATCCCTGTCTGCCTCTGTCTCTGCCGCCCTTTGTCCCTGTCATTCACATTTACTTGCAGATTCTGCACGTCTCTGAGCAGGTGAGGTAATATCGGGAAGCGCCTGACCAGCAAAAATGTAATAGAACGTTCGAGAATAATTAATTCTGTAGATTACGATTTGAGAAACGTTTCTTTGAGGCCTTTGGCCTCAAAATTTTAGTTTTTAAGGCCGTAGAATGTCTCGTAGTTTTTAAGGCCCTTAAATGCCTTAGGAGTTATTTAACGATATGGATTCAAAATGCTGCCGAGTGTGTTGCAGGTTGCATTTGACGTGAATATGTAGTGTGTATGTAATGAATACGTAGCGCCATGAAGTGGAGTTATAACATAATTAACAACACAAACTTTCTCGGTGAAAAAATACGTAGAAGTGCCAACTTTCATGGAGATCTGTCCAACGGTGTTGGAGATTTGCTGTTATATACATATCAACATCCTGTTTTATATACAGAGATCATTTTCGTGCAATAAAATTTACCGATGTACTTTCTATTTGGTGATTCCAATTAATAAATATATGCAACAGCATTTTATTATTTTTTGTTTTAAAATACTGTCATTTCTAGTGTCGAAGATGATTACTTTCCGTCGATGAACTTGTGTTGGGAAATCCAAAGAGTTTATCACATTTGTGGGGAAATCACAATGTGTGGGGAAATCTCATTTATTGAAGTTTTACATCTCATATTTGCCCCTCATTGGTAGGCCACTATGCGGGCACTAGAGTTTGAAAGAAAAACTTTTTTCTTAATGTTTAAAATTATGACCGCATCAACCTCTCAGGGTTATTATCAACCCGTCAATTGTCACTTGCAGAAAAAATACAAGGGTTTTGTGTCCATAAAACTATCATATACATTATAGCAGAAGAATTGTCAGTAATGATGAATTGGCAAAGAAATAAATCATTTACAATTGGAATTTTCTATTATACAAATAAACAATAATAGTGCAATTATAAGCATTTCTTTAAACGTTTATATTATTATTAAATTACATGATTATGATTCAATAATAATATTAGAAAATAATGCACATGTGCATACAGAAAATCAAATAATTTTTTTAATAATGCTGCGTTAGTACGTAAAGGGCAAAAACTGTGGTGTTTTACTTGATTGTTGCAGAGAGTAATACATTTAAACCATTTGAATGAACGATCTCTAGGTTACATTTTACAATTTTATATGGAATGGAATAAACTAATATATTTTAAGTATGCCTTGAATTTTGAACAAAAAGATTGGTCTCTGTATTTGTGCGGAGGCGTTGGGCAGCTGTAGTTTTTTTCATATGCTTCCATGCTAAGGACGCCAATAAATGTGCTCTACGGTATAAATTATAAGCACCTATCACCAATGCTCGGGTCACCTTTGGTAATATAATAGGCATGAGTCTATTTGGTGTGTCCTATTCACATCTAATGGAAATCACCCTCTCCTTCCTTTGAAAATCGATGGCTGGATGTTTATATGTTAGTTGTCAAATATTTTTTTGTTTACAGTTGCTGAGGTTGCTCAACATGATTCGAATTCCTTTCATAAAATCTTGAGCTCAGAAACACCTTATAACGCAATTAGATCTCTTGAACCTGACAAACGCTAGTGCAAGACGACTTTGTTCTCCAACTCTGACACTTTATGATACTGTTTTCTACATTTTTCATGAATGACTGTAAATTTCTTTCTCATTGTTGTAATCAACTACATCGATGGTGCTGACCATATATTTATAAAACACATCAGAAACTTTGGTACAAAATTTCCATTTTCGTAAATCGATATGAGATTTCGTTACCGTACACTGTACTGTAAAGTCCCACTTTCCGACCTGCTTTTAAGGCACATAAATAACCGAAAAGCTATATAGTATGACATAAACGCTCATAACCGCATCTTTTGCCATAGCGCGAATTTTTTTTCTTCCTAACCCGGCAAAGGATGGGCTAGGTCTGTGAGACCCACGACGTAACAAAAACCTCAACCACTCACGTACAGATAATACCAGAAGCCTGTTTGTCTCTCTACCTTCCTTTTATTTGCAAATGAAATGTTCAGTGTGGAACTTATTGCCGTACATGTTGTTTGCGTGATTATATGCGTAATTTGTTTCCTGCTTGGATCTCTCAGACCCAACCCACCCGTTCGTGTAACTGTAATTGAGTAGGCACGAATTAGTACTATTAGAATTATTTATTATTGCGATATAGAAAAATTATGTTATTTTTCTGTAGTATTGCGTATAACTAAATCAAATTGAAGTGTGATGTCAGAAATTAGTCCAAATTTTCGGTGGAATGACTAGGATAGTACTAGGGAGGCCTCATTGTGCTCCTACTTAAATTTACCAAATATTATTTGTTAAGAATAAAAAATGCATAATATATTAACAAAAATTTTTTCTTTTACATAAGATTAACATAATGAAGTCCTCTACCAATCACATAAACAAAATATTTGCTATGGAATTCTTGTTTTTCAACCGGGTGTCTCAGACCCAACCCATCCGTTCGTGTTGCACCCATCCGTTGCCGGGTTAATGGCGCTTTTCCGCACATTTCAGCCCACTGTGCGGCGAAGTTAACGGTAGGAGCCGGTCGGTTTATCAGACCGTGGCGGTAGGGGTGATGACTATCCGAATCGGCCCGCCCGCGTCCGGCCGCGGGTCACTTGCGGTCGGGGAAAAGAAGAACTGACCGCTCCAGGCCGATGTGCAAGTACTTTATTCTGACGCGCAACTCTATTTCTCGCTGTTGAATAATCGAAACGTGGAGTCATAGGAGCATAACGGAAAGTTCGATGCTTGATTTAATGGGTAAACTAATAAGGGCGGGAGACGAAACACGTTCAGCACTTGATGGTTTAGAGACTTCTTGTCGATTTTTCGGTTCCGTCTTCTGAGAGTTCCCTTTGCAGGAGAATTTGCCAAAAACCGTTCACAAATACAGGTGCGGCAGGAAGGGAAGATCGCCCACGCTTCCTACAGAGCGCTTATGCGGCATTTGCAGGAAGTAATCGGTAATGTTCAAAACATAAAGCAAATTCCTGGCTTTGTAGTTAGGCGACATCGCAGACACTTCCTAAGACTATGCTTCACTTTTACCCCACAAAATATTCACGTGGGCTTCTTCGGACAATAGAATAAAATTTTCGCCTAGCTTTATTGACATGGGGGTTGTAAGTTCGTGTACTGACAAAGATTTTTAACACCAGCTACAGAGTTTGATGTGGATTCCAGAGACCGGGTTCTCCAATCGGCCGTATCTGCGGTTTCCTCAATGTGCCTCCCAATTACTACAATGTATGTAATTTTATGGTCATGAATTGGAGACGTCATGAACTTGTTTTGGGAAGTTTCAAAGTACATACATTGCCAGTATGAAGTGTCAAATCGTGTCAGGACACACACTAGGTGCTCCAATCATCCGCATCCTCGGTTTCCTCAATCTACCTTCCAATTATTATAATGCATGCAATTTTATAGTCAGGAATTGGGGACGTCATGAACGAGGTTTGGAGAGTTTCTAAGTACATACATTGCCAGTTTCAAGTGTCAAATCGTGTTAGGTCACACAGAGTCCAACCCCATTACTTATATTTTTTCTGCGTTTTTTAAGAACAACAATGCACGTTCTTAATACGCGCCATGATTGCGACCCTTCTACGAAGTAATATAAAAAATATGACGACATGAAGAAAAAATACGACGACGGAAATATACTACCATAAATGCTTATGAGAAGTGTTTTTAACTGCCATCAATTAAAATAATTAATTATAAATATTAAAAACATTAAAGAAATTAAATAAATGAAATTAAATAATCATCAACGACTGAGATATAAAACGTTTCACAAAATTGGATAGGAATTATATAAAAGGAGAAACTTTGGAAAGAGCTATATTTAGAAAGTAAGAATAATAGAAATAATAATAATAAGGAGATAACGAAAGAAGAAGAATAAGAGAAGAAAAGAATAAGAACGAGAGTAACGACAAGGAGAAGAAATAGATGGAGAAGGAGATGGAGCAGAAAAAGAAGAAGAATACGAAGAAGAAGAAGGCTGAGAAGAAACACAAGGAGAAGGAAGAGAATAAGCAGAAGAAGAAATAAAAAGAAGAACAAGGCGAAGAAATAGGGGAGAAGGTGAGGAAGAAGAAAAAGAGTGTAATAAGGACAACGATGAGGAGAAAAAAAAAGAAAAAGGAGATTAAGACATAATATGAAACACGGAGCACTCTACACATTAACTTCAACAACGCGAGTTTGTGAGTCCTGAAACGCATCCCGCCCTCCGGGGCCGCCAGAGGTCGCTGGCCTCTAGGCGCGGGGCGGGGGCGGGGCGGAGCGAGGGGCTCGTGTTGCCGGAAGAGAGAGCGGTGGCGGCGTTAGGGGAGGCTCCGGGGCTGACGCAACCGCGCGCCTCGGGGCCATTCGCGGGCGCCCGGACGAGGAGAACCAACTTCTCCATCAGCATTTCCCCTTAGATGTGGAGTCCTCGTCACTGCTCACGGATCAAGGGAGGGCATGGGTGCCGTGGCCGCCCCCAAAAGGCCTAGCGTTTTCGTTTACCTTCCTATCGTTGGCAAAATTGATTTAAATATTTATTTATACTCGAGTGATATAATTATTTAAACAATAATATTGTATAATAATAAATTATATACTCTATAATATATTGTATATTACTATTCAATAATATTGTACAGTAATTTATTAAAGAATAATATTGTACAATAAATAATACACAATATAATAACAAACATGTTTATCATTTAACAAAAATATACGATGCCCCTCCCCCCAAATGATCGGCTGGATCCACTCCTGGACCGCGTAGATATAGAGACCACCAGGTTTGTCGGCGCTTTGCACGAGGCTGCCAGTCCAGAACTCAAGCTTCGTAGAGCGGCAGATGTTGCGTCAGGGCCCATTCGATTTCGCTCCTTGTATTGATTGATTGAATTATTTATTATTGATTCAGAACGCCTGAACTGCTAAGGTTGTTAATACTGGAATTGTAGTGTATGTTTTTTGTCGCGGGAGGTAGCGGTCGACGTGGGCGTTTTCCCCCAACCCGGTATCTCCACCAGCGGGACACCGCCTCTGGGAGAGTGGTGGCTGAATTCTGGCTTCAGATCCGCATTCAGCGCGTCGACATGTATAGATAAACATGTGCCAAGTCTTTGGTTCTGACTACAACCCTCCAAAACAAAAATACAATTTCACGATGGATTTTCGAGATTTAAATAACTGGAGCGTGGTGGTGCAATTCTAGCTTCAGATTCAGATTTGACGCGTCATCATACGTAGAGTAAGATCTGTCAAGTCTTTGGGTCTGATAACAACCCTCGAAAATAAAATGTGCAATTACACAGTTGTTGTTTTTTGTGATTTAAAAAAATGGAAGGTGGTGGCGCAATTCTGGCTTCAGATTCGGATTTAGGGCGTCGTCATTCGTAAAGAAACATGTGTCAAATCTGTGTCCGACAACAACACCCGAAAGCAAACAATATAATGTCACGAGGTTTTTTTTGCGATAAAAAAGTGAGTGTTTTGGAAATTGTCGGTAAATTCCCGACTCGCGAAGCGAGGAAAGTACGAATGGCATTTAATAGGACTATTCCAAGAGTGAAATTATGTCCAACAGAGTTCCAAAATGCACCAAATATCGCAAATATCTGAAAGCTATGTTAAAATCAAAGTGGTTATGTTAAGTACATGTGCGGTTTATTGGGCATCGGCATTGCGATCGATGTATAACGCCTCCTAAGATAGATTAGTTACAGTTTATGATTGGCCAGTAGGCAGAAGCGATAAGAAAAATCGGATAGAAAACGCGATATCCTTTTTGAGATACACCGCCATGATTGGGACATTTTGTATGTTTGTATGTAAAACACTATTGATTTTAATTTCACGAGTGGAATAATCACCGTTATCTATGTTTGCATACAAAATCTATAATTGTCGACCTGAAAAATCGTAAATCTCATACTCAGTCTGAGGAAATATATTTTTCGATCTCACAATACGAGTCTTATTTACATAAGTTAGCTAAATTTGTGAAAGGGGAATGAACCGTCATTGTATCTAGTATCTTGGTGTTACACACACCACGTGAATCTCCTGATAATTTTTTTAGCCAACTTAACAGCTGAGAATGGACTTGACCTCGGTCATTATTATCAAAAGATGTGACTGTACTCAGCTGTTAGCAATATAATCGATAACATACAAGAATTACTGTGCTTATGAAGTCATTCACCCTACGGTGGCGGTTACGAGCAAATTTTCTTATCAGCTGTGTGGCATTACGAGGGCATCAAAACGGTCATTGCACTTTCACGACTATTATCTCACTAGGTCATACTGCAGATTTTCTCTGTAAGCACGTGTCTGCTATCTCAGAATGAACATAACTATTCCGATACTACATGTATGCACGAACAAATAAATTATTCTTCATAAGATACGTGCATTGACAACAAATTTTATAACCTCTATTTGTTCTGTTACTTATAATTAGTGGATACCAGTTCCGCGTTAGGTATTTTTAACTATTGGATAATTTGAAAAAAAAAACGTTATTCTCTTGAAAATCTTATTTACACATTCATTTGATTTCGAATTGACGAAAAATTCCAAAAATTCGAGCCCACTTTCAATAGCTTTACTATTTTAAGAAATGACTGTAATTGTCACCAGTTGTTCCTGATGTAATGGTTCAAAGAGTACCATTGTTCTGATTTATGTCTTCAGAAAGTAAATTTATGGAGTGATTTCAAAATTGACTGAATGAAACATGTTCTAATTCGAATAAAAGTCCCTTACAATAAATAATACAATATTATGTGTACGCTATTACAAATGTAATCGCATGACAATTTGTCATGAAGTCTAGACTAATAAGTCCGATTCACTGAAGTATCAACTGCCCAAGAGATGTCGTGTTATCGAAAATGTTGCCAACAATTCGGCCTTTACACTGCAACCACGTCCTCTGGAACGAAAGCACATAATAAGAGACACGATGTAAAAATATTTTCGTAGTTCCGTACAATTATATCGATATAAAGCAGCCAAACGGGGAAGTTCAAAGCCACTTTTACGGAATAATACCTACATTCGATTTCCATTTTATAAACCGAATTTTTATTCAATACAGATTAACATTGACTAATGAAGTCATTGTGTAAAACATTTCTACATTTCACATTTTTAATTTAATACAATTGATGATTACAATGTCGCATTGCATCCTTGAATCTACTTATTCTTTTCAAGTAGCCATAAACATACCTTCATACATCTTCATGTTTACAATGCCAGAATGTTTTCAGTTCAATTCATCACGCCATCACTGCGTTCATTACATCCAACAACTGAAGTACTGTGGTGCAGAGATTCCTTCTCTATTACAATTTTATAATTTTTTTTCTAGTTTCAATGCTATTTTCTCTTTGCTAAATTTATTGCACGATTACCAGGCAAATGTGTCTGCGAACGTGATGCTGATAAGAGTGCTTCCCACTGAGTTGAGGATTTTCTGAATCCATTGTGATCAACCTCTCGCAGCACTTGGCGATGTTTCTGAACATAGATGTTCAAAACTGAAACATCGATGTTAATAAAACATCGATCCCAAACTATCGATGTTATTAAATAGCGATTTTTTAAAAGCTGCATTAGTAACCATTCAAGTTCACACGGCAAGGATTAATTTGAAAGTTTTATTAAGTTTATCATTTAATATTAAGTAGCACAGTGAAAGTAAATGTATGTTTGTGTAAGGGGTGAGCTTAGGACAAGGACAAGGAAGAGGAGGGAAAGATCGCGCGTGGTTCGTGGCCCATTTGTTAGAGTACTGACCCGACATTCGTCCAATTCGACCGGTTGGGACCCAGACACGGGGATATTTAAAGTGACATCAGTAATTATTTTGGTGAAACAAATGTTTACTATTTATTAAAAAACAACTTTTACTATTTTCTCTATTTTTGTTAAATGAAAACAAATAAAAATAAGTAAAATGCCTCTTTGTTTATTTTATTTTCATACTCGAGTATATTACAAAGATTCAGCACAAAATTCTGCGGAACAACAACATATATTTTTCAGAATCAGAATTTAGACGTATTTCATAAGATATTTTCAGAAATTTTCAGAAGCTGATTCCCGAATGATTTACCAAAAAGTCAGCTCAGAGTTCTAAACTTAAAATAACACATACGTCACAGTACAGAACTCAACCCCCAGCGAACTGCTACACAAAGCAAGAGAAAGTGACATTATCGGCTCACATTTCCCAAAATGGCCTCAAATTGGCAGCACAATACAGCCACATCAGGGAGGACATCTCAGTGCCCAGAACCGACGCGTATCCTGGCACGTGTGCGGAAAGATGAAGATACATGCGTTCGAGCTCTGCTCGGGCGTGGGACTCTCGAGCAATAAACAATGCCCGAGTATAGGTCGGGCTTGAGACTCTCGAGCATTAAGCAGAGCCCTAGTATTGGTCTTGAGACTCTCGAGCATCAAGCAATCCCCGTGTATAGGTCGGGCTCGGAACGCTCAAGCATTAAACAAAGCCCAAGTGTTGGTTGGGCTTGGGGCTCTCGAGCTTTAAACAAAGCCCGAGTGTTGGTTGGGCTTGGGGCTCTCGAGCATTAAACAAAGCCCGAGTGTTGGTTGGGCTTGGGGCTGTCGAGCATTAAACAAAGCCCGAGTGTTGGTTGGGCTTGGAGCTGTCGAGCATTAAACAAAGCCCGAGTGTTGGTTGGGCTTGGGGCTCTCGAGCATTAAACAAAGCCCGAGTGTTGGTTGGGCTTGGGTCTGTCGAGCATTAAACGAAGCCCGAGTGTTGGTTGGGCTTGGGGCTGTCGAGCATTAAACAAAGCCCGAGTGTTGGTTGGGCTTGGGACTCTCGAGCATTAAACAAGCCCGAGTGTTGGTTGGGCTTGGGACTGTCGAGCATTAAACAAAGCCCGAGTGTTGGTTGGGCTTGGGGCTGTCGAGCATTAAACAAAGCCCGAGTGTTGGTTGGGCTTGGGGCTCTCGAGCATTAAACAAAGCCCGAGTGTTGGTTGGGCTGGGGCTCTCGAGCATTAAACAAAGCCCGAGTGTTGGTTGGGCTTGGGGCTCTCGAGCATTAAACAAAGCCCGAGTGTTGGTTGGGCTTGGGGCTGTCGACCATTAAACAAAGCCCTAGTATAAGCCGGGCTTGGGCTCCAATGTTCCTCCGAGCGCACGCCAGGTAGGGCTCCGAGCGGCGCGGCGCTCGGCCGCTTTTCGCAGAAGGCAGAGACCTGAAGGTTATTCTTCGCTATCGGGAATGCGCTTGCGATTTCGTAACAGCAATACATCAACCACGAGTTGTATCTTG